>CM042567.1:3560000-4275000 GCA_023630585.1 Cranoglanis bouderius | reverse complement strand
AGTGCATTAAAATGGTGTAACGCACACCTAGCCGTGGATTATCCCGCGGATATATAAAAATAGCGGTTAATTTTCGTTAGTTATTTTATATACGGGTCGTTAGATCTGGAATTCTGCCCGCTCTAACTCATACACAGAGATAAAGTAGTGCGATAAGATTACATTTATTTGAATGAATTATAATAAATAGTTATTAGAGACAGAGAGAGAGAGAGAGAGAGAGAGAGAGAGAGAGAGATTGAGAGATTGAGCCTGTGCGAATTTCCTGCGTCTCACTCTGTATGTAACTGTAACTGTATGTTACTATAATTACAATTGTTTATAAGCAGCGCATTAATTTAGAACGGTGATTAAACTGCCTGTGCATTCAACGGTTTGAACACACACCTTCCAGCCAATCAGAATCGAGCATTCTGACAGACCATGATATAAGTTGAAGATATCCAATGATTAACACAATCTGTGCATTTTTCCAATGACAAATGTTGGAGGAAACAAGTATGTGAAGACTTACTCAGTCTTAGCCACTCCCATCTGTCCTCCCATTTGTCAATCATTTCTTTCCTCTTGTCCGTCAACTGTAGCAACTTTTCTTTAATCTGTGCGCAAAATGCAAGTTGAAAAATGATCATTTACTGTATTTGCAATTGCAACTCTAAGAACACAGATATTCAGTGCAGCACAACGGAAACACTGTACACTGCTCCATCTTATTTCCATATTTAGGGTGTGCCGGCTTGTCCCTCACCTCCTCCGATGCGTAGTGTTTGCGTGCCAGCAGAGACTTGCCCAGCTCGATGCAGGCGGTGAAACTGTCGTTGCGTGCGTCGATCTCGGCCTTGATGCCCTGGTGGTTGTTCATAAGTAGCTCCACAGACGACACGTCCCTGCAGCAACCCAGTGAGCAGACAAGCGGTCAAGCGAAATTTAGTTTTACCCACGAACCCAAACAAAACACATTGCATATGTTGTGACATCTGAGGACATACTGTACATACAAGGATTATCAGGATTATACATACAAGTAACATATACACTGTACCCAGATTTACTTAGAATTTTCTACATAGTCAGCACATTACAGTCCTCACACTCACCTGGGTTTCTCCTGAGCCTCGATGAGGCGGATGACGTCCTCCATCCAGAGCATGAGGTCACGCACCATGTTGAAGAAGCGGAACTTGTCTCCGGTGTCGAGCAGACGCGCCCTCCGCCCTTCGCATGCTTCCAGAAGGTTCCGCCATGCGTCCAGGACATCGCTCTCCCTCCGTTGGATATCGTCAGCCTTATCGCCGGCATACGCCGACTGCAAACGTGTCGCGTCGTCCTGCAGCTGCCTGACCTACACACACACACACACACACACACACACACACACACGCACACACAAAGGAGAGGAGAGGAAATGATGTATAAATAAATATTATAAAAAAAGCTGGGATTTGGCTGTATGTGTCTGTTTACACTGAAAAATACCATTTGAATAAGAGGTGAAGTAATCACAGCAGTAGGTTCAAGCTAATTCATTCTATTAAAGCCTTACGAACCTGCGTCCCCAGTGCTTGTATGTCGTGCTCAAAGGTGGTGTGCATCCTCTGGAGCGCCTCCACCGTGTTCTGGTCTCGTCCGAGCTCTTCCGGAAGCTTCTTGTGCTTGTCCAGGATGCGGCTCAGGATCTCCTTGACGTCGTGGTAGAACTTATGCAGCTCGTAGGAAGCCGCCAGGATCTGCGTGCGAGTGTCGATCAGCTCCAGAAGATCCGCCCAGGCCTCGTTAAGCCCGTCCTTCCACTCGGCGACGGTCGCAGCGTCAGCATGGCCGGCGTTGATGAGCTCGTCGGCCATCCGGTTCACACCGTCCACACGTTCCTGACCGATGTTCCCGGTGTCGCGGGCGAACTCACGGAAACGTTCCTGCAGCATCTGAGAGAAAGAGAAAGAGAAAGAGAAAAAAAAAAACAGATAAACTAAGGCTAAGGCGAATAATTACAAAAATGTGTTGTTATGTAACGAAGAAAAAAACGCATAATCGTTGATGTGCTGAACCTTTCGAGAGATTTATTGAACATTTATGGAAGGAGTCTACAGTGTCGCCAAGGGAGATTCATCAGAAAAATTTCATGCTGGATTTTTTTTTTTTTTTTTGTTAACAAAAACCTGATTCAATTGCTCACTTGATCAAGATGTAAATCTCTCAGTGCAATTAATTTAAGTAAGCATAATAAAAACGAAATATGGCCATCTTGGACCAGGCAAACATTCAGAAAGCCAAACGGAAAGAGGAAAAAAAGTTAAAGGTGGAGTGTAAATCATTGTTTTCCTGCAGGCTTACAGTGACGTGCTCGTAGTCCTGGCCTAGCTCGTGAGATCCTGCCACCACTTCTCTCTCAGCGATCCACTGCTCCAGATCGTCCACCTCGCGGTTCAGCTGGAAGAGACGGAACCTCTCGTCCAGTTTTCCTCTCCGCTCCTCCGAAAGGTCCTTCAGTCCTGCGTACAGCTTATCCACCTGCGACTGCCGCATGCCTATTCTCTCACTGCAGAGCCAACAGACACACACAGGAAGCATCAGATACCTTCAAACACATCCAAATCAATCAGGTAAAAATGATTCATATTTGAATGGGTGAGAATCAGAGAATCTGTGTCAGATCCAAAGTCTGATTCAACTCCTTAGTCCTTAGTTAGGGTGCAATACTGGAATATTGGCAATAAAATGAAATAACGTTGTAAATCCTATATTCGCTCACTAATCTTTCAAGCCCATATTCAGAAATTCATTATTATACGCTTTTGCAACATAATATTTTTGTAATTATTTGTCTACCGACACTCTGTCCTCCATGTTCGGTTTTCCCGCTTGCAATCTGAGCTGTGACCTGATTGGTTGGAACATAAAAACACGCTTGACATCACTCTACGCTTTAATGAAAAGCAAAATATACTGTATATTGTTTACATTTTGGAAGCCGGTGGCTGCTTCTCATAGGACTGACATTAAATGTGCACACTTCCGATTAAAAAAAAAAAAAAAAAAAGTCTGAATATGGAAACGAGTGCCTTTAAATTTCCTGATTTTTCCAAACCTGTTCAGGAAACCTACTTTAAAACTCTAGGTATTGTTAAAAAAAAAAAAAACCCTCAGTCCTCAATCCAAGTCCAAGATCAGTAAAATATGAAATGTTAAGCATTGTAAAATGAATGATTGCTATAATAAATCAGGATGGGGGAGATGAGGGAGGCCGGTGTACCTCTCGGGGTGATTGTCAGCCACCAGACCGCGGCTGGTCTTGGAGAGCTGATGAACGGTGTCGGCGTAGTCCTCCATCGCCTGCTCTAGGATCTGGTGTTTCTTCAGCATGGCCACGGAGCTCTGTTCATCCTGACAGAGAAACAAAACACAAGTGATCAAACAGCAGCTTAACCAAATAACAGTTTTAGGATCATTTCGTCTGGATGGGATTATAATAAATTACAGGAAAACCTGCTTGACATTTAACCATGCAGTCACACCAGGAGAAGTTTCCCATGAATTTGCTCTACATCATATGGTCATCGTGTGCATTCGTATCATGAATTTACTGGTTGCCGTGGTTTCCTTGGTAGTACTTACTTGTGCGATATGCAGCTAGTTACAGAATGCTTGGAAAACCATCCCATTCAGCCACTAATCATGTCTTTCCATGTATAATGATATTGCTTGATTTTTTTTTTTTTTTTGGGGGAGGAAAATCACTTGCATACAAAGTCCACAGCATGCATTGTGATCCGGATGTGGATTTTAGTATATTTAGTAAATCGAACTGAAAAAAATACTGTGGCTGAGCTGTTTAATATATAAAAAAACCTTATATTTCAGTTTTCTATACATGAACCACCACACTTGTCACTTGCCCCGCCTACTTTACACTTCCAGCAGTTGGTTCAAACTGTACACACCTTAGCTTTCTCCTCTGACATCATGTAAAGCTCCTGCTCGCTCATCCAGGCCTCCGCCTCGGCCGCGTCGAAGTAGTACTGCTGCGCCTGATGGGCCTCCTCCAGCCGCTCGTGCCTCTTCGCTGTCTCTTGGATGAGGAGGTTCCAGAGGTCCTGTAGCTCAGCGAGACGTGCTCTGATAGCCTCCACGCTCGGGGTGTCCTCCGTCACGATGCTCTCGCTGCGCTCGAAGATGTCGTCACAGCGCGGCTGGTGGCCCTGGATCTCCTTCTGAAGGGTCTGCATGAAAAAAGCATGATGTGGTGGAAGTGTGTGTCACACAGGAAGAGCGGCAGTGATGTGTGCCAAAGGTCTGAGCGATATCAGCGATGAAAATCACACACAACTGTTCAGCAGATTCTAATGTGAGTGTTTCTATACATTTTAATGACTCACCTGGTTCTTCTTGATTAGCATCTGAACAGTCTGTAAGTTGTGCCCATGGTCTGTTGAAGTAGCCAGAGGCATCCTCTCCTCAACCCAGAGCTGTGCAATGAAGGAAATGATGTCATTAATGTTTTACTCAAACACCGCTCAACCGTCAACCAACGAAGGTTCAACTCACAATTTCGTCCTCGACGTCACGGTTGAACTGGTGGATCTCCCTGGAAGCCATGAGAAAGTTCTTCCTCTTCTGAAGAGGATCGAGCAGCTCTTGGAACTTCTTCTCCACCACCTCGCGCCGCCCGTCCACCTCGTCCGTGTCCTTGCCCTCCTGCTGCAGCACGTGAGCCTGTGACTGAAGTTCCTCCACCTCCCTCTTACGCACCTCCACCTGCTTCTCCAGCATCTGTGCAAGACAACAAGCTTGCTTTACATTTCAGAGAGATAAATTCTGTAAATCTGGTGAGATGATGGGGATTATTGATACTCTCATGTCTTACATTTGCAGTTAAAAGTTATTGTATATATATATATATATATATATATATATATATATATATATATATATATATATATATATATATATATACACACACACACACACACACACAATAACTTTTAACTGCCAATGTAAGACATGAGAGTATATATATATATATATATATATATATATATATATATATATATATATATATATATATATATATATATATATATATAGTTTTTCATGATCTAATTGGGGAACACGGGGAAATATCAAGAAGAAAATCGTTAGACTAATTTTTACTTTGATTAATTACAAATATAGTTTGATTAATCTTCATCCTTAAAATGCTTGCAATCTACTTTCTGTGAATTGTAAATATAATTTTTAAAAACTGACTCATGCACAAATGATTGAAATGATTCAAGTCTTGTTTCAACTTTGGTAAAAATGCCATCTCCACTTCCTGCTGCTCTGCACCGTGTGACGTTTTCTCTAATGACGGTAAATTCTGAGCCAACTCACGAACCTGATCAGCAGGTAAAAAGGCAAACTGTGCAGCGCAGTGGGTTTCTAAGACTGGTGATAATGAGAAGATTGAGGAAGTAGAAATCTTACACAAAAAATATTTCAAATGCATTTCAAGCACTTTCATTTTCAAGATTTCTTTTATAATCATTATTGTACAGTGATGCAGAGACTACAGAGACCTGTTTGCTTTTAAACTCATTTTTATCTCATGTTTATCCATATCTGTATATTTGATATATTGCTACAGTATATGCTCATATGCTGTCACTTAATGCATTATGGTCACATGACTTTAATCACATGACTCTCTGTGCGCCCTCAGCACCCCTGTTGTTCTAGATAGCTATCAATTTTAAATAATTATAAAAATCAACCCCAGCTCGAACTGGAGACTTGAAACAATGTCCTGTTGCTCGGACCTGTTGTTTCTTCAGCAGGATGTTGACACTGGTTAGATCTTTGCCGTAGTCGTCAGATTGGATCTGACCCTCCAGACCCGCCAGCCACTTGTCGAGATCGGCGCAGCTCTGCGTGAACAGCTCGGCCTTGTTGGCATCGAACAGGCACTGCGCTTTGGTCTGCGTGGTGGACTCCAGCTCCTGCCACTGCGTCTGCAGCACCGTCAGCTTCTCCTTAACCACGGCATCCGTCTCAGGCTTCTCTGATACCAGCTGCATCCCTTCCTACAGAGATGGAGGCAAAAGGGGTTTCGGCAAGATGCTACATTTTATTATGTATTATGTAACAGGTCGGTTTTTTTTGTACATACAAGCACAAGTTGCTGGTGTATCGCTGGCATATTGATCATTTTGCTATTTAAGCCAATCTACTTCAATGTAAATGAGCTACCTCACCTAAATACTACTCAAGTCCAACTGATTTGATTATTTTGTCCTCAGCAGACTGTAGCTTTTTAAAAATATATATTTTTTTAAATAATTAAGAAAGCAAACAAATAATTAATTTATGTTCGTACTGTATACGTATTGTTTTGTCATGGTAATTAGATCACAAGACACAATCTGTTAAAATACATCGTTGTTACACGTCCTTATTATACATGATCTCGTGTACTTTTATTAATTACTCAATAATAATATTATAATAAAAGTATTAGGAACTGAAATGTAGATAATGTGCCCTTGAAATTAGTCAGCAAGTCCATTAACACACTCCACCACCAGGGGGCACTTGCTTTCCTCCAGCTACACTGGAATGAAAGCAGAAAGGCCAAAAATAATAACAATAAAGATGAAGGATGAAGGGAAACGGTCGTGGAGAGATAACTGGCTACCTCAAACCTCGAACCATTAAAGATTCATCTTCAGTTCTGTAAATCTCTAACAGAGGACATCGCTGCTGTTGGTCTGGATGATTTGGAGGTAAGTCTTTGTTCCCCAGTGTTACTCATCCACTTTGGCTTTTGTGTATACTGACCTCACACACTTATCTGAGGCATGTCAGCTGGGCTAAAAGTAAAGCATTTAAACCTCAGACTAACCTTCTCAATCTTTTCCAGCCACTCTTTGTTGGACTGGAGCTCGGCCATGAAGGCTTGGTGCTTGAGCCACTTGCTGTGCAGGTTTCTGGCCTCGTCGTACGACATGTCCTGCGCCGTCAGCATCTTCTCGTTTATCCACAGAGACAGCTGTGGACACACACAACCGAAAGGAGAAAGCGTAAGCAACAGGAGGGGCACGATGCTCACAGATGTTCTTCAAAGGCGTGTGAAAGATTTTTGAAGATACACCAGCTGGTGTACAAACACAAAATGTTAGACATGAAAAGTCCAAACTGTGTTCCCATAGTGTCCACGTGTCAGTATGTGCTGGAGTCCTCCTTTACCCCAGAATTTAGCCGATTAGCCAAGACATGTCTAGCTAACAGTTAATCACTGTGCAAACGACATGTCTAAATCATTAGACGTGCATGAATAAACATGAATAGCCTCAGTAGCACTATTTCTACATAAACAGTTTCTATAAAATAGTAAAGAGATTAATTAAATTGGAACTGTAATATCATCCAAATCCATTTAACGTATAATTCCGACTTCAAACTTTGGGCCACACCTCCTAGCTGACTCTAACAAAAGCGATTGGGCTTCAAGATGGAGCTACAACTGTTCTTAGCTCTGTGACGTCCTCTTGTTCAGTTTTATAGACAGGTTTGTCAAAACCCATATCAGAAAAACTGAAATATTGAACAACTTGACACAGTTTGCGGCAAGCGTGTGAAAATGTATTCTTTTTCATGATGCCAAAATGGTGGCTACATTCTCCTGTTACTTGTTAAAGCATAAAAAAACGAACTAAGTAAACTAAGTAAAGTTCATACACCAAACATGACTGACTTGGCTGATTTGACGTAAATGGGAAGAATTGTCTAAATTTCAATATGCAATATGTGGTTCTGTACCTCCTGGCAGTCCTGCAGGAACTTCTGTAGGTCTCTGTTATCTTTAAGTCTCATCAGGAGCTCCACAGCCGCCTCACGGTTCTTCTTATGTCTGCAGGGTGAAGTTTCGAAAGTCATGAATTCATTCAGTCACAACCTAGTCATCATTATAGTATGTCGTATTTAGTATCGGGAATTTAAAGGCGCATTAGGTAATATTAGCCTTTTTTTGAAGATTAGGTCTCTAACGGTTAGGTGGGTTCAAAATTTGAATGATTCCCGCCCATGTTAATGAAGGTCCGCCCCCAGGATCTAGAGTAGAGTGTCTATAAAGTGACCGACAGCAGGTGCATCCAAACAAGTCTTCACAGCGACTGTATAAACTTATACAGTCGACTATTGCACCTTTAAATCCAAAATTTACTTGAAAATTTACACAGGGAATGTTACGCGTATTCAGAAATGGGTTACACACATGCTGAAGTTGATTTTCTGGGCTCCCCATTCAGAATATGAAAATCACCTGTGTGTTGTTCACGCCTCCAGGATTTTTATTGAGTAGAGGATTTTTATAGTGTCTAAACACAAGCACTTACAAAAATATGGACTGTAGGGATGCAATAAGAAATAATAACTTAATCTATAAATAATTCATTTATTTATATAAGTCATAAGTCATTAAATAAGTCATTTATTTATAGACATTGGACATTACACTGACTGTTAATTAATGATGTCATGTTCGTATGTTTAATATTGGCCTCAAATGGCATTCTATAGTTTCAGTGTAAATACGGTGTAAAACATAAATTTCAGTGTGACATATTGTGTCAGAGAGTGGTGCTGGACTTAATACTGTTTCTCATCGAGCAATTCTGCATTAGAAAAAAAAAAAATCCAAGGTCAAAATATCGTGTAACTGCGTAACTCTTGCATAATTTCTGAATTGTCTCTAGTTACGTCAAACCTCTGAATCACTACGTGCGCAAATTTGATATGAAATTCTCACTACGCACTTTCACTCAACTCTGAATGCAGCCCAAAATGTGTAAAAGAATGAAGAGACAAATTCATATAAATTTTAGGTACCCGTGTGAATTCGAAATTGTCCAAAGTCACTCCACTAATTCTGACAGAAATGAATATGTGTGTATTTCTATAACCTGTCATCAATGGAAGTTGCTCTCTCCTGAATCTTCTCAGCGTTGATGTTTCCATCACTGGCCAGTCTGCGTCCGGCCTCCACCACGCTGTTGATCTTCTCCTCGTTGGCGTCCATAGTGGTCATGAAGTCCTCTTGCTTCTTAATAGCAGCTTCTGCTCCTTCTAGAGTGGTGGGCATCTCAGTGTGGGCCAACACATACTCCTGCAGAAAGAAAACATGAGATTATGAATAAAAATGTTTTTCTTAGCATTTTAAGAAACTTTAACAATATTTTATATGATAGGTGTCTACGTAACACACATAACGTCTTACGTAAACTCTACGTAAGAGTTATTTATAAAGGTTTAATCAACAGTTTTCATATTTTACTTCAATGTGCAAACCTCAAAACATTACCTGATTGTTGAGGAAGGTCTCGGCCTGCTTAGTGTCCCTGAGGAACAGTTGGTAGGCGTGAGACTGGGACAGGAGGTTCTGACGGTTCTCCCACATCTTATGCAGCTCGTTCCAACCGGTGTCCAGCGCCTGCAGCCGCTGCCTCAGGAACATGTGCTGGGCGTCCGTCTGGCCCTGGGTCACCATCTCGCCCATGTCCCGCATCTTCTGGTAGTCCTCTTCGTAGTTGTCGATCTCGTGCTTGATGCCTTCGTGTTGGGCGAGAAGCTTCTCAGCCTCGGCCAGGGTGTTGGGCATGTCCTCAGAGGCGATAGCCGTTTGCGTGCGAGACAGCCACGACTGGAAGTCATCCAGCTGGCGGAGGAACTGTTGCAGCTTGCTGGCCTCACCCAGAGAGGCCTCACGGTTTTGCAGAGTGTCCTTCAGCTCCTCCCAGACAGTGCCGATCTCCGCCAGCCTGCCCTTGATAGCCTTGGCTTGTTCGGGATGTTCAGCTGCCAGACGCTCTTCCTCTCCATGCAGGTCACCCAGCTTGGCCTCGATGGCAGCCAGGTCGCGCTCCATCCCCGTCAGCTTGCGCTGCAGTGCCATGACTCCTGTCAGGTCATTACCCAGGTCCTGAGTGGACTCGATCACTTTGGTCTTTTCGCGGATCCACGACTTGGTCTCGTTGCAGTCCAGGTGATAGTTCTGGACACCCAGTGCTGAGTTCAGGGACTCCTTCTTCTGGTCCACCAAGTCTCTGAACTGGCTCCACCTACAGAGGAGAATTTGTGGATATTTACGTACTCAGAAAATGAACTGTGTTCTGTTCAAGTCAGACTTTTACATTTTGAATCCTACCAAGTTTTTACATTCCTGAGCAATTCCTTCACTATTACTACTATTCTGAAACATTAACTTCAGAAGAATTTATTTAATCTTAAAATACTGGTTGGTTGTAGATTGTTGTTGTTGTTTTGTAGATTTCTATATCTCTGCTTTGTGTTGATGTCTCTTATTAAAGCATATTGAATTGCATTGAACTGAACTGAAGATGTATATTTGATCACACTGTTTAAGTTTGCAGAGTTTAATGTGTATGTTCATGTGCAATACGGATCAGATACAAAGTAGACCTTCTGGTGGGCCAATTTGTTTGAAAAAAATATATTTTGCATTCTGAATCCTCGAGATAAACGTTGGAACCTGCCTGGTGTTCAGTTTGTCCTGCTGAGCCTTGATGTCCTTCTCGCTGGGGTGTCCACTGTGTATCAGCTGCCGGGCGATCTGATTGACCACAGCGACGCGGGACGCCTGGTTATTCATCTCAGGCTCCAGACTCTCGAACCTGGAACACATCATTCATTTACTTGGCACAAAAAAATAAAACTGAGAATGGAGCTTGACAAGTGCATATTGGTTTCATTGTTGAACTGAAATGAAACTCTCAAGAGCCGCCAATGGATGTGAAAATGGAAAAAAAAAAAAGTGATGCTGCTTAGTTGCAGAGCTGCAAAGGAGCCGAAGAGACGCGAATCTGGCTTTCTCGCGACTCTGTGTGTCTCAGCAGGGACATCTGGTGCACTAAATGCTCCTAATGTGCCATTTCTGTTGCACACTGCATAGACATGTGAGGCTTTTTCACAGTACGCCACCATGACTTCATTGTTCTTTCATATAACTTTCTCTGGAGATGAAGGAACATTTAATAGTGCTTAAAGGACTAGGTGAAAATAAAAGTGTGGCATTGACTGGGGTGAATATAGCCGTCCAATATGGCCGCCACTATAAAGCTAAAGACAATGTTCAGCTACACGATGAAGTTTTGTTCATGTCTAAAAGATCAAATACAACAATTTTAACATCAAATCAGCAGCTTCCAATCAGTTTGTACCTACAATTTTTAAAAAAAAATATAATAAAATTATATCAGAAAAGCATACTGTGATATTATTTAGCACAATATCAATCTTATATCATCACATCCCCAGCACAGGCCTGATAAATAGCTATTCTACCAAGTAAATCATGTTAAGTTGCAACCTCCAACCTTTAACTCCTCACCTGTGCTGAATAACTTCCAGGTCCTCCAGCTTTTCTGGAATCTCCATGCTGTTGAGCCACTGCTCCTTCTCGTCGATCCACACCTCGCAGGCATCAGCCTCACTGAACATCTTATAGAGAGCCAGTGCATCCTGCAGAGCCTGTTTCCTCAGTCGGGTGATCTCTGCCAGCTCCTTATAGCGCTCCTCGATGCCCGCCAGGCGTTCGCTGATGTCGGTTGACTGGGCCAGCTCATTGGGCAGTGCCTGAGCCTGCTCGTGGAGTGAGTCAATCACGGGCCGGTAGCTGGCCACGTCGGCTGCTGCGTCCTTGTGCTTCTTAACCAGCGCCTGGGTGGAGAACTCATCATGGCCGACGTCGTCACTTGAGACGATGCGCAGCGCGTCCAGCATCCAGGCGTCCACATCATCAGCATCAGCCTGGAACTGGTGCAAGCTGCAGGCCTCCTCTAGACGTGCCTTCCGGACTGCCGCGAGTCGCTCCAGAGCCGTCCACTGAGCCTGCACATCAGCCATGCGCTCGCGGATCTTGACCTCTCCGAAGTGTCCGGCGTCAACCATCACCTGACCCTCACGCACCGTGTGCTGCAGGTGCCCGGCTCGGCCACTCATCTCGTCCTCAAGCGCCCGGTGCTTACTCAGCAAACGCACGGCACCCGTCAGGTCCTTGCCGACGTCGTCTGATGACAGGATCTGCTCCTTCTCACGGATCCAGCCCTCCTCCTCAGCCATTTCCCAGAAGAACTTCCAGAGTCGGCGAGACTCCTCCAGACGTGCACGGCGCTCAGCGGCCAGCTGCGTCAACTCCTGGTAGCAGAACTCCAGGTGAGCCACGCGATCACGGATCACCTGCGGATCACACGGCTTGTAACCTGCAGGAAGTGGCAGACACAGGAGAACCATAAGAGATAGGGATAAACAGGGAGATATAAACAGGATGAGAAGGAGTGAAGAAAATGAGAAAAGAGAAAGTGGCTTAAAGCGAAGGAATAAAAGAAAATTCAGAGATGTTGAACTCCTAATACACTTTAACAAATTATCTTCAGCCAATAATGTTTGCAAATAATAATTTGTGTAATAATTAATAATTGCTCGTTTCAGAGATGGAAATACTTTTTCAATTATGGTCTTGTTGTGCTCTGACGGTGCATGGAAAACACAATGAGGTCAAAATACTGGTATCGGTACAGCACTAAATTGTGTTTTTATCCATATTTCTCCTCACCTTCATCATCAACAGCGAATTTCTGTGCGTTGGCATTGACGGCCCGCACTCGGTCGGCCTGGATGGCGATATCAGCCTCCACCAGAGCGTGTTTCTGGAGCAGATCTTCCACTCCCAGCAAGTGCTTCCCGTAGTCCTGAGACAGCAGTAGCATCTGTGGAGAGAAGCAAGTAATCACGACACACAGTTTACAGCAAGTCTGCAATGTTCTACATTAATGCTACAGTGCACTAAGTCTCACAGTCAGATATTTCATTGTAATTTGGTTAATAAAATGCATTAGAACAGGATTTTAGTGCTGGAGACCACATTTTAAGCCAATTTGTTCACCACTTCTCTCAGTTTCACTTCTCTTGCTTTTAACCTCCCACTAGTGATCTCCCACCCACTCTCTCTCTCTTTCCCCTGCTGCCTCCCTCGCTTCTTCACCTTCATCTCATCCATCCAGTCCATGATGTAGAGCATCTCCTGGAAGACACGCTGCACGCCCAGGTTCATCTCCAGCCTCTGCCTGCGTGCCTTCAGCAGCTCCAGTAGGTAGTCCCAGAGCCGCAGCACGTTGTCCTTACGTGCCGCAATGCGCTTGATGTCGTGGTAGTTCTCCGCTTCCAGCTCTTTAGCCACGGCCACCACGGCTTGCACCCGCTCCTCGTAGGCTGCGATGTCCGTCTCGATGGCTTCGTGTTTCTTGGTGGCCGCCTCCACTGCCTGGAGGTCAAAGCCGAAGTTGTCCTGCAAAGGGAGTGATGAGGTATTTCTTTCATTACAAGCACTGGTGACTAAACATATTTACTCCCATTGAAAGATCAAAAACGTCTTCATTATATACAATTATACCAGCTGGTATCAAACTGGTGAAAAAAAGGCTACTGATTGGTCACCTGTGACACCAGCCGCTGGTTCTCGCTGAGCCAGGTTTCTCTCATGGCCGCCTTGCGGTCGAAACGGCGTGCCAGCTGCTCCAGCTTCTCCTGACGAATCAGCTCGTTCCTCAGTGCCAGCTCACGCTCATGCTCCGCCTTCTCCAGACGCTCCCAGGCCTGAGCACACACACACAAACATTATGACTAATACTATCACTGTATCTATCATCCATTTACAGCAGATCCAAACTGTCTCCAGCTCGCAAGCAACAACTCATAATCATATCTTTTGAGTGTTGAATTCTCGATTCTGATTGGTCAAAAAGGTGATTATTAATTTTGTAAAACAGTAGCTCTGAAAGTACTGCAAAACACAGGTTTATAAATTAATTAATATGCTCATTCTAATACGTATTATTCCATAGTGACACCTTATTCACAGGAACCTGGATGGTTCACATAAACAGATTTTAAAAAATGTGTGATCTGTGATATGGTGATTTTTCCTTCGAGGAGCTCTTTATTGAGTCTTTTTGGAAGGAGTCTCCAGTGCCAGTGCTTTGTAACAGTCTGATGTAACGTCGCAGTTTCTTGGTAACATGATAAGCTGCATTTTTTTTTTGTCTTATTAACTTCAGAAAAGAGAATAATGAGAGCACAACTGTTTACAGCTTTTATAATACAGTTTCATTCAGTTTTATTTGTATAGCACTTGTAATAATGGACATTGTCCCAGAGCAGCTTTACAGAAATATATAAATTCAGGATACGGATTTTAAATCTATGCATATCCATTATCCCTAATGGGCAAGCCAGAGGCAATGGTGGCAAGGAAAATCTCCCTGAGATGATATGAAGAAGAAACCTTGAGAGGAACCAGACTCAAAAGGGAACCCATCCCCATCTGGGTGACACCGGATAGTGTGATTATAAATATATAAATAAATCCCTTTTATAAATGTGCTAATACTACATGGTCAAATAGTGCAGTTGTGTAGCCAGGAAAATTCATTACAGTTTTTACATGGAGTTGAACTTATCCACCGTTATAACATAAGTGAACTTGATTCCTAATGCGAACGTGATGTTCCACAAGATCAAATGTAACTGTATATGGATAAAAAAGTACAATCAAAAGGAATAAAGCACTTCAGGACGTGTTGAAATAGGAAATGAATCAACTCTGGCTAACTCCGCTTCATAACAGAACCCTGCCATTGATTACTTTTCTAAAACAGCACACCCAACAACTGTTTTATTCCTGAAGAGCTGTAAAAGAGCTGAGATTTGTTCCAAAAAACACGTCTCACCTTGTTGATGTCGGAGATAAGCTTGCCCTCTCTGGGCATGTAGACTTTCTGGTTGTTGGCTCTCATTTTGCTCTGAATTGTGAACAGGAGGACTTCCAGGTTACCTTTCTCTGTGAACCTGAAAACAAAAGGCAAAACAGAGGCCAAGGCGTCAACAAATTAAATTTTGGTGTGGTATTCAAGTCTACTTCAATAAATCTTTGAATCAATTTGAACAATCTCAATTCCATCTGATTCAATGATCAAATTGCTGTATAGACTTCCAAGAAGTTTCATTTCATGCGTCCTTAAATCGGACCTGCCATGACTACAGAGAATGAAAATGGCGTAACGCTCACTTGGGAGGCTTCTCTACAGTGCGGTACGTGTTGAAGGCCTGGAGCTGCTGCTGGACTCCTACCAGAGAATTTGCAAACTTGCGATTGTTCAGGATGATGATGGTCTGCTCGATCCACTCCAGAAGGTCTGACGCAAGAGACTCGTATTTCTCAATCATCTTCTCTGTTTCAATGGCGTTATCCAGCACCTAGGGGCGACAATGCACAGGTTTTTGATTCTGCGAAGTATCGCTACTTCAATACGCCAGTAAATAATAAAAACGGCGTAAAAACTCACTTTGCCGATACGTTTGCCCTCCACCTTCAGAGCCTTCATCTTGGAGAAATAGTGGTAGTATGTAACGACGTAGGTGATGACTGACTTCTCATCAGGATGGTCTACACTGATATCTAAAGGAATGAACATACCATATTGTGATTTTGTTACATTAAAAACAAAAAATACAGCAATCTAATAATGGGAAACTCTGGATTTACACGAGTCACTAATTAATTGGGTATCTTTTTAAACACATGACATCGTATCTCTACAGCTGCCAATAAACCCACAAGTCTGTGTTGTAAACACACACAAAAAAAAGCTGCTTCACTGGTTTTGTAGCTGTGTTACTAGTAAACATTTATCTGGAAATGTTAATGGATGCAAATTGTACATAAAGCTGTTCAGTCTGTGTTTTAGTGCTTACAGTGCAGATGTTTTCTCTCCAGGTGTTTATATGTGGATTTAATCTGATATATGATTTTATACCATGGTGGATTGATCAGAAGGTGCTGATTAATTTTCTATAACAGCAGCTCTGACAGTAGTGCTGACTGAAAGAAAAATCATTATATATTATTAATTATACTATGTTATCGTTTCTGTAGTAACACCCCGCAGAGTGTTTTGTATTGCGGACTCTTACATAAAAAAAAATGCAACAGTTTTCTGTGAGGAGACGTTTGTTTAACATTTATGGAAGGGGTCTCCAGTGTCAGAGCTTTGTAACAGTCAGAGGTAAAGCTGTAACATGTCTTATTCACTTCAAGAGAGAGAAGCGTAATGTAACATACTGTAAGTGAGGCTTTTTCACAACATTAAATGTAACTAGAAAAAAAAAAAAAAGAAAAAAAAGGAACAAACAACAAAATGAAGCAGTTGATAAAACAAAATGGATTTTTTTTGGATGTTTATTGTGAATAATATTTTTCATAATCGATGTTTTATAAGCAAAAAATCATGATGTCGGCTTTAGAAATCAAGAATTGATTGTGTGGTGACCCTATGAACTGAAATTGAAATCGATCTAATAATCTGCTATTTTTCCCAATCGGATAATAATAATAATAATAATAATAATAATAATAATAATAATAATAATAATAATAATAATATTATAACTGTGCGTGTAAAATGCAGCTCATCGGAATTCAGCTCTCAACAGAAAGAGCAAGAGGAGCTTCTTACCCTCAGGGTCGAGCAGTTTAGTGAGGCCCAGGTGCTGCTCTGCCAAGTTGAAGGCATTCTGCAGGTTGTAGTGAACGTTGGACTTCTTCAGCTTGTCAAAGTCAATAAGATCCGGCCTGTGAGCAAAGGAAGACATGAGTTTCATGGTGTGTCAAATAACACAGGCTGGGGCCAAATGGTGCACAAGCTGAGCCAAGAACTGAAACTGGAACCTTGGTGGTGGGGTTTCTACCTGTGTTTGTGGATGAGGGCGTTGAACGCCATTCCGTCACGCCAGCTGGTGGTGAAGTTGTGGATGTTGACATTTGGATAGCTGTAAAGAAACACAGAAAGCGCTCGGCTCGTATACACTACCGTTTCCTCGATAACGCTGAGAGCTGTTGCTGGACGAACACACAACTCACCCTGCCGTCTTCATCTGACACCACAGAAGCAGAGCGTCTTTAGCCGAACGCTTCTCTTTATTGTCTTCTGTTACAACGCTGATGTCTTGGATCTGTTCCAGACGTAATAACACACACAGTTTGACTTAAAGGTTCATAACATATATAGGATTGTGGTTAAAACAGAGGATTATTATTTGTAGGTGACCTGGAAGCGGAGGATGATGGTCCAGATGAGGCCGAGCGTGAGGCGATGGTTGCCATCCACGATGTCATGGGAGCCCATGTTCTCCAGGTGGACACGTTGCTCCTTTAGGAACTGCAGGGCTTTATCCACATTCTCCAGACAGTGGATTCTCATTCGGCCCTTCGTGGGTTTGGGCTGCAAAGAGGAAATGACAAATGATTATTAATGTTCTCCTCGAAACAGTTCCTAATGCCTCAGAGCTGATGGAATGAGCTCGTGTACATCTGGTTGTTGTGGAAAAAAGATTTGAACCATTTCTGCTTGTAATCAAATGCATTTCCTGTTCTCAAGATTGAAATCTGATAGCTGTGTCATGCATGATATGCAAATCGCCTCCTAACGCTTGACAACTAGCATGTTTTCTAAAACATGGTAAACATCAGAAATTTAACCTGATTATCCTGTTTAATTTGTGTATGAGAACAGAGTAAACATTGCTGAAAGTGAATAATGCTGAACCTCTTCAGCGATGTGGACTAGTTGGCTAATATTTCAGTGTGATATGTAAGAAATATAACACTTTGTGATGTGCAGTTATAGGAAAATAATAAACGACGAGTTACTGTTACCACCCTGAAGTTCTCAGCAAGTGTTTTATTCCTCTTATTCCACACCAGTTTGCCAATGATTTTCATTTTATTAATTGATAAAGAACAATACATACTTTTTATCCATTTATAGTTGCAGTTAATGTTGTGGAACATCAACAAAATAAGTTAGTTCCTTTTCTCACACATTTTAGAAGCTATAAACAGTCGTTCCCTCACCAACCAAAAAATAAACAGCTTGTCGTGTCACTGAGAAGCCGCTGTCGTGTCAGCGCCACAATTGGTGTTATCCTGTGTTTCACTGCTGACAGTCCAAGCCTTGTTATTCTCATGCAAGACATTCTGTTTTTTTTTTTTTTTTAAATAATTTTTTTTTTAAATCTTGTTTGTTTTCTGGAGTCTGATTTTGCCTACCCAAGTCTTTGTTCGTTCATCACCTGTTTTTTACATTTACATTTAGGGCATTTGGCAGATGCTCTTATCCAGAGAGACTTATATATCTGAGCAGTTGAGGGTTAAGGGCCTTGCTCAAGGGCCCAACAGTGACAGCTTGAACTCAGGACCTTCTGAGCAGTAGACCAACACCTTAACCACTGAGCTACCACCAGTGTTTACCCAAACTCTTGTGTATTATTTTGCATTGTCAACTTCAAAGCATAAACTCCTTTGTCCTGAAGACTTTCCCATAGCGGAAGATTTGCTGACTGAATCACCGAAATTGGAGACTCCTTCCATAAATAAACATCACCTTACAGAAATTGATCATTTTTTTAATTTGTTTATTATTAGTCTTATATTATGTGGCATGTCCACCAGGCAAGTCCCAGTCAGGATGTTGTACTGTTACTATAGAAATGCATTCTGACCAATCAGAATCAAGAATTCAACAGCCCTGTGGTATAATTCCCGAAAAAACACAGATGTTGTCCTAAAGCAGCACACCGCCATCACATCTCTGACATTTCGCAGAACTTCGCAACAGACAATATTTCTTTTGGCCCAGTATCAGATCTGGTTTTGGCTGATACTCTGAAATCAGTATTGTATCAAAAAAGCGAGATTGGCTCATCCCCATTTATTATCCATTCTGTCCAAGAGAAACATTTCGAGTGTTGCTTCTGTAAGTGGTCTGCAGTTCATTTTGGACGGTGTTATCTGTCCAAAAATCACTAATAAGCAGATTTGTGTTTTTTCTATGATCACTGTGTGGACGTCATGGAGATCATGGACCACTTGTGTTACATTTTGGAAGTTAACTGTAGCTTAGAAACACGGTTATACTTTTATTTGTATAACATTTGGCCAAAATGTTTCCCAGAGCTCCAGAAATTGTTGCACGAATGTTCGATTATCATCCAGATAGTTGACAATTTAAAGGAAAAACAACGTAAAGTTAGTTAGAGTTAATAAAGTTTTGGGCCACCAGAACGGCTTTGGTAAAGATTCTACACATCTCTGAAATGTTACTGGACTGATAATCACTGTGCTTCCAAAAGATATTCCTTCAGTTGGTGTTTTGATGATGGAGGTGGAGAGAGCAGTCTAACACATTGCTCCAAAATCTCCCAGAGGTGCTCAAGTAGGTTGGTGAAAGTGAAGCCATAGCATGTGATTTACATCATCATCATCATCAACATCATCACCATCATCATACCACTCAGTGAGCTTTCGTGCGTGATGGATGTGGGCGGAGACATTGTGGAAAAGACCACGCCCATCAGGATAGAAAGGTGATCAGTCAAAAAAACTTTGTACTGATTTTCAGTAATGGATGTCTCTAAGAGGAAAAGTTAGTGGACCCAAAAATAAATAAACGCACCCACAGAGAATAACAGAGCCACTGTTTTTTTTCCCCCTTTGTCACCTGTCTGTATGTTATGAAAGGAACTATGTAGAAATGCTTTAAGAGAGAAACAATGTCCAGGTCATAAAGTTCAGCCCTGCTGTGAAATCTGTCTTCAGTTACATTAGCTTTGTTTTAAAAGCCAAAATAAAGTTCCCAAATGACATATTTCGGTCCACACACAGGTGCACCGCTGACAGAGCTGAACAGGCTAGCATGACAGCATGACAGGCTGCAGTATCCCACTCCAACTCCTTTCCTGCGGGAACACGGGGCTGGAGCTCGAGTTAATGATGTACCGTGGCCTTGAGGACAGAATGGGCAAACTGTTTCTATTCTGACATGCACAATGGACGAGAGTGGCTCTCACAGGAAAAGCAAAGTGTCAAAGCGCAAGATAGATTGAGACACTCTTGGACGGAATGTCCCGCTCTAAATAGGGATTATAATGTACGCGTCCTTTGTGAAGCACGTTTTTTCCTCTCCACTCCACTCTGTTGTTAGATTTATCGTGTAAGAATCCGGGGAATGTAATTCGCGCCATTTCTCGGGAGATAAAAATATGCTTGAGTTTCTAAACGACTCTATCAGCGTATGTGGGTGAATGAGTAACCGGGTGGCGTCGGAGGCGTGTGCGCTGGGATACGATGTACGAGAGGAGACTTTGTACTGAGGCGTGGTCGCTGCGTCTGGAGAGACAGACGGAATGAAATAACGGAGGCTGGGCGTGGGGGATGGTACGGGGGGAGGGAGTGGTGGATGCTACAAGTCCCTTAAGGACAGATCCTGACGAGTATTTCAGACGGCACGTGATCCACAAAGAGAGAGTTAGATGAGGTGATGGAAATCTGCTAGGATGCTAGACATAGAGAATGGAGAGCGTGCTGCTTTCTACACCCCTACTTCAGAGGTGTGAGTGGTATAGTCCGTGTGTGCTGAGTGTGTAAGGATGCCTAATGCAGACAATCACTCACACACTCACACACACACACACACACACACACACACATACTGCAGTGGTATTGTGTCTCTTTGAAATGCACATGGCTCACACACACACACACACACACACACACACACACACAGCAGGTGGATGGCAGTGCAGTATGGCGGCTCTATGATGACATTTGCACTTTTTAGTAGAGTCACTAAAAAGACACTGGAAGCGACAGCCAATAACCTTAAATTACAATTAGATAACAGATAAGAGAGTGTTAGCTAAAATGATGATGGTTGACATTTATAGGAGGGGGGAGGGGGTCTAGATAAAGATCTCATCAAAGTTCGTATAGCACTCAGCAGCCATCTTGGCGATGCCCCCAGACAATTATTTCCAGTCATGCATGATCAGGCCTTTGTATCTTTGTACCTCAGGTACCAAAACTGGTAGCCAAGCTGATGTTTTAAACAAGGTTTAAGGTTTCAGGTTGTACCGGCTACTACACTCATGCACCTCCAGATAACAAGGACGCCAGTTGGTTGACGACAACCAACTTCTTTAATCCTGTTTCTATGGTAACGGTGATCTTTAGTCCGGAGAGTAGGCTGTATCCCAAATGGATTTCTCCATACCCTCTACATATAGTTTGAGTAATACAAAGGGTAAAATAATGCCATCTACACTCTAATGTACTATATGACCTGTATCAGGGGTTGACAGATGGCAAACCAAGGCCTAAGGGTTGTGGACCTAGCAAAGTATTTCAACAATTCACAAAAACAACAACAATAAACGTCAATTATTTAGCTGAAGCCATCTCGTTGGACCAGATACTAGCTACACAGCTGAAGACATTAGTTCATAAATGGGCATGTTTTCATAGATTTTTTTTTTTAAATATATTGATTTTCATTTTATTGACCTTCTCTGGTCCAATTAGTGAGCTGACAACATGGCTTGTTTAAGATTCTGGAGATTACGCCATGTTGAATCCAGTTTTTTTTTAAATAGAATAAATGTAAACGGTGTTTTAGCATTTTTTTCTGTTCTGTCTTGAAAAACTGGACACTAAATCAGACTTTATTTATGAATGAAAAATAACTGTAGTAAAAGTCTGCCACTATGAGCAACTCAGTGTTGGTTCTTCAGTATATTAGAAACTCGAGTACGCAGAAAAGTGTTTAAGATGTAGGAAGTGCGGCAATGTAAACTAGCCCGTTACAGGTGAGTGAACCTGTTTCACGGTCATATTGAATGTCAGCACTACAAAGTCTTGATAGCGCTACGGCAGGATGTTATGTAGGTGCTTTCCGAGAGTAATCTTCCTCATCATGCCAGAGTGTAAACTGATCCTGCCCTCACGGGTGAAGCGACAACTCGCTCGGCTTGACCTCTTCTTGTTCGGCATTAATTACTTTCTTCTTTTACAGCTATCCACTCTATAAGTAATTAGGGTTCATTGTGTTGAAGAAAGTGTTCATTAAAGACCTTTTCTTTCACTGACAAACACCCAATGATAACATAATAATATTTAACTTCTGCTCAAAACATTCGACAAAATGGTAAAAGCAGACTCTCCAAAATAACGTTTTTTATTTAACAAAGGAAGAAGAAGAAGAAGCCTTTATTTGTCACATATACATTACAGCACAGTGAAATTCTTTTCTTCGCATAATCCGATAATAATTGATTTTGTAGATGTTCCACAGCATTAAATGTAACTATAAATGGATAAAAATGCCATGGCATTCTTTAATTAATTAAATTAATTAATTAAATGTTTTTATTAATTTGCTGTGGTATAGGAAAATGATCACTTTTGGTGTACAGTAACTTCTTCATGTCGGGCTGCACTTTAACATTAACATCTATAACAACAGGCATACAAGTATTTTATTTCTTTTTTAGCTAACACGCATGAAAAAAAGGAGAAAGGTGCATTTTAAATTGATCTGGAGTTCCATTTAAGAAGGAATTAATTGCACTTGTGTTTTGAAAGAAAAAGAAAAAGAAAAATCTTTTGTTTAGGAAACCTGACAGCCACATCAGTACTATATCATTATAAACTACAGTATCTATTTTCTAACCTGTATTTTCTTGAGACTAGAAAACACCTGCTGAGGAAGGAAACTGTACAAACATTATCTGGCTATATTTAAGGTCCAGCTACGAGCCTCTCGGACATGCTGAGCGTAGCCTTGAGTTTGTGGATACGGTGTTTCCTCTGCAGTTTTTCCTGAGAGAGGAGATATCTAATCAAGAACCTTGAGGACGATAGGGAGAGTCCGTGTGAACGATGTACGCTACGGTTACACACAGCTGTGCCGCACTCACGTCTGCTATTACTCAGCACGTGACTCATACGAGGGTTGTAGCTTCATCGCTCGCTCTTGTACTTAGAGAGGAAATAGCGCTTCGGTTAAACCGGTGACGATGCAGATGAGTCCATAATTCAACTGTTAGTGGGGATGAAGGACTCATTGCACCCGGTCCATCGTATGATTAAAGTTTACTAAAAAGTACTCAATATTAAAAATAAAGTTTACCCTTATCCAGAGCGACTTATATTTATCTCATTTATACAACTGAGCAGTTGAGGGGATCTGAACTCAGAACCATCTGATCAGTAGTCCAATGTCTTAACCACTGAGCACGGAACCAATAAAGTTCTTTGTTTGCTTAGGATACTGTATATTACACTAAAGAATGTGCCGGTAATTCAGTATGCAAAATATTAGCAATTTAACTATCACTAGTAGGGGATGCATCAATACCATTACATTTTTCAGAAAGAGTACAAGTACATGTGTTTTGGTACTCAATGAAACCTGAGTGTGCAGAATATTATCACTGAGTCATGAATCTCAACTCAACTCAAGTGTAGATCTTAGCGAGTGAAAAGGAAGGAAACTCGTGTACTCACTGAGTACTCAGTGCTCGCACAGTCGAAGTGCTCTCGCACATGACAACGAAGATGCTTTATCAGGTTATTTGTATTCGGGGAAATATGTACAGATCACTGTAATTTCGTGTCATTAGCGGGACAACGTACACTAGGCTTCTGACGCAGAGTATCACGTGGCATCGGATGCAGGTATCTGAGGATTTTTTTGAATGTGAATAAACACAGTATCGGACCAATCCCGAGCGTTATATACATATTTGCTTACTTACAATAAACAAAATCTGCACTTGCATCTGCTTCTTCTTCAAATACCCTGACAGATACTCGATATGTAGCACGATATATTTAGGTTTGCTAACCAACTGCCATTAAACAGGAAAATATTTAACCTTAACATTAAAGGAAACATTAAAGTCCAAGATTGTAACATCGAATAAACTGCGTCCAATTAATTTGTAATTGTTATTCAAAAATACTGATTATATAAAGAAGAAAATTGTATTGTGTAATTTATCATGATATAATACCCAGCCTACTAAATAATCAGCCATGCTGCCATCCATCCTTCCATTTTCCATACCGCTTATCCTACACAGGGTCACGGGGGAGCCTGGAGCCTATCTCAGGGTACAAGGCGGGGGACACCCTGGATGGAGTGCCAACCCCTCGCAGGGCACAATCGCACGCACATTCACACACTACGGACAATTTGGAAATGCCAATCAGCCTATAACGCATGTCATTAGACTGGGGGAGGAAACCGGAGTACCCAGAGGAAACCCCCAAAGCACTGGGAGAACACGCAAGCTCTGGGGCGGAGGTGGGATTCGAATCCTCAACCCCGGAGGTGCGAGGCAAACATGCTATCGTTCACAGACATTTGCTAGAAAATGTACCCTCTATGTTTTGCAAAAAACAAACAAAAAAACAAACAAACAGTGAAGTGTGATTGTGTATTAACTTCCTGGAACATAAACCGAGTTTTTGAACTCTCTCTTTTGAACTATTTAATGAAAAACAAATTTCTCCTTCTTTTAAGAGGTTTGGCGACTAACGCTGTTGACAGAAGAGCCGAGCCCTTGTCCTCTCATTTCAAAACAGAAAGTTTTACACGGAAGTAACAGATTAACTACAAGTCTGCGAGCTTGGCTGAGAGATAAGAGAGTGTCAAATTCCATGGCCAACACCTAACAACAGATAATGTGAAATCTATGACGGAGAACTTCTTCAACTAAACAGACGACCTCGCATCTGCGCTGACCGTAACGAAGATTATAGCTTTACCTCTGACTGCTACAAAGCGCTGACACTGGAGACTCCTTCCTTAAATACTAAATAAACATGTCTTAAAACGTTTTTAAATATGTTTATGTCGAGCGTCCGCCATTCAAGTCCCTGTGGAGGTTGTTACTATAGAAACGGTAACGTATTAGAATGAACCTGGGATTATCAGTTGCACTACTGTCAGAGTTGCTCTAATAGAAAATTAATCAACACCTTCTTTACTAGATAAGAGATTTCAATGATGTTGTGGTTAAAACACAGTAGGGTTATATACTGTACACGGTATGTTAGTTCGCAATGGCCTTTTTAGAGAACGATGGTTATCAGACATGGGAAAGTCTTCAGGACAGATGATTCAGGCTGTTTACAGCTGCTATAAAAGAAGAGATAACAGGAACGAACTTGTTTCAGGGATGGTCCACAGCATTAAATGTAACTATAAATGGATAAAAGTATGATGTGTTGATGTCAGTGAATTGCTAGGAAATTATAGGAATTATAGGAATCGCTATGCAATTATAGGAAAATAATCATCTTTGTTGTGGTAACAGCCTAAGTGTTTTATTACCTTACGTAATGTTGTTTGAATTTGATTTATTCTGCAGTTTAACAAAATTGTGTATTGAAATGTGCACAGGCTATAATCTTCCCTTAACTGTTCAAAACATTAGTCTTGTAGCTCCAGTGCAAAATTCAGACTGATTGCCTATATTTGGAGTAAAGAAAGAAATGTGTAATTTTTTTTTTCTTTCCAAAACCATTCCTATGAAATCAAAATTAAAGGTTTTGTGGCTTTTAGTATGAATATGTCAGCATTAAGGTTATCTATAAGCTAGTGTGCTCCAAAACAATGATAAAATTCCCAATTAGAAGATATATGCATTCAAAATTTACAGTCTCTCTCTACCACCACTATGGATCAACAGTTTTGATGACATCAGTCTGCACCTCAGCTTCTCATCAGATTTTCTGTCCAATCAAATGCTCTCTAGAATCTGAAGTGTCCCGCCCCCAACATTATAAAAATCACCTTGCTGATGCCAACGTATCGTTATTGCTCCACGTTATTGCTTAGCCCGGGCTGTGAGGTACGCTAAATGCTATTTGCTATTTAAAAAGAAGGAGGAGCTACTCGCTATGTCCCACCCTGACTTCCTGTTTCAGTGGAAACTACGTCAACACATCGAATAATGCTGCATGTTTCAAGGCACTTCACAGGGACTTTAAGACCCAGCTATAAACCTCGGTTCTGGATTCAAGGTAGACCTGAGGATACTGATTTCACGTAGCATTCACTACAAAACTTGCTCGAACTAACTCCCTTCCTTGAGGACTATTCCAGCTCATTGTTCATTACCATTCTGAATAGCCACTCTATCTGTGCCGAAAGGCAGGATATTACTGTATGCCCTGTGTAATTAGATGACGCATGTAGTTAATCATCTGGGGTGAAAGTGAAGGCACCTGACTTTTTCCTCACAGAACTGCTAATGGCCGCCTTTCCTTTCATGAAGCCCGGAGCTTAACTCTTTATGAGCAGGTGTCAGTGTGTATCAAAAGCCGAACAGATCACAACTAGATCGAAACCACATCACAACTTTCTAACCGCTTTGTCCTGCTCTTGCCTTGGAGCTCAGTTTTAAATCCATCTGTGATTTTGGTATTAGCGTAATCATGTCATGCTTCAGCGAGATGATGTCATCAGGTGTTGGAGTTAAAGGGAAACTCACCAGCTTCTCTCCAGAGAGCACCTCCAGGAGCTTGATGAGCATGCGTCCATCCCGTAGGTCCATGTACAGGTCTGTAATGCGGCAGGAGACCCGTGCCAGGTGTGAGTTGACCCATTTTGTGAAGGTTTTCTTCTGCACCGCCTCACGCTCATCTACAGGATGGAGGAAAACAGGAGAATGTGAGAAAGAGAGGTCTGGTGTTTGTCATCGTTTAAATGCTTCCGAATATTTTAACTGGAATTGGACTAACTGGCCAATTTTTTCTTTCAATCACTGCTTAGCAACCGTTGCTATCCAACATTTCCTTGAGGTTTTAAGCACCTTATGTAGGTATTTATGTAGGTCAAGAATTCCCCCTTCCGCCTTGTGCTTTTGTTTCGGAATCTGTTTTGGTCCTGTTTCTTCCCTGATTGTATTCACCTGTTCTGGTTTTGTTTTGTGTTCCTGAACAGTTAGCTCCTGAACAGTTTGTTTATTTATATTTAAAGATTTATTATTTGTATTTTAGTATTGTTATATCCGAGTTTTCCATGTTATGTCTATACGTACAGTACGTATAGTAAAAGTAAAAAAATAAGTGACGGGAGAGTTGTTTCATTAGGTATTTAGTTAGTAGTACGAACATTTTTTACTCAACTGCCTTAACCCACAGTTATGTAATATTGGATCAATTTCCTCAATAAATAAATGATGAAGTATAATATTTTTGTCTCATTTGTTTACTTGGGTTCTCTTTGTCTACTTTTAGGACTTGTGTGAAAATCTTATGATGTTTTAGGGTCATATTTATGCAGAAATATAGAAAATTCTAACTTTCAAGCACCACTGTAGCTAAGGTTAACTTACACGACTAATTTTTATTTCTGTTTGTAGCACATTTGTTAGGGTTTCCCCTCGCGCTGTTCGCCGAAGCGGGCGAGCAGCGCACTTCCGCATTCACGGACTCTTGTTTTGTTTACTTCGCCACGTGCGTCTATATTTTGGTTCATGTCTTGTCTCCGCCCCTGCGTGTTCGCTGGTTATGTTCCTGATGTGTCTAAATGTGTTTCAGGTGTTTTATGTTAACCTCCCGTTTGGTCCATGTATTTAAGCCCCTTTATTTCTTCTCCTCGACGCGAAGTATTAGCCTAGTTACTTTGTTTCTTTGTCTCATACCAAGCACTAATTCTCTGGACTGTCTATACTGGTTTTTGGCTCTATTGCTACGTCTCTCGATTTCGGATTATTGCCTTGCCTCTCTGGATACTGTTTTGCTGTGCTCTTGACCTGGACTGTTTATGACCCTGCCTTTGCCTCACGAACTATTAAAGTGAATTTCCCCCTGCACTTGCATCCAGCTCCGTTTCTGTGTCGTAACAACATTAGCACACACATGTCATTAGATTAAGCCATCTAAAAGCTGAAAGCGCCATCACTGGACCTCAGTATTTCTTTTTGTTGAAACATAATTTATGGTGTCATCCTTCTAAACTGTACTGTTGGATCCTGGAAACTGATCTATTATGTCATCCAGCCTGCAGTTTTCAGATGCTAGATAGCAACAATAACTAAACAACTACATATCTAAGCAAATAAATGAGCACTAATTTAAAAAAAAAAAATCTTTGACTTTTTGTTGCTGTCAACTTGTTGTATGAACTCTCCTCTAACAGGGCTTTAACTTGATGCTATTGTTATGTTTTTGAAGGAGACTACAAAGCATTTCTGTTAATTACTCTGGATTTTAAGAAAAAACATGTTTGCTGCTGAATTTTACCACAAAACCGCTTGTGTATATTGGTGCACCGGACGGCCTACCAACCTGAGAGCCCACAGTCCTGCAAATTTGGTTTCTATTGGCTCAAAAGACAAAGGTCTGTGAATTCAAAGGTCAAAGTTCACCTAGATAAAGTCAGTGTGAAGCAAAAGCAACCGCTACATCCCCTTTTCACGTCCTAGGTCTTTTCCTCTTCAATGAATCAGCTTTTACACCAGGCAAATTTTATTTGTGTTTCCTTGACCTGTTTCATCTCCTGTATCATCAATGAGCAAGGAGTCAAAAATTGTAAATGGCTCAACTGTAAATGTTGGCACCCCTGGATTTAGGTTTGAGTTTGATCTTTTTTCTGTTGTTGTCCCCAGTCTAACAGTAGGTCTAACCAGCCAGATGCCAAACCAAATCAGCGTCTTTTCTCTCACCTCTGCTCTCCAATACTGATCGGAAGGTCGTGAGTTCAAATCCCAGCACCGCCAAGCTGCCACGGTTGGCCCCTTGAGCAAGGCCCTTAACCCTCAACTGCTTCCCGGGTGCCGCAGCAAAAATGGCTGCCCACTGCTCTGGGTGTGTTCACGGTTTGTAGTGTGTGTGTTCACTACTCACAACTCCTAATGTGTGTGCACTAACTTGGATGGGTTAAATGCAGAGGACAAATTCCAAGTATGGGTTACCATATGGCCTTCACATGTCACTTTCACTTCACTTTCACTTCAATAAACATCGCCTTATATATTTGTCATAGAAAATCAGCAGACAGCTGTCACGCCACACCTCTGGCTTTGCATGTGCATCCAAAGAAGAGTTTATTTATAATCCACCCAATTTTCCTGTTATTGCATTCCTCGTCTCTGCACACACGTAAGCGTCTCGTTTGATTGTTCTCGCCCCTTTAGCGTCTTTCCTGAATCCCTGCAATCAAAAGAAGACAGGATGACTACAGCTCTCCTTGACCCCACCCCCCCCCCAGGCCCCTCAACACCCCACCCACCCACCCCACAGCAGTCCAAACAGAGACAGAACGAGAAACTGAAAAGAGAGAGGGTGACAGGGGTCATTGTAACCGACAGCCCGGCCCCAAACAATAGAAAAGCAGCAAACACAGGAAGAGCACATCTGCCAAAGAGAGTGGACAGAGAGCACGGAGCCGAATGGAGAGATGACAGCTAAGGATACAATAAGCCTCTCTCTCAAAAAAAAATTTTATATATATATATATATATATATATATATATATATATATATATATATATATATATATATGTATGAATGTATGTAACTCCGCCATGGACGGTCCCAAGCCCGGCTGAGAAAGGAGGAGGGTTGGGCGTAGGGCCAGCGACCCTACCCCGTCAAAACTTCAGTGCTACGGAAACGTCAAGAAGAAACCAACAAGATCGACTAACCGGCGGCAAAGATGGGCACTCTCCTGTGACGGTGGTGGATCAAAGCCCACTGGACGTCCATCACCCGATGTGAGGCTCAATCTTCAATGCTAAGTTACTAACAAAAATTGGAGCATGGAACGTACGAACGCTATTCCAGTGTGGAAAGCTGGTTCAACTCCTAAACGAATTCGACTGATACCGTATGGACATCCTTGGGGTCAGTGAGATGCGTTGGACAAACACCGGGCGCATGATCAGCAATGGGAAGGTCATCATTTATTCGGGCCATGACACCGAACATGGACGTGGAGTGGGAATCGTTATGTCCATCAAGGCGGCATCAGCACTCATAGGCTGGAAGCCTGTTAGTGACCATATTATCACTGCCCGATTCCGAACCAACCACGCCAAGGTCACAATCATCCAAGCGTACGCCCCGATCAAAGACGCAGAAGATACCAACAAGGATGAGTTTTATGACCAACTACAGCAGGTCCTAAATGAAACCCCCCGTCACGACATTATTCTGCTCATCGGCGATTTCAATGCAAAGATTGGCTAGAAGCGTCACGGTCTGGAACACGTCATGGGCCCACACGGCTCAGCCACAGAAACCAACAACAGTGGAGACCGGCTAATCTCTTTCTGTGCAGCAAATGGCCTATCGATCGGAAATACATACTTCGACCATAAGCAGATCCATAAGAAGACATGGCGGTCGCCAGATGGAGAAACGCTCAATGAGATCGATCATCGCTGGTAGATGTGCAGGCTTGCAGGGGGGCGGATATTGGTTCTGACCACTATCTCCTCCTTGTGAAGCGTCGACTCCGATTGAAGCGCCAACAAATGCAACAGAAACGACCGCGCCCCTTCGCAGTGGACCGACTTAAAGACTGGGCAGTGGCCGAACGATTTACACTTGAATTAAGGAACAAGTTCGAAGGTACTGATAGAAGATGCAGATGCTGGCATTGAACAACGATGGACGAGGCTGACACAGGCGATCACTGGAAGTGCTGAGACTACTATCGGAAGAAGGCGAGGAACATACAAGGAACGTTGGATCCAGGAACGAACATGGGATCAGATCGATGAACGTAGATCGGCTCGACAGAAGCATGACCAAGCAAAAACGGAGGAGGAACGGGTGGCCACGACAGAACGTTATCGAGAACTGGACCGAAGAGTGAAGAGAAGTTGCAGACGAGACAAACGTGACTGGTTGGACCAGAAGGGACAAGAAGCACAAGCAGCGGCGGAAAGGAACGACATCAAGACGCTCTACCGCATTGTCCGGGACCTTACCGGTGCAAAGACTGGGCAGGGTGCACCTGTCAAAGACAAGAATGGCAAAGTGCTGCTGACCAAAGAAGAGCAAAATGCCCGATGGGTGGAACACTTCAAAGAAACCTTGAACCAGCCTCCCCCCGGGACCGCGTTCACCTTCACTCCTGCGGATCGAGCAAACGACCTGGACGTGAGGACAGATGCAATCTCAACAACGGAGACTTCGACTGCGATTCCTGAAAAATGGCAGAGCGCCTGGCCTGGATATGGTGTCTGCGGAAATGCTCAAGCACGGTGGACAACGCCTCGTCGAAGAAATGACGGACCTTCTAAATTCCTGTTGGGCAACAGCGCAAGTACCGGAAGATTGGCGAAGAGGTGTCATCGTGAAGCTCCCAAAGAAAGGCAATTTGGCAGATTGTAACAACTGGCGTGGAATCACACTCCTCTCGATTCCTGGTTCCTGGATGCTGGTTTTCAGCATCGTCCTGCTCAGAAGACTTCAAAAAGCTGTGGATCAGAAGCTTCGAGAAGAACAAGCCGGATTCCGCAGTGGCAGATCGTGCACTGAGCAGATTTTTGTCCTAAGAACAATCATCGAGCACAGCTTGGAATACCAACAGCGACTTTCTATCAACTTCGTCGACTTCACCAAGGCCTTTGACAGTATCCATCGAGACTCACTTTGGAGCGTAGTGAGGTCATATGGCATCCCGGAGTGGTTTGTTGAGGTCTTCCGAAACCTCTACCTTGGATCCAGCTGCTGTGTACGAACGGAGGATGGAAACACGTACTTCTTCACCATCGAAACCGGTGTGAGGCAAGGGTGTATATTATCCCCCTTCCTCTTTTTATTGTCCATCGACTTCGTAATGCGGATTGCTATGGATCAGGACGGGTTTGGAATTCCGTGGCGAGCACCAACACGCCTAACGGACCTTGACTTCGCCCTCCTCGCAGACATTAAGAAGAACATGGCAGCTATGACGAAAAGCTTGGAACAAGAAGCGGCCAAAGTTGGCTTACGAATCAGCGGAAACAAGACCAAAATTATGAGGATTGGATATGCGGCAGCGAGTAACCCCATTACAGTTGGACAACAGCAACTTGAGGAGGTTGACAAGTTCACACTACTTGGGTAGCATCCTTGTGAGCGATGGAGATGCCGACCATGATGTAGCTTGTCGGATTGCAAAAGCAGGGGCAGTCTTCCAACGGCTGTTGCCGATTTGGTTGACGCAGAAGATCGATGTGACGACGAAGGTTCGCCTACTCAACTCCATCGTCATCCCGACTGCAATTTACACCAGCGAAACATGGAAGACATCTGCAAAGATTGCAAGAAGGCTCAACGTCGCGCAACAGAGGTGGCTGCGACGGATCCTGCGAGTCTCATACCGAGACCGCATTACCAACGAAGAGATTCACCGCCGAACTGCCACCCGCCCTCTCAATGACATTGTGACTGAGAGGCGTATGCGACTCGGAGGCCACATTCTTCACCAAAAAACAACGCGCCTACCAAAAGCTGCCATCACATGGACACCACCAAGAGGAAGACGGAAGCAAGGTCACTCCCGAATAACCTGGCGTCGGACCTTCAATGACGATTTGAAAGCCCTCGAAATTTCATGGGACGAAGCCAAAGCTGCCGCAGCTGATCGATCTCGATGAAGACACCTTGCCGCCCCATGCGCCGAACGGCGCAGGAGGATCTAAGTCTAAGTAAGTATGTATGTATGTATGTATGTATCTATGTATGTACAACAATTATTTTTTACACTAATGACTATTTTACATGAATAATGAATAATCATAATAAAAATAGAAATATGTCATAATGCTTACGGTTAATAATGTTAATAAAGTGTGTGAGTGTGTGTGTGTATGCATTACAGTTATAGATGACTGGCTTTCACACACATGCACATGGAAGCAGTGAAGCGCATACAGAATGTGGAGTGATTGATATATGAGGGCCAGAGATATGCTATAGGGAAGCTGTAAACTGAGACACACACGCACACACACAAGCTGCAAAGTGCTGACCATGCGTCTCTCTTTTCCATGTCTATATGTTCCACATGTTCCAACGCCCTCCAGGAGGACCTGCATTACAAATCAGGCAGTGTGTGCGCACCTCTAGTACCACTCGTCTCTCTCTCAAGGAGGGTGGTGGTAGCTTGGTGGTTAAGGAGTTGGGCTACCACTTGGAAGGTCATGAGTTCAAATCCCAGCACTGCCAGGCTGCCACTGTTGTGCACTTGAGCAAGGTCCTTAACCCTCAACTGCTCCCCAGGCGCCGCAGCAAAAATGGCTGCCCACTGCTCCAGGTGTGTTCACAGTTTGTAGTGTGTGTGTTCACAACTCCTAATGTGTTTGCATTAACTTGGATGGGTTAAATGCAGAGGACAAATTCCAAGTATGGGTTACCATACATGGAACTCACTTTCTTTCTCACACACACGGAATAATGAACTGCCACTAATATATAATACTGACAAAGTACTGATGTGCTACACTACAATAAAGCAAAGTAGAGCCCACAAATGTAGGTACCAGCATATTATACTGTATTATTATTACTATAATCACAACCTTAAAGGTGGTGCTAGTGTGTCCTGTTCTCCATCACACTCAGAATACAGCATCAGAGATACACCAGGTCTCTCATCCTGCTGCTGCCAAGCTAAACAGCACATTGACATCTACAGCAGATACATGACAAGGGGTGGGCGATGTTGGAGTAATGGAAATATCACTGCGCTGCACTGGGTAATGTGATTTAGGTTTTCCTGATATTTGATAACAAGATGTGGACTAGACAAAACAGCAAGCCTGTTCAAGTATTTAAAAAATAACACTCACTGAGCTAAAAGCCAACGCTCGCTGTAATAAATCTTTAGTTGCTTAATGTTGTTTATACCACAGTGCTTGAATTCTCAAATCTGATTGGCCAGAAGTTGATTTATTTTCTATGACCAGCTCTGGCAGTAGTACTGGCTATAAGGCCAAGGTATGCTAATTCTAATACAATATTGTTTCTATAGTAACAATGAAAATAAGGACTTCTAAGGTTGTTATTTAACAAAGAAAAATGCATAATCGTTGATATGCTGAAGTTATCCTCAAGTTTTAAGGAAGGAGTCTCCAGTAACACTGTAACAGTCAGATGTAAAACCTCTGGACTTCGTGTTTTCCGGTTTCCCGGCAACATGACAAGCTACATCTTTTTGTCTTATTAACTTCGGGGGATAAAAGAAATTTCAGTCAAGGAATGGCTGGTTATAGCTACTATAATAAGTGATAACAGGAACTAACTTGTTCTACGGACGTTCCACAACATTTAATGTAACTATAAACGGATAAAAATGATGACGTCTTGTTCTTTAATAAATACAATTTTTTGTTAGTGTTGGCAAATTGTCATGATATAAGAGGAACAAAACATTTCAGGGTGTACTGTTATTGGTAAATAATCAACTCTGAGATGGTAACAGTAACTCCTCTTCACCACACCACCCCTTCGTTGATTATTTTCGATAGAATTTATCACCATAACGACAACATCTCATCATCGCCCACCCTTCCCTTGCCTTAGATCTCACTCTGTTCCCTAGTTTCAGTGTGAACGCTCTACACTGGGGCTTTACTGTAAACCGATAACACCAGTGCTGATGCTTGCAGAGACCCCTTGGGATTGTGGGTAAGGGAACAATGGCGGCAGTGTTCCTCCCCTCAGCCCCCCGTCCCCAACCCCAGGGAAGGCCACAGGAATGCGCCAGCATCTGGTCCTACCCTTAGGTAAACACATCCCTCTCTCTCCAAAGCTCCACCATTAAAATCCGCCCCGCTGAGACGTTAGGACCCTTTCACAATAAACATGACTTTGTTCTTTTAAACTCCTCCCACATGGTAAATATTACTTTATGTCTAAAGAGAGCACCAGTGGTTGAAATGCTCTGGAATTAGATATGGTTCCTGAAGAAAAGTATAAAAAAGATGGAACACGGAGTTATGAAACAGCTGAAGTTTGGGAGATAAACGACGCCTTCTTCCTAGTTAACGTCCTACAAGTTCCCATCTCTTTTTCTACTGGTGACAAAAGTTTACACACCCAACACCTCCTCCCCACCTCCACCCTACTCTTCAACAACTCCTATTTGAGACTTTTTTTTTTTTTTTTTTGGAAGATTGAGGTTCTCATAGTTCTCTTCACTTTTTACAGTCAATCTTGCAATCACCCTTTGTGTTATTAAGTTGAAACATGTCCTGTTGTCTGGACTCGCAAACCTATTATTAGAAGTGTCAAGTGAATGACATCTTTAACCGGCAGTCAACTTGGAAGCAAAAAATCTGTAGCAAGCCACCCGGATTCTTGATAAAGTTCAGAACTAGTCGATATACAATGTTGGGTCTTCAGGGTTTTTTTTTTTAGACATTTATTACATATTTCCTGTATACATGTCTATTACTTCTGATCAGCCATGGTCCAGTGGTGCTCATTTTGCATTGTATTCCATTTGTGATTTTGTTTAAAGAAAAAGGTGTACGTGAATGGAGAAATGTTTCTGATTAAATGTTTAACGAAGTAAGAAATGTCAGACTTATTATTTTATTGGAACAATCTAGATCTAATCTAATTGGAAATTACCAACATCTTTATCACTCTAATCAGGCATTGTTTTACAGTTAATAGTACTGCAGTCTAGGAGTCTTTGGGCTTAACAGATTTAAATAAAGCACTAATTTGAGACTTTGAGAGCAAGCAGTTAATAAGATTTAGCTTTCTTTATTTAATTCTGTATCATTTTGTTTGGTCTGTGGGTCTGTAATAAAACATAAGGAACTCCAGGGGTTCAAAATGTTTTGATTAGCAGTGTACCTGATAAAACAGCCAGACCTCATCGCTATGAAAAATCCTTGTGTAATTAATTACACGAACCGCAGAACTTTCACCATGACGACCTTTCACGATCATTTTGGGTCACCTTGTGCTCAATGTACTGGCGCTGAGAACAAAAGGTTAGTCTCTAGGCAGATTGGACAGCGGCGTCTCAACATGGCTATAATAGTTACAAAGCTTATTGATTTATTGACTTTAACCAAACAAACCACACCCATACGCGGAAAAATCCCTGGATGGGCTCAATGCTAAAAAAAAAAAAAAAAAAGTAAGACCATGCAAATTGAAATGCAAGGCAGAATGAAGGAGGAGTGTGTGTTTGTGCTTGTGTATGTGTGTGTGTGCAGTCCAGAGATGACTTCCTTTCTCTTTCTCTCTCTCTCTCTGTGATGTATCCGCATCCTGAGGCTCCGCAGAACGAAATTCCTTAGACATCATGTGTGTTAAATGAGGGCCAATGAGGTCACAGCACCGTGTTTAGGGCATTCTCCTTTTCAACTTTTGTGTGTAGGTACAAAATTAGTTAAAATGAAGCAACACGAAAAGAGGATTTGTTTATACATTTGGAACAAAAGATTAGACTCGAGCCAGACAGAATAAATGCATATCATCTAAAACAATCCCTTTCTGTCTAAAATACTAGACCAAATATGTACACACTCGTGTTTTCCACAAGTCACTAGATTAAGTTAACCTTGTACTGTACTGTATATTTGCCTTCCATATTAAACATGGCAAGCCCGCTGCTCTCGCAGCGAGAAACATGGGCACTCACTTCTCAAAGAATATAAATGAGGGAAGGAAGACGTCTCAGTGGGAACACTGCAGTCTTGTGAGCAACACGGCGCTGCTGGTCAGGTTCCTGGATTACGATGTGTCACTGCACGTTCAGCAGCGATTAATTAGGCCAAATCTTGTTTGAAAAGGTTTTCCACTAGGCTGGGTTGACAAGCAGGAACGAGTAAGAGAGTTAAATGGTATTATACCATGGTGCTGTTGAACGCTTGATTCTGATTGGTCAAAAGGTGTTGATTAAGTTTCTGTAACAGCAGCTCTGACAGTAGTTCGGGCTGCAAGTCTTAGAGTTATGCTCTTGTTCTATACTAATACGTTATCGTTTGACCTAATTGTATGGCGCGAATCGTATGGTGGGCGCCATATGTTTTCTGTAAGGAGATGTTTATTTAACATTTATGGAAGGAGTCTCCAGTGTCATCGCTTTGTAACAGTCAGAGGTAAAGTTTTCCCCGCATGAAAGTCATCAGGACAGAGACGTTTGCGTTTTCTTGGTAACAAGCGGTGTTTTTTGACTTATTAACTCCAGGAGGCTGGTGAGGGAATGTTTATAGCTGCTATAACGTAAGTGACAACAGCAAATTGTCCACAACATTAAACATAACCATGAAGAAAATAAACCATGCTGTTCTAGGAAAATGATCAACTTCAGGGTGGTAACTGTAACGCTTTGCGTTTGGCTGCATTACTGCTGCATTGCCCTGTTATTGAGTATGAATTGCATCATTGTTTTGGTCGACCCACTGATCCAACACCAAAAGCGATGTGTTGAATATATGCTGGTTGCACAATATTGTTATTGCAATACTGGTTTCTGCAATACTGTCATCATCAGGGAAAGCTGCATGGGTGTTTTGACGTTTAATCGTGGCGTACCGAAATAAACCATCAGGTGAAATGTGTAGCAGCACAATCGCAGTATAGTGATAAGACACTTGGAGCGGCTTGAATTTCACCCTTAGCTGCATTTTACTATGCCGGGTGTGGATATGCTATAGTGTTCTTGTGCATGGTCCGTTAAGTGGGGAGTTGTGCTCTTATGTGGTGGAGAAAATTTTTCCTGGTGTGTCTGTGCAATGCCACTTAATATAAATAGAAATAATATTTCACACTGTTAAGAAAGCAGAACACTTCGGTACAGTTTTCATGCTCTGCTGCTATGGAGAGATCAGAAAACATGCATGCTTCAGCGAAAGCAAAATGAAAGTTCTGCTCACTCTCGTCTCTCCACAATGGAGCAAATGGAGCGCTGATTCCGCCTGGCGTCTCCACTCATTTTTCGTTTTGGTTTTTTCTCACTTTCTCTCACACACAAAGCAGATTTTCACCTCGCCCCTTTTCCCCCTCATGCTGCCTCACAGCCAAGGCTCAAACAGCTCCATTCTGTTTCTTTGAGTCACTTCCACCAGTGGCATTAACAGCTCCATTCAACTGTTTCACCGTCGCTGGAGCAAAGGGTCAGACTGCACAGACAGGCCATGACACCCACAGAGTAAATCATGCTGGGCAAAAGGCTGGGAACTCGGCACACACATAACACAAGAGAATCTTCTGGAGTACTGTGTCTGTGCTCGGAGACCGCGGCCCTGCCAGCAGCCAAACAGACGGCCACAGAGTGAGCCATGCTGCAAGAAGTGTGGGATTGGCAGAGCTGCATGTGGAGGCCTTCAGCATGGATCCTGGAAGATCCCCCACAGCATGCTCTCAGAACAACATCTGAGGCACCTCCAGGAGGCTCCAAAAAACCTAGTCCACTAACATGAGCTGTTGATTCATTTTATCATGAAAACTAAAATATATGCACTGGAAATGGTACTTTGGCTTGTCCCTTGAGGTTCTATGGCATTTGCACCATTCTGTTGTGAAATAGAAATTATTTTTTAAATCTTCCAGAATTTCTTTTTTTCATCTTAAAGATAAAGATGTTTAAAGATAACGTTAGAACCTTGGTGTTTATGGTCTTTCTTCAGTAAAACAATATCGTTTTTTCCCCAAAAAGGTAATTTCCATAGTGGATCTCAGTAATTTCTGAGATTTCATTTAATTTCTTTAAATGTCATATAATTCAGACTTTTCAGACATGTAGATGATGTGGAACAGTACACCAGAGAGTTTTCAGAAAAGGTTCAAAGCAGAATTCATTTAGAAAGAAATCTATTAACCATACAAAGAACCCTTGATGAATCCTTTGTTCTATATACTTTATATAAACACTCAGTCACCGACCTGTCTCACTTTGTTTTACTCACAAATCAGGATTTTTACCAAATCCCTCCCACTAGCTAGCTCGCGTTCAATGTCACAGGAAACTGAGCATTCGTAGGAAAATTCTAACTGCCCTCTTCTGCATACACTAGCTCACAGATGCACACAACTGTCACTCTGATCGTCAGAGGAGACAGTAATTCCATGGTTTGCAGTTCTCTTGGACTTCTGGCCATGAAATTGTGATCTCTCGATGATAGGAACACTTTTCTGTTGTGCTACTTGAATAGAGTGCTGCAAAAATGAGTCCTAAAACCCGGAAATGAGTTAGCATTTTAGCACTTCCGGGTCCATCGTCCCGAAGTCAGTGGGTTTTTTGAATGGGTTTTTGGTTAAATGCCTGAAATAAGGTCTGTGGTTAACAAAAGCTCAAGATATTTTCACGTTTTATTCTATGACATAAAATACATTGGTAATACCCCACTTGTGATTTTGATAAGCTTTTACGTGTCTTGAAAAAGGCGGTTGCTAACAAGAGGCTAAATGGGACTATAGAGGTTGTTGGGGATATTAATCGTCATCATTTATTAATCGACATCAGCTTTATCAATTTATAGTGTTTTCCAACCGTAGTGTTTTTTTTTTTTATTGTAGTGCTATAAATTCGATCGGAAGCTTTTTACTTCTGGTGATTGTATTTAGGCTTCAAAATTTATAAAAATTGTGTTAATTTGTGAAGATTATCTTGATGAACCAAACATATAAGAATCATAAACTTTTGTTGGTCACAGAGCTTATTTTTTGCAATCATACAAAAGCCAATGGAAAAATCCTATTGGCTTTTATGTCGAGGGAACCAGGGTGATGCTAACTTCTGGGTTGGCCTACAAGAATATGTCATTTTTGCAGCACTCTATTGTCTCAGTTTTAATTATTCTTCAATAGTGGCAGTACAAGTAACAATTTGTATTTCTTTTCCGTAATAAAATAGTTTTTGGTAGTTCTTTTTTAAACTGTTCCAGTAAAGAGTTAAGTGGACACACCCATCATCCAACACCCCAGAGGAAGAAATATTCAAAATTAAATATTTTTATGAAGTTGTTATGGTTGCACACATATCTAGGATCATCTGGATGTTCCCTTGTGTGAGCTAGAAGCTGTAGGCCAGCCGTATGCAGTATACACTGTCTGGGATGCTCTGGTTTATTTCTACATTTTGGCAATAGAAGTAGATATGGCCCATTTGTCTTGGCTGATATATACTGTCCAGAGAGTCTGGGGAAAGTGTTAGCTAAGCTTAGGATCACTATTTAACTGTGTAGTAATATGCACAACACCAAGTCAAGGGTAAATTTTAATATATTTATGTATGATTAAACAAATCAGTATATCTTTCCTGAGAAGATACATTTTTATGACTGAGCATAAAGTGCCAACACACCAGAGTGATCTCAAAGAGGTACGTATGTCACAGATGAAAGGTCAAGTCGTCATCTTTCAGTCTTTAAGTTTCCTGCTCTTAAGTGCTTTATGATTTGGGACAGGGCGAGTGCATGGTTTACTGATTACCAAGAGAGAGTCATCTGTCCAGCTCTTTCCTGGTGTGATCTATAGCAGAAAGTAGACCAGACACAGTTCCTGTGCTTGCACAATTCGGATTCCTAAAGTGACCTTAGTGCTAATAAATAAATTTCCAACCAAAGGAGCAGATGTTTTTTTTCAGAGGGACTTTGTACACTCAGACTTAGTTAATGTGTATATTTAATAGACAATGCTGATTTTTTAAAACAATAATGGTAGTGCTCCAGTTTTGGTGAAGTTATACATAGCGGTAAAAGACAAACCAATTCAAGGACAAAATCATGAAAAGCAAAAAGACAAAAAAAAAAAAAAAAAAACCCAAAGTGTGTGTATGAGTGTGTCAGACAGCCTGGAGCACTCCCACACTGATCAGTCCAGCTTGGCTGCATCATTATCATCGCAGCATTATCATCAGGGCTCTACTTGTCTAGTTATGACAAAATGGTACAATTATTTCAATTTCCTTTCACTTTGACTGACCTTTTTGACACATTAAATTAAGCTTTTAAACTTTTTTGACTACCAGACATGCTAATATGACTGCTGCTGCCATTTCATCACTCAGTGACAACAAAAGGACAGTAGCACTAAAAAAAAGTAGCTCTTTTGTTTCTTTCCTGTGTGTCGTTGAATAGAATGTTGTTCAAGAGTAAAGCCATATATATCACACATGGCCAAATATGCTCAAGTACGCTGCTGGTACCATGAACCACAAACGTTAAAGGCAGGCTGAACAAAAACAACCGCTCCCACCTTCCTTGGTTTGCCATTGTTGTACATGACGGCCCGTTCAGACTACCCTTATTTACTGGTGCTTTAGGGAGGAGGGGAAATCCAACATAGTCTTGGAACGTTTGTAATGAAATTCATACATACGGGAGACAATTTTTTTTCTTTCTTTCTTGCCTTTCTTACTAATCCTGTCTGAAACTCATCCTCTCCTAGACTGATCCAGGGAACGCATCAAACAAATCTACCTCGCCCCTCAGTCCCCCTTCCTTTTAGGATTATGAGCCAGCACAGAATGGCAAGACATGTTCCAAGGTTGCTCCTTTCGATTCCCATGTCTTACATTAGAAAACGGTACCTAAACAAGACCATGGTGGCTTAAGTGATTTGATCACGATCACATGGCAACGGCTGTAAACAACCGAGCCCTACCTGCACGAGCAGTCTTACCTTGCAGCTGTTTAAAACGCCCCTCTAGCTGGTTGTAGTTGAAGGGCATCTGAGACGAATAGCCAGATCCATGATAGAGATCCTCGGCCCCCCCAGACCCCCAGTCCGTCTCCATGTTCCCTTACTCAAACGGAATCCAGGACTCCCAAACTCCTTGCAAACCACGGAAAAGCAAGAGTGCCAAAAATGGAGGGAAGCAAGAAAGCAAAACAAAGATTCACCAGGATTCCTTCTCTCCTTCAAACTCAGGTTTGTTCCTTTTACCAGAAGTGAACAAAAAGAAATCCAGAAGACTTGGGAACTGGTCCGTTAGAGCTTTATTCCAGTCTAATACTTGAGAAATAGTCAACACAGCAGGATCTGTTCCAGAGAGGAGAAGGAGGAGGAGGAGAAGGAGGAGGAGGGAAGCATGCGTCTCCTCTGATTGTTCTCGTTCTGTCTTCCCTCCCTGACCATTCAAATGTGGCCTCTCCCCCCACGGCTAAGCACGCACACACCCACCACCCTTCCCTCAATCAGCTCTTCCTCAGTCAAGCCTCTCTGAGAGGAAAAGTGGGCTACAAAGTGAGGAACACAAAATCATTTCAGCGTTAGAGAGGACATGAAGAGAAGCAGGCCAATGAAAGGGCTTCCCTCCAGCACAGTGCACCTTTGTTGGGCCAGACTAGGAGGAGGTTGTGGGTGGGAGGAGGACTCGGGGTTGTAATTTCACCAGAGGCCCTGCCGTTGCCTGAGTGTTTAGCAGTGATCTCACCGCCTTCATTACCATAAAGGCGGGCAGTAGGTGGAGCGAATGAGGAGAAGGAGAAGGAGGAGGTGGAATGTACCAAGCCTCCAGTGAAGAGAAGGGGTAGAAACGGAACAGGATAACATTCAGTTTCCCTGTATTGTTGTTTTGGAAGCTTGATGGATGGAAATGTGTTGGCACAAGAAATGCTAAAAGCCCTTTTTGGGGATGGCAGGGCAACCAATGTCCTGTCTAAAAGCTCATTTGCAAACATCCTGCTTGAGCAGTCACCCGTCACCACCCCCCACCTTTCCTGTCGCACTTCCGTTTGCACAAATGCAAAGGGAAAGCCTCGACCTCTGCATACATGTGTGTGGACTTTCAAGTGAGTCCGTCGAGTAAGTAAATATGTAGCACACTTCCACTGAGAGCACTAGCTCTTGTGTCTTGGGCCTGCAGTCTGGGGGCTACTCCTGGGCTTGGCTGCTCTCACTAGAATATATCACAGAGGGAAATTTTCCTTATGATTGGTGAGCTGATGATAAATGTCTCCATAAGCATCCTGTCTGCTCTCTGTCCCCTAATGGGACATAACTTGGACCTCGACACAGAGCAGAGTCGGGTCTTGTTATGCACTAGTGGATGAAGAGAGCGATCATGGAAAAAAAGGGCTGAGATTAATTCTGGGACATAACTTAGCTGGTCTTATTTTAACATTTAACAGGAATAGCACATGAAGCCCTGTTAGGACTCATATCAATCTTCTCATAAGCGTTATACTGCTGTGCAGGTCTCATCCTTTAATATTTATAAGTATTCCTCTTGATATAGAGGACAAGTAGCAGGAATAACGTGGTGCAAAAATTACCCCCTGAGCATATTTCATTTTTCCCATAACACAATATGCACCATAGTTTATGAACCATGGGATTTCAGCCGCAAGATCTGGCCTGACTCAGTGGCTTTGAGGAATATTACAGAGAAATACTTGTGGTTGTGTCAGCGGGCAGTCACAAGGAACCCACGTGCTCTCCACACCCCTGCAGGCATCACTGATCTTTTTTGACCTCCCTGTGCCCTTCTGTTTTCTGTGGCATCTGACTATTAGCTGTGGAATGATTTCTCATAGGGCTTTGAGAAGTAATAGCCAGAGATGTGTTTTTATGCTCTCGTTTCACTTTGAGTAGAGAAGGGAGGGGACGTTTCCTGGAACACAAGTTAGTCACAGTGCAGCTGTTCACTTCATTTAAAAAAGGCCAAATTGCTATTGAAGTGAGTTCTCATTAAAAATAGCAAGTACTGTATATACTGATTTTTGTAGTGATCCTTGAAGAAACAACTGAAGAAAGTTTAACGGAGTTGTATCATTCAATGGGGTTTAAAGAACAAGCTGCATTAAAAAAAAAAAAAAAAACATCATGGCATGATGTATGTATTATTGCTCCTTTCAGATTCACATTGAAAGTGGGAATTTAGAACTCGGAGTTACATAATTTTTGACCGAGACATGTTCGGGTTACACAATGAGGAAAAGAAATTGTCTCCATGAACACTTGTCTTTTGTTTGGTCTGTTCAAGCACCAAAAATCCACAATCTAACCAGCTAACATGACCAAAAAAATGACATCAGTTTTTAAAAATTTTACACAGTAAAACCGTGTTGTCGTTGCTATAGTGACATTTTCGGTGAGTCTATTTGTATTTAATATTTATGGAAGGAGTCTCCAGTATCAGTGCTTTGTAACACTCAGTGGTAAAGTTTTCTGACAGAGGTCTGTGTTTTTTCGTATCTCAGTAACATAAGAGATCAACTTTTATATCTTCAGAGTCGAGGGGACCCTCCCAGCTTTCCAACTAGGAATTCCAAGTTGAGAGGGCGTTTTCTTTGGTTTTTCCTAGACCGAGGTCAGAAATTCAGAATTACGGGATTTAGCTGAACGCAGCTTACCAGCACTTTAACAACACAATGCCCAATATATAAAACTAATATTGCATTAAAAACCACTAGAAACAAGAACAATAACATCTGTATTCGTCTCTAACTCTTCAGCGCAAGATAAATGTGTGTTTTTAGAGATTGTTTGGTTCTGAACTGAGACAACAGGCCCTTCAGGACGCATATCTCATGCTTAACATTTCACATGATGTTGCAATGTGATCTTGAAGAGAATGGGCCCATGAAACCGCACAATTCCAACGAGAGAAACTCATGCCAATGAGTACATCACTAACAGTGACATTTTATTGCCTGTGAGCTAATCGTATTTGCTGATTTCAGCAGAACGAATGAATCTGAGGTGTCTGGACAGGAAAGGTGAAGGGTAAGAGAGTTCACGGATGCACAAGCATGACGTTATGAGAGAGGCATGCTGTAACTGTGGAGTGGTTTTTACTAGCATCTGGGCGACAAATGCAGGGAAGGAAGGAAAGAAAAATTCATGGGTGTTTCCTCTGTAAGCAACCATTAGGAAGACAAGCTCTAAAGGCTTGAATTGGTGTAAAGCAAGTACTAGATTTAGCAGCTTTGCCTCTTTAGACACATTTGTTTGAAATGGTTGGTTTAAGAATGACCCTTGGTGAAATACATTTGTCATTTCAGCGTGTAGCACTGCTATGGTTTGATTTCATGTAAATATCATTAGGTATTTCCTTATCTGAGGCATTTCTAAAAGTTATGTTCAGAAGAGCATAGCTAATAAATCTAACCCATGCTCATTTTTGAAGAATTTTCCTTGGAGGAACCTTTTTAATGCTGCTTCACTTTTTTCCTATACATATTCCATCCATATACATGTCTATTTCGGCTCAATCTGGCAACCGTTAATTGAGGCATGCTGAGGAAAGTGGTGGTGGGGGCTGTATGTCATAGTATTGGCTCTTCTCATGGCAGGCCACATGGTCTACATTAGTGGGGTATGCTGAGTGCTAGTGGGGGGGATTCCTGCCTTAAAGACCCTCTGGGACTAGAAAGTACGCTAGCGTTACATCGGACTTCCTGTCAGTTGCCCAGATTCAGCTCAGAAATGCAAGAGAAAAGAACTGAAGTTAAGTGTTTTCGAGGAAATATCATAAAATTCAAGCAGTGCTTATTAATGATAAGTAAGGATTCGACTAGAGTTGTGCAAAAAACCACAAAAAGCCGTGGGCAGGTTTTACTTTCATGCAGTGGGAGCAGTCAGATATGAAGCAGGCGAGGGAAGGATTGGACAAACGTTCTGCAGAACTTGGCAGGATTGGTCAGACTTTCAGTAGGAGTGGGCGTGATTGGGCAGAATTTATTTGGGGTAGGGGTGGGGGGTTAGTTTAAAGAATTCCTTTGGGAGTGGGAGAATTAGTCAGAATTCCTTTGTGAGTGGGTAGGACTGATCAGAATTCTGTTGGAAATGGGGGATTGGCCACACTTCCTTCGGGAGTGGGCACGACTGGTCAAAATTTCGGCAGGACCTGGACGGATTGGTCAAAATTTCTGCAGGAACTGAAGGGATTGGTCAAAATTTCTGCAAAAGTTGGGGGATTGGTCAGAATTCCTTCTGGAGAGGGGGGACTAGTAAGAAATCTTTCAGTAGTGAAGGATTAGTCAGAAATCCTTTGTGGGTTGGAGGACTGGTCAGAATTCTTTTGGGCTGAGTGGGATTGTTCAGAATTCCTTTGGGATGGGTGGAATTGGTCATAATTCCTTTGGGAGCAGGCAGGATTGGCCATAATTCCTTCAGAAGCAGATGAGACAGGTTACGATTCTTTGAGAATGGGCAAGATTGGTTATAATTCCTTCGGGAGCAGGTGGGATTGGTCATAATTCCTTCGGGAGCAAGGGTGGGATTGGTCAACATTCCATTGTGAGCTAAAAAAAACATTCCTATGCATATGTCCAGGTTAGACTGCATGATGAAAAGTCATGGATCTTGCCTCCACATTGGCGTCACTGGTTGCTGGACACAGTGAGGTCAATCACAGAAAGACCTTTTCCCTAGAATACTTACTTGTCAGGATATGCATTTTGACATTTTTACCACCTGAGTTCTTGACAGAGAAATGAGCAAGTATTCAAGTACTTGAATTCCCAGGGGGTAATCTCACAACCGATTTATACACCTTGCTGTGTATAAATACAGCAGCAAGTCTTAAGCAATTAAGTCTTAAGCACAGTGCATGTTTCTGTTATAAATTTTCTAGAATTTGTTTTCAAATCAGTTAGTACCAATACTGCGCTCCTTAATGTGGTGTCTGTATGAAAACTTGATATTGTGACAACACTACAATGTTTAGCTTATTCCAATCTTCTCTCCTCCCTTACAATGGGGTGGAGTAAGAATGAGAGAGAGAGAGAGAGAGAGAGAGAGAGAGAGAGAGAGAGAGAGAGAGAGAGAGAGAGACATACGCTCTGTGTGCTCAGGAATGTAGGAAAACAGAATCATGTGAAAAGCAGGATGCTCACTGGAATTCTAAGGGGCCTTTTTCCAACACTCCTAAAACAGGACTGTGGTCTCGGGCAAACGAAGGAGCCTGAGGAAAGGCCAAAATATATTTTACGTTCTAACTTTTTCGAGTTTTTACAGGAATATCTGAAGTACTCTCTGAGCTGTGTGGTGGGAGTAAACGAGAGGTTTGGCGGTTTAAAGCCAGGCCTGTTTAAGCTTCACTGCCCTTTGGCAATAACAAGACTCACTCCTCTGGTGCTTTTAAGAGTGCTCTCTTGTCCAGTGCTCTCTCTCTCTCTCTCTTGTCTCCCGTGCCATCTTCCAGACCTTCAGTAGGCAGCCATCATAAACAACATCATGTCTCTGTAAACAGTGCACTTATGGGCACTTTAAAAACGACCGCTGCTGGGAGAAAGTAGCTGAAAACAGACACAGTAAATGCGCTACTGTCCGGATATCCCTGTCATTTCTTTATGCATAAACACAATTGGCTAGGAATGTGAAATAACATACTAAAATCTGATTGCAGGAGTTGGAAAAGTTTCTAGCGTCCTCTGAGCACTACTGAGCCATGTAACTGAGACCAGTCTAATTACAGGATCCCCATAGTGCAGCAACCAAAACGTAAAGACGGTCTTTCACTTGAATAATAATGCATTAGGACTCAAGTATTTCTTTTTCTGTACCCTGAGCCATTTACATGAGACACAAAAGCATGTATCCTATTACATCCTAATCTGGATATCTTTTGAAGAATACTAAGTAGAGAGAGCAAGACCAAATGGAAAGGCATGAGAGTACCAGAAGAAGGACAGTTAGTAAAAAAAACAACAACAACTTTTTGTGTACCTCTAATCTAGTAATGACATACCCATTGTGTACTTTACAATACTGCTCATTACTATTCAAATATCTAAAATGTAATTATCTATATGGAATACAATTGGGCATGGAACCCAACACAAGGGACATTTCACTATGGAAAAAATCCATGTTGGCCTTTCTAAACAGGATATTTAGGCTGCTTTCACATTTGCCATCTTTTTCTCAACAACCAGCGCACATTTTACTACAAAAATTATATAAAGCACTGTTGTCTGCTTTTTTTTGGTCACAGTGGAGCTTCCAAAGTTGAAAAAATGTACATTTTTCAACTTTTCTCAAAAAACCACAGGGTGACATCAGGCAAATTTTTATCTCCAGAACAGTCAGGTTGCCAGTTGGTTAGGGAAATTGAAAAGACTTCATTCCAACAATTCAATTTAACTAAAAATAGCAACTTGTCTATTTTGGGGGCATTTAACAGTATGCGATGAGATGTCCCACTTTAACTGTAGCTGCATCCAGTCAAGTCATACAAGCAGCTCAAAAGCTACAGCAAAGACAAAAACCTTCTTCATCACCACTTACCCCCAAAAAGGCCAAGTGTGAAAGCACCTTTATTCCACACACACACAAAAAAACTGACACAAGGAATTCCTCAGGGTCCTAGTGTAACCCCGTCAGAGGTTACAGATGCTGCCTCACCTGCTAAGGCCTTGATGCGTGAGCGCTCGAACAGGCGGGCCGAGCTGTTCTCGTTGTCCCACTCCTCATCCCAGCGGTTGTTAACAGTATCCTGGTACTGCTGCTGGATGTCCATGTGGTCATATTCGGCGGCTACTGTCGTCATCCTGACCTCTCACCTTTTGGACTTTTCACTGATCACACTTCCTCATGGGCGGCTTCCTCTGAAGCCCTGCAAAAAGGAAGGAAGGAGAACGTTTTATATCTAGATATAAATAGCATGAGCATCACACAAATCTAAATAGTTTAAACAAGCAGAAATGAAATCCAATCAGTTTGGACTTATGGGTAAAAAGATCTAGTCTATTACATACACAATAATGTAAAAAGACACAGTAGTGGGTTTTAAGGTCCAGTTACGAACGTTAAATGAGTTCCCAGGTTCAACCTAGAGATAAAAAAAAAAAAATTACCCATAAGAGGGTATCACCCCAGTGATTAAGTATTTAATGCCTAAATGCACAATTCATATTATATGTAAGTTCTCTGCTTGGGGAGCCCAGTGGTGCTTGAGTACTGTTGCCACCTCACTGCTTCTGGGTTCCTGTTTTGATCCTGATCATGTGTTACTGTCTGTCCTCATAGGTTTCCTCCAGGTTCTCTGGTTTCCTCCCAACATGTCAGTAGGTGGACTGGCTACTCTACATTTCCTCTAGGTGTGAATAAGTGTGTGCATGGTGTCCTGAGAAGGACCGACATCCTATCCTAGGATTTATTCAGCCTTGAGCCCAGTGTTCCTGGGATAAACTCCAGATCCACCTCAACCCTGTCCAAGAGAACGAAAGTACTGAAGATGAATGGATGGTACAACCTCCAGGGTGAATTTACACTCAAAGATAAAATAGTAGTAGTCTTAAGGAAGTAGAAACACTACATTCCATGGTTAAAAAAAGTATTCTTAAGGGCGTTTATGTTGACAAGTGCTTGGCCCCCCACATACATAGAGTGTTCCATATTATATATTATAAGTTCATCTGTTTTCTTTTTCACAACTTTACTAACAAAAATATTACTGGTTGGGCAAAGGCTGGGTCCTCCTGTGGATAAAGCTATGTATGAGGATCTGTGTCATGAGAATCAGAGTGAACTCTAGACTAAACCACACCTTCAAGATCCTTCTGTATTATCTTTAGGAGACATACCGCCCTCCTCTGGCCAACCTCTAGAACTGCACCGTACAACATCAATCCTCCTGTATGGTGAATCCTCAGACGAGTGCAGTAATTAGTGTGTCTCATCTATTTAAGTGACAACATGCTGAGTTTTTGGGCAAAAGCTGCTTGCTAACCACAACTCCTTCTTCCCATCAATCCATTCTCTGTTAACTGAAATCAGTACTCTCCCTTCTGCATGGATGAGTGCGGATTAGTTTGACGAGCTCAGCGAATACCACGTGTATGTATTGTGTATTTGTGTAAAGGCCTGTTGTCAGCACTATGCCGACCGAGAAAATCGGAAACCTACGAACACAGCATGTGTGTGAGGCCTTGCTGCAAAAGTGCCAGACACAGCGAGCACACAAAACAAACAAAATAGGCGTCTTTTCATGGTGGGAATGCAGGCCTTCTCTCAATGCCACGGCTTGTGGCACTGTGGGCTTCAAACTCCATTTAAAACCTAATTGCTACCATAAGGCTTGAGTTGTGCAAAAAATAATGTGCTTCAGTCCTGTGGGATTCCCCCCCCCATTCCCTTTTCTTTCAGTACGAACCTCCCACACACCATTAGGATCAGTGCTCGGCGGTCTGACTAGTTCTGCATGTGAAACGCTTGATTAGCATCTCACTGCAGGTTGTGCACAACTCAGCAATTAGGCTGAACGAGCCTATCGTCGACACCCTCCTGTCTGCATTTCTCCATACCGACCCCTTCTGCGTATGACTAAGAGCGTTTGCTGTGTCTCTGAGACTCCGAAGGCGGTGAAGTTGGCTAAATATAACCACGCCGCTGGGCCTGGTTTTTAACATGCATAGACTGCAGTGGTTCAAGTGGGCACAGGCACAAAAGCACACACTCTGGCAGCAGAACGGATAAACACACAGGTGGCATGAGAACCCAAACGCGCCATTTATACACTGAAGCAGCAGTCTGAAAAGACCACACATACACCCACATACAACAGCAGACATATGCACGCAGTCGGCTTCCAGAAATTGGCTGATATTTAATATTCAAGACACAGTTTGTAGAAGGAGAAAAGTACAGCAAAAGAAATGATGTAACTGCAAATGATAGTTAATGCAAAAGATAAAGTGAACAAATAATTCCAAATAAATTGGGCAAACAAATAATTACAAATAAATGGGGGGGGGGGGGGGCTCAAATCCTTGTTTTTGTTCGCAATATATTAATGTTTCTACTTGCTCAAGCATTGTCTTTGCAATATTTACTTTTTTGTTACTATTAAAATACATAATTTGACTCCGTTTTAACAACTTTTACATAGGTTACTTTTTTTTTTTACATAGGTGACATTTTATTTAATTGGGTTTCTCAGTGTAGAAGTAAACACTTTTGGGATTTAACTTTTTTTTTGTATCCAAGTGAGCAAATAACTAGCTAAGAATCTAACACTACACTAAGTGCTATACTGCCTGGTCAGGTCACGTCTTGTTAACAAGCCTGGCAATAATTTCTTGGAGTTCACTTGTATGAGAAAGCACAGAAAAGCAAAAAAATAAATAAAAAATAGCTTGCAGTAGTAGCTATTTCGGTTTTGCCTCAAGTTCATCCAGAAGCAGGGCTGTGTTATTTTCCTGGCTAACAACATGATGTCCTCTGAACTAGTGACTTGTCTCTCAGCATACCAATGAGTCCCCGATCGGCTCCCAAATGGCCCATTGCCATTTTTTTCCCCCACACCAGACAAACTGTCTGCTATTATAACTGTTGATTGTTTTTAATTGCCTAACAAAGACTGAAGTAAAATGATTCATAAAATGTTACTCTACCTTCTAACGAACAAAATAACTTTTCATTGCGCTTCAGGTTAATCTGAGACTCAAACACCATTTCACCGTTCACAATAACGAACAGCTCAGATGTTGAAGAGGTTTCCATGGAAGCATATTGATTAAAGTACACTGAAATACTGAAGAGTCAGCCCTCTCAACATTCACCCAAAAGAGTCGACTCATTTCCAAACGACACATCAATACTCCGAACGTCTTTAAATTGCTTTTTTTGAGGTCCTCAGAACGTTTCAAAAATGTCTTCCTGTCAAAACATACAGGACCAATACAGGACCACGTGTGTATGTCGCTGAATGTCCTCTCAATGTCATAATTGCAACATCATTTTAAAACATATAGGACCGGAATGTTCTTCTAACATTTCCATATAACAAGCATTTGCGTGAAGCCCAAAATTGGACATTCTGCAAACAATACAGGGACATTTCTTATTAGGTTATACCTACCTTGCGTTTTCTTAATTCTGCTGGTCTTTAAAAAAAAAACAAATGCAAAACACAAACTACCTAGCTAATGTTAGCTCTTTACTGAACCACAATGCTGAATCACACCACGCCAGGATCGCCTGATTTTAGCTGTACTGTGATGAAGAAATTAGAACGATGAAAAGTATTAAGATACAACCGTTTCATAGAATATTGATTCAGAAATTTGACGCCAAAAAGCCAGTAGCTCTAAAGCTATAAAAGGAAGAGGTTTGGTGCCCACGGTGGAGACTTGCAGGATATCAATAAGCTCATAAGCTGAGGAAATCTACCCTCCGTCCACAAAAACATCATCGTATCGATTTTGTTTTTCCTTCCAGATACTGTAAGTCATGTGGACGCCTGACAGCCAGCCAAGCGCACTGCTCTGTCTCATGTATTGATTGATTAAGTCTTACTGCATCCTCAATAAGAAAACACACCCTCGTGAATGCTGATACGTGAATACATAACCATGTTTCGCAAAACAGCAATTATGATGCACTCTGATGAACAGGGACATAAAGGACAAGCGCATTTCTGTTACTCATCAGCATACGATCAGTAAGCAACAATGTGAGGAATGTGGGATATGAGGGAGATTGTATATGACCGTTAATGCGTTTGCATTAGCCGGTTTCCTCTTACAGGATATGAGACTTGGATTATTCTGTGCTTGCATGCGAGCTAGTTGGCGTTTTTCTCCTCCGTCTCAGGGCAGTGTGCTACCAAGAAAAAATGTGGAATGGTGCTACAATTATCCTCACTTTATCACATGTTCCTCTACCTATTCTTGGATCATCATCATCATCATCATTATTATTTTGCCCACCCCCCACGCCCTCTCTTTCTCTCGCTCCATCTCTTAAAGGCCATTACCGGCTCCTCCTTTCTGTGCTCCTCCACCACTAATTCCATTAGCTCTAAAAGAAAAGACAAAAGGATTTTGTATTATGATAGTGATCGATTATTATTCTACCGCCGAATGAGTGCTGCAGACCGAGCACTGTGATTAAACGCCATTTTACATCCGTAAGCCTCACAGAACAAGCATTGTTTTTGGTCTGACATCACATTTTATCTTTCGACGGTTTAATGGCACAGCTTTAGGAGCTCTTTCGGTTTTAAGCCGAGTTCCCGTCTGGGTGAAACGCTAATGCGGGTGTGAGACGCAGCCGTGCTTTTAGCGAATGGCTCCCTACTGATCAAATTAAGGAAGCACGACTCCTCAAGCATGATGGACCGATTCTGTTACAATAACTCCAATAGGGTTGCCAGATTGAGATCACCCAGATCTGTATATACATTTCATAGTGATTATAAACTGAAGAACTGGATAATGTTTAATGTTATTAGTCCACTTTATTATCTAAGGAATAAAACGTGCCGTCTCCACAACTTCAGTGTGGTAACAGTTATCTCAGCACCCTGTTGTTGATTATTTTCCTATAACAGCACAATCCAAGGTGATTTATCTCTCTTATTTTACAACACTTTCCCAATAATTCTATTTTTTATTCATTAAAATTGACACATCACTAAAGGACGACACTTTTTATTCATTTATAGTTACAGTTAGTTCCCATTATCACTTATGTTATAGCAGCTATACAGAGTCGCTTCCTCGCCAGCCTCTCTTTTTCTGTCTTTCTAAAGAACAAAACAAAGCAAAACGCAGAATATTTCGTTACAGACAGACCAGAAAGTGAGGACTCTCCTATGGTGAAAAACTTAGTGTGACACTGGAGACTCCTTACATAAAACATTAATAAACCTATGATTTGACTTACAACCAGAACTACTATTAGAACTGCTGTTATAGAAAATTAATCAACATTTTCTGACCAGTGAGATATTGTGGTGTAACATTAAAATGGATATTGTTGCTTATTGGTTATTGGTACATTAACATCATAAAAAAAAAGTCCTGTATATATTCAGAGCCGGGTCGAGAAAGCATTAACCATTAATCTCGCTGATATGATGGATCGATTTATAGAGAGACAGAAAGGCCAATGGACCAGCAGGGATCTTGCAGATAAGCAGTTCGCTCATTAGCTAGAGATTATCAGCTGTTTACAGGCACTATTGTAGATCTCTGACTATTTCCTCTCTGTCAGTCTCCTGCCTCTCCCTCTCATCCTGGAAAGAAATCCTGGCTAACGCTATTACTCCAACAAATGGCCTCTGGTGTTTTTTTCTTTCTTTCTCAAGAAGAAAAACAAGCCTGGAGTTCTGGGAGCAGAGTGGCCATTATGAAACAGGAAACCCAAGCCTCTGATTACATGTAAACTTGGCAGAGATGGCTGTAGGATCGCAACCCCCTGATTGGACTGGGGCTGAGAATCCAGCTATAACTGATCATATCTTAGATAGCATGCGGTTTTAATCTCAGACTGATTAAATAAAAGAAGACTTACAATTTGCCTTAAGAAATTTTAGACGTTTCATTTTGCCTTTTCCTGAAAACATCCAGGTCATGAGTTTGATCCCCAGAAGGGGGCGCTCTTGTGTGGTTTTACTTCATCCCATAGCATTTGGAACAACTTAAACATATTGTGCTCATAAATGAGAGTTGTATTTAGGATGCCATGTTTATATTGTTCTCAGGATTTATTGGATGACAGACAAAATATTTAAAAAAAAAAAAAAAAAAAAAATGGTGAAACGTTTCCAAAGCACCAACACCCTTTACTGAGGACTCCACCAATCCATCCACAGCTGTCTCACTATAATGTAACACGTCTCTCACTGAACTCAGATGTTGGTTCCACCCTACTAGCTCAATCACGCACACGCACACGCACACGCACACACACACACACACACACACACACACACACACACACACACACACACACACACACACACACGGATCAAATGTCTATACACCAATAGCACAAGTAAAATTTATATTCAGGTTAAGTTTAACATCTCATGATGACTTGCGGGAGTTTCAATTACCCAAAGCTACTAATAATTACTTATAACTAGTTATGTGGGGAAGCCAATAAAATACAGAGGTGTGAAAATGTAATGCTAAAGAAATCCGTTAAAAAAGACATGATCCTGATGACCTTTTATTTTTTTATTGAGACTGTAAATAGTTTTTGAACATGAGTGGGGGAAAAAAGTACTGAGAAGCTATACTTAACTAAAAATTTACATTCATTGTTTTATTCATGGTCAGTAACTGCTTTGGGTTACTGCTAGGGGCAGTGGTAACTCAGTGGTTAAAACGGTGGGCTACTGATTGGAAGGTCATGAGTTCAAATCCCAGCACCACCAAGCTGAGTTGAGCGAGGCCCTTAACACTCAATTGCTCAGATGTATAAATGTAAGTCGCTCTGGATAAGGGTGTCTGCCAAATGTACATTTAAATGTAAATGGTTTTTACATGGTCGGGTTTGCTGTGGATCTGGAGCTTATCCTGGGAACACTGGGTGCAAGGCGAGAGAATTCACCCCCAATGGGATGGCAATCCATCACAAGGCTCCATGCACACACACTCATTCACACCTAGGGGCAATTTAGAGTCATCAATCCACCTATCTGCATGAATTTAGGAGATGTACCAGGAGACATTTACGAGATGAACCAAAGAACCTGGTGGAAACCGATACAAACATGAGGGGAACATGGGAAAGTCCACATAGACAGTAACCGAACTCAGGATACTTAGCTGTGAGGTTCCACTATACCCGAAAGTATGGATAATGTTTCAAAATCTCAATTTAAAGTGGAAGTATCCACCCATCAATGGACAAGTATGCTACTTTTACATTTATGGCATTTGCCAGACACCCTTATCCAGAGTGACTTACATTTATCTCATTTATACAACTGAGCAGTTGAGGGTTAAGGGCCTAGCAAGTGGCTGCCTGGTAGTGCTGAATTATGAATTATGAATTATGAATCCTTCCGATCAGTTGTCCAACGTCTTAACCACTGCCCCACTTTTAATGTACACAAGTATTAAAAAGCGAATGTTTTCAACTGATGAAACAAAGTAGGTCGGGCGTCGTTTTTTTCTTTTTTCTTTAACATCTCACGTAGCCTCTAGTTCTCAAATACACCATGGCAACAACAACATCCTGATAATGACTATTTAGAAAAACTTCCAAGACAGTGATAACTGGTCCTCAACTGACCTCAGAGCAACTTGAGCTTTGCCAATAGACTTAGTATGTTTGGCTGATGGTAAAATGCAAATATTTGTTTTTTTGTTTTTTTGTATAGACCACTCATAACATTGCTAGCCAAATCAGCTAGCTAGTTGCAGTAACGTTAGCTGATCTATTTAGGCTACAATCTCCTTACAGTTTGACTATGAATAAACACTTAATGTTAGTTAAGTTGTTGTTTACGTTGTTGTACTTTCTAACATCACTCATTAATAACATACTATGAGCATAACATACTAGAGTGCATTATTAACAATTGCATTGTTAGAATAGGTGTGTGTAACATAATTCAGAACTCAACAGGCAACCAAAATCAGTCCGTAAAGAGTTTTTTTTGTGATCGTTGCGGGCAAAAATGCTTGATTTTGCTGAGGCTTTTTTTTTTCTTCAAAATTTGTGATGCAGTTTGCAGAATGGGTTGTGCTTTTTTTTTTTTTTTTTTTTTTTTTTTTTGCAGAAAACTACTTGAATTGGGGAAATTGCAAGTGCATTAAATTATTTTGCAGTGATGTCTTGGTAAATGAGACCTTTTAGCTGTACTCATGTTAGATGCACATGAATCGAAGAGGTGACTTTGGCTGAACGCGCGTTGTGATGACGTCACATGATGCGTCTTGGCCCAAACCTGCAGAAAATCTGCGGTAATTTAAAAAAAATTGCAAGCTCCTCCAAATATTGCGCCATTAATTTCTGCGTCCACAAAACCACGAAATCCTGGAGGGACTTTAAAATATTTAATATTGTATTTGAAATACAACGGTCTAACTGGAGTCAGAACAGTTTATGGATGAATAGAAGGAAGAACATAACAGAGATTAGACTTTAGCAGAATGTAATAGTCATAGTCATATATTACCTATGACGCACTAAAATTCGGATCCTGGCTACAGTCCTGGTCACTATCAGATGAAAAATTGGATGATTGTTGATGTATATATTTTTTTCGAGATTGATGAATTTGATTTGATACTTTAAACAGAAATGTAAATAAAACGTAAATAAAAAGTGCCAGACCGTTGAGTGCATGAGAGATGAAGAGACCACTGAGATTTGTAACGAGTAAGGAGTAAATAGTTTTTTTTTTTTCTTCTTGGAAATGTAATCAAATAAAGAGTTTTTAGTTTTATAAGAGCTGTTATTTCAATAACACCCAAGTAAAGTATAAGAACCCTGAACTAATACTTGCATATAGTAACGAAATGCAATTACTCAAGTATTTTCCGCGCATGAGCTTAACCAGCAGACCTGATTTAGTGCTCTAAAACTATACACTAAGAGGATTTGTTGTATTTATTGTGCAGCGTTTAATATGTGACCCTGTATAACACACCGTAGTGCTGCTTTTCCTCTCACATGCCCCTTGCTAACAGCTTGCGCACAGATCTGTGGTGTCACCATGACACTCGGCTCTCAGTCACAGTGAAATGGGCGTGGCCTTTACTTTTTCCAAAAGTTTGGACACAGTAGATTGAAATTATACACTGATCAGCTCCAGTTGAAGCTGGTTGAGAAGGCAAGAGAGTGTTTCATCGGGAATACTGTAAAAAATGTAAAATATAAAATAGGTTTGATTTGTTTCTTGGTCACTCCTTAACTACACGTGTTATTTCATATAGTTTAATGTCTTCTTTACATTTGGGGGCGTGCTGTTATAGGAAACTAATAAACAGAGTTTTGCGAAACAAGTTCCTGTTATCGCTTACATTATAGTAGCTATACACAATTGTTCCTTCTTTTTTCTCTCTCTCTCTCTCTTTAAGTTAATAAGGCACGAAAACACAGCTTGTCATGTTACCGAGAAACCGCAAAGGTGCAAAGTTCTCACTCATGATGAATTTTCCTGGTTGGAAATCTTGCTGACAGTGAAGACTCCTTCCATAAACCCTAAATAAACCTTTCCTTACAGAAAGCTTTCAAAAATGTTTCCTTTGTTACGTAAAAGCACATATTTGAATCTGTTTATTATTAGTTTTCACATGGAAGATCCAGTGAATAAGTTGTTACTACAGAAATGATAACATATTAGAACAAACACACTAATACAATCTATAAGCAGGGGTGTACAAACTTTTCCCGGTAATGTACAGAAACCCTAGTGAAGAAAGCATGACCTGGGCGTCTGTCGAGTCCAGGTTAAGAGGCATGGTGTCCTATTTCCCAAATCTAACTTTTAATTCGTGTTATATGAAATGGCCGGCTGATTTAAATGTGTCTTCCAGGGACCTTGAGTGCGGTCAGGAACACTGCAACACATTTTCCATCATCAGCACTCGTTCATGATGCTTCACAGCAGCAGCACACTTTAAGTGCCTCTGCATTGGAACATACATTAGGCTTGGTCAAAGTGAGCGTATTTAATATGAATACAGCTACCGAGCTATGATTTATTCTGCAAAAGTCGAAAATATATATTCCTCTGAGCTTTGCTTGCTGCCAGAGCATTTTGAGAAAATCTAACAGTGTGTGTGTGTGTGTGTGTGTGTGTGTGTGTGTGTGTGTGTGTGTGTGTCTGAGGGAGGTTCTGGTTACAGTGATCCATGTGGATTATGTTGACACTCTCTGCCCTAGTGGAGGAGTGTGACAGGGGATCATCAGGGACACATCCTTCAACCTGACACAGCCAGACACACACACACACACACACACACACACTTAGGCTGTTTGTCCTACTATCCCTGTGAGAACCTTCCACCGACAAAATTATTAATGCATATAATATAATAAATAATGCTATGTCACACCTTAATCTAACCGTAACCTTAACTCCAGTAACCAAAGGAAACCTTTCAGCTTTTATTTTAAAGCTAGTTTTTATTTTTAATTTTTAAAATCTATAAGATATAAAAACATGCTACAAGCTCTCTCTCTCTCTCTCGCTACCAATCTCAGCCGTGTCTGCACACCACACACCCACACACATGCTATATAAGCTTGCTCGTTATAGAATGTCAACTGTTCCTAAGCAGCCATCGGAGCGATGGCTTCAGCGTGAGATGTGCCCTGTTTCTTACAACTCAGATATGCCTGCTATCTCTGGTATGTACGCAGCTCAGTACTCCCTAACTTCATACCCTCACCCCTTAGAAAACAAGCCGGGTGTGTCTGGTGCTAATTCATCCACCAGAATGTGTCTGGTCTGCTTCACTTTTCCGAAACATGGACCTAAACCAGCCGGATCGAGTCCGAAATAGCTTTCTCGGACACACACAAATACGCACACACACACACACACACACACACACACACACACACACACAAACAGTACGTATATTGTAGCACACGATTGCCGCATGTGTGCTGAAATTCTGAGACAATGCTTCCTATGCAGTTGCTAAGTAACAAACCCAGCCAACGTTGGTGTGGAATAAGATGCTCCATCTGGTGCTGATACTCGGCAGCCTGCGGATCTCTGACGATTATAACGTGCAGGAAAATGGAGGATGATTACCGCTTGACCACAAGCTGATTGCTAAATAGCAAGAATACATTCGCTAAGCACTTAAGCAACCCTCTTTACAAAGGAAGTGCTTATGCAGCAAAGTGCGCCGGTTCGATTTGATCAAATTATGAAGCACGCAGTCGAATATGCTAGCCAGCATCAAAGGAGGGAGCCTAATGGGCAAAACAATGAGAGGAAACATAAGTATCGCATTAAAAAAAAAATTTGAATCTTTATTTATTTATTTATTTTTTTTACCTTTTTGGTTCATGTTACACGTACAGAATGTAGCACGTACAGAAAAGGAATAAAAATCATGCAAAAGTGAACCTCCTATTCTTCATACCCCCTGCTATCATCAAGGGAAAATGCTGAGCCTTTTTTACACAGAAATACAAGTGCAAAAGTATGTATACCACCTTTTTTGTGTACAAATAAAATTAATTCCAACTGTGGATGTATCCTGAAACAAGACAACAATCCAAAATTGATGGCAAAATCAGCAGGAAATAATTTGAAAACTACCAAAATCAAAAACTCACTCACTCTTTTCATTCATTTAGGTCAGAACTGTGCATGTCAGATCCTTTGGTAGATCATATAATCAGTAACAGGTGGTCGTGATATTAGATGGGAGGATAAAATCTAATACCTGGGCTAGAAAGAATTCAGCCCCAGCCTCATCTCTCATTTCCTCACATCACTGGTGTTGCTGTTGTGCTTGATTCCTCAAAATTCTAAAACAATCCTGTTAACAGGAAGTAATTCGGCATGTGGTTACCAAAATTAAATCTTTGATATCTTTTTAGCTTTGAAAGACAGGGAAGCTTAGCCCTTCATGCAATCATTAGTTGAAGTTTAGTTCAACATCATGTACTAACTCCATTTCCATAAAAGTTGGGATTGTTTTCTAAAATGCAATAAAAACAAACATCTGAATTTGTCCAGTCTCTTGAAACTTTAATTAACTGACAAAAGTACATAGAAAAGATATTCAATGTTTTCACTGACCAACTTAGATGTATTTTTAAATATAAACAAAGTTAGAATTTGATGCCTTCAACACACTCAAAAAAAACTTGGGACAGAGGCATGTTTACCACTGTGTTACATCACCCTTAATTTTAATTACACTTTTTAATCGTTTGGGAACTGAGGATACTAATTGTTGCGGTTTATGCCCATTCTTGCTTGATACAAGACTTCAGCTGCTCAACAATCCTTGGTCACCATTGTCTGATTCTCCTCTTCATGATGTGCCATAGGAGACAGATCTGGACTGCTGGCAGGCCAGTCAAGCACACGCACTCTGTGTCTACAAAGCCACGCTGTTGTAGCACGTGCAGAATGAGGCCTGGCATTGTCCTGCTGAAATAACCATGGACTTCCTGGGAAAAGATGTTGCCTTGATGGCACATATGTCTCTCTAAAATCCCAACATACGCCTCCACGTTAATGGTACCTTCGCACATATGCAAGTCACCCATGCCGTGGGCACTGATGCACCCCCATACCATCACAGATGCTGGCCTTTGCACATTTCGCTTATAACAGTCTGGTTTGTCTTTTTCATCTTTGGCACGGAGAACTCGACGTCCATTTTTCCCGAAAACACTGGACTCATCTGACCACAGCACACCACTGCCTTTCAGTCCATCTGAGATGAGCTCGGGCCCAGAGAACTTGGCGGCATTTTTGCATAGAGTTGATGTGTGCCTTTCTCCTTGTGTAATAGAGTTTCGGGTTGCATTTCTGGATGCAGCGGCGGACTGTGTTAAGTGACAACGGTTTTCCAAAGTACTCCCGAGCCCATGTGGTTATATTTATCACAGTAGCATGACGATTTCTCAGGCAATGCCACCTGAGAACTCAAAGGTCACACACATTCGACAGTGGTTTCCGGCCTTGCCCTTTGCGCAATGAGATTTCTCCGGATTCCCTGAATCTTTTCACAATATTATGCACTGTAGATGGTGAAAGACCTAAATTCTTTGCAATCTTGCATTGAGCAATGTTCTTTTTGAACTAACTGACAATTCTCTCATGAAGTTTAGCACAAAGTGGTGAGCCACGACCCATCCTTGCTTGCAGAGACTGAGCTTTTGGTGGATGCTCCTTCTATGCCCAATCCTGATACCCTCCCCTGTTACCAATTAACATGATCCTCCAAAATGGTGTTACTTGAATATTCTATAAACCTTTCAGTCTTATTTTGCCTCTGTCCCAACTTTTTCTGAGTGTGCTGAAAGCATCAAATTCTAAATTTGTTTATATTTACAAAATACAATTAAGTTGGTCAGTGAAAACATTGAATATTTTTCTTTGTACTTTTGTCAGTTAATTAAAGTTTCAAATCACAGATTTCTGTTTTTATTGCATTTTTAGAAAAAATCCCAACTTTTATGGAAATTGGGTTACTACTTGAGCCGTCATGCTTGTATAAACTCGCCTTTGTTAGACTGTCACACGATTTGCATTCTGTCTAACTTTGAACTGAGCCTTTGCATTGTCTCGTATGTTAGATCATTACCCTGGAGACACAATGTTTAGTCCCAGTGCATTCGTCCATGAAAGAACCATGTCGACATGCTGGAGGGACAGGAAGTGCTGTGGGAAAGTTGGGACCTGGATGACGTGAGGGCACTCGGGCTGCTCTAACCCTGATCTAGGTCACTCCACGGCTGAGTATCACGAACCTTAAAATTCTGTTTCACGTTTTTTTGTTCTCTGTGTCTGCATTTGAGACTCGAGTCAATACCATACACTTATATATGCCATTTTTATGGGACTGTTTGCATATACTGACTTCAAATAATGAGTTTATTTCATATTTTAGTTCTGGTCTCTGACTTATTTTTCCATACTAAATGAAATGTTCCTCTCATTTGAGACAAGAATTTGACTGGTTCATTTTATACATCACTTCCTGAAATGTTTTAATTGGTTTAATCAGTATTGAAGAGTCTTGATTGGTTCTTTTAGTCATTTTCTAGGTTGGTTTTTTTAACGATACTGCCATGTGTCTTTGGTTCAGTTTGGAAGTGTGAGACATGACAACGCTCCGCTAGCGCTGCACTAAATCTGGCGTAATTATAAAGCCGTCCAAACATTTACTGTACAAGGAAGTGAAATGGAAACAAAAGGGAGTGTTGTACAGCAGAAATATGTCTTTGCTATGACAAATATTCTCCAAAAGAACATTAAGTCCAATTTTTCCAAAAAAATTAAATTATTAATAATGATAAAAATAACACCCTGTTTAAGAAGCGAATACCCATTTTGTCATTATTAATGAATACTATATGGTCTGATAATGATAATATTATTTATTCCATCCATCCATCCATTTTACATACCGATTATCCTACACAGGGTGGCGGGGAGCCTGGAGCCTATCCCAGGGAACTCGAGGCACAAGGCAGGGGACACCCTGGACGGGGTGCCAACCCATCACAGGGCACAGTCGCACACACGTTCACACACTACCGACAATTTGGAAATGCCAATCAGACTGGGGGAGGAAACTGGAGTACCTGGAGGAAACCCCTGAAGCACGGGGAGAACATGCAAACTCCATGCACACGGCGCGGAGGCAGGATTCGAACCCCCAACCCCGGAGGTGTGAGGCAAAAATGCTAACCACTACGCCAATATTATTTAATCTTATTAAAGGACCTATCAATCTCCATATATCCTGTCTTAATGCATGACTCTTAATTCTACTTTTCCAGCCTCTGTGCATTATTCTAATGGTAGAAATGTGGTTTTAATTAATGATGTGCGAGATTTCCATTGTTAAAAAACATCAGCAGTTGTGCATGCCCACGCCAGCTGTTATCACATCAGCTAACCAGAGGTCTGTTTGGTTTCAGGCAAAAATCCAAAAAAAAAAAAAAAAAAACCTATCAGATTGCTCATTTGCAAGATGAACAGCAAAAACAGTATCAGCAGATGAGTAACTGATGCCAAAATAAAAAAATAAGAAATGTTAGATGAATCCTTGGTGCTCAAAAATGAGTCACACAGTGATCTACAATATGTTTGTTTATCTGACAGTCCTGGGATTTGATCTTATAACCTCCTGGTGACTACCACAGAACCTTAAACACAAGGCAATACGCTACAAGGTTCTACAGAAAGAAGAAGCAAATGCCGTAAAACAAGATTGTGAAGGTCCAGCTACATCTACATACCTTTCTTGATGACAAAGATCCAGATAAGTCACTAGCATGACTAAATGGTGATAACGGTCACCCTTTAATGCTTAACCATTAATCATGGTGACAAATAAGACTCATCAATCTGAAATGCCGCTTCACGTTAACACTTTCGACTAGTGATCGTGGTCCACTGATTGACGGCTCCGTTTTATTTACACCTGTCACCAAGAGTCAGATGAAGCCGATCCAAAAGCCGACGTGCTATTTTTTCATTTCACTCAATTCACCACATACTTTCCTCACACACACAGAGGCAGCTTATTGTGAATCGCAAAAAAAAAAAAACCCCTAATGGAGACAAATGTTCCCATCAGTCGTCTGCCTTTTGTTACCCGGAGTGAACGTGCCATGCACTGTGAATGTCACGCTGGTGAGAGAATGAGCTGCATTATGACCTCACTTCCTGAGTGTCTGGAAAATGTTAGGCGTTTTCTCCTTTCCCCTAACACACACAGGCACATACACCCCTTTGACAAAGCCTCTCTAGAGAGTATGTTCATCCAAAAAGAGCAGCAGAGCTACGACCCATCCAAAACAGAGAACTAATCACCCGTAACAGTTATCACCAGCATGTCTTCCTGCATCTTCAACTCAAATCCCCGGAGAAACAGTGTTTTAATTAATCGAGCTTCTGTACCCTGAGATGAAGGTTGTTGTTGTTGTTTTTTTTTTTTTTTTTTTTTTTTTAACTCTGTGCAGTCCGACTGCACAGGAATGCAGTAAAATTAGATCCACTTAATCTGAGATCAGGGCCAGCAAGGCTTGCAGTGTGGGAAACGTCTCGACGTGATACTGTTTGAGCTCTGTTAGTGAGTAGATGGCATTCCAGTGAGATGACTACAGTATAGTGGCTTCAACAAATAATAAAGACAAATACAAATGCTTTATTCTGCATTAACTGGTGTATAATTACATATACAGTGTAAAGTTATTTGGACTATTTCTACTCCTAAGAGATGAAAAGGGAAAAAGAAGGAAAGGAAATGAAACAGAAAGGGGGGAAAAAAATCATAAAATAAAATAGAAGAAATTATTTTAATATTATATAACGTGTGCCACGTGTACATCAACAAGTAAATTAAAAAATAAACAAGAAACAAAACAGAAATTGACAGCAAAACATGAATGCATACATGGGAGGGGAAAAAATGTAAAGAAGAGAAAAAATACAAAGAGATAACGAAAACAAAATAAGCAGAAAAAATTTGTGTGTTAGGTTTCTCATATTTTCTTCAGTATCTTCCTTCAAGTAGTTAAAAATAGTCAAATGTTATACAGTATGGAAATATATTATAGTATTAGTGAAAATGTTAGGCTAAGAGTTCAAAGTGTCCTTATAACGTGCTTCAGTGTGTTTCATTAGATTTCTTCCATTTTTAGTGTTGTTCTGTTCATGTTTTGGACACACTCACATTTCTAACTTCCTGGTATTCTTCTGTATGTAGATACATTGTTAAATAGAGGTACTTTCAACCATAAAGGATGGGGACGGGTATGCAAATATATAAAAGTATGCAAATATTTTACCCAGGTAAAAGTTTAACTAAACATATATGAATAAATCCTCTGGTAAAAGAAAATGGAAGAACGGCTTCGAATTCTCCCCCCAAGTTCACGTACAATAGTATAAACTGTTCATTTTCACTCCAAGTATGAAAGTAAAAGCATAAGAAAGATTCACGAAAATAAGAAAAAGGGATCTGCCTCGATTTCAAATCACAAACTGATTTTAGTTCCTGATGGCAAATTAGTTCTTCTTTCTCCAAAGAACTGTAGAATGTAAGAAAACCTTAGCTAAGGCTAAATAACAACAGCTTCATTCTAGCAGTGTTAACTAGCATGATAATAACTCTGACCAAACAAACTAGCTGAATGCTAATAACTAGCTGCTGCAAGTGTACACAACAGCAGATAGATTACAGTGATGGGTATTAGGTCTCATTATCGCTGTCATCTGTTAATGTCTAGATTTGTTTGGAATGTAGGTCAACTCCTTGAAGCCGTCTAATTCTAAAAACTCGCCTTATGAATTTACAAATATATGACATTAGCGTTTTTGAAGATCCGTGTAGAACGTATTCTTCCTACATATCTGGTTAAATGCAGTTTTTGGTTTTATTTTCACTCTAGGCTTCCTGTAAGCTATTATATGTAGTAGGCTATTATATGTAAAGAATGTTATTAACCAGACATTTATTTCATTCTAACTGCTTTCCAACTAAAGAGGTGGTCAAGGAACGCTGGAGCAGGAATGTTTCTGTTCGCAACGAACCTAAATGCAAAATAAATCATTTCTAATCCCCAGCAGAAAGCAGATTTTCTTCTGAAATGTAGCAAGTCAATAGATCAAGCCTAGTTTCAAAGACAGCTAATCCGCTTTGGCGTTTATCTAAGTGTTTATATTTTAATATCAACACTCCAATTGTTCTTGTACCACCAGGATGACAGTTCTGATTTACATTTCAGTCTGATGCTACTGGCTTCATCCATGAGCTCTTGACAAAAAAACAAGAGGCACAGCTTTTTAATAAAGCTTAACATAGCTTTAACAGGCTGCATATTTTCATGACAGCTTTTTCTGTAACCCCCTTTTTATTCACTCTGTAGCCCCTGAATGTGCAATCTCATAAACCTATCTCGCCACACCCTGATCTCTGGCAGCCAGCGAGACGCAGAGCTGGAATTGAATGTATCCCATTTGGACCTGGCCTCCATATGCTGAAAAACACGCAGCTCCGCAGCCAGGCCTGGATGTCATTATACTCCCACTCGCACTCCTACTCTCCCCTTTCCTCCTGGCTGGCTCGCTTTATCTCGCAAGCACTTTTTCCCCCAATCCTCATACCTTTCCTCCTCCTCTTTTTTCCGCATACTTCTTCCTAAAAGAAAAAAGATGCCCTGGTTCCTGATCAGACCTTACAGGGATCAGTATCTCTGTCATTAGGATCAGCCTCTCTGTCATTGGCCTGGAGGACACGACATTACGCTGCAGTAGTGCACATTAATCAGATGCTAACGATTTTATACATTTATATGCTTATTTATTCTGCAGAAAGCAATCCAGGCAGGGAGCTGAGGGTCAGGGGCCCAACAGTGGCTCGGTAAAATGTACCACCATCATACACGCCTAAATGGTTTTCAGAAGAGTCTAACATGACAAACGTGATGAGATGCAGAGCAAACCTGCTGGCAAACAGCCAGTCTAGCAGTTTATTATAGTGTGTGTCCTTGCTGCAGCTGATATACACACTGCTGCTGCTGATGATGATGTAAGGCAAGATATTAGGAATGGGTTAATAGTTTTTTTTTTTTTTTTTTTAATTTGCTCATTCCAGAAAATCTGTATATTAGTCGTTTAACTATTAATTAAACTTTTTTCAATGTAAGAACTAAAAATGTCAAAACCACTTTAGTAAAGGTAGCTGTAGATGCAGGTAAACAAAAATCCTAAAAATTGCTCTAGAGCCCTTTTGTTTTAAGCACAATGTTGTTCAATTTTCAATTCTAATTGTTGATTCGCTTTCTATAACAGAGACCCTGACAGTAGAACCGGCTGCAGGGCAAATCACATTTATATTAATGCACTCATTCTAATACATTATTGTTTCTATAGTGACGGCTAGTACAAAGGGACTTGTACATTATTATTCAAGCTATGCTGAATAATAAATGAATTAAAAAGCTTTTTATTCAACTACAAAAACTTCTTATTGTTGATATGGTGAAGTTTTTCAGAAAAGAGACGTTTGTGTAAGATTTATGGAAGGAGTCTCCAGTGTCAGCACTTTGTATCAATCAGAAGTAAAGCTGTTCCTTTGAACCGCAAACATGATTCCATTAAACTCGTTTTAACTTCAAGAGAAAGTAACATAAATGACTGTTTATAGCTGTTTATATTGATAACAGGAAGTAATTCCAGACATTCCACAATGTGCTATAAAATGTAGCTAGAAATGGATAAAAAGTATGACATGCTGTTCTTTAATTAATTTAAAAATGTAATCAGCTCTACGATGTAGTATAATAATAGCGCTACACAATATGCAAAAAAATCCAAAAAAAAAAAACAAAAAAACTGAGACTCATCTCTGACCATGGGGGGTTCTCAATTTCCTGATTTTGATAAACCTTGGATTGCAGTTAATGCTTAATCTTGCTCAAACCAACTCAGGCCAATCTTTAACCGTGACAAATCCTAGCTTCACCATTTTACTTAAAAATAAAACAAGGCGTATTGCAATTTGCAGTATAATCACAATATGTTATTTTTGTCCATATCATACAGCACTATTCCATACTTATCCATCAAGCACTAGCATACCTTTTTTAGGGACAGAACTTCCTGCTTCACTCATGCAGAATGATTATGGGGAAAAGAGGAGATAGGAGTGAGGTCAGTGACCCAGGAAGTGTGTGTGTGTGTGTGTGTGTCACTTTGAAAAGACCTCATCTTTTCCAGAGCTGGGTCCATTCAACCACATCAGTCAGAAAACTCAGGTAAACAGAGCTTTATTACCTTTATTATCAGCGATTGCTGAAGAACGGGGCATGCTGTTATAGGAAAATAATCAGTGACAGCATGGAGTGATGAAGCTGAGTTACTGTTACCATATCAGAGTTAATTATTTTCCTATGACAAGACATCCCAAAGTGTTCTATTCCTCTTATACCACAGCCATTGCGCTTTTTTATTTATTAAAGAATGTCATCCTTTTTTTTGCTGGTTTGTTTTCACATCACTTAAATTAATTCATGTTATCACTTGCATTAACAGCTTCTTTTTTTCTCAGTTCAAGCGAAGACTTTCCCAAGGAAAGATACAGCTTTACCTCTGACTGTTGCAAAGTGCTGACACTGGAGACTCCTTCCAAAAATGTTTACAAATGTCTCCTCACAGAAAACGTCACCAGCGGAACAATAGTATGTTTTTCTTTGTTAAATAACAGCATGTTTTTTTTTTTTTTAATCCATTCAGTATTAGTCTTACACTATGTGGAATGTCCACTATTCAAGTTACTACAGAAACGATAATGTATTTAATACGAGCACATAAATATAAACCTGCGATTTGTCCTACAGCTGGTACTACTCTGAGAGCTGCTGTTATAGAAAGTTCGTCAATACTTTCTGACCAATCAGGATCGAGAATTCAGCAGCGCTGGTGTATAAAGTGAGTTAACGCTGCTCACTTCTGCACATCTGTGAGATATGAGCATATCGTTCAGGATCCTTTGGGGAACTGGAAAGCACTTAAGATTACACAGAAACTGTGCTATGATACACTGTGGATAGGGTGCAACTGTAAAAACAGCACTAGCATTGAGGCCAACAGGGCAGGTCACCGTGATGAGAAAAACAACTGGGAATGTGATGGGGAAAGACAGAGAGAGAGAGAGAGAGAGAGAGAGAGAGAGAGATATTTGATTCTCAAATCAGGATTACAGACACAGACTGCAGGCCAGAACTTAAATCCTGTCCTTGAAGGACTTTGTGGAAATTTTTTTTTTATTTCTACATGTTGTTTTGTTGGCTCAACAAACTAAATGAAGGCAGATGAATATTAGCAATCATAACTGCTCAAACATGTGTTCCATCATGATCAAACTATGAAAGATAATTGCATTGACAAGCTCAACGGTCCTCATGTAACGTACTGTCTTGAGTACAATATGATATGTAAGGAATAAAACACTTGATATTATCCAATAATAATAATGTTATTATTGGAAAATAATGAATGACGGGGTGTTACCATCCCGTTTTATTCACAATTCGCCAATGGTTACATTTCTTTATTTATTAAACAATGACAAACCACACTTTTTGTCCGTCTATAGTTACCTTTTATGTATGGAACGTCTGCAAAACTAATTTCTGTAGTCATTCACGTTATAGAAGCACCAGCCTCTGTTTTTTTTTCTCTCTCTCTGTTGAAGTTAATAAGGCAAAAAAAAAGAAAAACAGCTTGATACTAAACACCTCTGTCCTGAAGACTTTGTGTTGGAAAATTTATATCAGGGATTGCGCAAATTTTTGCCTTCGATTGTAATTTTGACAAATTACAAGACAACTATGACCAGAGAAATATTTTCCATCCCAACGTCACCAAGAATTAGCTCAGTTGAAGGAGACTCTACTTAATCCGGCAACGCTACAAAAGTTTTGGCACTGTTTGAAGGAATCTTTTTGAACCCTTTTCTAATTCTCCTCGTGATTAAGATGATTTCTATAGAGATATTTAGATATTATATACTGTACGTGTTATAACAAATTGCGTCAATTAATCTTGCATGAAGAAAACAAAATCTTCAGCACTGTTACTTTCTATAGAAAAGGCTTTGAAGATGAGATCACTATCGAGTGAGAGAGAAAGCGTGTGGAACAAAGAAATCAGAAATGAATTCCGTGCCTAGAGTGTGTTTTCCAGATTCGTAGAGAAGGCTTGGCTCGCATGCACACACTCAATCAAGCAAAAATACACTGACGTATCCAAATATGGTGATCCAGATCCCGTGTTTTACTCCAACTGATTTGTATCTGTGTTACAAAATGAGATTATGATCCCAAGACTGATAGAGGTAGTGATTTGATTTTGTATCCATCTACATTAATTAAGGTTTATTATATATAAAAGGTATCTAACATACAGTATGTATTTTGGACAGACCTGGTCGAATTATTGTTTTATTAAAGAGTGACGTAAATCTGTACTTATATCTCAGATTGGTATTATACTCAAACATGCATCGTTATAACCTTACTGCCACAGCACTGTTGACTTCTCGATTCTGATTGTTCAGAAGGTGTTGATTAATTTTTCTATAACAGCAGTAGTTACAGTAGTTCGGGCTGCAAACCAAATCACAGATTTAAATCAATGTGCTCGTACTAATGCGTTATCGTTTCTATGGTAACAATTAATTCACAGGGACTTGTACGGCGGACGTTCCACATAGGCTAAATGAATTTAAAAAATGAATAATTATTGATATGTTTAATCATTTATGGAAGGAGTCTCCAGTGTCATCACTTTGTAACAGTCAGAAGTAAAGCTGTAGGTCTTCGGGATGGAAGGCTTTGTGGTTTCTTGCTAACATGACTAGCTGCTTTTTGCAGGACCAAACTATACCATTTGTTTCAGAATATAGCTATGAAAAAACACTGCTCTTAAAACACACATACACACACACACACACACACACACACACACTGAAACACTACAGTCACTACCAGAAGTGTGCATTTAAGCCACATCATGGAACTAAAGCTTCCTATAGAGTTCCCAATGAAAACACTGGGTCAAAATCACAATACATCCTTATAAAAGTTAACTCCGATATTAATTATTACAATGACGTAGTTGCATTGTTGCTGAGAGAAACAGGTTATGGTTTCATTGCTTCCGTTATAACCAATGTTAAGTACTTCAGGAAAAGAGATACATTGTCTACAAGAAGACTTCTTTTCAAGACCTTCCAAGTTGGGTCCATTAGCGTAGCCTTGCTAGCATAGCGCAGTGCCTCGAAGTAAAAAAAGCGTTCGACTAAAGCTCGTAACTCAGAAACTCTGATTTGGGAAAAAAAAAAAAAAAAAAAAGAAAATGCCTACTCAATTTGGAATTCCTGCTCAGAAATGCAGATAAATATCCTCAAACCCAAGTTAAGCATACCGTCAATTCAAGATGGCTGCTCACACCATCATCTGTAAATAAAGCACCACTTCTCAAGTTCTGAATGAGATTATATCGGTATTTATTTATCAAATGTGCAAGTTGTCATTCATATTACTAATGTTAGCTAGCTAACTTTTTTGCTAGCTCATTAACTTTCACAGAGGTATTGTTTTTTTTAAAAAAATTACGTAATTCCAAGATCCCTGAACTTCTGTCTGCTAGAACTTCCATGGCTAATAGCTAGCCTCTTTTCTGAACCTAATGACACCTCTTTGCTGTGATGGTAATACCATTCTCTATTGTGAATTAGAAGCGTGATGTCCGGTCGGCTCTGGAGGCCATGTGTTGTCCTTCAGAGTGAGATTTGGATGAATTACAAGATCCAGGGTCGAGGTTTGCATCATGACACAGCTGTACATTTGAGCTAAAGCGTCCAGCTGGAGGAGTGGGTGGACGGACGGACGGATGGATGAGTGGATAACACGCCATTTTAAACAGATTAAACAGATTGGTGGAATACAGCTGGGATTGGGGGTGAGTGGAGAGTATTAGAAAGAAATGATAGCTAATTACTACTGATGCAAGTATATACTTTACAAGCTTTATTGTAGTCTGTGATTTGGTTTCAAAATGGCTGGAAAATATAGTAAGCTGTACATCAGCAACTAGTTGAGTATGCCTTTTGGATGTCCTTATCGAAAAGGCCAGTAACCAATAACTACGAGAAGTAATTGCAAACGAGAGATGAGGAGAGAAATGAAACATGAGAAGGCTGTCGAGGCTCAGAGAAGAGAGGAGAAGTCTGGGGCTGTAGACCTCGCCCATTCCCTCAGGGTCTCTCTCATTTCCTCTAATTCGCTTTGGGCTCAGACAACAGCGAGTACGTCAGTTATGGCCCCGCTCCGACAAACACCATCAGCACACAAATATCTCTTCTGCTATTAGGCCTATTCCAGAGATTGATTTCTGCGTAATAGGCTTGTTAATGCTGGAAAAAACCAGTGCTGCTAATATAAATCTGAGCTGCTTTAATCAGTCCCTCCAGGATTTCGCGATCATAGAAATTAACGCAAAATCAAGCAAACGCTGCAATATTCAGAGGAGTTTGCAATCTTTCAAAATTACCGCTGATTTTCAACAGAGTTGGGCGAAGACGCATCATGTGACATCATCACAATGCGCATTCAGCCAAAGCGTTCTTCGATTCAGGTATATGAGTACAGCTAAAAGGTCTCATTTATCAACAAACGGTTCTTCTGGAGACTTTGACTTTACGTAATATGCTGCTTTCTTTAATGATATACAAACATTTTTTTGTGGTAGAAAACTAACGTTTGGGACTCTAAAATGTTTTTGTTGTTTTTGTACTGACTTGAACATGTAGAAGTCATAAAATAAAAAATCTATAGCAAAGTTTGTACAAAAACAATTAGGGTGCCTAAAAACTTTGCACAGTACTGTATGGTAAATGTTCAAACATTCAAAGTTTTAGTTAGGATATTAAGACCTCAAACCTTACCATACTTTACTACAGTGCTGTTGATTTCTAGAATCTGATTGGTCAGAAGATTTTGATTAATTTTCATCTGAATACATTATTGTTTCTATAGTAGCTACTAACACAAGGCCGTCTATAGTGGATGCTCCACATAAACAGATTACAAAACGTGTAATTGTTGATCTGATGAAATTTTCTGTAAGGAGATGTTTATTTAACATTTATGGAAGGAGTCTCCAGTGTCAGCAGTGTCATTTGACGTTTTCCGACATATACAGGACATTTACGGTGTCTAGGAGTTTACGGTTTCTTGTTTCTCGGTAACTTGACAAGCTGTATGCTTATTTACTTTAGGAAAAATAGGAAAAAAAATTAGAGGCTGGTGAGGGAACGACTGTTTAAGCTGTAGCTGCTATAACATAAGCGATACCAGGAACTCACTTGTTTAGTGGACGATCCAAAACATTAAACATAACGACAAATGGATAAACACTACAACATGACATTTTTCAAATAAATATAACATTGTGTTAGCAAACTGCTGTGGTATAAGGGGAATAAAACACTTCAGGATGTGCTTTTATAGGAAAGTAAACATCTTTGGGGCACCCTATAACCACACACTGTTTTGTTTTATTCCTTACAAATTCTAAACACATCAGCACAGCAATGCTGACAAATCCGTACTCATGGCTCAAATTCTACTCTTTCTGTCCAAACTCAGACTCAAGGCCACCAAATAAAAGATATAATTAGTTTTATTTCCTTTGAGGCCACATGAGGACTGAGCCAGTTCCCAAAAAGAAAAAAAAAAAGAAAAAGCAGAACACACCAAATGGCCCTCAGCTCTGTTTTAAACTCTGTAGAGTCTCAAGACCCAAAAATAAAAGCTAAAAATTCCAGACATCTCAAGAGAGGCAGCTGGAGAAACATGGCCAAGACGGGCAGGATGCAGACTATGGATTATGCCATAAACTCAGCCCAAGTATGCCTTTTCCTCCTCCCCTTTCTGTGTGACCGGGCTGCTTGTGGGCACCATGTGTCCCTCACCTGTCGTCGGCGTCTCGTGACAGCTGGTCGTTCGCTGATCAACTCCACACCCTCCCAAACTCCCCCTTTTCTTTCTCCTTGCTGTCACAGTAAACAAGTGAACGATACCACCTGTCCCACTCTAACACCGTATCTGCTGTGAAGCTAATTAAGTTATCCAACAGGTAGCTAGTAATAAAAACACGACCTCCTGGAACCCTGAGACGAGGCAGCATTTTGAATGCGATAGCTGCCGATAACCAGGGAAAGAAAAAAACGTGATGTCTTTGCGCATTTTAGAATTCCAGCATCCCTACATGAGGACGCTCCATTTTTACAAGAATAAAACTAGAATGGAAATGACACATATGAGCTAAATTAGTAGCATTTGTACAAAAATAAATAAATAAATAAATAAATAAAAACCTGCAAGATTTGCAACAAATGTGCTGATACGAGCATAAACATGTTGCGCTGTATGCTAATAAGGACAAGTCTCTCAAGAACACACATGCACCCCAGTCGTTCACCTCTTGGGTATGTGAAAATACCCAACTGTCTCATTACACACACACACACACACACACACACACACACGCACACACACACACACACACACACACACACACACTTCTCACAGTGATTCTCTAAGGCTAAGTGAACCCACCCTTTGAGAGAAGAGACTCGTCCATAAGCAAACTCTACGTATCTATCTACAAAGCAAAACAAGTGCACTTAAAGGGATACTCCGGTGTGGTTTTCAACTTAATATCTATCCACTGCATCTTTAGTGTATCACAGACTAGAATGTCAATTTTAACACTTTGACCTGTAACGAGAAACAATACAAGAAGACTGTTTAATTGAAACACAGTGACAACTAAAACCTAGGGGCAGTTGTTGTAGAAGTAAAAGTGTGACAATATAACGGAAATTCAAGTCAATTCAATGACGGTTAAAGTATTAGGGTGGGATTTTCAACTTTCCAACACTGAAGGAATTCATATTAGTTCAGGTTATTTATGCTTTCTGAAGGTTTTGTTGTACCTGTCATCAGAGTTACACACTACAGGGCTGGTAATAATGGCAATTCCTCCCTTTGAAATGGTGTTTAGGAAAATGATTTTTATTTACGAATGCATTTGACTGAAGAAGTCATGAAAGTGGACCATTTTTGACAGCACTGCCCCTTAGATTTCCGTTATATAAACAAGTCTGGGGCAAATATTTTTTATGTTATTTTCCTCAATACTGAGAAATGTGTTGAAAGGATTACCCATACTAGTCACACATACACAACAGATGAAAAATACCCTGGTGTATTCCTTTAAGTGCTAAAATGCTAAATGCCACCCTGTGAAAAGATCAAAACCTTCAGAATAACCTGTGAAGTTTCATTTACATTTAATTATTCGGTTGGTGCTTTCATCTGAAGCAATTCACACAAAAAAAGGGAGGGAGAATAGGGTACAAGTGTAAAAGTGTGCTGTTGAGGCTGGAGGGCCTTTTTTTTGTAAGAGCCCGATAGTGTCAGATCGGGGATTTGACACTAGTATTTGTACTAGTGACCTTCGGGTCACTAGTACAGACCTCTTCTATGAAAGCAGAAAAATAATTAAGCTCTTCAATCTGTATCAAGATTGCCCGCTTCAACACAATTATACACCATAATCTAAAGCAAACACAAATGAAAAGATTTATTTAGTCATTTATTTAAATGAATGAAGTTTCATGTACGTCCTTATGATTTGACTTTTGCGTTATTGTATTAAATTAATTCAACTAATTGGCTTAAATTAGTGTGTTTAATCAAACAAATCATTACGCACTGTTGCGTCTTTAAATTGCTATTTCAAACATGTTACTGCAGCCTGATATGTATAGATCTGGCCTTTAACAGGCCCCACATCAGCTTTCATCACTCGGGGGTGCCTGACTTCACACTTGTTGCTGCAATTAGCCATTTGGACCGGTTTGAAATTCCAGTGACTCACAAGTTTCAGTGTCTTCCTTAGCACCTCCATATGCCACCTTTAAAAATCCCTGCCAAATTATCTCAAAACAATCAGTTAGGTGAATTATTATTGAATAATAAAAGATTTAGAATCCATGTACCTGAATGTAAAGTTGTTGATACTATTATTGCATAGCAGGCTAGCATCATCACCATGCTAATTTCATGAATCGCCATTTGCGATGCTGAAACACACGCTTATGCCGAGTTCGACTTAACTGCGAAGTGGGAAGTTGGAGCTTGGAGTTACTTCATTTTGACCTTTATGAAAAACATGGACGCCTCCATGAAACCTTGTCTTTTCTTTGCTTGTACCAAGCATAAAAAAATCATGAACTATTAACAAGCTAGCCGGCTAGCATTAGTGATATTTATGATAACCACAACTTTTTCAAAACTGCTTGGTTAATGGTTGGTATAATCAACTAAAGTTTCTATAAAGCGAATACTACTATAATCTCATTTAGATGTAGAGAAGTGGTACATGGTGCTGGTGCTGAACTCATAGGTTAAGGACACCTTTCCGAGTTTCCGAGTAGGAATTCGAACTCATTGAAGGTTGGAAATTCCAAGTTATATGCTTTAGTCAAACATAGCAATACAACCCAAATGCTTTAAGTTGAAAACATCTCTAGTGTAACATTTTCATCTGAGTGTACATAACTAGTACAAAAGAGTATTACTTTGCTACTGTGAACACATTACACACACTAAAGTACACATTTAGGCTAGATGATGGTTATATGGTGTCGTTCCGGACCTCAGGTTACACCTGTGTGGAGTTTTGCATGTTCTGTCTGTGCCCATGTGGGTTTCCTCAGGGGTCTCTGGTTTCCTCCAACCTCTCAAAAAATGCTTGTTGACTGATGACTCTAAATTGCCCCAAGGTGTGAACGAGAGTGTGAATTTGTCGGTGTGGTGGACGAGTGCTGGACTGGCGTTAGTATATCAAGGGTGTATTCCTGCCTCACACCCAGTGTTCCTGGGATAGGCTCCGGACCCACCGCCACTCTAACCAGGATAAATAAACGATGAATGAATGGAGCTTGCTGCATTTCTAAAAAATAATAATAATAAATAAATAAATAAATAAATAAATATCAGTGAAATATCAGTTTGATTAGAGAAAAACTACACAAAGTCTTACTATGCAACACTAACCATAACCTCAGAAAAACGGAGGAAGAGACTAGAGAGAAGATAGCTGTTAGCACGCGTTCTCCGGTTAGTGCACTTGAATATAAAGGGAGCAGGAAGCCATTTGAGATGGGGCCCGGGATCGCTATGGCGACTGGGCTGTTCCGTTGCTTAGCGAGCTGCACTGGGAGGGATGTGCGTGGCAGGATGACATCATGGCGGGACTGTTTTGCTCGTGAAAAAAAAAAAAAAGAAGAAAAAAAAAGACCTTCTCGTGAAAATGACAGAATTAGAGCTGGTGCGTAAAAAAGGCTGCAGCGCAGGACGCTTTCATGGCCACAACTCTCCTCAAAAACCTCAAAGAGGAGCCGGGAGGGGGTAGAAATCAACAAATCTCCGACATGCCTCTAGTGCTGTAGTTACACTCACTCATACGAGCTCGAGATCGGTTTGTTTTAGTGTGCACACACAGCTGCAGGTGTGAACATCACGTGCAATCTGTAAGCAGAAACGACCATCAGGGCTGAACCATGACTACTAGATAGATAGATAGGTAGTCAGACAGACAGAGAGACAGACAGATAGATAGATAGACAGACAGATAGACAGATGCGATGAAGATGGGACCGCAAATAGTAAACATAATAATGATAATAATGAAAGAATAAAATACGCTCGTGCAGCGGCGCAACATCAACATGGAGCGCGCGCGCACGCGCGTGTGCGTGCATTGCCTTGCTTTCCAGATCTTAAAGCAATAAGACTGGTACTGAAGGTTTTTGGTGGTTAGTACGCAACAGAGGTGATCAGGTGTTGAATTGGCAAATGCATTAAAGCAACAACAACAACAACAACAGTACACCACAAACCCCTCCCAGAAACCAAACTACAGCAGAGCCACGCCTGTTCCCAGCCGACCTACTGTACCCTTACCGTTATCCCATGCATCTCATCATATCTCATCGAAATGAACAAACACGCAACACGCAACACCTCGGAGGAATTAATGAGCCATACACACGATCAGTTACAATTAACCCGAGTCACTGGGTTGACACGTTGATTTAATAGACGCAAAGTAGTTGTTGGAAATGTTGCTGTCCGATTTTCTCTCTCCTCTACCCATCCATCCGTCCATCTCCATCTGCGTCTACACGCATCACCAAACATAAACCGTTTCTCTTCACTTGGCTCAAACAAAACACCAGTGCACCAGTTTTATTACACCTCCACGCATGTCTTCTCATCCAGTTAGAAACATATTTAATCGCACTTACTTATCGCAGAGTACGTGACGAACTTCGCCGCCTTTCCGAGTCCGCAGTGCGTGCGCGCGCGCGCGTGTGTGTGCGTGTGCGCCTGTGTATGTGTGTGTGTATGAGAGAGAGAGAGAGAGAGAGAGAAGAGAGATCGAGTGAGTGGAGCGCTGGGAGTGACCACTCCGATCCGCACTGCCTCCTCACTACAGCGAGTGAACGACTCTTTTAAACGGATCGGGTGAATCGACTCAGCAATACGTCGATTCAGTTTAAACGCCCGAGTCTAAAAGTAGTATGGCAAAAAGACTTGTATCTTGGTTTCATAAAGCCATTAATACGTGTTACTGTTACAGAATGGAAGTCTTGGCAATATTTTTGGAAGGTGATTTGAGGGTGAAATCAAACGATTCAGTTGTGAGTTGTTCGAGAGAATCGACTCAGTGAAGTGATTCGTTAAGAACATCGCTTCTGCTTTTCTTCAATCTGTATCAGCGCTCTGGCCCACTGCTGCACTGAGCTACGGGGCGGGGTGAAACACACACACACACACACACACACACACACACACAGTATAGATAGATAGAGATAGAAAACTTTGATCTGATATCATTTCAAAAAATCCATTATTAAATATCTCAACACATGAAACATTTTTGTCTTTTTCATTTTGTCCTAAGGGGATGTAAACTTTTGCAATCAACATACACATTTCCTCACAAACTGACATGTCAGACATTTGAACACAAATCCTAAACCAGATGTGTGTATATATATATATATATATATATATATATATATATATATATATATATATATATATATATATATATATATATATATATATATATATATAGTATATACACACATAGATACACAGATGTTCAATTGACCTGGAATTATAATTGTGGGGGAAAGATAAAGTGCATGAGAAAAACTGCACATGCATTTTTTTTTACATAATGTTTAGGGTCAGAGTCAAGTGCATTACGGCTTAAACAAACAACCGATTGCTCCATTTCTGTGTTACGAGAATGCGGCCTGTGGGTGGACTCTTAGCCTCTCCATTAAGCATTTAAACCTCAGGGCTGCAATTTTTCCCTTCCATACAGTGCATCCTTGATGCATTCATATTTGATGAGGCATTACTTTAATGTATGGAACAGCAAGTGGCTCTTACTGGGTGGATCAAGGAACAAGCACTATATCACATTTTGTTTGTTTTGTGCCGCAGATGAAGTATGTGGGTGATGAAATGATCATTTAAGGTGAGTAAGTTGCTAAAATATACACAAATATCCGAGTGTGAACGCTCTATTACCTTGCTGTGAAAAAATCATTTCAGCCAGTGAACCTGTTTTCAAAAATACAATGCACAACACAGCTGTGAAAAGAAAGGGAGGTGTATTATATCTCTTTATTATAAGTTACAGTTTGTAACAGGACCGATATATTACGCCCAGAGACGGCAAGGAAGATTCATTTCCCAAACCCAAGTGCAGCATGGTTTCCTCCAGCGTCTCTTTGATCCCACTGGACTAAGCGGGGATCCCTGCCATCTTGTCATTCCCGCTGTAGGAGTTCCCATGGTCAGGGCTTGACTGGGTGGAGAAGGTCCCAGTGGACACATCCATCTGTGGAGAGGACAGAAGGGCATGCTGGGAGGAGTTCATATTGTATGTTTTCCCCTCTGAGTCCGAACGAAGCCCCTCCGAGCTCTGGAATGCACTGGGCCCCATCGCCCCCCTCTCGCTCCACACAAAAGCTCCGTGACGCTTTAGAGTGAGAGAAAGAGAGAGGAAAGAAGAAGAAGAAGAAGAGAAGCAAACATAAAACAGATTTAATACAGACCAGAGAAGTCCAGTGCAAAAGGGTTGGGTTTGGACAAGGAGCAATGCAGCTGTGATGAACAGATCACAGTCACGTAGCTGCCAAAAGTCGTTCTAGATCAAATCTCCTCCCCACTGCCAGAACAGTACAATGAAAGTTTGTGTGTGTGTGTATGTGTGTGTGTGTGTGTGTGTGTGTGTGTGTGTTTGTGTGTGTGTGTGTGTGTGTGTGTGTGTGTGTGTGTATGGGGCAGGGTTAGGACAGATAACACATGTGGTTTCAAGACAACCTCAGGCACTGATTTAATGCCTGAAACCAGCACACATTTTCACATTGCGTACTAACTGTAATCCAGGGTTCTATCTTTAAAGTCTGATAGACAGTTTTTAAAGAAATGGTTCAACAATAATCGTATTTGCACAATTTTCCACTTACCACAAAAACTAAACAAACAAATATTAAACACTAATCTGATACTGCATTTGAGTGCCAATCATCTTTCTTTGTAAAGTATCATTAAAGCTGAGCATATGACAGTCCATGCAGGATTTCGAGGAGTTTTTTTGTGCATTGTTGCAGGCAAAAATGCTTGATTTTGCTGCGGCTTTTAAAAAAAAAATTGTGAATCGAGTTTGGCTGAATGCGCGTTGTGATGACATCACATGGCGTGTTGCGATGACGTCACACCACGAGTCTTGGCCCAAATCTGCAGAAAATCTGTTGTATTTTTGAAAAATTGCAAGCACGCCCGAATATTGTGGAGTTTCCTTGAAATTGTATTAATTTCTGCAATCACATATAGCTAAATCCTGGAGGAAACGATATGACGTCCATATAGGGCTGTAGGAGTTGATTCCGGTCTTGGACTTGAATTTCAGCCTTGGGACATTTTTTATATTCACTTGGACTTTGGTCTTTGGCATTGGGCTCAATATTCAGGTGTATTTAAAAAAAAATTTAATATTGTGGAAAAGTTCGTTTTTTTCCATAATTTAATTCAAAAAGTGGAACTTTCGTATATTCTACATTCATTACACATAAAGTGAAATATTTCAAGCATTTTTTTGTTTTAATCTTGATGATTATGGCTTACAGCTCATGGAAATGAGATACTGGAAAAATCCAGTATCAAAAATAAAAATTTATAATACAATGTCGACCTGAGAAAACTCTAATCAGCTAATTAACTCAAAACAACTTTTTACTCAAAACACCGTCACTCAGTGGTCCAAAGTCCTCTTTTCAGATGAAAGTAAATTTTGCTTTTCATTTGGAAATCAAGGTCCCAGAGTCTGGAGGAAGAGTGGAGAGGCACAGAATCCAAATTGCTTGAAGTCCAGTGTGAAGTTTCCACAGTCAGTGATAATCTGCTGGTGTTGGTCCACTGTGTTTTCTCAAGTCGAGAGTCAATGCAGCGTCTACCAGGAGAGTTTAGAGCACTTCATGCTTCCATCTGCTGACAAGCGTTATGGAGATGCTGATTTCCTTTTCCAGCAGGACTTGGCACCTGCCCACAGTGCCAAAACTACTAGTAACTGGTTTGCTGACCATGGTATTACTGTGCTTGATTGGCCAGCCAACTCTCCTGACCTGAATTTTGTCAAGAGGAAGATGAGAGACACCAGACCCAACGATACAGACGAGCTGAAGTCCGCTATCAAAGCAACCTGTGCTTCCATAATACCTCAGCAGTGCTACAGGCTGATTGTCTCCATGCCACGCCGCATTGATGCAGTAATTCGTGCAAAAGGAGCCCCGACCAAGTACTGAGTGCATAAATTAACATTTTTTTCAGAAGGTCGACGTTTCTGTATTATAAATTCTTTATTCTAATATTTTGAGATACTGGATTTTTGATTTCCATGAACTTTTCCACAATATTCGAATTTTTTTGAGATGCACCTATAGTCTTGGTCTAGACCAAAAGTTTGTAAAAGTAATGTTCATGTTATCTTTTTTTCACATAAACAAAGTTTAACAAGACGTAACTCTGTCTTCTTGAAAACAGCCTAATCTTTGGGGCAGTGGTCTTGGATTTGTCTTGGATTTGACAATGGTTGTCTTGACTATAGCAGTCCCGACTATAGCATACAAATTAATTTGCAAGACTGAATGATCAACCTAAGCCAAAGGCACACTACACCACTTTCAAAATCTCAGAATCGCTGACACTATGGCACTGGGTGTATGGGTGAAAAAGCAGAAATAAGTGAAAAATGTAGAGGAAGAATTGGTTGGGATGATGCAGGCAGTAAGTGTTGTCTGTTCTGCCAAGAGAACCGGAGCTATTTTTTATATTGTGCTCCACCAGGAATCATGTTGTGTCTTTTTTTGCTGGTTGCTGGTTGCCTTTTGGACTCTCATTGGCTGTTCTTTCAAACATGCTTGAAAAAAAATCGAATAGAATATTGTGTTGCTGAACCATTCACACTAGTCAAACAGTCACCACAGGGGCATGCAATTCTCAAATGGGATTGGTTAGAAGGTGTTGATTCATTTTTTCTTCCTGTAACAGCAGCTCTGACAGTAATGGAGCAGCAATTCACAGGTTTATATTGTGTCAATGCTCTCGTTGTAATATGTTATCGTTTCTATAACAAAAACTTACACAGCGAATTGCATGGAGGATACCCCACATAAACGGGTTCAAAATATGTGTAATCATTGATGCGTCGAAGTTTTCTGTAAGGAGACATTTATTTAACATTTTTGGAAGGAGTCTCTAGTATAATTGCTGTGTAATGGTCAGAGGTAAAGCTGTAACGTTGAGTTTTCTTCAGGACAGAGGAGATTACAGTGTCTTGATCAACATGACAAGCTGGGATTAGAGAAACCTAATTTCAACATTTTTAAATGTGTCATGCTTGGTTTGTGTGAATTATTATGAATTAATCATTGCGACTATGTGACATTGTTGGCTGGATTGGTATGTTAACTAACATCTCCTGATCCTGCTGGAAAAGACAAGCAAGCAGTGAAAGTGTGGTGTTTGAATGGCCGGAAAATATTTTTCCTCCATGTTCTTCCTTTGGGCTTTTGGGATTAATCGAATAGATGGAATAAACTGACCCTGTAGAGAACACCGGTTTTTCTCATGCTAGCAAAATCCCTGTGTGCGAGTCTGAACGTGAAATACAGGATTTTCAATATAGTGATAAAACTATTATAGCTAAAATTATTTTAGAAGAATGTTTCTGTCATCTATAAATTGTCATATTAGCAATAAAGTGCAAAATCCTCTGTCCTGATGACTCTCCTGTGTTGGTAAACATAAAGTTAGAGCTTTACACCTGACTGTTACATTGTACTGACACTGGAGACTCCTTCCATAAATGCTTGCATGAGTGTATAAACAATTACATAGATTATTTTTTTTATCTGTTTATGTAAAGCAATTGCCAGACAAGTCTCTGTGTACATTGTGTTTAGAGAAATGATGCCATATTAGAACAAGTGCATTAATATAAACCTGCCATTTTTAGCTGAACTACTGTCAGAGATGCTGTTCATCAAGTTCTGAACAATCAGAATTGAGAATTTTTAACAGCCCTGTGGCATCATGACTATTAAAAAGAGTTCAAATGAATTCTATATGATTTAGATATTTGGATGTTTCTTAAAATAACTGACTTTCTAGTAAAACCATTAGTAAGTACACAGACTTATCAATCTTACTCTTCCTTGATAGGGTTGGTCGTGAATTCTCCTGGAGTCATACTGGTGAATGAAGGACATGTGCTCCACTAGTTCTTTAGGCTGGCCAAGAGGACTCAAAGTTGGAACTGCAAAGATCAGGAACAATCAACTACAGCAACAAACTATAACCTTACAAACAGTCTCCAAAAATACTGGCACCTTTCAAGAAAACTGTTGGGAAATGTGAAAATTGATGGCATCATTAACCAGGAAATTTAAGCGCAAAACCTGGTTGCGTCTGCCAGGAGGTTATGCTAGGCCATGGTGGAGCTTTCAAAAGGAAAATGACCCCAAACATATGGCCAAAGCTAGACAGGAATAGTTCAAGGAACACAAAAATTAATCTTTCGCAATGACTATCCATCTCAGTGTCTGGATTTGAACATGTGTTTAACATCGGCGAGGACGCCGACGTACATACACAAAGCAAAAAATATAACTGATTCGGAAATGGTCAGCTACAAGAAGTGTTCAAGATTCAACCCTGTTTGACATTAAAGGAAGTGCCATCAAAAACCATGCGCTACTTGACAAAAGCTGTTAGTTATACAGGATCTTCATATGTTTAAACTCAAAATATCGAAATATTGATGTATTGTTCGTTTTAATGTTGCTTTTTACCAGCAGCAGATATTGACCATAGCACCTGGTGTGGCAGGACAACATTAATAACAACAAACAAAATTAAGTCGAGAGGCTATCACACTTGCCTAATGCTTGATATGTAATGAATTTTTAGAGTAACCCTGTAAGACAGTTGAGAGTAGATATCATACAGTCATCCATTGTATCAGCTTGTTTTGACCTGTGTTAGACGTGGCTCTGTTCACCTGTGTTCAGTAAATCAGGTGTGTTTCCCATCACCACTGTCACAGAAGGTATAATCTCATTAACCAGGGTTGCCAGGTTTTAGCAAAATTTCCAGCCCAACTACATCTCAAAAACCACACAAAAGATTAAACTAACCCAAAATATTTGGACATTGAAAAAAGGGAGCCACATTTAGACACACTGTTGAAGAAATTGACGATATTTCATTCTGATTATTTGCTACAACACAAGATTTTTGCCCAAACTTGCAAGCCATTAACTATTCTGTGTGCTGCTCCTCCCCTGAGCACGGGGCAGCGTGATTCCTGCCCCAATGGACCTCTACTAGTGCTTGTTGTAGTTACCATTTTTGACCACTGGGTGCAATAATATGCATCATCAGGAAATGTGAGCAAATCAAAGAAATATAGCTTATTATAAATAGGTAACTAGATTTTCAAATGAATAAAAAAAACAAAAACATATGGAGTTGTACATGAGTATTTTATGAAGATTAACGGCTGATATACGAACTCTGGTCAATTTTCATTGAGGATGTCAATACTTTTGAAGTTGACTGTAAATCCAACATTACCTAAGGGTTTTGTGATTTCTACATTCTCAGGTTTGATAAATTAATAATTATATACCATAACCATCACGCACACACACACACACAGCTCACTGATTCCCGTAGCTGGAGGCTTATTTCTCTCCTCTCGAACCCTGGTCACTGGAACGTTCGTGATCGGTTGGTAGTCACGTCTCTGAGTGCTCTCCTTACTGTATGCTGTTTTTCTAGGATCTTTCTTGTCTGGTGTATTTAGCCACCATTTAGTCTAGTAGAAATTATAACAAAAGAAAAAAAATTCACTGTCATTTTAATAGCAACGCTAATGATACACAGACACCATGGAATATTGTTTCTTATGCCTAAGGCAATGGGAACCTGTTCGTCCTTTGTGTTCTCAGTTTCCATATGAACAATGGGCTCGTTGAGGAACCTCACGTTGGTCCTGATGAACTTGACGTTGTAAGGTTGTGGGATATTGTGTGTCTTTAGCACCTCTGTTACTTCTGGATCTCGGCATGCATATTTGTGGTCCTTGTACACCTCGTCTGGATTTAACCGCTCGGGAATCTTTTCGTCAAATATCCTGTAGGTGTTTGAGCTGAGAGCAGAGAGCAGACGTGAGGAGGAAACACTAGTTCTACATAACTTTCGTCCTTGTGTGCTATTATAGGAACATAATCAATAATGGTGTGGTTACTCTTTACCGACATGAAGATTATTTTCCAATAAAGTGAAATGTTTTATTACTCTTATGGTCTACTGCAGTAATTTGCCAATGATTACCATTTTTAAATTAACAAAGAATGACACATTGTTACTTTTTATCCATTTGTAGTTACATTTAATGTTGGGGAACGTCTTCGAAACAAGTTAGCTCCTGTTATCACTTATAAGACAAAAGAATAGAGCTTGTCATGTTACCAAGAAACCACAAAAATGTCCTGTGTCCTGCAGACTTTCCTGTGGTGTTACAAAGCACTGGCACTGGAGATTCCTTCCATAACATAAACATCTCCTTATAGAAAAACCTCATTATACATTTCGGCTTTGTTAAATAGGCTGACGATACATTTTATCGTATTGTTACTGATTATTGTAATATTAGGTTTACAGTAGATGCGGATTGTTCGCCACTAGAAAACTTATTAACACAAGTGATTTGCAGCTACACAACTCTCAAGGCTGCTGTTATAGAAAATAAATCAACACCTTCTGACCAAAGAGATTTGAGAATCCAACAGCAATGTGGAATAGCAAAAGTCTCTGAGGCCCTGCAGAGTTCATTGTATCACAGTAGTTATTTTGTTTACTAAACACTTGCACGATAAAATTTTACACAGTCCGTACAGGATTTCGTGGATTTTTTTGTGATTGTTGCGGTCAAAAATGCTTGATTTTGCGGTGTCTTTTTTCTTTTCTTTTTTTTTTCAAAATTTGCGATGCAACTTGCAGAGATTTTTGTGCTTTTTTTGCGGAAAACTACTTGAATTGGCGAAATTGCAATTGCAATTGCAAATGAGACCTTGTTGGCAAATGAAACCTTTTAGCTGTACTCATGTTTGACGCACATGAATTGAAGAGGGCTTTGACTGAATGCGCGTTGTGGTGACATCTCAGGACGCGTCTCGGCCCAAATCTGCAGAAAATCTGCGGGAATTTTGAAAAATTGCTCCTCCTGATATTGCGGCGTTTGCTTGATTTTGCGTTAATTTCTGCAATCGCAAAATCCTGGAGAGACTGTTTAACGCAATTAGGGTGTTACTAAGCTCTTTTGAATTGTTTCTTAGCTTTTAGTGGTTGTTTTCTACTTTCTACAGTTCATACTGACATTTCAGAAAAGACTGGATATGGACTGCAAAAATACTGAAGATTTTCTAAACCCTGTTATTGTTGTTATTGCTGTAAGAAATGAAACACATACTTTTACTCAGTCTGCTTAGTGTGTTCACACAATATTAGAATATGTTGATGAATTTGGAGAAGTTCTGTTGCTGAAATTTGATTTATTGATGTCATGAATAAATGAAATGAAAAATAAATAACGCTTTAAACGTGTCACTGAGGATGAAATTAAAGACTTAATCCAATTTAAATGTCATTAAAAATGGTTTTCAATCAGTCTTGATTAAAAACATATTTCCTTCACATGTAGATAGTGAACACCTTAAGTTCATTCTTTCTATGCTACAGTAGACAGAGTGTAACTGCACACAGACATCTTTATTTTATAACACACTCAGCTGAAGAGTACCTAAGCTGCCCTACAGGTGTAGTTTCTGTGGTACATACCGGAATGCTTCTCGTACCTTCTTCTTTCGTGGCAGGTGTATCTCCGCGCGCTGATACATGTTTACTTCTAACGAGTGCACTTGCTCCCTTACTTTTGAGTACCCTTTATTATTTGGAGGTTGCTAGGCAACCGGGACAGGCAGTAATTTGACACTTGATATAAACAGACGAAAGAAAACGCATTAACGTTAAATATAACATTTTAATACAAAAATATTGTTTGGTGTTTTTGTCATTTTTATTCACTTATACTATATAATAATACATGTATGACTAAAGGTGGATTAGCCATAGCATGGCAGGCTAAGTGTAACTTGATACACTAGCCTAGCCTTCACTGAATTACTAAAGATAAACAAACACTGTTAATCCTGTGCTAACATGGATAAATAATACCTGTTTACAACCTAAAATGTTTAGAATGCCGAATAACAGAAAAGTATAATAGTTTTTAGAAGACGTTATTTTTGTTTGCACGGAAAGTAACGCTATTTTATTAATTCGAATCTTTTCAGTGAGTCATTTGATCATTTGGCTCAGCTCACCAACAGGACTCGACTCTTTCAGCTCCTTTTCCTAAATCATACAAATTTTGCGATATTTTGGTCCGTGATTGTTCTTCATTGCTTGACCAAATTGTTTTATGAAATGCCACTTTACTGTTCTACCTTCTAATTAGCTAAAACAAGTAAATAAATAAATAAATTGACTCAAAGATTCGACTCGTTTGCGAACGACACATCAATAGTGGCATTACAGAGATACAGGACTGTCTCTGAGTGTACTGAAACAACTACAGGAAAATTTTTTAAAGTTTATGAAAGCAGAGACTAAATGAAAAAGTATTTTAGCATTAATATTATTCCAGGTGAATGATTTATGCCTGCATGTTGTGTGTTAATCAGTGATTCGGTTTTGCCCTAGCCACACACAATATTTAAAAGAAAGAAAAGAAAGAAAATGTGATGGCGCACACAGTTTTCACTGGTTTGCATACTGGAAATGAGTTCCAAGACAACTGGTGGAGGTTATTGGAAATCTGAAAACAACCCAATTTGCTGTCTGTTTTGTTCTGATTTGCCTTCCTGATTTTTTCCCAAGCTGACATGTAACTTGATTAGAGCTCATTAGAGTGGAAATGATACGGGGAATGTATAGTTCTGCTAAAAGAAAACATCATTTAATCACACCCACTTTCACCTAATCTGTGAGATAAGTGACAGGAAGGTACAATATGATGGAGGAGAACATTGATTAGATAAGGCCTAGGACTGTTGCTCGTAGTGTGAATGATGGTGACAATTCTAGTGGTGGCGGTGGGAGGGCAAAATAGTATGTCTGAATAATTTTGATGAATACAAAACACAATCTAACAAAATGTAAAAGTTTTGTTGTGATATTAGCAATATTCTTGCACAGCTTCCAGACGTCCTAGCTGTGCTCTTGCATGCGCTAGTTATGCTAGTGTTAACTGCTATGGGGATTAGAGGAAGCAGATCAGCGTTTAACCCAAGTAAAAACCTTCTTGCTAAGAAGTCATGGAGATCCCATCATCTGGCTTTCAGGAATTCATTATAGCAAAAGACAACACTTTTACTATTTATCATTTCATGTTTAAAATATGAGACTATATAATGTACATTTAAAACTACAGTCATTACAGTGGACAAATAAAGGTTGTCCAATGAGACAGGCAAGAGAGAAAGTTTTACCAAAACTGATCTTATGGAATTTTATCAACTTTCCAGCACTTAAAAGTAGTTCTGGTTACTTTACAATTTCCTAAAGGGTTTTGTCATATCCATACACCATCAGAGCCTCATAACTACACAGGAAAAACTTTACAAACAGATTTTGAGCATAAAAAGTCCATTGACTGAAGAGTTCATAGAGGTTTGGCTGAAAAAGACTAGAGTTTAAGAACATTATTGCACCTATTTACATTTATGAACAGCTTTAATAACCTTTTTTTGTTCGAAAGTGACTTGACAATGTCTTGTGAATGCGTTTTGTCCTAAGGTTGCCATAGGATTAATCTAACAACCTTGACTTGAGGTAATAACGTATTGGAGCATTACAGGTATTGGGAAATCAATACCAATTGGGAAATACCTATAATGGGACTGTGAAATTTGGAGGAAAACTCAACAAGGTGTGTTAGGTGTATTATATTTTGTATTTGAGTTTGTAGTGTTCAGGGTGCTTATATTTGGTCTTCGTCCTAAAGAATTGCACTAGCCATCATATGACTCCTGAGTATGTGGTGCAATAAGAAAAGTAGCACGAAATTATATTATTTTTAATGTATTTTTCCCTTCATTTTCATTCCTTCTCTATTTTTCTCTTTTTCACAAAAATGAAGAGCGAAACACATTCCAGTGTGGGTTTCTGCTACTTTACAAACATCCATCTGATGGCACGGACCTCTGTTTCGTCCTGATCTGGGACCAGATTTGTGTTTTCTCACTCCATGCACAGGTCCTGGATCAGTAGAAAACTGCAAGCTCTCTTTCTCTCTCATCCCATGATAAGCCTCTGTCCTAATCTCGGCACTGTCAGCTAAGAGGATTGCAGCTGTCCTGTATGCAGATTTCCAGCAGGAGAGCATGCTGGGAGGGGGGGGAAAAATAAACAAGGCCCTGAGAAGATTACGAGTGTGTGTTTCCACTGTTGTAAAGCTGACGGCTCTGGTGGTGCTCTAAGATGCTTCTCATGAGAAAAAAATGCCTAGATCAGTTTTCATAACAGAAGAGGCAGATTAGATGTGCCATGGCAACGGAGCAAAGCAAGCTCATGATTGGTGGATTTTTCATAAGCGGAAAGATGATCTGTAAGAGATCTGGGCCCAGATTCGTAAAAGCATCTTAAATTAAAAAGAGCGAGAGAGAGAGAGAGAGAGAGATTAATGTGAAGCTATCATTTTAGCAATGATCTTGGTGCTGTGATGTCAAAATGTGCAACATACATGAAAGGATTTGACCAGAGATGCACCTCACTCTAATTCGCAACAGTATTAGTCACACGCTTTGCTGTAATCTGTAATCGGATAGAAATGAAAGGGCACGGCTCATGCTATAGTGTTTTTATTAGACCTCGTATGCCTGGGAAAACCCTTAACATGGTTACATTTTGACATTTTGTACTATGCTATACACCAATCAGCTATAACATTAAAACCACCTGCCTAATATTGTGTAGGTCCCCCTTGTGCCACAAAAACAGTTCTGACCCATCAAGGCATGGACTCCACAAGACCTCTGAAGGTGTGCTGTGGTATCTGGCACCAAGACGTTAGCAGCAGATCCTTTAAGTCCGGCAATTTGTGTAAGTTGTGAGGTGGGGCCTCTGTGGACCGGAATTGTTTGTCCAGCCCATCCCACAGATTCTCAATCAGATTGAGATCAGGGGAATTTGGAGGCCGAGTCAACACCTTGAACTCTTTGTCATGTTCCTCAAACCATTCCTGAACTATTTTTGCAGTGTGGCAGGGAGCGTTATCCTGCTGACAGAGGCCACTGCCATTAAGGACTGTTGCCATGAAGGGGTGTACTTGGTCTGCAACAATGTTTAGGTAGGTGGTACATGTCAAAGTAATATCCACATGAATGCCAGGGTTTCCCAACAGAACATTTCCCAGAGTATCACACTTCCTCCTCCGGTAAAAGAAAACATGATTCATTCATTCATCAACGTGATCCATTTTTCCTGCTTCCAACACATCAACTTCGAGAACTGACTGTTCACTTGCTGCTTAATATATCCCACCCCTTGACAGGTGCCGTTGTAACGAGATAATGTTATTCACCTGTCACCTGTCAGTGGTTTTAGTGTTATGGCTGATCAGTGTATACTGTAATGCCTGGTTATTGTATTAGTGTATATAACTTTGAACATAATATGTACATGTGCTGCTTCATTCAGTTTCACCATCAAAACGACAAAATGTGTGTGTGGAAATGAGAGCAGCGTTGATCAGAATGTGGGTTTCAGTATAATGATTTTATTTCTGAGTGGTTTGTTAAAAGGCAAACAATCATTTGGCAATTCTGTAACATTCTGTAACACAAGTTTGGAGAAGTCACAAATTCAGCACAAGTAAATAAATAACGAGGTAAACATAATTTCTTTAATTTGTAAATACTAATGCATGGTTTTATACATAAATAACATCTACTAATAAATACAAATGCATTAATAATGCAATAGTTAAGGCTTTGCTTACAGTTTGAGAAATGCTTTGTTCATTTAGGTTTAAATAAAACAGTCTAGTAATGAAGGTGACTCAGCAGGGAGGATGGTATGACTGAATTCTTTATGGACGCTTTCTGAAAAGGTTAAGGAGTCGTCGCCTGGGAGGCGGAATTCAATAACGAGTGCCGAATCCGTGGATCTCCAGTTTAGAAATGTCCCTCTCGTTAGTGAACTCAGCACGGTCGATGCGAGAGCTAGGACTGCCGACGTACCTCAGCCAGTGCTTCCTACAGTGAAGGACACACACACACACACCCACACACCCACACACACACACACACACACACACACACACACACACGTACAGATTAATTGTATTAAAGGGCTTTTTACACTGTTCGGGTGGAACAGTAGGGGAAATTATTATAACATTATTGTAACCATTTAACCCTGGAAAGGGGGGATGCAAACTTTTGCACTCAATGGCATTTTATAAAGATTCTAAGCAGAACAGCACATGAGGCAAAGCTAACAACATCAACTAAATCAGTAAGCATATCAGAGGAGTCTGAGAAATCAGATTACACATGAAAGCATCTCTCTCTCTCTCTCTCTCTCTCTCTCTCTCTCTCTATTTCTATCTGTCTCTCTTTCAGGGTAGGCATGGATAGGCAGAACAGCTCATGCAGTTATTCCTCTGAGGACCTCTAAATGCATTATCCTCATGGTGGGCCATAGAAGCAGGCTCTTATTGGCTCTGTGTGTGTGTGTGTGTGTGTGTGTGTGTGTGTGTGTGTGTGTGGTTGTGCATGACTACATCTGATTCACTCAGTTGACAAGACTACCGGGAAACGAGTTACACTCAGACAGAAGGCAGGAGAAAGTCAGAATATTTTCAGTACAGGAAGAAATTACCCGATTAAATAAATAAATAAATAAAATAAATACAGGTGCATCTCAATAAATTAGAATGTCGTGGAAAGTTCATTCATTTCAGTAATTCAACTCAAATTGTGAAACTCGTGTATTAAATAAATTCAATGCACACAGACTGAAGTAGTTTAAGTCTTTGGTTCTTTTAATTGTGATGATTTTGGCTCACATTTAACAAAAACCCACCAATTCACTATCTCAACAAATTAGAATATGGTGACATGCCAATCAGCTAATCAACTCAAAACACCTGCAAAGGTTTCCTGAGCCTTCAAAATGGTCTCTCAGTTTGGTTCACTAGGCTACACAATCATGGGGAAGACTGCTGATCTGACAGTTGTCCAGAAGACAATCATTGACACCCTTCACAAGGAGGGTAAGCCACAGACATTCATTGCCAAAGAAGCTGGCTGTTCACAGAGTGCTGTATCCAAGCATGTTAACAGAAAGTTGAGTGGAAGGAAAAAGTGTGGAAGAAAAAGATGCACAACCAACCGAGAGAACCGCAGCCTTATGAGGATTGTCAAGCAAAATCGATTCAAGAATCTGAGTGAACTTCACAAGGAATGGACTGTGGCTGGGGTCAAGGCATCAAGAGCCACCACACACAGACGTGTCAAGGAATTTGGCTACAGTTGTCGTATTCCTCTTGTTAAGCCACTCCTGAACCACAGACAACGTCAGAGGTGTCTTACCTGGGCTAAGGAGAAGAAGAACTGGACTGTTGACCAGTGGTCCAAAGTCCTCTTTTCAGATGAGAGCAAGTTTTGTATTTCATTTGGAAACCAAGGTCCTAGAGTCTGGAGGAAGGGTGGAGAAGCTCATAGCCCAAGTTGCTTGAAGTCCAGTGTTAAGTTTCCACAGTCTGTGATGATTTGGGGTGCAATGTCATCTGCTGGTGTTGGTCCATTGTGTTTTTTGAAAACCAAAGTCACTGCACCCGTTTACCAAGAAATTTTGGAGCACTTCATGCTTCCTTCTGCTGACCAGCTTTTTGAAGATGCTGATTTCATTTTCCAGCAGGATTTGGCACCTGCCCACACTGCCAAAAGCACCAAAAGTTGGTTAAATGACCATGGTGTTGATGTGCTTGACTGGCCAGCAAACTCACCACACCTGAACCCCATAGAGAATCTATGGGGTATTGTCAAGAGGAAAATGAGAAACAAAAAAATGAAGATGAGCTGAAGGCCACTGTCAAAGAAACCTGGGCTTCCATACCACCTCAGCAGTGCCACAAACTGATCACCTCCATGCTACGCCGAATTGAGGCAGTAATTAAAGCAAAAGGAGCCCCTACCAAGTATTGAGTACATGTACAGTAAATGAACATACTTTCCAGAAGGCCAACAATTCACTAAAAATGTTTTTTTATTGGTCTTAGTAGTGTTCTAATTTGTTGAGATAGTAAATTGGTGGGTTTTTGTTAAATGACTTAAACTACTTCAGTCTGTGTGCATTGAACTTATTTAATACATGAGTTTCACAATTTGAGTTGAAATACTGAAATAAATGAACTTTTCCAGGACATTCTAATTTATTGAGATGCACCTGTAAATAAATATAAATATGTCGCCATAGATATGTTTTTGTTTCTTTAGTTTTGTACTGAAACATTTCAACAGTGCCATCCATCCATCCATCCATCATATCCCCTACACGGATACTTATAGATCTTCTAAACTGGAAAATACTGATCATGTGTTGTTATTTAACAAAGAAAAACACGTAATCGGTGATATGGTGATGGAAGGAGTCTCCATTGTCAGAAGGAGTCTCCATTGTCACACGAGCTTTCACTTTCTGGTTTTTCAGTAACTTGACATCTGCAATTGTTTTTGTTTTATCTAAGAGAGATAAACAGATTTTCTCTTACCAGCCTCAATTTGTCCTTCCTTGGACCACTTTTGGTAGGTACTAACCACTGCATACCGGGAAACACCCCACAAGACCTGCTGTTTTGGAGATGCTCTGAGGAACCCAAAGGCTAAATAATTTGAAGAGCACAATTGAAACAAATGTATGCCGAAACTTGGACTATGAGGAGCAGATCTTTTTTTTTCACAGATGCATTTGATGAAGAAAGACATGAAACAGACATGTTCAGGATCACCTTTTCAGACAGATACATGAGGAAGAGTTGCAATGTGTACGTAGAGGACTACAGATCTTGTTCCTTTCCCCATGTTTTTACAATAGAAGCCAAAGGAGGATTTAGTTGCAAGGTCCAGTTGGACAGAGTTGTGGATTTAACTCTCTGAAACATGCTGATTTTAAATACTAATAATGAATAGCTGTAGAAAAAAAAAAACATCTTATGAAAGAGACAGTTGTAAAAATATACAAAATCTAAAAAATATTATGCATGAAGAAATGTTACCCCCGAAACTTACAAAAAAAACAAAGACATCTCGCCTACACCTACCATTTATAACCTAATCTACATATGGAAAACACTGCCATATTTGAAAGAATATCCAATGAGAAATGAGTTCTCACTTGGATTATCAGCATCAGTTGCATCAGTCTATGTCTCGTATTCAAACATGAGCCTCATCATCATCATCATCATCATCATCATCTCTTCAATCGACTGATCTCTGTTCACGCGTATATCAGTGAGCAAATAACTGCTGATTCATTCTTGTTATTCGGGCATTTAAACATTTTAGAACGTACACAGTTGTCACACAGAGTATGTTGTCATTGTTGGTGTACTTGCTGTTCGTGTCATTGCATTTACCCAAATTTCCTGTCATGTTCTTTCTCTTATTATATTTTTTTCTTTGTTTGGTTCCATCTGAAGTATTACATCAATGATTAGGTGGAGTTCACTGAAAACAGGAAACCCAGCCCTGAGAAAAAAGTTTTACGCAGATGTATGATTTATTGTCGCATTTGCGTCCGGTTGGAGGAATAATGCACACAGTCGAGCCAAGAGCTAAGAGCTACGAGCTACAAGCTACAAGCTACGCTTGGCTGAACTCTTATTAGCACTTGTGTTTGTTTTCACAGCGCTGATGCACTTCAGCTTTAACTACGAACCACCTAGGACTTTCCATTACTTTCACATTGTGAAAAAATCTTCCTCTTTTCCAAGTAGTGCCCATGTTTGTGTGTGTGTGTATGTGTGTGTTCGTGTGTGTGTGTCTGTCAGGTTTATTGTTCAGTAAAGGAAAGGAGTCTTGTCCTTGCCTTGCTGTTGCGGATGTCTGATAACATTGAAGTACGCTGATAGGAAGGAATTTCCTCCAGCTGGATGATTATCCACAAACAGCACGGGTCAGAAGAATCACCAATCCAACAGAGGCTTGGATAGAGTGTTTGGTCTCTCATGTGGTGAAAACTAAAGCAGATATTATATCAGCCAGCAATGATGATGCCAAATGGCACTGTGCCCTTGGTGTGTCACTGAGTAATAAACCATTTTTGTGAAAAGTCGTGTTGTGTCGTGATGCAGCACAAGATGTCTCGCAGAAATCTACTTGGACGATATGGTGTGTATTTCTCTTAGATGTCTTTTTTTTTTTTTTACAATTAAGGATTTTATTCTTTTGTGTGTGTGTGTGTGTGTGTGTGTCTCTGTAATGTGTGTATGATGAGAGTCTGCCGGGACAACTGCTCTCAACACCACACTCTTCAATGTCAACTGAATGGGACACACACACACACACACACACACACACACACACACACCATAAACGAACAGATGGCTGAAGGTGTGATAAACACGGAAGACAAAGTAAGAGAAGGCCCGAGTGATTACTATACACGTAAGAATAAAACACTTCAGGATGTGTCATTATAGGAAAATAATCAATGACGAAGCGGAAGACCAGCACGTCCTGAAGTGTTTTATTCCTCTTCTCCTCTTAAACTACAGCAATACACCAAATATTACAATTTTTATTTCTTAAAGAATAACATCATATTTATTTTTATCCACTTATAGTTACATTTATTGTTGTGGAACATAAATCGACTTATTGGACATTTTCAATCAGTATAAACAAATGAATTATTTTATCGCTGCTGTTGTAAGTCTAGGTAAAAAAAAGTATACCTATATTATACTAATAAGAAATACTTATGCAAATTCTTAAAGCCCTGCGTGTCTACTTTCATACGAGCCATTAACCACTACTGTTGAGTGTGACATCACAAATAAATTCAATGCTGAACACGGGCACCACCAAAACAGGCGCAAATTCTATTTTTTGGCTTCTGGTAAAAACATTGTGGTATGATATTGTTGCCTTTCACCCTTCCTTAACTGAGAGGCAGGAAAAGAAAACAGTAAAAGGAAGAAGAAAGAAGGGTATATTATAATAAGGCATATTAAAGGATTGTACAGCTGTCTCTGCCTAGTTAAATATTTAATGAGCAAATGCATTTCTGCTCTCTCGCATGTCCGGTTCAAGAGCTGGAACGAAGAAGAGGAGAGGGCAGGTTGACGGAGAAAAGCTTTTTAGTGAGCTTTCAGCACTGTATTGGGGTGAAAACTCTCTCTCTCTCTCTCTCTCTCTCTCTCTCTGAGGACTGTCAGTTTGGGCAGACGATTGCGATTGTGATGAATGATTTACATTAACGACTTACATTTTTTTGTTGTTGTCATTCACTCTTATCAGAGTATGATATCTAGGCATTACTGTAATGTAATACTGCACAACAACAACTAGTTATCAACTCTTAATTATATGTGTTTACCTTTTAGACTCCAGGATGTGTTGTTGTAGGAAAATCATCAAAGACAAAAGAGAGTATCGTCACATTGATAATTTTCCAATAAAAGGACGCGTTTTATTCCTCTTATACTGTGTAACCCTGTTTCCTCCATGTTATCTGGTTCTCTCTCCAGTAGGCAGCTTGCCTTCTCTAAATTGCCCGTAGGTGTGAATAAGTGTGTGTATGTATGTGTGCTTAATCGTTTAATAAGTCTAATTCTGTTTAGTTTGGTTTAATGATGATGATCCTAACACTATAGAAAACTTTATAAATAAAAAAACCAATATAAATCAATAATCTACTACAATAATCCATCATTTACAACCTGTGGCCAAGTAAAATGATTTAAATATGATGGTACAATGATCTGACTTGACTACATGTAAACCAGTCCGTACAGGATTTCGCAGAGTTTTCTGTGATTGTTGCGGCCAAAAATGCTTTGGCTTTGTTCAAACATTTTGATGCAACTTGCAGAGTTTTTTTGTGCATTTTTTTTTTGTTTGTTTTTGCGGTAAACTACTTGATTTGGCGAAATTGCAATTGCACGAAATAGTTCTGCACGGTCTTTCGCGGTGATGTTTGTTGGTAAATGAGGCCTTTTAGCCGTACTCATGTTCGACGCACGTGAATCGAAGAGGGCTTTGGCTGAAAGCGCGTTGTGATGACGTCACATGACGCGTCTCGGCCCAAATCTGCGGAAAATCTGCGGTAATTTTGAAAAATTGCAAGCTCCTCCGAATATTGCGGGGTTTACTTGATTTTGTGTTAATTTCTGCGATCGGAAAATCGCAAAATCCTGGAGGGACTGTATAAACATATGATTTTTAACTCTAATGTTCAACAACAACGACAACAAAATAATAATAATAATTCCGATCAGCTCAAATACTGCAACTGGGTGAATATTTAATAACTGTGACGGAAGTAAATGTATTCAGTGATTATTTTTCATCGCAAATGTTTCCTGCTTTTATTAAAAGCATGAAATGTATGAAATGTAAATGATGATATTTTGTGCATCAAAGAGAGAATCAGGATGCATTTTATATTTCCATAGTGTGGTCATGTGGTCGTGTGGATGCACAACTGAACCGAAGAGTCACTAGAGATTAAACACTAAAAATACAAAAATGGTGGACAATAGTGGTTTTTTTTTCTGCGCTCATGATTGATATGAAACGCAGTTATTTGTATATTAAATGAAAGGACAACAAATCGGTTAACTAGAGAGCAAGCCTGTTCCCCGCCAAAAATAAAGCACATTAGCAATTACTATATTTATTTCTTGTAATATGCACAAATCAGTGCACACACACACACACACACACACACATACACACACACACACACATAACATGCTGCTTTCCTCACACACAACCACTAGGGACCGGGTGGGTCTCTCTCTCTCTCTCTCCCTCTCTCTCTCGTCTGGTTTACATTAGGGAACTGTGATGTCATACGCTCCCCAGCCCCGTGAGTCGCCCCAGCCCAGTCCCATGTTATGACCTCATCTCTCCTCGCCCTGCCAAGCGCGTGGCCCTATGAACCAGGACACACTCACTATTTTATTTATTTAATTATTTAATTTATTATTATTATTATTTTTTTTTAGCAGAGCAATTACATACTTCAGAGATGGATCCTAAAATTTGCATCAGGACAATGACATCAAGGGCATTTTAAATCAAAACCACTGTTTAAAGGAGCATGTTGAACGGGGAAGTGTTTTTCAATTTCAGATAGAGGTGTAGTTTATATTCGGTGATCCAGAAGCATGAAGAGGCTCGAAGGAAAAAAACCTGTATTCTAGAGATTTCCATGACACAAAGATCGGTTGAGTTGCACCACCTACTGTTTGAAAGAGATACTGCAGGGTGATGCAAGCTTTTTGATGCAAGCTTTTTGATGCAAGATTCCCCCCCCCCCCGAATCTTACAGGTTGAAATATTTCATATTAGGTCATTAGGACATTGGACATGTCGTTAGGACATTGGACTCCTGAGCGGAAGGTCATGAATTCAAATCCCAGCACTGCCAAGCTGCCACTGATGGGCCCTTGAGCAAGGCCCTTAACCCTCAACTACTCAGTTGTATAAAAAATGAGATAATTGTAAGTCGCTCTGGATAAGGGCGTCTGCCAAATGCCATAAATGTAATGTAATTTACCCAGAAACCATGGGGGATGCAAACTTTTCCACTCGACTGTATGTTGTGACTGGTCTGAAAACTCAAGCTATGTTGAGCAGTGAGTGTGGTTCAGGAAGAAATCTTCGTACTCACATCTCGCTGACTTTCTCTGGAGGCCCCTGCACCTGGCCGATCACGGTGCCCTGTCTGGTGTTCTTCACCCAGCCGTTCACGCCGAGCTTTTTCGCCTGATCCTCTGTGTACTGCACAGTCACATGACCTGATTTTACACTTACAGACTTACACACACTTTCACAAAATGGATTATGTGATAACCAATCTTTACAATGTCCTCATGAATCATGTCATTATAGCAGTCTAATCTTCTTTATGTCATTTTACACCACAGCGCTGTTGAATTTTCAATTCTGAATTCTGATTGGTCAGAAAGTGTGGAATAACAGAAGCTCTGACATTAGTCCTGATGGCAAGGTTTATATTAATGCACTATCACGCTTATATAATGATAGCAGTGCCAATGCTTTGTATCAGTCAGTTTTCCACCATGGGAAAGTCTTCAGAACAGAGGAATTGACAATTTCTGGTTATTCAGTAACATGAAAAGGTGTGTGTGTGTGTGTGTTTTGTCATATTATCTTTATCTTCAAGAGAAAGTAAAAATAGACGCTGGTGAGGGAACAAATGTATATAGCAGCTATAACTGTAAGTAACTTGATTGGCAGATGTTCCACAACATTGAATGAAACTATAAATGGATAAAAACCATGTAGTTTTTTTCAATTAATTCATAAATTGTACTAACTGGCAAATTGCTGTGGTATAAGAACACTTTGGCATGTGCTGCTACAGGAAAACCATAAGCTTCAGGATGGAAACTTCGGGTCAGCACACCGCAGCATTGTTGATTATTTTCCTATAACAACACTTTGTGAAGTGTTTTATTCTTTACATACATTTTCCTTAAGACTAAACTAGTTGTGTAAGAGGAATATTTTCTTACCATTCTGAAGCACACACCTGAAATGAGAAAAAAAATCTTTGTTTTAGTTAAAAAAAAAAGTTTATCATTTGTTGTACTTAAATACATCAAGCTCAATGACTAATTCACTGCATTATATTATATGATTCATATATATATATATATAAAAAAAAACAACTCACTAGCTATTTTTTTTAAAGGTCAGGCTATTTGGGGCAGAGCCTGTCACTCCATGCACATTACGTAATATGTCAAAAACAATTAGGCTTTCAATTCTGGATCTAAATTTTGATGAAAAAAACCTTTATATATGTGTGTTAAATATAAGATTTCAATGCTCATGACGTTACAACAGTAATGAGTTATAAACTGTATTTGCTGCCACCTGGTGGTCATTTGCGTTAATGACGCATGTATATATGTTAATGCAATACCAAGATGTAACGAGTTTTTTTATTTTAATAACAAAGCATATATGCTTGTTGACAATAATGACAATAAATTATATATATATATATACTTGTATGTATATAACTTATGTGTAAACACATCATAACATCTCGCCTGTTTGAATTCATTTATCGTTTCTACAGCTGACTGTAGCGGAGCGCAAAGGATTGTGGGATATCTTGTCCATGCCATACACAAACACACACTCGCACACACTCACTCTGAGCCACCTACCCTGAACGTCGCCGAAAATTTCGAAATCTAGAGACGCATATTTTGACGACATGGCGAACTGAGACAGAGGAAAGAGGAGGGAAAGCGGAAGGAACCAGAAAACGTTCAAACCGCAGTCAAACATAAACGCCGTGTATTTATGTCGTCTCGCGAGTCTGCAAATACCGCTTTTTATCGCGAGATGTGCAGAATTTTTTATAACGACTCCTGATGTATTTATATCTCGTTATATTTATAGCTCTAAAGACAGCGCAGTGTTACCAAACACAACCTTATTAATAATTCATGATAAACACTAAAACATGTTAATTACATTAAAAAAGGAATAAAAAAAAAAAAAAATATATATATATATATATATATATATATATATATATATATATATATATATATATATATATATATATATATATATATATATATATATATTAGTCTAAACGAGTTAGGGTTTAATGAGTAAAATCTATGTTTATACTATATACCCATAGGGAAATGCCATATATGGAGATCCCCAAACATGATCATCCATGTGAGGTAGACCAAATCCAAAATTTTAATTGGTCATTTTAAAATGACTAATATTAATACTGTATTAAAATCACTATATATCAACTGTAATATACTCATATACACCCACTAGTCACTTTATTAGGGACACCTGTACACCTGCAATTATCCATTCAGCCAATCACATGGCATAAAATCATGCAGATGCAGGTTAAGAGCTTCAGTTAATCAAAATGTGAGTTAATCAGTCACATCAAACATCAGAATGGCGAAAAATGTGATCTCACATTGTGACTTTCACAATGGTATAGTTATTGGTGCCAGCTGGACAGGTTTGAGAATTTCAGAAATTGCTGATCTGCTGGGATTTTCATGCACAACGTTCTCTAGAGTTGACAGAAAATGGGTGAACAACCAAAAAGTGAGCGGCAGTTCCGCAGGAGGAAATGCCTTGTTGTTGAGAGAGGTAAGATGAGAATATTTGAGCCAACAGGAAGGCTGTGGTAACTCAGATAAACACTCTTTACAACTGTGGAGAGCAGAAAAGCATCTCAGAACACACAACCTGTCGTACTTTGGGTTGGATGGGCTACGACAGCAGAAGGGTTCAACTCCTAAAGACAGTATAAAAGATGTGACACGCTTTGTTACGTTTAAAGCAAACTCCTAGTATGTACATGGTTGGGCATCGGCCACCCATCAACAGCTTTTTGTTTACTTGTGTTTTGATTGGTCGGATTTACTTCATGTCAGCTTTCTGATCAGCTTTTAAGCCTGGACTCATTTAGACACAACCAGCAAGGCGAGAGATTCTGAGAGAACATGACAAGATCTGAGAACCGCACAGCTGTGCAGATGATCTCTGCGAGGCGGCAGGACAAACATCTGCCCACATAACACACACACACATGAATGTACACACTATTGTTGATTTGCTCTGAGCCTTTAATGCCCAACCTGCAATATTCTCTAATCCTTAAGCACAGAGAGAGAGGTCAGAATCACTACAGTAAACACACACAAAACAAATACAAAACATACACACAGTCTTAATCTACACACTTAAACCAAACATAAGCAAATATTCAGTAGTATACATACAGTAATTACACACATTCAGTTTATTTACAACCACACAACTCAAACATCTGCCAGTAACTGGTAAAAACATGATGCAATTCAGTCTATAAATGATGTGAATATATTTATAGAATTGGACAGGATCTCTAATATCTCTCCCTGTCCATTTCAGGTAAAGTTTTCAGTAGCAAGAAAATATTCAACATGGGTTTCCTATAGTTATTTCAATAGGTGATATAACAAATATAATATTAATATTTGCACAAATTGATCCTGGGCAAAAGTAAAGAATATAACACTGGTGGTGTGCTGTTATAAGAAAATAATCAACAACTAATACAAAGCAAAATTACTGTTACCTAAGTTGATTCTTTTCCTATTACAAGATGTCCTGAAGCGTTTTATTCTTCTTATACTACAGCAATTTGCCAAAGATGAGAAATTATTTTTTTTTATTAATTAAAGAATGATACATCATACTTTTATCCATTTATAGTTACATTCAATGTTGTGAAACATTCATGAAACAAGCTAGTTCCTGTTATCAGTTTATATTATAGCAGCTATAAACAGTTATTCTCTCATTTTTTCTCTCTTTTGAGCTAAAGACAAAAACAAACAAACAAACAAACAAAAAAACTCAGCTTGTCACATTACTGAGAAACCAAAAGGCACCATATCAAGGATTATACTGCACTTTTTCCTTTGTTAAATAACAACACATTTTTGATCAGTTTATTATTAGTCTTAGATGATGTGGAGCATCCAACGTACACATTACGTTGTTCGGTAAACATTTTACTGTCAAATATATCAAATATATCACATATGGATGTTTTCTTTTCTCCCAAGAAAAAAGTGATAAAATGAATAAGTTATGATTAAATGATAAGACAGAGGAGTACACTTATAAAAACAAGTCACCTGATGCATCTGTGTGTTTTGCAATTAGTACGTTTTGTCATAAAAGATGGTGACATCTTGTAAAAAATACCCTTTCTCTGTCTTAATCCCTTTCTCCCTGTCAGCCTGGGCTGACCTTTCCCAGGCACAGAGAGGTGAGAGTAAACAAACGCGGGGGAAAACAGCAACGTATAAGATGAGGAAGAGGGAACGGGGGGGGGGGGGGGGGGGGGGGGGGGGGGGAGGAAAAGAAGAAAGACACAGGACAGGTAATGGTGTTGTGAGAAGTGAAGTGAGAAGTTCAGCGAGTACACAGTCCTAGTCAGTAAAGACGCTGAATTTCCTGCGTGTATATACAGGTGCATCTCAATAAATTAGAATGTCATGGAAAAGTTTGTTTATTTCAGTAATTCAACTCAAATTGTGAAACTCGTGTATTAAATAAGTTCAATGCACACAGACTGAAGTAGTTTAAGTCTTTGGTTCTTTTAATTGTGATGATTTTGGCTCACATTTAACAAAAACCCACCAATTCACTATCTCAACAAATTAGAATACTTCATAAGACCAATAAAAAAAACATTTTTAGTGAATTGTTGGCCTTCTGGAAAGTATGTTCATTTACTGTACATGTACTCAATACTTGGTAGGGGCTCCTTTTGCTTTAATTGCTGCCTCAATTTGGCGTGGCATGGAGGTGATCAGTTTGTGGCACTGCTGAGGTGGTATGGAAGCCCAGGTTTCTTTGACAGTGGCCTTCAGCTCATCTGCATTTTTTGGTCTCTTGTTTCTCATTTTCCTCTTGACAATACCCCATAGATTCTCTATGGGGTTCAGGTCTGGTGAGTTTGCTGGCCAGTCAAGCACACCAACACCATGGTCATTTAACCAACTTTTGGTGCTTTTGGCAGAGTGGGCAGGTGCCAAATCCTGCTGGAAAATGAAATCAGCATCTTCAAAATGCTGGTCAGCTGAAGGAAGCATGAATGCTCCAAAATTTCTTGGTAAATGGGTGCAGTGACTTTGGTTTTCAAAAAACACAATGGACCAACACCAGCAGATGACATTGCACCCCAAATCATCACAGACTGTGGAAACTGAACACTGGACTTCAAGCAACTTGGGCTATGAGCTTCTCCACCCTTCCTCCAGACTCTAGGACCTTGGTTTCCAAATGAAATACAAAACTTGCTCCCATCTGAAAAGAGGATATTGGACCACTGGTCAACAGTCCAGTTCTTCTTCTCGTTAGCCCAGGTAAGACGCCTCTGACGTTGTCTGTGGTTCAGGAGTGGCTTAACAAGAGGAATACGACAACTGTAGCCAAATTCCTTGACACGTCTGTGTGTGGTGGCTCTTGATGCCTTGACCCCAGCCTCAGTCCATTCCTTGTGAAGTTCACTCAAATTCTTGAATCGATTTTGCTTGACAATCCTCATAAGGCTGCGGTTCTCTCGGTTGGTTGTGCATCTTTTTCTTCCACAATTTTTCCTTCCACTCAACTTTATGTTAACATGCTTGGATACAGCACTCTGTGAACAGCCAGCTTCTTTGGCAATGAATGTTTGTGGCTTACCTAGTGAACCAAACTGAGAGACCATTTTGAAGGCTCAGGAAACCTTTGCAAGTGTTTTGAGTTGATTAGCTGATTGGCATGTCACCATATTCTAATTTGTTGAGATAGTGAATTGGTGGGTTTTTGTTAAATGTGAGCCAAAATCATCACAATTAAAAGAACCAAAGACTTAAACTACTTCAGTCTGTGGCACTGAATTTATTTAATACATGAGTTTCACAATTTGAGTTGAATTACTGAAATAAACGAACTTTTCCACGACATTCTAATTTATTGAGATGCACCTGTATATATATAATATATATATTTGTACTAAAAATATAGGGTGTCTAAAACATTTCCACAGTACTGTGGAAATGTTTTAGACACCCTATATTTTTAGTACAAACTTGGTTATAGATTTTTTTATTTTATGACTTCTACATTATCAAGTCAGTACAAAAAACATTTTAGATTCCCAAACATTAGTTTTCTAGCACAAAATTAAATGTTACAGAAAAATGTTTGTATGTCATTAAAGAAAGCAGCAGATTACGTAAGAGACACTTTTCAGACAAAAAACACAATGAAGGCTGCTGGGTTTTGCTGCAAAAATAAGAAGCGAGTGCGAAAGTCAAAGTGTCCAGAAGAACTGTGGCTGGTTCTGCAAGATGCTCAATAAAACTTACCAGCTCATTTCCTTATAAAACTGCACTAATTGTACCGGAGACTACTATTTTTATTTTTATTTTTTCATCACACCAAATACTGACTTTGTTTGTTGGCTTTAGGACATTTTCATTGATACATACTGTACAGAGATGTAAGTATAGTGCCTAATGTATCAGAGACTACCCCAAAACTAGTCAAAACAATTCAAGGAACAGAATATGGAACGCAGTTGGAAGACGGCCAAACAGTATGTCTCAGCACAGTCAGGTTGGAAACAGTTTATATGGCTGTGTGCGCTGATGAATCTTCTAAGGCAGGTGTAGCAGCCTGTATCAGACAGGGCAGATGGTAAATCTGATACCAAGCGATCTACGCTTCTTATGTTTCATTCCAGTTTATACCACAACACTGCTGACTTTTTGAATCTGATGGGTCAGATGTTGATTCATTTTCTAGAATATTTTTTGATATGGTGAACTTTACGCCTTTGCGGTTTCTCGAAGTTTGACGTCTGTTTTCTTAACTTCAAGAGAGAGTAAAACAGAGGCTGGTGTAAAACAGAGGCTGTCTTATAACATAAGTTATAAGAGGAACTGCCTTGTTTCGCAGATGTTCCACAACATTAAATATAACTCTGTTTCTGTAAGCTGCTTTGTGACAATGTCCATTGTCAATGTCCAAAAAGGCCACTGACATGTCTTATTAAATTAGAAATTGTAATTGTTAGAAAATTGCTGTTGTACAACATGAATAAAACACTTTGATGCATGTTATCGTTATAGGAAAGTAATACATTTCAGGGTAACTCCACTTCACGTTGGAATACATCACACCACCCTGTCATTGACTACTTTCCTATAAAAGCATCACCCAAATGTTTTATTCTTTACACAATCACAATGATAGCCACAGAATAAGTATTTGGACAGTGACACAAATTTTCGTAATTTGCCTCTGTACACCACCACAATGGATTTGAAATGAAGCAATCAAGATGTGATTGAAGTGTAGACTTTCAGCTTTAATTCAATGGGATTAACAAAAATATTGCATTTAGGAATTACAGCCATTGTTTACAGAGTCCCTCCATTTTAACAGGATCAAAAGTAATTGGACAATTGACTCATAAGCAGTTTTATGGCCATGTGTGGCCCATTTCCTTGTTTTTCCTGACAAATTAAGGAGATCAAACCTCTGGAGTTGATTCTAAGCGTTGAATTAGCATTTGGTAGCTGTTCATTGTGAACTCTCAATATGCGGTCCAAAGAGGTGTCAATGCTAGTGAAGGAGGCCATCATTAGGCTGAAAAACAAGACCTATCAGAGAGATAGCAGAAACTTTAGGAGTGCCTAAATCAACAATTTGGTACATTCTTAAAAAGAAGGAACGCACAGGTGAGCTCAGTAACACCAAAGGGCCTGGAAGACCACAGAAGACAACTAAAATGGATGATCGCAGAATTTTTTCCTTGTTGAAGAAAAACCCCTTCACAACATCTAGCCAAGTCAAAAACTCTGGAGGAGGTAGGCGTATCATTGTCAAAGTCTACAATCAAGAGACGCCTTCATGAATTTAAATACAGACAGTTTACCTCAAAATGCAAACCACTGGTAACACTCAAGAACAGAAAGGCCAGATTAGATTGCTAGAAAACATCTAAAAAAGCCTGCCCAGTTCTGGAACATGATTCTTTGGACAGATGAAACCAAGATTAACTTGTATAACAATGATGGGAAGAGAAGAGTATGGAGAAGGAAAGGAAGGGCTCAAGCATACCACATCAAACATGGTGGAGGAAGTGTTATGGCATGGGCATTTAATGGTAAAGCTGTTAAGCCTAAAGATAAAAGACTCAGAGACAGCACTAATATTGACTTTAAAACATAAATATGTGGTATCTAATTAGAGTAATAAAGAAGTTGCCATTTTCCGATTAGATTAGATCTCGATTGTTCCAATATTTAACATGACCATTTCTCCATTCACTTACTGTACATGTGTTCCTTATTTAGATTTTTTCAAACATTTGAGTATTTAAAAGGTCATTTAAAACAAAAATACGAAAATCCGGGCTGTTCAACAACTATTTATTTATCTACTACACTGAATTGCCCCTAAGCCCTAATCTAGGCCCCATAAAAGAATCCATAAAAGCAGCTTTAGAGATGATTTTGAAACTCAATCACCACCTGTAGAGCTGTTAATACAAGAATCTGACACATGCTCTAACTGTAGAAAATATTTGTTTGTAGTAAAGCCTTTGGGCTTAAACTGCCATAAAATAATTTGGCAGAAGCACAGAGTAGACTTGGCACTGAGGACTTCAGTTTGTTAGAATGGTTTCTAACAAAGACTTTGGCTGAATGTAAATGTTTGTGTGTGTGTGTGTGTGTGTGTGTGTGTGTGTGTGTGTGTGTGTGTGTGTGTGTGTGTGTGTGTGTGTGTGTGTGTGTGTGTGCATGCTAGCATGCTTTCTCATTTAGCCCTGAAAGCTCTGTGCTCTATTTTTTATGTTTCTTAAGTTTGCATGGCCATGATTATGAAACAAAAAAGGAAAATGCACCTCTAACAGTTTCTCTCCAAATCTTACAGTTTATATAAGTTTAGTATAGGGATGGTGGACCCAACACAATCCTGACCAATCCTGCTTACTGATTAATGAATGAGTGAATAAATGAAAAGTTTAAATCCATCTGAAATTAACCAATGGTTATTTGAGTTCAAACTACAGCCACTTTGCGGTTTCAAACTACAGCCACTGGAGGCACCCTACACAGCAAAACACACAGCACCTACATGTACACTGATCAGCCATGACATTAAATCCACCTGTCTAATATTGTGTAGGTCCCCTTTGTGCCACCAAAACAGCCCTAACCCATAGAGGCATGGACTCCACAAGACCTCTGAAGGTGTGCTGTGGTATCTGGAACCAAAACATTAGCAGCAGATCCTTTAAGTCCTGTAAGTTGTATAAGTTACGAGGTGGATTGGACTTGTTTGTCCAGCACATCCCACAGATGTTTGATCGGATTGAGATCTGGGGAATTTGGAGGCCAAGTCAACACCTTGAATTCTTTGTCATGTTCCTCAAACCATTCCTGTACAATTTTTGCAGTGTGGCAGGGCGCATTATCCTGCTGAATACCGTTGCCATGAAGGGGTGTACTTGGTCTTCAACAATGTTTAGGTAGGTGATACGTGTCAAAGTAACATCCACATGAATGCCAGGACCCAAGGTTTCCCAGCAGAACATTGCCCAGAGCATCACACTGCCTCCTCTGGCTTGCCTTCTTCCCATAGTGCATCCTGGTGCCATCGCTTCCCCAGGTAAGCGATGCACATGCACCCGGCCATCCACATGATGTAAAAGAAAACATGATTCATCAGACCAGGCCACCTTCTTCCATTGCTCCATCGTCCAGTTCTGATGCTCACGTGCCCAATGTAGGTGCTTTCGGTGGTGGACAGGGGTCAGCATGGGCACTCTGACCGGTCTGCAGCTACGCAGCCCCATACGCAGCAAGCTGTGATGCACTGTGTGTTCTGACACCTTTCTGTCATAGCCAGCATTAACTTTTTCTGCAATTTGTGCTATTGTAACTCTTCTTTGGGATTGGACCAGACGGGCTAGCTTTCACTCATGGGCACTGTCACTGGTTCAGCAGTTGTCCTTCCTTGGACCACTTTTGGTAGGTACTAACCACAATTTTGGAGACGCTCAGACCGAGTGGTCTTGCCATCACAATTTGGCCCTTGTCAAAGTCGCTCAGATCCTTACACTTGCACACATCAACTTCAAGAACTGACTGTTCACTTACTGCCTAATATATCCCACCCCTTGACAGGTGCCATTGTACCGAGATAATCAATGTTATTCACTTAACCTGTCAGTAGTTTTAATGGTATGGCTGATCAGTGTATCCACACTGTAGGGTAGAGGGTCTCCTGCTGTGGCACAGCTGGTAGCTGGATTCTAAGAAGAGGCCCGTATGTGCCGGAATCCCCTGTATCTGCAATCTGAAACAGCCTAATTAAGCCACTTTTTGTAACTGTGCACATGGGATCATTCTCGTGGAACAAAAAAAATCATTGTGTTGTTGTAGACAGATCAGTTACCGAAAAGCAACATAGACATAAAAACACATGTATCGTAGAGGCCAGATGGCAACCCTGATATCAAGGGAAGTCTTTAGACACTTCACATGTTTTACACATATTTTCATGTGTTTTTATTTTCACATATGATATTTTTTTCCACATTATTAATTTATTTAGACGTGTGATTTTTCTGCACAGTTAATTTATTTTCACATGCAAATTTTTTCCCATGTGATTCATTTATTTTCAGATGTGATTTTCCCCATGTGATTCTTTTATTTTCACACAGTTCATTTACTGTCCCGTGATTTTTACCCACATTATTCGTTTTTTAACGTGATTTTTTCCACGTGATTAATTTCTTTTGAGATGTGATTTTTTCTATCTGATTCTTTTATTTACATATAATTCATTTGTTTTCACTTGTGATTTTTACCCACATGATTCATTTTTTACGTGAAGTCACGTACATCACCACACGTTGTTTGGAAGGGTTTCAAGAAAAAAGCTTCTACTCTCATCCAAAAACAAACTCAAGCGTCTTCAGTTTGCCAGACACTACTGGAACTTCAAATGGGATCGGGTTATATTGTCAGATGAAACCAAAATAGAGCTTTTTGGCAATAAACACCAGAGGTGGTTTTGGTGCACACAGAGAGGTAGCCATATGGAAAAGTACCTCATGCCCACGGTTAAATATGGTGGTGGCTCTTTAATGTTTTGGGGCTGTTCTTCTGCCAGAGGACCTGGACATTTTATTAGGATACATGGCATCATGGACTAAAATAGACCGTGGTTGGATCTTCCAGCAGGACAAAACATACATCAAAATCAACACAAAAATGGTTCACTGACCACAAAATCAAGGTCCTGCCATGTCCATCTCAGTCCCCTGACTTGAAACCCATAGAAAACCTGTGGGGTGAACTGAAGAGGAGAGTCCACCAATGTGGACCTCAAAATTTAAAGGATCTGTAGAGATTCTTTATAGAGGAATGGTCTCAGATCCCTTGCCATGAATTCTCCAACCTCATCAGGCATTATAGGAAACTCAGAGCTGTTATCTTGGCAAAAGATCAAAAGGATAAACAACAAAGACTTATTTGCTCATATTTACCATGGGTGCCAATATTAGGGGAGGGCACTGTATTTATTTTCAAGATTAAATTGTTTACACTTTTATTTATTTATTTGTTTATTTATTTTTTACACATGGCTAAATAATTGTCACATTATTCATTCATTTATATATGAAGTTTTTTCCCCACAAGATTAAATTATTATTATTATTATTATTATTATTATTATTATTATTATTATTATTATTATTTTTATTTATTTATTTATTTATTTTTATTATTATTTATTTTTTTTATACATATGATTTATTTTCACAATTCATTTATTTCCACGTGTGCTTTTTTTTCTTTTCACTCGTAGGGCACATGATTTCACTTTCTTCAGATTAGATTTTCTCCCATGAGTAACTTGATCCCATGTGGTTCACATGAGGTCACTTGTGTTTACCTGAGTTCACATGGGCAGTTTCATGGTCAAATGCACCGTCACATGTTGTACCCATATACTCTATGATCACATGTGAAATGTGTTTTTTCCACTAAGGGACGTTTTTAGAGGTTTTTCTCAGTTTCAAACAGTAGGTTCCAGAAACCCAAAATAAACAGAATCTTTAGAATTATAAGCTTAGCTTATATTTGTATATTTGTGTATAAGAGGATAAAGTGCGTTGAATCAACACCCACAGTGTTGAATTAGCTCTTTACAGAGCAACACTTTGGACGCTAATTTAACATGAGATTTTGGCAAGAATGTGACCAAGCTCCACCTTGAGCACACACTTTGAGTTTATTTATGGATTTGAATCCGACTCATTTTGTGTCCTGATCTTCAGCTCGTCGTTCTTCTACGTCAGACCCATAAGACACGACACGCTGCTTAAGAGTCGCACTTTATCCAGAGTGTTGTGGATGCGCGTCTCTTTTGCGCACTGTCTTAATACTGCGCGCTAAATCGAGCAGACCGTTAAAAAAAAGAAGAAGAAGAAGGGCGGATTGCGTGCAAATTTTCGGCGAGTTCCGAGCTCCTCCCACTCCACGATGAAGCTGTTAACACGGATTCTGCTATATTCCTAATTTCCCGGCGCAGCGTCCTCCGTCCTAGATGCATACAAAGTCCACACCTCAACGCGCGTGACTCAACTTTTCCTCTTTTTTTTCTTTCAAAAGAGGGGGGAAAACGGAGCTTTTTTTGGTTTCGTGTACTGCCCTGGCCATGGGAGATCACAAAGAGCCGACCATGGTGCAGAGGTCGAGTTCGTTTAGTATCAAGAGCCTCCTGCTACCATCCAAGTTTGACAGCCAGGGCGCAGAGGTCGCGGAAAACAGCGCGACTCCGGATTCGGAAAAATCCTCGGAACCGACGGAAATGGACTCCACACCCCTGCAGCAGCGAGGTGAGGACGAATCGGGACCGGAAGCAGTGCGAAAAAGCGGCAAACACGACAAACCGCCGTTCAGCTACAACGCGCTCATCATGATGGCCATTCGCCAAAGTCCCGAGAAGCGGCTCACGCTCAACGGCATCTACGAGTTCATCATGAAGAACTTCCCGTACTACCGGGAGCACAAGCAAGGCTGGCAGAACTCCATCCGACACAATCTCAGCCTCAATAAGTGCTTCGTGAAAGTGCCGCGCCATTACGACGACCCGGGAAAAGGGAACTACTGGATGCTGGATCCATCCAGCGATGACGTGTTTATCGGTGGAACAACGGGAAAGCTCCGCAGGAGGTCGGCGACATCACGGGGTAAATTGGTGATGAAACGAGGCCTACGTTTCGCCCCACTCGGACTCGGACTCGGCGAGCGCGCGAGCAACCCGCTTTGCTGGCAGCTGTCTCCGTTTCTGCCCTTACCTCACGCGCACTACAACGGACCCGCGCACGGATTTCTTAACCAAGGACACGCGTACGGGTCTCTGCTCCCGAGCATGGAACCCATCACCAGCGGAGATATCGCCCGCCCCATGCTCGGACCCTCCACCTCCGGTGGATACAGCGCGAGCTCTGCGCCCACGGGATTACTCTCAGCGCACAACGGCTATTTCGTGACAGGAGCGCAGCAGCAGGCGCAGGCGCTCCAAACCGGCCCTGGTTACGGGATCTCGAGCTCTCCGCCGCCGCTGCTCGCGGATTCTAGGACCACGTTACCGCCCTTCTCCTCGAGCAGCTTTTCGGGAGTTTTGTCACAACATAAAAGACTCGCGCCTCATTCCTTCCTGAGCTGAGCGACTTATTGGGGTTTAACGCACAGCAAAAAGCCGACTGTTGTATTAACGCGTCCAACTGGACACAAATCAACGCTGTGAGTTTCATCTCAGCACTAACATTTTATTGAACACTGAAGCTGTTATTTCTAGTTGAAATCTGAATATTTATTAAACACCAAATTTAATTCAACACCGGATTTTTTGCTGCGCATCAGAACCGAGTGATAATAAAAACCCTTCAATGTGCACATTTTCCTTTTGTGTTACACAAGGACCGAGTCTTTGTCAATTTGTTGATTTTTTATATTTAAATATGTAGTAATAATGCAACAGTAACAGTAGTACGACGTCATGCCAAAGGCAACACACGTTTTTAATTATTATAAGTATTATTATTTAAATTTCTTTGAGTCATTTATCCATGTTTTTTTAATCGTAGCGTATTTATTAAAATTTGAGAACATGCCTAAAAATTGGTCCTTTATACTAATATATACTATACTAATACTGACACTAATATATTATTATTATTATTATTATTATTATTATTATTATTATTATTATTATTATTATTATTATTATTATTATTTTACGGTTGTATTTAGCCTAACACTGTGAATGAGCCTTAACGCGGTCAGTCAGGGTTTGCAGCTAAACAACAAACTCAGGTTTTCATGCGTCCTGACAATGATACTAAAATAAAATAATATTTAAGAAAAAGAAAAAAAGCAGAAAATATTTGCTGATTAAACTTTGATTTATCTACTGAGCAGCTAACGCTTGGGATCATTTGATCACTTGTATTAGGGCAGGAATAGGCCTACTCAAAAAATTAATTAACTATTTTGTTTTGCACAAAATATTATTACATTTTTGTAAATTTGATTAATTTAGGTCTACATATTATGGATTGGTGTTTCTCTCTTAGCGATCCATTTCAGAAAACAAGGGTATTTACCATTCAATACACTTTAAAAAATGTTTTATTATTGACCCTCCTTGTCAAAATTTTTTTAAAAATACCTTTGTGATCCGATTACAATTCCAATCCGTTCAGATATCTGTGTTTTACTCAATGGCTTTTCGAAGAAAAAAAAAAAAAACGTTTTCTTTTTTCTTTCTTTCTTTTTTTTTCTGAAAAACTTTACTTCTAATTACAATTCAGTGTGCATTTATCCCAGTTTGTTGGTTTCGTTTGATTATTACTTCCCTGTATATAGAGACTGAACGTGGTTCAGAATTACGAAATAAAGTATTGTACTATTTCCTTATCCACGGATGCGGTGTCTTTCTTGATGTCCACATAGAAAAATAAGATTAAATCCATCTTATGGATTTTTGTTATTAAGGAGGACAAAAAACCACGGTGGGTTCTCCTCTGGGTTCTCCAATAATTTGACTTTAATGCCAACAAACACTGCCTTCGTTAATTAGCCATGGGCTAGTCACATAAAGTCGTCACAATGAAGTCGTCATATTACGTCAAAATGTGAAAGTGCATTATGAGTACATACTAACAAACATGAACGCGGGCGCGCGCGCGCTGCACACACACACACACACACACACTGACGCTGCATGTTCACTGAAATAACCTTCGATTATATATTTTAGTGTTAATGGGCTGCTTCTGTTCTTATTTGTCGCTCTGCTGTTCATGATAATTATAAATTAATCACAGTTTTGTAAAAGTACAAATGGTACTTTCTCACCCTTTTATTAATATCTAATACCCTTCTATCAAATATATCACATTTAACTGACAGTGTTTACAATTCAACTGTCTACAATTAAAGTCTTAAAGCATTCTATATGTGAAATGGAAGAATGTGCACATGTTGCATCAAATACACAAAATAAGTCAAGATGCAAAAGTCATTTAAAAAAAATGTGTGAATTCATTTTTGCATAAACACTGAAAGCACTAAACCCAGATGCAGTAGCCTATAACCTGAAAGAGGATATCATAACAGCAAAAATAATATGATCTTAGAAACATACACTCATAGAAAATGCATAACCTTTAAAGCTTCTTCAGTTGTCTGTGCAGAACATTACCACATAGTTTCCCCATCAGAAAGAGTTAAAAGCCCCAAACCCTTGACTACTCATCCCTTAAAGAACCATTGACAAACCCTGTAAAAACCCTGAGTGTATATTCTATCTCAAGTGGGATGATATAGTGTGTTTGATGCATCACGTGACCATTCATTCATTCATTCAATTTTATTTGCTCAAATAAAGGTCGTCAGGTCAGGTCAAGTCAAAATGTATTCATAAAGCACGTTTAAAGACAACAGTAGCTGATCTAAAGTGCCGTACATGTAACGTCATATAGCATCACATTAAATAGCATCATAAGCAAAAGAGTAAAAATAAGTTTTAAGAGAAGATTTTAAAAATGGCTAAAGACGGAGTGGACCTCACCTGAAAGGGGAGACTGTTCCAGAGTTTAGGACCAACCACAGAAAAGTTGATTACAAGATCTTAGCGTTCTGGTAGGAGAGTAAGGGTGAAGAAGGTCAATAATGTACTGCATGTGGCGCAAGACCAGAAGGAGCTTTGTATACGTACTGTAAATAAGAATGTTAAAATCAATTCCGCTATAAAGTCGCTATAAATAGCAAATACTCACCGAACAGTCCCATTGTTCGAGCTCAGGAGTACTGCAAGTGTCTGAAAGTTCATGTTTAGTGTGTTCACAAGGCCGAGAAAGTAATATTTGCATTAACATCTTTCATTTTGAACCAAACAGTCCATGTAAAATATTCCCAAACACGCTGTTGACTTCGCGTCATGATTTGCATCTCAGCAGGCTGTTTTAACATTAGGCCACAAATAAACTGCTGTAAGATGCAGATAATTAAATCAGTGTAGCAAGCTATAGAGTAAGCACGAGTCAACATGAATGCAAAATCAGGAGGAGACACATAAACGAACGTCGTATGTTTCAAATGAACATTTAATAGTGAGTCGGCTCTATTTTGGCGTGAGTCGACTCCGTTTCTTTTTTTTTTTTTATTGCTTACTGTTAGAAAATCTAAAAATCATTTTACCATCATACATTTAAAAAATGTTTCTCTTTAGCCAAGCCATGGTCTTAAAATTTAGAGGGGAAAAAAAGAGTTCTAAGGTCCATTGGATAATTAAGGGTTATTTCAAGAAAGGTTTCGGCTTGGAACTCTTTCTGGGTTCTATATATAGAACCTTTAATGGTTCCCCCAGATGGACATCCAGTAAGAGTTCTACTTTGTTTTTATTTATTATTTATTATTATTATTATTATTTTTTTTTAAAGAATGCAATATTGTTCAGACATGATCTCACGTGCGAGGAGGATGTGACCAAGTAATTTCTGATTGCATAGAGTAAATTAAAAAAAAATAATAATCAAATTGGAATGCACAGCTTTCTTTTGTGAGTATCTTGATATTCTTTTGTGAATCACTTGATACTCAAGTGAAGTGCATCAGTGCAGCAGTGTGTATGGGCATTTAGCATTTCAATTTACATTTTGGAAAATAAAAGGAAAATATGATGAAGCAGAAAAACGTCCCCAGCTCCACGGGAACAGGAGGACAATTTCTCAAATACATGTTAGAACTTGAGCTAAAATAAAAAGGGTTCATTATTTATTATTTATTTATTATTTTATTATTCTACAGCAATTCAGGCAAAATGCGAACGGCGACTTTAAAATATATAATAGACCTACATGATGATATATTTCAGACTGAAACTTATAAACAATGAATTACCGCACAAATAACCAAAGTATAGACAAGATGAATATGAAATTTGGCAGTACGCATATTCAATTATAGTCGAGATCAATCCAAGAAATAATGACTTAATCACCCTCAGATCTCCCATCAGCAAACACGGCGGCCATTTTGGCGGTCATGCGCACGCGAGCCTCCTAAGAGTTGCATTGGAAAGAGATCAGCACGCGCTGAAGTTTTAACCCTCACACTTTGAGGCTAATCTCCAGAAATATGCTTTGGTCCGAATGCTGCGGTCGCACACGGCTGCGCATGCGCACTGCGGACAGTAAACATCCCTGTGGAAAAAAAAGAGCCTGTAATAAAGAAAGAAAGAAATAATGAAATAATAAAACAATTAAAGAATTACATAATAAAACATAGCATAGTTAATAATCGCAATCACTTCAAAAAAAATATATGACCATAAAAAATATGACCTTATGATAACATTCTTGCAATATAGACTACATTAAGCTGTTAGTAGTTCTGTCTGTGGTTTACTAACAGATATAATGGGTTAGCAAACAACAACAACAACAACAACCACACTTTAATGCCAAAAGTAAATTATCTGAAAATGACCGTCGATAATAATAAATAGCCTACATAAATACATAAATAAATAGTTATTATGTTGTGTTAATATTACAGTCTAACACCACAGATAACTGTTTTATATAGGCTATTGTAAGTACATATAAATATTAAACATTCATTATGTGAACTGTGTTTTTATGATAATATTGATGATTAATATTCTCTTTTAATAAAAATTATTTCAAATACCACTTATTAAATATGTGGCTTAATTAGACAGAAATAGCATTAAAAAAAACCCTACAGTGTTCAAATCCAGTTGAACACGAATGGCCATCAAAACAACTGAGGATTTAGCTTTTGCACTTAACACAGTCCAAAACTGCAAACTGAAAACATCACATAAGTAATAATCATATCCATGTGCGGGATGAAAATAGTAACATGTCCATTTGCGGGATTACAGCAGTAATAATCAAATCCGAGGGATTAAAACAGCATGCATAGCTCCAGTGGCGCAATCGGTCAGCGCGCGGTACTTGCAGACTTGAAGCAATGCCGAGGTTGTGAGTTCGAGCCTCACCTGGAGCACAAATTTTGCTGGAGCTCAGTGGTTAAGAAGTTGGGCTACTGATCGGAAGGTCGTGAGTTCAAATCTCAGCACCGCCAAGCTGCCACTGTTGGGCTCCTGAGCAAGGCCCTTAACCCTCAACTGCTCCACGGGCGCCGCAGCAAAAAAAAAAAAAAAAAAAAGGCTGCCCACTGCTCCGGGTGTGTTCACGGTTTGTAGTGTGTGTGTTCACTACTCACAACTTCTAATGTGTGTGCACTAATTTGGATGGGTTAAATGCAGAGGACAAAATCAGAGTATGGGTTACCATACATTGGCTTTCACTTTCACTTTCACTTAAAAAACGTCCATGAGCGGGAAGAATGCAGTAATAATCATTTCCATGTGCGGGATTACAGCAGTAATAATAATGTCCATGTGCGGTATTACCGCAGTAATAATCATGTCCATGTGCGGGATTACAGCAGTAATAATCATGTCCATGTGCAGGATTACTGCAGTAATAATCATGTCCAAGTGAGGGATTAAAACAGTAACATTTTCACGTACGGGATTACAGCAGTAATAATCATGTCCATGTGCGGGATTACAGCAGTAATAATCATGTCCATGTGCGGGATTACTGCAGTAATAATCATGTCCAAGTGAGGGATTAAAGCAGTAACATTTTCATGTACGGGATTACCGCAGTAATAATCATGTCCATGTGCGGGATTACAGCAGTAATAATCATGTCCATGTGCGGGATTACTGCAGTAATAATCATGTCTATGTGCGGGATTACTGCAGTAATAATCTTGTCCAAGAGAGGGATTAAAGCAGTAACATTTTCATGTACGGGATTACCGCAGTAATAATCATGTCCATGTGCGGGATTACAGCAGTAACATATCTATGTGCAGGATTAATGCAATAACATATCCATGTGCGGGATTAAAGCAGTAACGTGTCCATGTGATGGATGAAAGCAGTAATAATCATGTCCATGTGCGGGATGAAAGCAGTAACTTCATGTCCATGTGCGGAATTGACGCAATAACATATCCACGTGTGGGATTAAAGCTGTAAAATGTATATTTGCGGGATTACAGCAGTAATATGTGCTTCATGTTTATGTGGGGGATTAAAGCAGTAACTTCATGTCCATGTGCGTGAAGAAAGCAGTAATAATGCTGTGCGTGATTAAAGCAGTAACGTGTCTATGTGCGGGATGAAAGCAGTAACTTCATGTCCATGTGTTATAACAGAAACACATCTGAGCTGTGCAGAAGTTCTTGCTGTCCCTTTAACGCACGTGCGTCTGAAGCAGAGGGCAGAAAAAAAGCGTGGACTCCTCGCGCAGAGAAATATGAACTAAGAGAAGCGCAGGAATCACAGGCACGAGCGTGGAAAACTCAGGTGCAAGTTACATAAATTATTAGAATTATTACTGGTTTCTTTCAATAATTCAGGAGGTTGAAATGTACTGATTTGTGATATTAAAAAAAACAACAACAGTTAATGAAGCGTCGCGTAAGTAAATAGTTGAATTCGATTATTTATTTATTTATTTTCATCATCTCTCAGCGTTCCTGAAATTACGACTGCAGTAATTGTATTAGGCTACAGTAATGCATTTCCCTTATTACGTTATAAATACTGTATATATTATTTAACGTGCTGATCAAATAATAGCACGAGACAACACACAAACAAATGATAAAGAACGTGTTCTGTTTTTGTTCTGTATGCGTCACAAAATAGTAATTCGCTGTAATATTAGTAGCTGAAGTGGTGCGAATGACAGACTATTTTATCACGAATACTTTGTATAATATGTTATTATTGTATATAAGTCACTTTATGGTTTTGTTGCGTAAAAATAGAGTGGCATTATTATTATTATTATTATTATTATTATTATTATTATTATTATTATTATTATTATTATTATAGCTACTTTTAAAGATAAAATTTCATCCAATAATACACCAATGTAGGCTATGTTCCGTTTAAATACCGATATTATTAAAAACAATAGTAAACCAGAATGTCAGGGTTTTCTTGTGATGACCAGAACCTGATCAGTATTATTTTAACACACTTTTCCAAATGAGCACTTTGTAAACGATCCATAACATTTTTGGTACTCTGTCATTAATGTCTTAAGTGTTCACCATCAGTGAATAGGATCCCAGAGAAAATTTAGTTCGCCTCAGGACTTAGTTAAAGTCATTTTACTGTGAAGCCACATATTTGCCAATGAAAAGTTCTCACTTAGAAACTCATTTAGGTTTTCTGTCTTTGTGTCTTTAGATATATTTAGCCTAGATAAAAGAAAAGATAAACGTTCTAATTTAGAACAGGTCGATCATTTTATTTAAAAAATATATATTTATGATGATGATGATGATGATTATTAGTAGTAGTAGTAGAAGAAGGTTTTTTTTTAATTTTTTTTTTACATTTTTCTTTTTAATTTTATACCTATTAGAGTTTTTTCTATTACAACTTACTGTATTTTACCATTCATACTGTCATTCATACTGTTCATAGCCGTGTTATTTATTTATTTACTATATATATTTACATATTCAAACTGCACTCTGTTAATTTGCACAATGCTACTGTTTGCACTTCTGGTAGATGCTAAACTGCATTTCGTTGTTGAGTACCTGTCTTGAAAAATACTATGCTGCTTCATAATCTAAAATCTAAAAGAGAAAAAAGGTAATTCAATCAGAATAATTATCACCTGTAATAACATGCATGGTTGTCTCTAGTCCTAAATTACAGAATTTGTCCATTAATTTATTTTGCCATTCTTTTAGCTCCTACAGTGCTCAACTGAATGAATCATGCTGTATTTAAACATTATAAATATATATTTCTACAGTAAAACTGTAGTGAGTAACATTTTCATTAGTTGTGCAACAGCCATCTTAGATTTGTGGTGAGAAGGAAAAAAAATATACAGTTTGACTGTTCTGTTTCTATAAAGTGAAATCTTTGCCATCATGTTCTATATTTCTTTTCTGTTTGATAAACATTCCTAAACATTCATTCTGGCTCTTCTCTGTAGCTCAACTTCCTACTCGGAAGCTCTTTCTGATAAAGCTGTGTTCTCTGTCCTGCTGTGCTCGACGACTTGTGAACTAATCGCAGTAACGATGAGACACACCGTGGCTATGTCCTGAAGTTCCAGTGTGAGAAATGAGCTGCAGTATCATGGAGCTGTTACACATTTGTTGTGTTTATCATTAACAGGGCTGTAGATGATAATGTCCATGCTGGACACTGTATGACATCATTACCCTTAACACTATTGTCCAAACATGCTTTGGTCACTGTGTGTGTGTGTGTGTGTGTGTGTGTGTGTGTGTGTGTGTGTGTGTGTGTGTGTGTGTGTGTGTGTGTGTGTGTGTGTGTGTGTGTGTGTGTGTGTGTGTGTGTGTGTGTGAATTGTTAGGACAAAAAGGAAAAAGAAAGAAACAGATATAACCCTACCTTGTCAGGACCAGCAATATAATTCTTATGATGTAAAATGCCTTTTAAGATTTAGTGTAGAAACTTCTTATTAAGTATAGGCAGTTACAGTCCATGTCCTGAAAAGACACAAAAACAAATATTTTGTCTAAAAGGAAGATCTCTTCTCTGAGCTTTAGGAATTAAACATGCTTCATTACTGCATTATTAGCAGTGTGCACCATTAAAACTTCTTTAGTTGTCCCTCTGGGGGAACCCTTAAAAGTGTTATGTAAAACCCTACAACAATTGTTACCCCATCAGAAGGGACCCTTAATTGTCTTAAAGAACCCTTGAAGAACCCTTTATTCTGTAATCATTTAATGATCCAAGGCAAATGGTTAAGAAACACACGATGGTTAAGAGGTGGTTTCAACAGGAGGAATCACCAGGAAGAAGCTCAACAGGAATCCATAACCATCCCAAGAACATTTAAACACTTAAAAGTGTGGAAAATTGTCTCTATAGGAGAAACTCTCTGCTGTTGAGTTTTACACTGGAGATCCTTCAAAAAATGTTAAATAAGCATCTCCTTACTGAAAACATCTACATGGAACCTTTTAATTATGGGTTCTCCTACACACTTTTTTTTAACAACTGTTTTTTGAGTTTTCAACATAATAAAGAAGAACAACAGTACCGAACAAAGAGAAACCAAACAAGCCAGGATCCACCCCCCAACCCATCCCACCCACGGTAGACTCCAAAGATATAGATATAAACACAAAATTGTAAAACAAATAGAAAACATACAGTAGTTTATAAAGAAGATAGAAATGTCGACACAATATCAAAAGCAGTATGCCATATGTCCAAGGATTTAGATTGTGCCCCATGTATTCGAGCAGTTAAGAGTTCTATAGATATAATGTCCAGTAAAGACACAGCCCACATCTATCGTGTGAGCAGGATTCGAGCGATTAATTAAAAGTTTTTTCGGTCGCTGTGAGGGCAGCCAACAATAAACTCCTTTGTCGAGTGGATAAGGCAAAGTCCCAAAAATCATTCAGGAAGAAGAGGCGTGGAGTCAAAACTAAATCCATGCCCAGCAAAAGTCCTGTGAGAACTGGGTCCAAAAAGGAGAAGGAGAAGGAGAATCCCATATGAAGTGCTGATACATGCCAAAAGACTCTTGAGAACCTAAATTATACTTGATCATTTGGTGATTAGCATTTTTTTTGGGTTCTCCTGCACTTAAAAATAAAAGTGCCAGAAAAAGTTCCATGAAGAACCATTTCTTTTTCCTTAAAGATGCTTTTGATGGTTATTTTGTTTATGTTGGACGCTTTGTATTGGAGAAATAATATGATATTAAAAATTTTTACACATATGGAAAGTTCTTTATGGTGGAAGAATAATTTTTCAATATAATGAAGCACCAGTGAAAATGGTTAAAGACAAAAGGTTCTTTTGAGTTCTTCTGTGGCTTTATTAAAAAAAACTAACTATTTTAAATTAGAGAGCAAACTGAAGACTGTGTTTTCCAAACATGTAATCCTTTGCATACTAAATAATCATAACGAGTGGTGTGATGTAGTGGAACTGTTACCACCTTGAAGCTGATTATTGTCCCGAAGTGTTTTATTCCTCTTATACTATAGATAATACAGAAATCTGCCAACAATCGCAATTTTTATTTGTTAAAATATGTCATTTTTATCCAGTTATAGTTACATTTTATGTTGGTGAATGTCCATTGTTTCGTCACCAGCCTCTGTTGTTTATTCGCTCTCCTGAAGTTAATAATGCTTGTCATGCTATGAAGAAACCTGAAGATGTCAGAAAACTTACAGATTTACCTCTGACTGTTAGAAAAGTGCTGACACTGGAGACTGCTTCCATAAATGCTAAATAATCGTCTCCTCACAGAAAACGTCACCATAACAATTATACATGTTTATGTGGCATGTCCAGCATCCAAGTCCCTGTGTTACTATAAATGATAACAGATAAGAATGAATATAAACCTATGATTTGTGGCTGCTGCTATAGAAAATGACCAGTCAGAATTGAAAATTTAAGAGTGCTGTTGTATAAATAGTTTCTCATTAGTGCATATTACAGAATACATGTCCATCCAGCTGCCTCTGGCTCACCTGCACACATCTGGACTTACATTGCTGATGATTACCTGTAGGCCAGAGATGTAGGTGAAGAAGCTATTTGCTAAGAGAGTATAGTATACTCCACCTTTAAATGGAGCTGACTTACAGCCTGAGTGGTTGTGAATGGGTTAAGTGAGCTGTGGATGTGGGAACATCCTGACCTACATCCTCCCCGGCTCCTCCCATTAATCCTGCTCACAGACAACCAGTGAGCTACGAGCTGCTGTGTGACCAGGATTCATCCCATACACTGCATTCTATTATTATTATTATTATTATTATTATTAGTGCTTTTGCTCAGATATATTTACCTTAGTGAACTATGGGGAGATTCCTTGAAGAAATATAGTGGATTGAGGCAAATATTGCTCATTCATACAACCCCATTTCCATAAAAGTAGAGATTTTTTCTAAAATGCAATAAAAACAAAAATCTGTGATTTGTCAAGTCTCCTGAAACTTTAATTAACTTAAAATTTAATTAATTAAGTACAAAGAAACTTAATTGTATTTTGTAAATATAAACAAATTTAGAATTTGATGCCTTCAACACACTCAAAAAAAGTTGGGACAGAGGCAAAATAAGACTGAAAATCATACGAAAATCATCATGCTACTGTGATAAATATAACCACATGGGCTTGGGAGTACTTCGGAAAGCCATTGTCACTTAACACAGTCCGCCGCTGCATCCAGAAATGCAACCCGAAACTCTATTATGCAAGGAAGAAGCCACACATCAACTCTATGCAGAAACGCTGCTGAGTTCTCTGGGCCCAAACCCATCTTAGATGGACTGCAAGGCAGTGGAAACGTGTGCTGTGGTCAAATGAGTCCATGTTTCAGCTTGTTTTCGGGAAAAACGGACATCGAGTTCTCCGTGCCAAAGATGAAAAAGACCAACCAGACTGTTATAAGCGAAAGGTGCAAAAGCCAGCATCTGTGATGGTATGGGGGGGGGGGCATCAGTGCCCACAGCATGGGTGACTTGCGTATGAGTGAAGGTACCATTGACGTGAAGCATATATTGGGATTTTAGAGAGACATACAGTGGGTATAGAACAGAATCACCCCCCTTTAAAATAATCACATTTTGTTGCTTTTCAGGACGAAATGAAGACAGAAACAGTTTTTGTTTTATCCAGCTGTATTTACTCAGTGCAACTTATAACATCGAAGTGAAAGATATAACGCGTCAGAAAAAAATAAATAAATAAAATACTAGAACCACTGAGTTAGAGAAAGGATCACCCCCTCCTAAAAATGACTTGTAAACTCAATCAGGTGTAGCTAATCACCTTCTCTGTGCCACATAAAGCCATTTGACTTTCAACTGTGATCAGCTGTGACATTTTGATTAGCTCAGCATGAAAAGAGCTTTCCTGGAGCATTTTGTAGTGCAACTGAAGCAAACAATCAACTATGGGTGGCAAGGCACTGTCAAAAGATCTCCAGGATAAAGTTGTGGACAGGCACAAGTCAGGAGATGGATAGAAAAATTTTTCAAAGGCTTTATCAATACCTAGAAGCATAGTGAAGTCTATTATTAAGAAGTGGAAGGTATTTGGTACAATACAGACCCTCCCTGGATCAGGACATCACTCCAAACTGGATGAAACAGCCAGGAGGAAACTGGTCAGTGGTCATTGTGTGCATGTGACAACAATATCACAAATTCTTCACAAATGTGGCTTGTATGGGAGGGTTGCAAGACAAAAGCCACCCACAACTGAGCTTTGCCAAAATGCACCTTGAAGATTCAGGCCACATGGGAAAAGGTGTTATGGTCAGATGAATTATTTGGCCTTAACACCAAACAATATGTCTGGTGGAAATCCAATACAGCTCACCATCCAGATAAAACCATTCCTGCAGTAAAGCATGGAAGTGGTAATATCCTGTCATGGGGGCGTTTCTCTGCAGCAGGGACTGGAGCACTTGTCAGGATAGAAGGAAAATGGATTGAGGAAAATCTGCTGCCCTCTGCCAGAAAGTTATCAATGGGAGGAAGGTTTACCTTCCAACATGACAATGACCCAAAGCACACAGCAAAACTGACCACACAGTGGTTGAAGGAGAAAAAGGTGAATGTCGTTGCATGGGCTAGTCAGAGCCCAGACTTAAACCCCATTGAAAATCTGTGGAATGACTTGAAGACTGCAGTCCACAAATGGTCACCATCAAACTTAACTGAACTTGAGCACTCCTGCAAAGAAGAGTGGGCAAATATTGCAAAGTCTAGGTGTGCAAAGTTAATAGAGACATATCCCAACAGACTAAAGGCAGTAATTAAAAAATTAAGGCAAATTAAAGCAAGGGGGTGATCCTTTTTCCAACTCAGTGATTCTGTTTTTTTTTCTGATATGTTGGTGTTATATCTTGCCCCTGGATGTTATAAGTTGCACTGAGTAAATACAGCTGGACAAAACAAAAATGTGTCCATCTTCATTTCAGGCTGAGAAGCAACAAAATGTGATTATTTTAAAGGGGGGTGATTCTTTTCTATACCCACTGTATGTGCCATCAAGGCAACGTCTTTTCCCAGGAAGTCCATGGGACAATGCCAGGCCTCATTCTGCATGTGCTACAACAGCGTGGCTTCATAGACACAGAGTGTGTGTGCTTGACTGGCCTGCCAGCAGTCCAGATCTGTCTCCTATTTCACATCATGAAGAGGAGAATCAGACAATGGTGACCAAGGACTGTTGAGCAGCTGAAGTCTTGTATCAAGCAAGAATGGGCAAAAATTCCACTTGCACAACTGCAACAATTAGTATCCTCAGTTCCCAAACAATTAAAAGTCTAATTAAAAGGAAGGGTGATGTAACACAGTGGTGAACATGCCTCTGTCCCAACTTTTTTTGAGTGTGTTGAAGGCATCAAATTCTAAATTTGTTTATATTTACAAAATACGAATTTGGAGGCCAAGTCAGCACCTTGAACTCTTTGTAATGTTCCTCAAACCATTCCTGAACAATTTTTGCAGTGTGGCAGGGCGCATTATGCTGCTGAAAGAGGCCACTGCCATTAGGGAATACTATTGCCATGAAGGGATGTACTTGGTCTGCAACAATGTTTAGGTAGGTGATACGTGTTAAGTAACATCCACATGAATGCCAGGACCCAAAGTTTCCCAGCAGAACATTGCCCAGAGCATCACTCTGCCTCCACTGGCTTGTCTTCTTCCCATAGTGCATCCTTTTGCTGCCTATTCCCCAGGAAATCTATGCACACACACCTGGTCATCCACGTGATGTTAAAGAAAATGTCATTCATCAGACCAGGCCACCTTCTTACATTGCTCCATGGTCCAGTTCTGATGCTCACATGCCTATTGTAGGTGCTTTTGGTGGTGGACAGGGGTCAGCGTGGGCACTCTGACTGGTCTGCAGCTAAATTGCAATGTGTTGGCTGGCAGGTCACCTATCATACATAAAATGAATCAATATATCCTCTGAAGTTCATAGTAAGCTTAACATAAGTGGTGAAACTTATTCATAAAGTATTATTAAAATGTGAAGCAAAAATATTTAAGGTACAGAGTAATACAAAGTAACCCCTAGAGCATGAGAAATAGATTTGAAGCAATTAAAAACTCATCCAGAACCTCAAGATTATCTGCTCATCAGCAGGGACATGGGAAATGGAATCTAAATACTTCCTGTACAGAGCCAGATATCAAGCAAAGCTGACACTACTGACACATCACACTCATGAAGCTTGGTGGAGGGCAGTACAGATTGAACCAGGAGTTCCTGAGAAGAACATTTACATTTACATTTATGGCATTTGGCAGACCCCTTTATCCAGAGCAACTTACAGGAGTGCTTTGAAGTATCAATATCAATAAATAAATAAAATAATCCAAAAATATTGGTTCATTAGATCATGGACTAAAAATGCCATCAGGAAGAGGTAGGTCTTTAAACGTTGTTTGAAGACCGCCAGTGACTCAGATGTTTGGACATCTAGGGGAAGTTCATTCCACCACCTAGGTGCTAGAACAGAGAAGAGTCTTGATGCATGCCTTCCTTGTACCCTGAGAGATGGTGGCACCAGTCTAGTGGTGCTAGAGGATCGGCGGGAGCGTGGTACATTGATTTGAGGTAAGTGGGTGCTGGTCCATTTTTGGCTTTGTGGACAAGCATCAGTATTTTAAATCTGATGTGGGCAGCTGCAGGAAGCCAGTGGAGGGAGCATAGCAATGGGGTGGTGTGGGAGAAATTAGGAAGGTTGAAAACAAGTCGAGCAGCTGCATTCTGGATCAGTTGCAGAGGTCGAATGGCACTCAGAGGAAGACCTGCCAGGTGTTGTCCAGTCTCGAAATGACAAGTGACTGAACCAGCACCTGAGTGGCCTGTATGGATAGAAATGGACGAATCCTTCTGATGTTGTAAATGAGAAATTGACATGTGCGTGTCAGATTAGCAATGTGAGAGGAAAAGGACAGTTGTTTGTCCATGGTTACCCCAAGGTAGCATGTAGTAACCGAAGGTGGGATCAGAGAGTTGTCCAGGGAGATCACAAGATCCTGACATGGTGATGAATCACCTGGGATTATGTTTCAGCTGATGATCTGCCATCCATGCTGAGATGTCTGCCAGACATGCAGACCTGAGCAGAAACAAGAGGTTCCGAGGGAGGGAAGGAGAGGATGAGTTGAGTGTCATCCGCATAGCAGTGGTATGAGAATCCATGTGAGGATATGACCTCACCAAGAGATCGAATATAGAGGGAGAACAGAAGAGAACGAAGTACTGAGCCTTATGGGACAACAGTGGAGAGTCTGCGGGGAGCAGATGTGGCTCCCCTTCATGTCATCTGGTATGAGCGATCTTTCAGGTAGGAAGCTAACCACTGCCATGCTGCACCACGAATTCCGAGACTCATGAGGGTGGACAAGAGAGTCTTGTGGTTGACAGAGTCAAATGCCGCTGAAAGGTCAAGGAGGATGAGGACTGATTACAGTTTGGCTGATTTAGCAGCAGGTAGCTTCTCAGTGACAGCCAAAAGGACAGTCTCTGTGGAATGTGCCACTTTGAAGCCAAACAGGTTAGGATCTTGGAGGTTGTTCTGTGTAAAGTAGAGAGACAGTTGATTACAGACTGAATATAGATTATAGAATTATATTTCAAGGATTTTAGAAAGAAAAGAGAGAAATTATACCGGTCAGTAGTTACCGATGTCAGAGGGCTCCAGAGTGGTTTTCTTCAGGATGGGAATAACCCTTGCTCTCTAACCCTAGGGCAGAGGAGGTCCATGGATGAGGAAAGTGAGGAGAGGAAAGTGTCTGTGGCTAACAGGGTCTGGAAGGAATGATAGGTTGCAGGAAGCTTTGGAGGAAGGAGAGATAGAATGGAGGTTTCGATGGGTAGAACAGAAGTATTGATAGCTGGTTTTAGGCAGGATAGGTAGGGTGATAGTGAAGGATACCAAGTGATGATTGGAGGTGTGGAGTGGGGTAGCACTGATGTCTGTACCTGGAGAGGGGCGACTGAAGACCAGGTCCAGGACATTTCCTCCCTTGTGTGTGGGTGGGCAAGGAGTCCCATGTCAGGAAGAAGGAATGCAGAAGAGGGAGAGGGCAAGAGGACTCGAGGTTGTCAGAGGGGAGGTTGAAGTCTCCATGGACTGTAAGAGGGGTGCTGTTTGTTGGGAAAAGACTGAGGAGCATGTCCATTTCTTCAAGAAAGTCTCCTAGGACCAGGAGGGTGGTAGATGATGATGATGAGAAGGTTGTTCGGGGAGATAACTGTAACTGCATGGAATTCGAAGGATAAGATGTTGAGATGAGACAGGAAGAGAGGTGTGAAACACCATCTCTGAGACAACAGCAGACCTGTACCACCACCCCTGCCAGTTTCTCATGGAGTGTGAGAGAAAGCATAAGCAGAGGATAGAGCAGCCGGTGTAGCTGAGTTCTGTGAAGATATCCAGGTCTCAGTTAGTGCCAGAAAGTCAAGAGAGTAATGGCAAGCTAAAGCTGAGATGAAATCAGCATTCTTTACAGCAGACTGGCAATTCCAGAGCCCACCTACCACTATACACACACTCGCTCACACACTCATACACACATGCTGACAGGTGGTGGATATACTTGCTTTGACAGCTGTGTACACAAACCATTAGGACTATGTTGTGTTCAGGTGAAGATGCCCATTGTGCCTGTCAGCACTCAAGAGGCCGTATAGTGGCAGAGCTTTAGGTGAGGAGTTTCATGTGTGCTGTTTCATTTATTTACAAGAAATCACATTGTGTCTGTATAAATTATTGTGCCACAATAACATCACACACAACTGTTGAAGGATTAATAAATAAGGTCAAGTCAAATCTAATCTCCTGTGTCTTTATTTTGCTGTCAAGCACAGTGCTGTTGAATTCTCCAAGTTGTTTGGTCTGAAGATGGTGATTAATTTTCTATAACAGCAGTGCAGCTTTGAATCACAGTTTTTTTTTAATGCGCTTGTTCTAATATGTTATTGTTTCCATAGTAACAGCTCATTCGCAAGGACTTGGATAATAGATGCTCTACATAATCTAAACCTAAAAGTAAAGAAATTAAAACGTTTTTGTTACGAAACACGGACGGAGGGGAGTCAGGATGCATGCGCAGGGGCAACGTCAGTTTAATAGGAACACTTTTATTCAAAAATAAAGGAACAAAAAAACAAACCATAATCCATTCAACGTAAAGCAGTAATCCAAAGGAGAGAATTCATCAAAAAGCTATACTAATACTCCGCAAGGAAGCGGAAATGGAACAGGGTATTTATACACAGACACATTAGGGGCAAACGAACTGCAACACATAACACCTGAGATTAATGATAAATCAATAAACAGAAAGCCAATGACAGAACGGGGGCAGAGACATGACACAAGCTGAGGAACCAATAAACATAAAGGAGGCGGAGACATGACGCAAACCAAAACACAAGCACATGGTAATACAAAGGAGGCGGAGACATGACGCAAACCAGAACGCAAGCACATGGTAATTCAAACAAAACGGGAGTTCATGAATGCACAGTCCAGCGGGGTTTTTGTGAATGAAGCTCGCGCTGTTCTTCCTGGTAGCGCGAAGCATGGAATGCGGAAGTGTTCGCGTACTCCGAAAACGAGGGAAACTCTAACAGTTTTTTAAACATTCTGTATAATCTTTTGATATGGTGATGCTTTTTCAGTAAAGAAACGTTTATTTAACATTTATGGAAGGAGTGTCCAGTGTTAGCGCTTTGTAATAGTCTTCAGGACAGAATGCTTTGTGCTTTGTGCTTTCTTGGTAGCATGACGAGCTGTTTTTTTGTCTTATTGACTTCACGAGGGAGAAAAAAAGAGGCTGGTGAGAGAATCACTGTTTGTTAAAACTTTGAAGTGATAACAGTGATTCGTAGATGTTCAACATTAAATATAAATGGATAAGAAGTATGATGTGTTGCTGTTATAAAGAAAACAATTGTAATTGGCAAATTCTCTCTGCCTATGGACACGCCTTCCTCCTCTACCACACCTTCCTCCTCTCCTTCTTCGACCAACAGAAGCCCAATTTCCACCAGTACCCTGTAGGTCTACGGCACCGATGGTGGTTGTTGTTAACCCGGGCCCCGACCGATCCTGTATGGAAGTCATGTTAGTGATTCGCATATTGAATTTGGCAAAAGTTTTACGTCGAATGCCCTTCCTGACACAACCCTCTCTATTGATCAGGGCTTGGGACCGGCACAAAAAGTACACTGACTTGTGACCTCCTGTGGCTAGATTGGCAAATCGCTGCAGTATAAGAGGAATAAATCATGTTGTTGCTACTACAGAAAAGATAACGTATTAGAACGAGCGCATAAATATTTCCATGTGATTTGAATTGCAGCACTATTGTCAGAGCCACTGTTATAGAAAATTAATCAACACCTTTTGACCGATAAGATATGTGGTATAACTACGGGTAACTAATTATGAACTCTTACTAAAGATTAAAGCATTCCCAGTGATGCAACTTGTTGTCTAATAAAAGTGCATCATCATGCTGGATCTCCTCATTCTTTTTTTTTTCTTCCCTTCCATTGACCAGACTGGCCTTGAGTCCTCTCTGTATTAAACATCCAACCACGTCAGCATCAATATAGACAGCAAATAATATTTCAGAAAAAGATTGCATGAGAATTTTTTTCTTAATGGACACAACTGACTGCTAACTAATCTTCCCTGACAATGTTGGTACACAGTGTAGAATCCATATTTAGATCCTGCCACATCGGCTTATCCCCGTTATGCAATATTTACAACACCCACCCCCAGTGCAGACGAGCTCCATCTCTCTGGGCCACCCAGCCGTGGGTAATTTCACTCAGAGGCTCCAGCCGAGCGAGAAACATCCACAAACACTCGCAGCCAAAACACACCACAAGAGTGCATTAGCTCGTGTACCTAAACAAAGCACTTGACTTTGCAAAAAATAAAGCATTTGAAGCATTCGTGGTGTAGAAACATCTCCTGGGTTCTAGAAATAATTCGATGAAATGCTCTCTAGATGGACACATAACGCAAGCATACATTAAATAGAACTACAGGACTATTTTCTGAAAACAGGAACATTTTCATCATTTTCACGTGTAAATGCAATGATAAAATTATTATGATAGAAATCACAGATTTGCAATTCTGACTGTAATATAAGTTTTGCAGGTACACTCTACAGGTACAAGGGTTTTTAGCTTCCAAGAACAGGTTCTTCTTGAAACCCTTTCTAATAAGGAAGCACTCAGTTGTTGAATTCTTCATAGAACCTTTAATAGTTCCCTCAAAGTAACAACCAAATAACCCTGAACTGTTTGTATATAGTGAAGCTTTCTGTCTGGAGATGTTTATTTAACAATTTTATGGAAGGAGTCTCCAGTGTCAGCGATTGTAAAATTTATGTTTTCCGACACACAGAAGATTAGTCTTTTGTGGTTTCTTGCTTTTTTTTTCTGTGTTTTTGTCTTAATAAGTTCAACAGTGAGGGAAAAGGGTCTGGAAAAAAGGGAATGACTGTTTATAATTGCAATTACATCAGGGTTAACAGGAACAAACTTATTTTACGGATGTTACAGAACATTAAATGTAACAAGAAATGGATAAAAATTATGATGATTATTTAATAAACAGAAAATTGTTAATGTTGGCAAATTGCTGTGCTATAAGAGGAATAAAGCACTTTGAGACATGCTGCTATTGGAAAATAATCAACTTTGGCATGGTAACATCACACTGTCATTGACCAAACAAGGTTATTTCCTGTATTGAGGTGTTTAACCTACAACACTGTCCTCATATGAGGTCATCATGTTTTTATTTCTGATTTGAAGACATTGATTAGTTTCAGTAGCTGTTAGTAAATAGTTAAGTGAAATCAAAATGCATGCAACATCATACAGAAGGGTGACAAATTAAATTGAAAAAAATGGTGGCACTGTGTGGGGCATTTCTTTATTTTGTTCGAATACTTTGATGCTACTTGTCCCCTTATAGTGAAGTATCACTGCAAACCAATGCAAAGTTCTCTGACAGATCACCCTTATCCTATGATGAAACATTTCTATCCTGATGGGTGTGATCTCATCCAGGATGACTCCACCCCCCCATCCACAGGGTGCAAGGCTCACTGAATGTTTTGATGAGTATGAAAATGATGCAAATCATTATCAGTGATGCTACAGCCTTCTCAGTCACCAGATCTCAAAATATATTGAAAGATTTTGGACCAAATGATCTCCAATACCATCATCAAAACACCAAGTGAGGCAATATCATTTGGAAGAACGATGTTCATTGCTCCAGTACAGTTTTAGAGACTTATGGTGACTTTTGGTAGCCCAGCACCTTACTAACACACTTTGTGTTGATTTTTTCTTCAGATTATACCATCTGAAGCCAGTTGTATAGCTAATGTAGGTTAAGTGGTCATGGTAGTCAGAAATCCACCTAAAAAATGTATGTATCTAAAAGTCTTATGGAAAGGCAGCTCCAAAAGACTCCTCACTCATTTCTGTTGTTTGAGTTGACCTCTGAAACACTCAGAAGCTCATTAAAACACAACAGAGAAACTTCATCCATGAAGTGTGGAAAGAGGAAACAAAAATAGGTGATTAATCAGGTCGATTTGAAACAGGAGCCTCAAGCTTGAGGTTCTTACTTTTTTTAAGCTGAGGGCTCTTAGTGCCCTAAAGTGTTCAGGTTCACCTTAAAAAATGTGAAAGCATTTCCTCAATAAGGACCTATTCTTAACGACTGTGGAAAAAAGGCATGTGGATGCATGCTGGGAAGAGAGTGTTATGGTGTTGTGCACACTGTAAAGCAAAGATGACAGCATGGCCCATGAGAAAGAGCCTGTGGTCACTGACATTAATGCTGCAAGGAGGATTAGTGGTGAATTTTGGAGGATATCAGGTGAACATTGGTCTTGTAAACTCTACTGCTCCCCTCCCCTGGATTTCACGCTTGATTTCTCTAAATCTATGCCGGAACAAGTGGAGGCAGCCAGGCGCTCGACATGGTCGACTTTGCCAGCATAATGGTGTTTTTAAGACATACAGCAGATTCTTTAGGACTCTAACTCTGATTTCATGCACTTGTTTTGACAAGTCATGCTGGTCTCGGAGAACATTGGGGTTGGGCTTGTTGTGTTTTTTTTTTTTTTTGCATGTCTACAGACTCTGCCTCAGGTTATTTGGGTCGCTTGGGGAATTGGTGGAAATTTTGCAGTGGAGAAAATGTGCACTTTGTGTTTCATTCATAGGTTGTGACAGCTGGGTTCTGCCAGATTTCACTCCCATTTTCTATTAAAATATTTGCTATTGAAAAGTTAATAGCACTATGAACTTTTTTCTTTTAGTCAGCAAACACTTGTATATACAGTATAACCCATTTAAATGTAAAGAATTGCTAATTTGTTTACTCTTCATGCTATGAGTAGCCATGCTGATTTGATATCATGTTCTGAGCTCAAGGTTGAGGAGACCATCCCGAGTTCACGAGTGGGAATTCTGAGTTGAGTGAGTTTACTAGTTGATTTCCTAGCAAATTCTGAGTTACGAGTTTTAGTTGAATGCAGCATAAATCTTTACATTTACATTTCTGGCATTTGGCAGACGCTTTTGTCCAGAGTGACTTGCAGAAGTGCTTTAAAGTCTCTATCAGTAAATACATCCTGATGCTGGTTCACTAGGTCACAGAGTACTATCAGTCAGGTAATATAATATAAAAACAGACAGACAGACATCTAGGGGAAGTTCATTCCTCCATGTAGGTGCCAGAACATGCCTTCCTTGTTCCTTGTACCCCAACTTTATGCATGCCTTCCTTGTACCCTGAGAGATGGTGGGACCAGTTGAGCAGTACTAGATGATCGGAGAGAGCGTGATGCAGTGCAAGGTTTGAAAAGTGTTTTAAGGAAGGTGCTGGTCTATTTTTCACTTTGGAGCCAAGCATCAGTGTTTTAAATCTGATGCAGGCAGCTACAGGAAGCCAGTGGATGGCATAATGGCCAGACGATGTAATAATGGGGTGGTGTGGGAGAACTTAGGAAGGTGGTGTGGGAGAACTTAAGAAAACAAGTCATGCAGCTGCATTCTGGATCAGTTGCAGAGGTCAAATGGCTCACAGAGACAGCCCTGTCCAGTCTTGAAATTACAAGGGACTGAACAAGCACCTGAATGGCCTGGGTGTGTCAGATTAGCAATGTGAGAGGAAAAGGACAGTTGATTGTCCATGGTTACCCCGAGGTTGCATGCAGTGACAGAAGGTGAGATCTGAGAGTTGTCCAGGGAGATCACAGGATCCTGACATAGGGATGAATCAACTGAGATGAACAGCAGATCAGTTTTGCTAGGATTAAGTTTCAGCTGATGAGCTGCCATCCATGATGAGATGTCTGCCAGACATGCTGAGATTTGAGCAGAAACATGAATGTCTGAGAGAGGGAAGGAGAGGATAAGGTGAGTGTCATCCACATAGCAGTGGAATGAAAACCCATGTGAAGATATGATGTGGAACCCCTTCACATCACCTGATATGACTGACCCTCCAGGTAGGAAGCAAACCATTGATATGCTGTGCCATGAATTCTTTTTTGAAGAATCCGTTACTTTAACTAGTTGGCTTCACTTGTGCATTGTGCCAATGATTAGGCTGTTTTCTAGAAGAAGGAAGTAGTTCCTGTATAACACTGTGTACATGAAAAGACAACACAAACATTATTATTATTATTATTATTATTATTATTATTATTATTATTATTATTATTATTATTTTATTTATTTTATTTTATTTTATTTTTTACAAATGCTCGGTTGAGACCAAGATCATATCACCAGTGCCCAAGACTGAGACAAGTCCAAGTAGAAATACCAATAAGTCCAAGAAAAGTCCAAGAAAATACAAACAAAGTCTCAAGACCAGACTTGAGCCCTACAGCCCTAAAAATTACATTTGTGTTGCTGTCAAATCAGAATAGATGACATGGGAAAATGAGTACACTTATTAAAATTAGAAATAGATTTGACTTATAAGTCAGAGCAAATTACAAACTAGAACAATTTTAAGAAGCAAAGAACTGTTAAATGGTCTGCACTTATATAGCACATTTTAAGCTTAGCAGTTCTACAAAGCACTTTACACTGTTTCTCATTCACCCACCAATGGCAGCAGAGGTGCCATGCAAGGCACTAGCCTGCCATTGGGAGCAACTTGGGGTTCAGTGTCTTGCCCAAGGACACTTTGACATGCAGAGGCAAGTTGGCCAGGGATCAAACCGCCAATCCTGCGATTAGTGGACAGCCTGCTCTACCACCTGAGCCACAGCCAACCCAACTGTCAATTATATGAAGGAGCCATTGAAGAATTGATTGATTGTTTGAACCATTGATTGTTTTTTCTAAGAGTATAATAAACAAAACATAAGGGTTACGTGTACAGATAATTAATTACTTAAATATTTTATGCATTTATGCTGAGACCAGTTGGCAAATTGTTCTTCTGCAAAGATGATGTCTATACAAATGTACAAATATGGTTAATAAGTTAACTTAAAATGTATATAAATGCATGCATATTTTTTGAAAATTTTCTGATATGTATCATGGAATATCTAACTGAAAATATAATATTTCATTATTTTTTTAATTATTATTTTAACTAAGGAAATTCAATGTACAGTATAAAGAGAAATTGAGACCAATTGACAAATTGTTCTCGTGGAAAAATGACTGGTTGTGGTGTCCATACAAATTTGCATGGATTGGATTGGATGTTTGAAATATGATTAAGAAACAAAGGTAACATACATATAAATGCAATTTACTGAATTGGTAGATGGGAAAAAATCTCAGAACAAACAAACTAACTAACTAACTAACTAACTAACTAACTAACTAACTTAACAAATAAATAAATAAATAAATAGCTTTGAAATGTACCCTGGAAGATCTGACTGAAAATATAATCTATCAATTTAAACAAACAAACAAACAAACAAACAAAAAAAACATATTTCAAATGTATTATTTGTACTTGGAAGGTCTAAATGAATATGTAAAAATAAAAGAGTAAAAAGTGTGAGCTCCATATTTGTGTGTAAAACATATAATTACATGGTAAAAAAAAAGCATGTCAATCAAGAGACAGTTATTATATAAAAGCCTTTTTTCCCCTTCTTTCTTTCTTTCTTCTTATAAAAAAAAAAAGCATTTGTTTTATATCAAACATTAGAGTGGGCAAGGGCAGTAAAGTGTCGCTTCAGGCTTTTCGTTACCACAGTACACTCACTCATAATTCACAGAGATTCTGTCAGTACACACAAAGCAGCAGGAGATCAAAACAAAACCTGGGGCCAAACCACCATCTCGCTCTCAGAGAAAGCGGTCGTGTCTGAGTGTTGATCGAACCTGGCAGCGTGGCCGAGAACCGAGAAACCTCTAGAACTTCTTTGCTCATTCTACCTTGTTTTGACCAGATCCACTAAATAAAAAAACTCAGTATTTTAGCAATACAGCCATCAGAGGATATTTATAATTGTTGATACCACATGGTTTATCTCCTCCCCTTCCTTCAATGTGCCTCACTCACAGAATGATGTGTTCCTGCGTCATTCTGCAGCCCAGAGACCCCCGGGAACAAACCACATCTCTATGGCTAACACATGAGGCCAAGAGAAAAGGCCTAGTTGCTCTGACCTATACTGCACTAATCAGATTACTCAGAGCATAAACATTGCTGTAAGGGCTAAATGTCTCTGCTGCTTGTTTCATAACATTGCCTGTCCATTAGATCAGAGTGCCCTATATCCATCAGCAAAGTAAACAGAGCTCTGTGCATCACTGCTGAGCAGAGTAAGGCCGAGAAAGGCTTGGATCATTTTCGGGGGGAAGTTAGGGAATGCACATTTGAACAAGATGTGTAAAATGTGTACAGAGTAGGGATTGCATGACTACTAATTTTTAATTGAAAAATTAGTCGTATTTTTTCTCTTTTTAAAGCAAATTTCAGGATATCACTTTTTTTTATGCTGTTGCATTTATGCAGGATAGAATGCACCAAACTGCATTTCAGTTAACATCTACACACAGAGGCTACATTGCATTTCCAGCTTCAGTGCTTTTTAGGCTGTATTGTTAATGATGAAAGTAAAATAATTGGTGCATTCAAAATTCGAAAAATAATCTGTGTATCATATTATACTATTTAAAGATGTACCAGTTTTTAAAATGCACTTTTGTGGATGAGCTGGTGGCTAAACTGAAATCGATGATTAAGAGCAAGCATTGGAAACTCCTTATAGCCGAACCTTTCTCGCAGTACACTGGCGTTCCACTCGGTGGAGTGGAAATCGGCTTATCTAAGGTTTTCAATCAGTATAAACAAATGAATTATTTTATCGCCACAAGTCTGTTGTTAGATTAGTCAAGACACTGTTGGGTTTCTGTGTGTAGAGTATCATAACTCTGTGTTTAGCTGCTGTTGAGCAGGGCGATGGGAAAGAGGAGGGGTGTGAGCCCCCTGCTGGGTAAATAATTCACACCTCTCCACAATAACATTGGTACAGAAATAAAATGGACAGCACAACTAAAGCTGCATACAACTGCCACAGTAAATTATTATTTATTATTACATTTAAACCTAGTAGGCTAGGTAAAAAAAGAAATACTTATGAAAAAAATGCAAATTCTTAAAGCCCTGAGTGTCTACTTTCATATGAGCCATTAACCATTACTGTGGAGTGTGACGTTACAAATAAATTTGATGCTGAACTTGGGTACCACCAAAACAGGTGGAAATTCCATTTTTTGAGAAACAGCAAGTAGGTAGATTAAACACACATTCTCCAATCAAGGCACAAGTTACCCAAAAGATAGGAGACAGAATCGTAAGGTAAGTTTTTTTTTTCCCCCCGAATGAAAACTTTTCTGTTGAGCATGTTTGGTATTCGGAGAAAACACAACATGAAGCCAATAGATCATTACAGACTTGAAACACAAAATTAAATTTGAAATTTGAACTCATGAACTCATTTATAAATTTGAACTCATGATGCTGATCTGTCTTTCAGTGTGTGTGGCATTGATGAGACCTCATGACATAATGCATAGCTCAAACCTAATATTTTCAGTGTTGATCATAGCTCTAATATCATAATCATAACAAAATAATCATGATTTGGTCTTACCTACACTTTAGACTTGCTTACACCACTGTAGGTGCCCTTGAGGTTCTTCATGTCTGTTCAAAACATGTAAGAATCCTCTAACTGCATGTTTGCCTCTAACCATCACCATGAGTGACTAAACATCTACAGGCATGTATTTTTGGGGTCTGTTTTTATTAGGGAACTGAAAAGGATACATGCTGTCTTCTCCCCCAGTTGGAGTGTCCACTCATGTAGAATTATATAAAAGATCTGTCAGTCAGCCAACACTTCAGGGGTCACCTCGAAAAGAAGTGTGTAAGCTGTTGGAAAGTGCCCTTAGCCCTAATCAAAAATGCTTAAGTGGTCTGAGAGAGGCAGGTCTGTGTAGATTAGGATACATGCATTCATCTCCTTAAACATAGAGGCTACAATGGGTTCTCCATTGTCTCCCCACCTCTGAAAGATAGATGGATTGGCTAATTTAAATTTCCCATTATTGTGAACACATTGATTTAGCCATAACATTAAAACCATCTGCCTAATATTGTGTAGGTTCCCCTTGTGCCACCAAAACAGCTCTGACCTGTCAAGGCATAGATTCCACAAGACCTCTAAAGGTGTGCTGTGGTATCTTGGACCAAGACGTTAGCAGCAGATCCTTTAAGTCCTGCAAGTTGTGAGGTGGGGCCTCTGTGGATCTGAGTTGTTTGTCCAACACATCCCACAGATGCTCGATCGGATTGAGATCTGGGGAATTTGGAGGCCAGGTCAACATCTTGAACTCTTTGTCATGTTCCACAAACCATTCCTGAACAATTTTTGCAGTGTGGCAGGGCACTTTATCCTGCTGACAGAGGCTGCTGCCATTAGGGAATACCGTTGCCATGAAGGGGTGTACCTGGTCTGCAGCAATGTTTAGGAAGGTGGTACATGTCAAAGTAACATCCACATGAATGCCAGGACCCAAGGTTTCCCAGCAGACCAAGTACAAAAAACATTGCCCAGAGCATCACACTGCCTCCGCCGGCTTGCCTTCTTCCCATAGTTCATCCTGGTGCCATCTCTTCCCCGGGTAAGCGGAAGGAAGGAAAATAAGAAAGAACTACCATCAGAGCTGCTGTTATAGAAAATTATTCAACACCTTCCAACCAGTCAGATTCGAGAATTCAGCAGCACTGTGGTATAGCAAAATAATTCTATAATAATTTATCTTCATTGCCATTTAATCTCAGCCAGTGTTGCCTTTAGATATACTGCCTTTTTTTTTACATCTACACTAAAATAAGCAATGCCACAAGAGGAATGTAAAATACATTCTGCCTCGCAAGTACACCGAGTGCAGCTCAGTGAGGCGTGATCTGACATACATACTAATGCTTGACCTCAACTTGGTGGTCTGCACATAGCTGACCACCTCGCACCATCAGCTGAATCTTATTTATTCAATTCAGTTCCACATTAAAGACATGGCAGCTCAAAGGGAAGTCATGTCCAATCAGTGTCAAAGCAGTCGTCCATATCAGAGGACACCATCCATATCATCTGTTAACGGAGGAGAGGATGAAGCCTGAGCTTTTAGCAGCTGTCTGAGTCATTGATGTACTCAGAGATTTTAAGATAGCCCTAAATTAATTGACAAAAACATTAGGAAGTGGAAGACAGATAATGGCGATCTTTCTCTCACAGGACAATGTGGGTATTTATAGTGGAGTGCAAAAGTTTGCACACACAATACAAAATGAAGAATGCAAAGAATTTACAGTAACAAGACATTTAGTATGTTAGGTTTTATAGATTTTCTTTTTATTACAAATTGTTTTAAAAAAAAGTCAATAGGTAGGTTATTTATAGTAAAAACAAACAAACAAACAAACATTTGAATCTCTCTTTGTGGATGTGAAAAAATTACTTTAATTACTTGTAAGTGTACACCTTGCCTTTATAACTGCCTTCAACCTCTAGCATATCCTCTGAGCATATAATCTTCCAGGTCAATATTTTATTGTTGATTTTATACTGTTGCATGATACACTCACATGTTATTTGAATATGTTTAACATTTTACATATTTATTTTTTTATAGTTAAATTGAAAATAGAGCAACATTTCCCCACTTTCCTTATGCACTGTTTAAATACCAAGGGGGGTGTAAACTCTTGGCTGTAATCAACTCAACTAAACTTTTGGCTGTAATCAACTCAACAGTTGTAGTTATTACTGTAGACATTATGTTTAAATTGAAAAGAAAAAAAAAAAACAGCTGTTATATTCATGCTTCATTTATTCATCTACTTTACTGTCAAGGCCGATCCAGAGCGTATCCCGGGAACATGGTTACAAGGTGGAAATACACCGTGGAAAGGATACTAGTCCATCAAAGCACACCATGTATGTGTGTGTGTCACTTATTTTCCTTCCTTCCTTGCTTACTCATTATGTCCACATATCCACATTATGCCCTCTTGATCACTCTCACCTGCTTTGTGTTTCCCCTTCATTAGTGTCTGTGGCTGTTCTTGCGTTCAAGGACTTGTGTTCTTGTGAAGACCGGTCTTGCCAGGCTACCTTGGAAGAATGAATTCAGAAGGACAGGAGGACACTGAACGCATCTTTCTGAGAATTGAGATGTGCTGCACAATGGATCGTCCCAGCACATTTCTAGTAGTGGGACTCTCTAAGTGCTCCCTAAGTTGATTAACCAAAAGTTAATTAAGCGTGTTTTAATGTAGCAAGCTCTCTTTTTGCAACTGTGACCTCACGTTAACTAAAAACTAAGCTAACGAGTTTACTATTACCTCGGAATGGAAGCTAGTGTAGTTTAATTAAAATACTTCTGAGGAATAAAGTCGACTTATAACCAACAACCTCATATATATCTCAATCTAAGTCATATATCAAAATCATTCTTTTTAGATGCATATGCCGCAATGACTTCTGGGACTCCAAGCGGGTTCGGTGTGCTCAAGTCTGCATCCGATGCATCCTCGATATCAAGAACACATCTGGGTAATTTCATGCATCCCCGGTACTTGTGTTCTTCAGTATTGGAACTGAACTTCGGCGGGGGGATGATGATGTAGAACGAGTACACAAGGACCAAGATCGCATAAGATATTGAGAAACGGCTCCTATTTAAATTTCTTTATCTAGTTGCTAAGCTTCTGCTGTCTGTGACCTATTGTGTGTTTGATGCCACATCTGGCTCTTGTTCCTTTGACTTATGACTCTTGTTTTATTTGTTTGTTTGTTTATTGGTTAAAAAAAAGCCTGTGCTTGCATCCATCTTCACCATTACCTGATATATAAAATAAGTGATATAAACAGGAAACAACGCGTCCGCCTCCTAACAGATGCTTCATTTTGCACAAATGTGTTTCTTCCTTCATACTAAATCCATAACCTCTAACCATAAAATCCTTTGGTGTGCCCTCCTGGACAACATTTTCCATAACAAATTAACAATTTACTTCCAAGGCCATGTCCTAATTTAATCTATTTATTAATCTTTCTGTTATACGAAGTCAACATAGACGCTTAAGAAATTTTAATTCCTCTAAAATGGATTCGTCTCTCATTATGCTAAAGCTCTACAGGGTCAGTGTTATCCCTTGCCCTTAGATCATGGATATAAATGTATGACCATTGAGGCTTGGTTTTTGCAGTGATGCCAAGTGTGTTTTAATCTCCCAGATGTTTAAAAAAAACACACACATGGATTAAGCCATAGACAAACAGACACGGATATTATTATAGATGAGAGATGGGTATGAAAATACATTTTAAAGTGGTAGGAATTTAGGTGCCAAATCACCATTTACCTGTCATCAGTGGGGTTTGAGTTTTGGAGAGGTTTTTCCCAGTGATGTGTACTGAGAGAACACTCTTAACATTAACGTTAACATTAACCAGTTTTAATAAATAACTTCACCAAAGCACATGTAGATCATTTAAATAATAGCTAATTAAATATTATTAATACAAATTACACCACACATTAATGGCAGAGTTTGTGTTATTGTGTTTATTACCATCATTGCTGCATTCACTTCTGTTGTCACTTCTTGAAAAGTGAAAAACTAAAAGGAAATGGCTAGCAAAACGTGATAATGTAAACTAAACATTTAGGTTTGGAATTCCAAGGTCACTGGTAGAAAAAAAATGATAGCTACTGTTTGCTCTGTGTAAAATAAGTCTAAAGTTGGAGCTTGATGATATATAATGCATGAACACAAAAACTCATGTCTAATCAGACTCTGAATGTAAATTACTGCGACAGGATCTCCAAGCAGCTCAGGATCACCGTGTTTAAAACTGAAGCTTTAAGTGGGTTATACTTACAGATCTGTATGTAAAATGAAGCTCAAATATATTTTAAACACAACCTTTGAAAATAAAACATGACTAAAAACCTACATGTTCTACAACACTAACTAAACATTTTGTCCATCCAAGCTCACTATAATCATTAAAATAGTTCAGACATGATATGATTTTTTGCACTAATGTATGAAAGAATTTAACATCTCATTCTTATATCTCTGCCCTGAACATGTTCACCCCTATGGTACATTTGGACTATTCTACAAGTTACATGTTCAACAGGAAGTTGCATCATTCAAATTTTTCAAAGATTATGACAAGAAGAAATGTAAGCTCATTCAATATTTTTTTCTTGATATTGAGACATTCACTCATGAGGTCACTTATAACCGAAAGTAAATTATTGATAATTAAAACAATACACTTGAAATAAATCATTAGAATGTCCTCATACCATGAGCATGGATGTTTTTTATCCACTTGGTGTGTATTTGCTATTTCTAGGTTAAAAACCAAACCCTGTTACTCTTTCTCAGCAAAGAAACCTTGTAGAAGATATGACTGTTGCCTGGGATGGGTTAACACATTTTTTGAAAGGTTTTTAAATGTATATTTTCTTTATATTAAATGGCAAATGATTAAAAAAAAAAAAAACTTAAAATGGTGACTCAGTTGTCATAGTTACTAGTAAATTAGAGGATACAATTCGGACCAGCTTCTTTAAACATGAAAATAAAGTACCCTATTCAGTGGAGTCAAGTAACTGTAGTATCTGCACTCGATATTTGTGCCTGTTTCACCTGTGTGTGTGCGTGTGTGTTTGTGTGTGTGTGTGTGTGTGTGTGTGTGTGTGTGAGAGAGAGAGAGAGAGAGAGAGAGATCAGGACCAGACAGTCACCCCCTCGACTCAGACAGCCCCGCTTTTCATGCCAGCCCTCTCTTAACCGTGTTTGACAGCTCGTCCTCCAACACAACCTCCCTGCAGCAGCAACGACTCTCGAGCTTTAACAATTTATCATGACTGAGGCTTTGTTGGCAATACAGTGCCAAGCTGAGGGAATCTGCCTACACGGGGCTGGCATGATCAAACTGGCATGCCTCGTGACCTTGTTGGGGAAACAGTGGCGACTTTATGTAAATACCAGAAGCCTTCGAGGCTCGGATTATGGATTGACAAAGAAAGAAAAACAACCCCATTCCTCTCTTTTCTCCTAACCAGCAAGAGCTTCTTTTCTCACTCTCCATTTTCCAACAAGGCCATATTCAACGTCATATAAATGAGAAATCCAGCCTGGAAGTAGTAGAGACGTTGGCGCAAACGTCGGACTCAAAGTCCCAGAATGCAATGAGTTATGGCAGAAACTCGTCTCGGCTAGTTAGCAATCTACGAGTCAATGAGTGTGATGGGTTTAGCATGAACGTTGAAGGTTTGGAAGCTGATCTTTTTGAGCAGGATGTACAGATGAGGAGGTGAGAGAAATGGACAGGCTGAAGGAGTAAAGTAAATAATACATAAATAAAACATAAATAAATCGAGCAGGGTGGATTTTTTCCCCGTTGCTTTTATACAGACTACATTACTTTCTCTTATATTCACTCTTTTTCAAAACAATTATTTCCCAAAGGCCCAAAGGTGATAGTGATGGTAGTAAAACCATCACTTTAGTTTTTAGTTGATTGAGGTTAGTATTGAGTATTGAACTAATGTATCAAGTTTTATTAGTTGTCATTTAAAAAACAAAAGAAGCTTTTTTTATGGTTTGATTTTTATTTTCACAAAAAGAGTTACTCTTGTGGGCACACACTCTGCACATACTCTAATAGTATGTAGAATGTAGTGTATGTGATGCTGCTATGAGTGTATCAGGTGCAGCAACATCCACTACTATGTCAGTGTCACTGCTGTACTGAGAATAAACCACCACCTAAATCCCTAAATCACCTAAATGTGTGTGTGTGTGTGTGTGTGTGTGTGTGTGTGTGTGTGTGTGTGTGTGTGTGTGTGTGTGTGTGTGTGTGTGTGTGTGTGTTAATCTGAGTGCATCCCTTTGCACAATATTAATCTGTACTTGTCTGTGGGAATGCAAGTGTTTCTGCTCAGTTGTGTGTGCATGACCTAAATGGCTGATGACAAATATTTAATCAGCAACATGTCGCTGTGTGGCGCAACAACAGCTTTACCCCTGAAGCAAAAAAACGAGAGAGATGGAGAGAGAGAGACTGTGAGAGGGAAACTGAAATAAACAGAGATAATGGGGATCACTTCAGTGCAAATAGGTAGATTAAACCCTTGTGTCCTGAAACTCTCTCTCTCTCTCTCTCTCTCTCTCTCTCTCTCTCTCTTTCTCTCTCTCTGTGTTTCTGCATAAATTCTCAAATCTGAATTCTCAAATCTGATAATATAATTGGTCAGAAGGTGAGAAGGTGTTTAATGTAGGTGATTAATTTTCCATAACTGCACCAACACACGTTCCACAACATTCATGCAACTATATATGGATAAAAAGCATGACATGCTGTTCTTAATTACAACATAATTGGCAAAAAAAATAAAAAAATAAAATAAAATAAAAATCAGCAGCAAATTGCTATGGTGTAAGAAGTAAAAAGATTTTGGGATGTTTTATTCCTTACATATTTCTGCATACTCATTCCACCAGTGGTCATTATAAATGTTTATTAACTCATGGAATTGTGGTTTAATGTGTTTATGATAAACAGGAACCTGATTAAGAATAAGCATATGTTTGTTATTGTGTGATTATTATGACAGTGTAATGTAAAAATGGCATCTTCCATGACCTATAATGCAGTTGTAGTATAATCCATGCTGTTAGGATGCAAAGAAAAAGAAAATTAAACTTGTATGCTAAAACAAAAAAACGGGTAGAATTTATGGGATGTATGAATTTATTGGATTAGGATTACATTACACAGTATCTGTGTACCATTATACACTTCAGAGAGCTTTGTCGACCACTAGTGGTCAATACTAGTACTACAACATCCAAGAGCGTTAAGCTTTGCTGTGTATCAGAGCATGAACTCTAACTAGTCTTCCAATAATAACATATTGTTTAGCTAGTGTTCTTACCAAAATGGCAGCCATTAAATAAAAACTCTCTGAAATGCTAGAATGAACTTAAACACGCAATACTGATCACAATAGTAAAACTTAAAAAAAAAATCACTAGTAACATTTGGCTGATAGTGTATCAGTTGATAGTGTAAGTCTGTGGAACTGTTGTGATGACATGGTGGTTATTTTTTAAAAGGAAGTGGCCACAAATGAATTTTTATTTACTAGACCACAAACAAAATGGCCAGAAATAATATCATTGAATAATAATATTATTAAGTAATAATATCATTATGTTTATATCCCTCCTTTAAGGATACACCCACATTTTATTAACCAAGGAGGATGCAAACCTTTTCATTTCACATTCACTAGTCAATTTTATGTTTCAACATAGACAACAATGAGCAACACTGTATTATTACCACTATAATAAAATGTTATTAGGTCACAACATTACAGTGTTGTTTTCAATGATCTTGTCAGAATCTGATGGACATCGATGTTGACAGGCTGTGCTGGGTGCTAATAGTTACAGATAAATGACAGTTGCAGCTTACTAATCAAAACATTTGCTCAAAAACATAGACAGGAAGTCAAAATGCATTACAGCAAGATCTCTTGGATACGGCTGCCATAGATTTGAATGATCCGCCCGAGGCCAAGCACTCCACTGTGATCCTCAGTTAAAGGTGAGTGACTCGGATCATGTTTACGCTTCATGCAAAAAGCTCTCTTGAGATGTTCCCAAACATGCCATGGAAACAAAGGCTTAGAGAATCAGTGATATGACAATCTGTCAATCGTCCCTACCCACCCACTCGTCCCACCCGTCCCTCCCGTCCTCTCGGGTCATGAGGTACGCAGTGTTCCGCCACGGTCTGTGTTTCACATGAAAGTAGGTCAACACATCTCTGATGTGTACACGGACCATTCGGCATATTGGAAAAGCCAATAAATCATTCATTATTGAAACTTTATTAATGTTTCATTGTGATTTTGCTTAGCTGTTCACTCTGAGGCTGACATATGTATGTCAGCAAACGATTAGGCACAAAAATAATTTCTAGACATGGATAATATACTGTATATTATCCATGTCTAGAAATTATTTTTGTGCCTAATCGTTTTCTGACATACATATGTCAGCCTCAGAGAGCCTCAGAGAGGTTATAGAAAAGAATCACCGCCCTTTAAAATAATCACATTTTGTTGCTTTTCAGCCTTAAATGAAGACAGACACAGTTTTTGTTTTATCCAGCTGTATTTACTCAGTGCAACTTATAACATCCAAGTGAAAGATATAACACCAACATGTCAGAAAAAAATAAAAAAGAAAGAAAAAAAGACAGAATCACTGAGTTGGAAAAGGATCACCCCCTCCTAAAAATGACTTGTGAACTCAATAAGGTGTAGCTAATCACCTTCTCAATGGCACACAAAGCCATTTGACTTTCAACTCTGATCAGCTGTGGTCATTTTGATTAGTTCAGCATGAAAAGAGCTTTCCTGAAGCATTTTTCAGTCCTTGATAGTGCAACTGAAGCAAACAATCAACTATGGGTGGCAAGGCACTCCGGGATAATGTGGACAGGCACAAGTCAGGAGATGGATACAAAAAAATTTCAAAGGCTTTATCAATGCCTAGAAGCACAGTGAAGTCTATTATTAAGAAGTGGAAGGTATTTGGTACAACACAGACCCTCCCTGGGTCAGGACGTCGCTCCAAACTGGATGAAAGAGCCAGGAGGTCAGAGAGGCTACCAAGAGGCCTACAGCAACTCTTCTGCAGGAATTTATGACAAAGAGTGGTCATTGTGTGCAGGTGACAACAATATCACAAATTCTCCACAAATGTGGCTTGTATGGGATTGTTGCAAGAAAAAAGCCACCCACGACTGAGCTTTGCCAAAACGCACCTTGAAGATGAGGCCACATGGAAAAAGGTGTTATGGTCAGATGAGACTAAAATTGAATTATTTGGCCTCAACACCAAACTATATGTCTGCCAATATGTTGTGTCTGAATACTTTTTACACTCTCAATTTGGTTTTTTAAAGTAGTAACATATCCATGTGCGGGATTAACATAATAACATATCCATGTGTGGGATTAACATAATAACATATCCATGTGTGGGATTAACGTAATAACATATCCATGTGTGGGATTAACGTAATAACATATCCATCTGCGGGATTAAAGCAGTAACATGTCCATGTGCAGGATTAACGTAATAACATATCCATGTGCAGGATTAAAGCAGTAACATGTCCATGTGCGGGATTAACATAATAACATATCCATGTGCGGGATTAACATAATAACATATCCATGTGTGGGATTAAAACAGTAACATGTCCATGTGTGGGATTAAAGCTGTAACATGTCCATGTGCGGGATTAAAGCAGTAACATGTCCATGTGCAGGATTAAAGCTGTAACATGTCCATGTGTGGGATTAAAGTAGTAACATATCCATGTGTGGGATTAATCCTGCATTATTATTGCGTTAATCCCGCACATGGCCATGATTATTACTGCTTTAATCTCGCACATGGCACATTACTGATTTAATCCTGCACATGGACATGTTATTGTGTTAATCCCACAGACGGTTATGTTATTACGTTAATCCCGCACATGGACATGATTATTACTGCTTTAATCCCGCACATGGCACATTAATCCTGCACATGACATGTTACTGCTTTAATCCCACACAGATGGATATGTTATTACATTAATCCCACACATGGATATGTTATTACGTAATCCCGCACTTGGACATGTTACTGCTTTAATCCCACACATGGACATGATTATTATTGCTTTAAACATATCTTTGTTTATGCTTATGTATGCACACTGTTCATATTCATAAGTACAAACTCAAAATGAATTATGTTGGTAAATTTGAAGAGGATATACTGTATGCCAAGGAGGTTTATTCAATAACAAAAACAAAAGTGTCAGAGTACAAATATCCCCTCACTGTATGAGTATGAAAACATGCACATCACCTTTAGTAGCTTATAACCATTCAAAGGCATTTTGTGTGTTCTTACCTGTGTGTTATGGTGTATAGTAGTAATAGTGAAAATGTTCACATTTGTACACCTAATCCTATTATACAGAGACACACACACATGCACACAACCTAAATAACTGCAGTCATTACTCTCAACACTATGAGGCCTTACAGGGGGGCACACACTGTATTTATTCAACATAAAGTTAATGTTTAATCAACATACTATTGCCGGCAGCTGCAGCATGACCATATACTGTACTTTTAGAGACCATATAGAGAAAGAGAAGACATGAAATGCAAACATCCTTGTTCTCTCTTTACCGTTTCTTCCCCAAGGCTGGGGGATTATTTTGTGTCAGGATCTTCTGTCTTTCAGTACTTCTCATGTACTGTGCCTAGTGCCTTATTTAGTTAACAAAGAATAACGTTGATTATTTTCCTATAACAGCATGCCTTAGCACCTTTTGTTTAATGTCTTTAGATCTTGTTAATTATGCACGGTCATTAATGTATGTTGCATTTTCTCCGTATTTATCTGTTGCCCACACTGCAAGGCACCTGCGATAAGCTGTGTTTGTGTTGTCTGTGTGTTTGTTTATGTGTGTTTATCTGTAGCTGGCGATCGGCTCTGGTTTTTATCCGTCACTAATGCTGCATTATTAACCCTTCTTACATATACAGTCATACAGACACACACAGGTCAGCTGAAGTTCAGTGGTACACACGGGTCAACTCAAGTTCACAGTGTGCAGTGAGTGAAGAAAATGTAAAGTAGATCAGGGGTGTGTTCATGCAAGAAAATTGGGTCTCATAGGGTCTCTCATCGTATATCTCTCATCATAGACATAAATCTATTAGGTATACACACTGGAACACACACACACACACACACACACACCCACACACCCACACACACACACACACACACATTTCCACTTACTAATTTAAAAAAAATTTTCAGGTCTGTAATCATGCAATATGGTATGAAAGTGTTATCTGTGATAAAACAAATATAAAAAAGACTCAACTGAGTTTCTACTGCGCAATTGCAAAATTGTATGTCACAATTCTGAGATAATATCTCACATAATAATGGCACACACGTAATTGTGTGCTATTGTAACTTTGCGCTTCCACTTACTAGGCTGTAATTGTGAAATTGAAATTGTTGCGAGATGTAAAGTCACAATAGTGAAAAAAACCTCGCAATTATTGTTAGGTTCCCTTTCCCTCTCTCTCGCTACGAAGCTAGCGAGTAGCATACTTCCGCATTCCACTGAGCGCATTCCAGCGCTATTCATAAAAACCCTCTGGACTGTCATTCATGAACTCTCGCTTTGTTTACCTCTGCCATGTGCTTATGTTTTGGTTCGTGTCATGTCTCCGCTTCTTTATTTCTTATTGGTTCATGTTCTTCTTATTCGTTCTGTGTAATCATTGGTTTCAGGTGTCATTGATTGTGCATGTGATTCTGTATGTTTAAATATGCCGCTCCGTTTCCGCTTCGGCTCGGAGTATTAGTGGTTCCCAAACCACCTCCTTGTCGGTGCGTTATCTCCTAGTTCATATTTCGTGGTTCCCAAACCACCTCCTTGCCTCGCGTATTTTTCCCTGTGTTTTTTGGATTACTACCTTTTTGGATTACTGCCTCTTCGGCTAAGTAAACTCTCATTTTGGATTATTGTTACCCTTTTTGTGGATGGATTATGTTTGACGGTGTTTTGTGTGTCCCTTTACTTTTGAACTTCCTGTTCCTAATAAACTGACGTTTTCCCCTGCGCATGCATCCTGACTCCCTCGTCCCACTACACACCACGTGTCGTAACAGAATACTCCGCCAAAAAATGGATGCAGCGGGGAAAGTGAGGGCACACCACGCCACGCCATGCCACGCCACATTTAAAATGCCTGCTCATGATGCCTTTTTTTTCTGTCAGTGGACTTTCGTCTATCCTCCGGACGATTTTGACGGCTTTGCCACTTGGCCTCAATGCTTTTTGTTGCAGGCACAACTTTATTTTTTGAGTTTGGAGGACCCCAAACCTGACGAAGAAGAGTGGTTGGGGTTCCTCCTCTCTCGTCTGGTCGCCTCCGCTTGCCAATGGGCGGAGCTCCACCTTGACAGTAGATCCACGCAGCTCAAAACAGTTTCGGGCTTGGTGGATCTACTGGTCCAGGTGTTCGGAAGCCCAGACTTCCAGCCCGACCTCAGGACCTTTTTGGGGAAGGACCGTCTGGGTGACCGACCTAGTCAAACATTTCTGGAATACTATGAGAATAAGCAGGCTAACGTGGCGGCCTGCACCTCTCATCCCCTAACCCAGGAGTGTGCCACCGAGGGATTCTCCCAACCAGCCATCCTGCAGTGCCCCACCTGCAGGAATCAGGGAGTAAGGAGCAGCTACTTCTGCTCCCAAGGCTGTTTTAAGGGCAGCTGGCCGGTGCATAAGCGGCTCCACAGCTCCAGCATGAGGCCCAGCAGGAGGTCTGCCCAGCGGAGCGCCACCTGAAGGTAAACATGGCAACCTCCAGCCCCAAGCTCCAGCAGGAGATCCAGCAGGAAGTCTCCTCCACGGAGCTACACATGGAGGTAAACGTGGCAACCTCCAGCCCCGAGCTTCAGCCGGAGACCCAGCAGGAAGTCTCCTCCACGGAGCTACACCTGGAGGTAAACGTGGCAACCTCCAGTCCCGAGCTCCAGCCGGAGACCCAGCAGGAAGTCTCCTCCACGGAGCTACACCTGGAGGTAAACGTGGCAACCTCCAGTCCTGAGCTCCAGCCAGAGACCCAGCAGGAAGTCTCCTCCACGGAGCTACAACTGGAGGTTAACGTGGCGACCTCCAGCCCCGAACTCCAGCAGGAGGCCCAGCAGGAAGTCTCCTCAAGGAAGCTGCACATGGAGGTAAACGTGGTAACCTCCTGTCCCGAGCTCCAGCTGGAGACCCAGCAGGAAGTCTCCTCCATGGAGCTACAACTGGAGGTTAATGTGGCGGCCTCCAGCCCCGAGTTCCAGCCGGAGGCCCAGCAGGGGGTCTCCACAGCGGAACTGCTCCTGGAGGTTAACGAGGTAACCTCCAGCCCCAAGCTCCAGCCAGAGAACCAGCAGGAGGTCCCTTCAGCTGAGCTGTTCTTGGAGGGTCAAAAGAAAACCTCCACTCCTGTCCTGTTCATGCCAGAGATTCAAGAGGAAACCTCCTCTCCTGGCCTGCTCATATCGGAGGTCCACGAGGAAACCTCCGCCCAAGCCATGTTCTCATCAGAGGTTCGAGAAGAAGCCTCCACTCCTGCCCTGTCCATGTCAGAGGTCCACAGGATGACCTCCTCCGAAGCCAAGTTCATGTCAGAGGTCCACGGGATGACCTCCTCCGAAGTCAAGTCCATGTCAGAGGTCCACCGGATGACCTCCTCCGAAGTCAAGTTCATGTCAGAGGTCCACGGGATGACCTCTTACCAAGTCAAGTCCATGTCAGAGGTCCACGGGATGACCTCTTCTCTAGCCCAGTCCATGTCTGAGGTCCACAGGATGACCTTCATTCCAAGTCCTAGCCCATGTTTTAGCGCAAAATTGAGTCCATGTTCAGGTTCCTGTCTGAGTCCTAGTCCATGTCCCAGTCCATGTCCAGGTTCCTGCCCTAGTCCTCGTCCATGTCCAAGTCCATGTCCAGGTTCCTGCCCTAGTTCTAGTCCATGTCCAAGTCCATGTCCAGGTTCCTGTCCTAGTTCTAGTCCAGTTCTCAGTCCAGGTCCCAGCCCTGTTTCCAGCTCTGTCTCCAGTCAGGTTTCGAATTTCATTTCTAGTTCTGTTGCCAGTTCTGTTCCCAGTCAAGTTTTAGATTTGGTTGACGGTTCTGTTTCTGGCCAGGTTTCCAGTTCCATACACAATCCTGTTCCCTGTCCTGTTCCCTGTCCTGTTTCCTCAACTTTTGTCTCCTGTCTGGTTTCTAGTTCCAGTTCCAGCTCAGTTTCCACTCCAGTTTTTGAACCTGTTTCCAGCCCTGTTTCCAGTCAGGTTTCTAACTTCATTTCCAGTTCTATTTCTAGCTTAGTTCTCAGTCCAGTTGCTAGTTTTGTTGCAAATCCACTTTCTAGTTCAGGTTCTAACTTTGTTTCCAGTCCAGTTTCCAGTCCTGTTCCTGATTTAGTTGCTAGCTATATTGGTTTAATTTCTGGTTATGTTTTTGCTCTCATTCTCAGTTCGGTTGCTGATTTAATTCCCAGCTCCGTTTCCAGCTCTGTTCCCAGCTCCATTTCCGACCCTAGCACACTCCTCTGTCTCCTCCTCTGTCTATAATTATATCTATAATTACCTTCCTAGCTCAGCCTCCAGTCCAGTTTCAGAATCTGTCTCCAATTTAATTTCCAGCTCTGTTTCCAACCCTGTCTCCAATTTAATTTCCAGCTCTGTTTCCAGCCCTGTCTCCAGCCCTGTCTCCAATTTAGTTTTCAGTGCTATTTCCAACCAAGTTTTTGATTTTGTTTATGGTTCTGGGTCTAACCTAGTTCTCTGTCCTGTTTCCAAGTCTGTTTCCAAGTCTGTCTCGAAGTCTGTTTCCAAGTCTTTCTCGAAGTCTGTTTCCAAGTCTGTCTTGAGGTCTGTTTCCAAGTCTGTCTCGAAGTCTGTTTCCAAGTCTGTCTCGAAGTCTGTTTTCAAGTCTGTCTTGAAGTCTGTTTCCAAGTCTGTCTCGAAGTCTGTTTCCAAGTCTGTCACTGATCCAGGTGCCAAAGCTGTCCCTGATCCAGGTGCCAAAGCTGACACCGATCCAGGTGCCAAAGCTGACTCCGATCCTGGTTCCAGGTCAAGCTCCAGGTCAAGCTCCAGGTCAAGCTCCAGGCCAAGCACCAGGTCACGCGCAGCTCTGATATCCAGGCCAAGCACCAGGTCATGCGCAGCTCTGAGATCCAGGCCAAGCACCAGGTCACGCGCAGCTCCGAGATCCAGGCCAAGCACCAGGTCACACGCAGCTCCGAGATCCAGACCAGGCATCGGTTCAAGCACCACTCCAAGTTCTTGTACAAGTTCTCGTCCAAGTTCTCGTCCAAGTTATCGTCTAAGTTTTCATCCAAGTTCTCGTCCAAGTTCTCGTCCAAGTCTCAAAGGAAAACCCGACACACTCTGCTCTGGTTTTGGGACACTGGACATAACCAGCCTCAGGTCCTGGAGGGCAGAGGGTAGGATCCTGCCCAGGGGCCCAGGTCCACCAAAGTGGATGGAACTTGCGGCGCTTCGGGAGCTGTGCCTTAAGGGGGGGGCTCTGTTAGGTTCCCTCTCACTCTCTCTCGCTACGAAGCTAGTGAGTAGCATACTTCCGCATTCCACTGAGCGCATTCCAGCGCTATTCATAAAAACCCTCTGGACTGTCATTCATGAACTCTCGTTTTGTTTACCTCAGCCATGTGCTTATGTTTTGGTTCGTGTCATGTCTCCGCCTGTTTATTTCTTATTGGTTCATGTTCTTCTCATTCGTTCTGTGTAATCATTGGTTTCAGGTGTCATTGATTGTGCATGTGATTCTGTATGTTTAAATACGCCGCTCTGTTTCCGCTTCGGCGCGGAGTATTAGTTTAAACCTAACTTGGATATATCCGTATCTCTTTGTTCATGGTTCCCAAACCACCTCCTTGCGAGTGTTTTGTTTCATAGTTTTTTGTCTGTGGTTCCCAAACCACCTCCTTGTCGGTGCGTTATCTCCTAGTTCATATTTCGTGGTTCCCAAACCACCTCCTTGCCTCGCGTATTTTTCCCTGTGTTTTTTGGATTACTACCTTTTTGGATTACTGCCTCTTCGGCTAAGTAAACTCTCATTTTGGATTATTGTTACCCTTTTTGTGGATGGATTATGTTTGACGGTGTTTTGTGTGTCCCTTTACTTTTGAACTCCCTGTTCCTAATAAACTGAAGTTTTCCCCTGCGCATGCATCCTGACTCCCTCGTCCCACTACACACCACGTGTCGTAACAATTATGAGATAAAAATGTCCCAATTGAATTGAGTCACATTAACTCGCAATTATGAGATAACAAAAAGGTCACAAGTGAGTGATACTAATTAGCGATTGTAAGGAAAAAAGTCAAAGTTGCATGAAAATAACTCGCTATTATGAGATTAAAAAAAAAGTCAGAATTGAGTGAGATTAACTCACAATTACGAGATAAAAAAAAACCTACAGTTGAGAGATATTAGCTTGCAATTACATGAGAAAAAGTTGCAAATTGAGTGATATTAACCTGCAAGTATGAGATAATAAAAGTTGCAATGTAGTGATATTAACTCACAATTACAAGTTAAAAAAAAGTTGCAATCGAATGTTATTAACTCACAATTACCAGATAAGAAACTCGCAAATTGAGTTATATTAATTTGTGATTATGAGATAAAGTCACAATTAGTGATATTAACTTGGAATTACGAGATAAAAAAGTTGCAATTTAGTAATATTAACTCTCAATTACAAGCAAAAAAGTTGCAATTGAATGATACTAACTTGCAATTGTGAGAAAAAAGTCACTCTTGCTTGAAAATAACTGCCAAGTACGGAACAAAATTAACTTGGAATTGCAATATAAAAGAAACCTCACAATTGCGAGATAAATCGGTGTAATATTTTCTCACATGTGGTGGAAATTAGCTTACAAACATACAGGTGTTCATTTGTTAACATTACTTATGGTCTATTGAAGCTGATGTTTATGGGTGTGTTAATGTCAACTAGGTTAACATTACTGCAGGAACATTAAATGTTGTGACACAGGAAAGTCTGGAAGGCTTTGTGCTTTCCAGTTTCTCGGTAACAAAGCTTGCCGTATTAACTTATTAGCTACTATAACGTAAGTGATAACAGTAACCTGTTTTGTAGACATTCCACAACATTAAATGGATAAAAAGTATGACCTTGGTGTAAAGGTAATTAAGATTTTCATTTCAGAAGTGCTTTAGAAGTGCTTTATGACTGCAGGATCTCAGTGGAAGAAATGTTATTGTAAATCACTTGTAGGATATTTCATGAAGTCAGTGGGGCTGCGCTGACAGAAATTAGCTACCGTTAGCTATGTGTACTGTTTTTAGCTGTTATTACAGTATTTAAGCAGAATATAATATGAGCTAACTTTGTTTTGTGGATGTTCCACAATTTAAATGTAACTATAAACAGGATTTGATTAAAAAGTATGAAGTGTCATTCTTTAATAAATAAATAAAATATAAATAAAAATGATTGTTGATCATTAGAAATAATTATTGGCAAATTTCTGAGGTATAAAACACTATTGTTGGAAAATGATCAGTTTCTGGATGGTGAGTAACTGCATCATCACCACTCAATCATTAATTTCCTATAACAGCACTCCCTTCTGAGTGTTATTCCTTAATTAAATGTGCAAAACTGAGGTTACACCATCAGAGTCTGCATAGTGTCTGAATAACTCCTAATTACAGAACAATACATAATTAGATATTGAGAAGCTTAACACTGACTGAGTTCTACATGAGGAAAGAAAAGACACTGAGCGGTTCTCGGGGACACCCAGGTGAGGTGTTTCTCTGGATTGGCCATCGAGCAGCTTTAGGTAATCTTAGTGGATAAACCTAGATTTGCATAGAGGGGGAAGTGCTTCTCTTTACAAACACCATGTCGACATGTTTATCCAACTCGAGCGATAATCCATACACACAGAAGCAGGTCGCAGCCAATCCTCAGCTCTAGGACACAGGGCTTACTCCAATGATTTGCTTAATGTGTAAACACAAACACACGCAGGAAAGATTTAGAAAGACTAAGTTGATTATTTTCAAATAACAGTAGTGTTTTATTCCTTTTATACCACAGCAATAGGCAAAATTTACATTTATCAATAAATGACGATACTTTTATCTATTTACTACAAAACAAGTTTGTTCCTGTTATCTCTTATGTTATAGCAGCTATTAACAGTCATTTCCCTCAGCGGCCTCCTTTACGGCTGACTGTTATGAAGCGCTGACACTGGAGACTCCTTCCAAAAAAAAGAAAAGAAAAGAAATCGCTTTATAGAAAATTTCATCATCTTAAGAGTTCGCAGTAGTAGTCCCTGTACACACACAGTATATATGTGCTGTGCAAAAGCTTTAGGCACTTGCAAAAAATGCTGTAGAGCAAAGATGCCTTCAAAATGATGAAATTAAATGTTTCTACATTTAAAAAAAATACCGTAAAGAGCAGTAAACAGTAATAAATGAAACAAAGTCAATATTTGGTCTGACAAAAAAATAAAAAGTAAAATAAAAATAGTAGTCTCCAGTACAATGTGTGCAGTTTTATAGGGAAATGAGCTGGTAAGTTTTATTGAGCATCTTGCAGAACCAGCCACAGTTCTTCTGGAGACTTTGACTTTCGCACTCGCTTCTTATTTTTGCAGCAAAACCCAGCAGCCTTCATTGTGTTTATTGTCTGAAAAGTGTCTCTTACGTAATACGCTGCTTTCTTTAATGACATACAAACATTTTTCTGTAACATTTAATTTTATTTTTTTTTCTAGAAAACTAATGTTTGGGAATCTAAAATGATTTTTGTACTGACTTGATAATGTAGAAGTCATAAAATAAAAAAAATCTATAACAAAGTTTGCACTAAAAAAAAATAGGGTGTCTAAAACTTTTGCACAGTATCACTATGTGTTAAACACACACACACACACACACACACACACACACACACACACACACACACACACACACACACACACACACACACACACAGTCCCCCCTTTCTCTTTCACTATCTCTCTATCTCTTTATCTCTCTCTCTTTCCTGAATCACATGTAATTTAGAATGTACAGAAAAGGCCAGTTGAGCACAAAAGACTCTCAGAAGGGGGTTACTGAGGAGGGGTTTGTGCCAAATGGAGACACAGATGCAGTTCACACACACACACACACACACACACACACACACACACACACACGTGTGCGTGTGCACTTACGCATGCATGCACATCCACAGTCACGTGTGGCTGCAGCAGGATGCAAGGGGAGGCGTTGTAGAGGCTCCTTTGACCTCCTTTTGCATGGCTGCACCCAGCTGTACAAACTACAGACGAGGAACCGAGCACGACAGTCCCTAGACATGCCACACACACACACACACACACACACACACACACACACACACACACACACACACACACACACACACACACACACACACAGACAGATCTCTGTGTTTGTTTCTAAATAGAGCGTGTTTATCGAGAGGGCTCTAAGTAAACAGCATAAATAAACAGCAAGTGAAACGTGTGGAGGGAGGGATGGAGGGAGATGAGAGCAAAAGATGAACGGATGAGTGCACTCGTGGTGCCTCTGTCTCTCTGGATCGAGTGTGAGTGTTCATCCTCAGCAGTCTTATGCACAGGGAAGTTTTTATTATTATTATTATTATTATTATTATTATTATTATTATTATTATTATTTCTTTTTTCTTTTCTTTTCTTTTCTTTTTTTTTTACAGCCAATAAACACACTGATAGAGAAAATATTCTGAACCTGGAGTTTATTATATATTTCTACATTATATATTTCTAGAGAAACTTGACACAAAAAATATGTATATAAAAAAGAGAGAGAGACAGTGAGAGATGGAGAGAAAAACATAGAGACAGAAAAACAGAGAGAGAGAAATAGACAGACAGACAGACATAAACTGACCCCTTCAAGCACATTAAAGAAAAATATCATCTCCAAAACACACTCCCTTACAGCCTCTCAAAATCCATGATTGATACTGTTGTTTTGGGGTTTTTCTTCACAGCTCTCACAATGTTTCTGTCATCATCAGCTGTTGTTGTTTTCCTTGGCCGACCCGTTCGGTGTCTGTTGCTCAGTACGCCGGTAGTTTCTTTCATTTTCACTATATTCCAAATTGTTGTATTGGCTATGCCCAGTGCTTATGCATTGGCTCTGATCAATTTTCCCTCTTTCCTCAGCTTCAACAAGGCTTTCTTTTCTCCCAGAGACAGCTCTCTTTTCTTCATGTGGGTTTATCCTTTTTAACAACTGTGGCAGTGGGGACTCATGCTTATTTGCCTAGCGCTTTTCAGCGCACGTTCAACTACTCAATCACAAAAACAAATCAACAAAGAAACACATATAAGCAGGGGTGGACTTAGTGATTTTGGGACCCTAAGCAATTCCAGGTATGGGGCCCCAACACCAACAATGCACCCTTTCACTTTTGTAACCCTTATTTTGCTGTCTCTCTCTCAAAGCACTCAACCTTTTTTTCTAGAGTTTACCCCAAGTTAAAGTGACAGGGGAACAACGAAGCCTAACTAACACACAAATACTCACTGATAAAGCAAATAAAAGAGTTTGGCTACATTATTTTGTGTCTCTTCATTTTTCCTCCTTTTTCTGCTCTGCTGGGGTAGCTGCGTTTCATTGTTAATTTATTTCCTTGCAACTTTAACATCGACTCGTTCTGCTGTTAATGTGCTACCCGCGCTCGCTCTAGCTCTACTTAGTTTGCTATAATTTTCTCTAAATCTGGCCAGTGTGGAGCTGCTCGCACATGCGCAGTACTGATGGACTGGTCCACTCTAATCCAGGGGCCCCGTGTTTGTGCAGATGTAATAATAACATTAAAACTTCAATGGTGATATCCTTACCAAACAAAATTTGATACAAAATTAGTACGTTATATATGATTTATATAGGCCTCTGGGTATTTGATGGGGCCCCTGATTCCCTGGGGTCCTAAGAGGCCACTTACCTCTCATATTGGTTAAGTCCGCCCCTGATAATAGACTGAGGGACCCAGAGAAAAACAGTCAGATTGAGAGTAAGAGACAGACACAGAGCACAACAGACAGACAAAGATACAGACAGACAGAGACACAGAGAATAACACACACAGAGAGAGGAGGCAGAGACAAAGAACAACAGACAGACAGTCAGACAGACACACAGATATATATATATATATATATATATATATATATATATATATATATATATATATATATATATATATATATATATATATATATATATATATATATAGAGAGAGAGAGAGAGAGAGAGAGAGAGAGAGAGAGAGAGAGAGAGAGAGGAGTGGACATCTGCTCTTTAAGGACACACTGTTTATTCCCACTGACACTCCGCCCAGGAAACCTTTCAATTTCACCTCTGGCACCCACACACAGGGACAGTGTGTGTGTGTGTGTGTGTGTGTGTGTGTGTGTGTGTGTGTGTGTGTGTGTGTGTGCACGCATAAATGTGTATGCAAACCACAACATGTGCTTCATGCCGGCTACACACACACACACACACACACACACACACACACACACACACACACACACATCAAGCCACTGAGACTGAGACAACGTCATAAACACACACCTCAGTTTATGGTCACTGACACTGATATAAAGATGTGTGGACATGTACTTTGTCCACCTCAATGTCACAATATGATTCTGCTGTTTGAAAACAGTAAATGCCCCAAATCCACACACACACACACACACACACACACACACACACACACACACACACAGTTATACAGTCACTGAACCAGAGGCATAGTTGTGAAGGTCAGTTCTGAAGGACTGTCTGGAGTCCTGAGATGTGACACAGATCTAATTCAGTCTGCCACAGTGTTAGAACACACACACACACACACACACACACACACACACACACACACACACACACACACACACACACACACACCCACACACACACACACAGAGCCAGCTTTAGTTTTTTTTCTTGTTCTTTTTGTTTTGATTAGAACAGCAAAGGAACATATATAGAACTGCAGACAACTCACCTACATTTACAGCCAACTCCAAAATAAGAAAAAAATAAGGGAACTTATTATATAAAGAACACAATTATTCAAATTTGATACTCAGACAACAGAAGAAACTAATTACACTTCCTAGAACCCAAGTTGTTGTTGTAGTTGTTGTTATTATTATTATTATTATTATTATTATTATTATTAATAAAATTGTTTTTCTCTATTAATATATGGTAAAACTTTGCAGAAAATGTCTGTTATTTTTTTGCCTTTGACCACATTTCGAGGTTGTACATGTAAAATCTCTTTGTCATCCATCACCATGAGGAAGAACAAAATGAAAAGAGATCTCATAAAGCCGCAGTAAACTGATTTAAAAGGCTGGAACAGCTGGAAAATTCCATAGGACCTATGAGTATGGTATGGTGAGGAGCATGTTAAAGGGAAGCAATGAGCAGCCATAATCACAACAACAAAATGTTTGGGAAAAGATGCCAGAACTCCACAAAACGCAGCTCCCGACTTCATCAAGCTTCATTAATTGGAATTATGGGTCGTGGTAAGATGAGATGAAAATGTAAGTTTTATCCTTGAATGCTATCAGCATATTTAGTGGGGAAAAAAGTGGCACTGAATAGAAGTAAAAGCTCACAAACTCACCATAGAATGGTGTGTTGCATCTGGTGCTTCAGGGGCTGTTATAAATTTTGCTTAGTACCAAGACAAATCCTGCTTGCCTCTGCCAGGATGGTTGAACTTTCTATAGATGGATTATTTAACAAAATGATGGTCCAAATCAACACAGAAATGATTCCAGGACATTTCTACAAAATCAATATTATGACCATCTCAGTATGGATTTATAGCTGAAAACATATGGCCAGAATGAATGAGAATGTCCACGTGCACAAACCTAAGATATACAGAAGCTTGAAATGTGCTGAATAGAGGAGTGGACGTTTCCAAGTTCATCTCCAAGATCGACCTGGTTAGACATGAAAGGAAGAGACTCTCCCAAGTGGTGCAGCAGAAAAGCGTCAGGAAATCACAAGTTTGAAGCCTATCGTTGTTGGGAGACATAGGACCAAAATTGGCCATGCTCTCAGGTGGAAGGGACGTTATACTCTCCCGCCCCGTCACAGTGAGACTAGCCAATAGTGTGCAGCTGTGAGCTCATGTATGCAGAAGAGGGCAAAGTGTACTTTTCTTTGAGTGTGTTACACTGTCCTGTGGCTCAACAGTTTAAAAAAAAAATGCAGCTGGCTGGCTACACATGTTTCAGAAGAAGCATGTGTTAGCCTTCACCCTCTCTGGTTGGTTGATGTCGTAAGATAGAGAGCGGGCTTGTGGGTGGGAATTGGCAGGTGACAAATTAGGCGGAAAAAAACTGTGGGTGCCAATAATATCTGCCAAAACCAGTGTTTGGCAGGATTAGTATGAGAAAGATGCATCTAGGTATATTTGACAATACCAGTTTCACAATACATTGCTTTGTCCTCTGGAATTTATTAGATCTTTATTTTAAAAAAGAAGAAGAAAGAAACAATGAATGGAAACAATGTGGTTGATGAATATATGAATGGCTTCACTGGTCTATCTCTCCAGCAGATGGGTCACTCATTTCTTCTCCTTAACAGAAAGCTGATTATCCAGGCAGCTGACACTGGGAACTCCCCACTGAAATGCTGCATGGATTAATTCCCTAAGAGGAGATTAAACACATCCTTTAGCATGCTGCATAAACAGTACATCTACAGTTGTACTGACTGAAAAAAAAAAAGTCATGATCAAAAACAAAAGACTTTGGCAACGAGCTGTTTGGGAGCCGAAAGAGTCGACTCTTACTGAACCAAATGATCTGATTCGTTGAAAAGAGCCGGAATTCCAATAACGACTCCAACTTTAACTTTGCGCTTTGACAACACTGTCCTCTACTGGCCATTACTCACTCACACAACAAAATATTTTAAAGGAATCATGTGTTTACATTATTAACGTTATTTCTAAACACTGATTGAACCTTATTATTCTGTAAAACTCAATTAGCCTACTGTTTTTTAAATAAAAGTCCTATCCTCAATAATCCCTCTAGACATTTTAAAACCCATTATAACCAAATTATGATTATACTATACACATTTTAAAGGTTTTTTTGTATTGATAAGTGTATTCTTTAGAATAATATTGTGTGTTTAGCAGTCTTCCTTGTGTGCAGCTTTCCCAGGATGGACTTCAGATCCACTGGTTACAGAAGAGGAATGCATGAATGAATGGATGAATGGACTACTCATTGCATAAAACATCCACAGCTTGATACTTGGATTTTTTGTCTGATATTAAAGTCTCAACATACAGCTACAGATAACATGTTGTGTGAAGCCTGTGCTGCTGTATAAGCAATGCAGATGTTGAGATTGCAAGAATTAGTACACAGGAGGCAGAATCTCTGCTGCTGTTTACTAGTAAAGTATACAAATTTTAAACATATCTTTAAAGCACAAAACTGCAATCTTTAAAATTTACTGTTAATTTAAGGCTGTTTTAGAAATATATAAGATGTTAATCACCTCCAGACTACTCCAGTGTTATATTAACCTGATTTTTATTGTTGCTTATCCCGATCCAATATAACTCACACTGAAAGATTCAGCACAGCATTTCTGTTTAAAATCTAATCAAGTGAAAAAATATAAAAATCTAACAACAAGTCTAGATTTTTTTAAACAAGACATCTAAATAATAACTGTATTTATTAAAAAATATACGATTCTTTTATTGTCACTGCACAGTCATCAAAATTTAGTGATATACACCAATCAGCCATAACATTAAAACCACTTGCCTAATATTGTGTAGGTCCCCCTTGTGGCATCAGAACAGCTCTGACCTGTAGAGGCATGGACTCCACAAGACCTCCGATGTTGTGCTGTGGTATCTGGCACCATGACGTTAGCAGCAGGCCTCCACTGATCGGACTTGTTTGTCCAGTACATCCCACAGATGCTTGATTAGATTGAAATCTGGGGAATTTGGAGGCCCAGTCAACACCTTGAACTCTTTGTCAAGGTGCATCAATGCATCAGTAAGCCTTGGGAGCCCATGACCCTGTCACCGGTTCACCGGTTGTCCTTCCTTGGACCACTTTTGGTAGGTACTAACCACTGCATGGGAACACCCAACAAGACCTGTTGTTTTGGAGAAGCTCTGACCCAGTCGTCTAGCCATCACAATTTGGCCCATGTCAAAGTCATTCAGATCCTTATGCTTGCCCATTTTTCCAGCTTCCAACTCATTAACTTCGAGGACTGACTGCTCACTTGCTGCATAATATATATATATATATATATATATATATATATATATATATATATATATATATATATATATATATATATAGTATCTCACAAAAGTGAGTACACCCCTCACATTTTTGTAAATATTTTATTATATCTTTCCATGGGACAACACTGACTGTTAGAAGTTTCCCCTCGTTCTCCGAGTCGCTCGAGCGGTGGACTCGAACACTTCCGCATTCCACTGCGCGCTTTCCAGCGCTATTCAAAAACTCTCCGATAGACATTCCATTCATAAAGACTCTCGTGCTGTTTACCTATGCCATGTGCTTTTTGTTCTCGTTCACGTCATGTCTCCGCCTCCTTAATTCTTATTGGTTCAGGTTCGTCTAATTCATTCTGTGTAATCATGAGTTTCAGCTGTTTGTGATTTTCTTTGTGTTTAAATACGCCACTCCGTTTCCGCTTCGGCGCGGAGTATTTAGTTTATATTAGTATAAGTTTGTCATAGTTAATTATAGGGTTGGTTTTTCATAGTATTGTTATTCATAGTTCAGTTTTTTAGTATTTAGATGTGTTTAACCGTGCGCTTTGTTCCGATGTTTCCCAGATAACTAATCTTGTTTACTACAGCCTGGATTACAGTTTGTTTAGCTCATAGTATGGATTCTTTTGTTTATAATAAACTCTTTCACATTCTCCAGTGCCCCACCTGCAAGAAACAGGAAGGAAGGAGCAGCTACTTCTGCTCACAAACCTGTTTTAAGGGCAGCTGGTGAGCACACAAACGGCTCCACAGGTGGGCAACCCCAAAGCTCCAGCAGGAGGCCCAGCAGAAGGTCGCCACAGCGGAGCTGCTCAAGGAGGTTCACGTGATGACCTCCAGCCCTGAGCTCCAGCAGGAGGCCCAGCAAAAGGTCTCCACAAGGGAGCTGCTCAAGGAGGTTAACAAGGTGACCTCCAGCCCCGACAAGCAGCAGTCAAAGGTTTGAGAAGAAACCTCCATTCCTGCCCTGTCCATGTCTGAGGTCCATAGGATGACCTCTTCTCAAGCTAGTCCATGTCCAAGTTCAGTTCCTAGTCCAAGTCCATGTCCAAGTTCAGTTCCTAGTCCAAGTCCATGTCCAAGTTCAGTTCCTAGTCCAAGTCCATGTCCAGGTTCCTGCCCTAATCCTAGCCCAGTTCCTAGTTCAGTTCCAAGTCCAGTACCTGATCTCGTAGCTAGCTACATAGGTTTAGTTTCTGGATATGTTTTTGCTCTCCTTCTCAGTTCAGAGGCTGATTTAACTCCCAGCTCCGGTTCCAGTTCAGTTTCCAACCCAGCTCACTCCTCTGTCTCCAATTTAATTTCCAATGCTGTTTCCAAACAAGCTTTTGATTTTGTCTATGGTTTTCGGTTCGACCAAGTTCTCGACCAAGTTCTCGACCAAGTTCTCGACCAAGTTCTCGACCAAGTTCTCGACCAAGTTCTCGACCAAGTTCTCGACCAAGTTCTCGACCAAGTTCTCGACCAAGTTCTCGACCAAGTTCTCGACCCCACTGCGCGCTTCAAAAACTCTCCGATAGACATTCCATTCATAAAGACTCTCGTGTTGTTTACCTATGCCATGTGCTTTTTGTTCACGTCATGTCTCCGCCTCCTTAATTCTTATTGGTTCAGGTTCGTCTAATTCATTCTGTGTAATCATGAGTTTCAGCTGTTTGTGATTTTCTTTGTGTTTAAATACGCCACTCCGTTTCCGCTTCGGCGCGGAGTATTTAGTTTATATTAGTATAAGTTTGTCATAGTTAGTTATAGGGTTGGTTTTTCATAGTATTGTTATTCATAGTTCAGTTTGTTAGTATTTAGATGTGTTTAACCGTGCGCTTTGTTCCGATGTTTCCCAGATAACTAATCTTGTTTACTACAGCCTGGATTACAGTTTGTTTAGCTCATAGTATGGATTCTTTTGTTTATAATAAACTCTTCCACATTTACTGACGTCTCCCCAGCTCATGCATCCTGACTCCCTCTTCCGACCAACACGTCTGTGTTTCGTAACACTGACGAAATGACACTTTGCTACAATGTGAAGTAGTGAGTGTACAGCTTGTATAACAGTGTAAATTTGCTGTCCCCTCAAAATAACTCAACACACAGCCATTAATGTCTAAACCACTGGCAACAAAAGTGAGTACTTTTGTTGTGAAATGATTGAATTGGGGGGGGGAAATCACAGTTGGAAAAATTAAATGTGAAAAGTGTGTGAACCTTAACATGCAATTATACACATTTGAAGTTTGTGTCACTTTTCTGTAAGGGTTTTTATTTCATTTAAGTGAGAATTGTTAAATTTAGTGGTTTACAAAACATCTAGGAAATTTAGAATACAACAGGAAAGCAGTAATATCTCTGTTCTTGTGATCACATTTCAGGTTATTAGATTATTAAATGTCAAAATCTAAATCACCTTATGAATAAAAAAAATTATAGGTTCTTATAGATTAACTATTTTGTTTTAAAATGTAGCAAGTAAAACAGTAGAATTGTTCTTTAAAATTTTTCTTTTAAACCTCAAACCTCAAAATTATTGAGTGAAAGATGTCACTTAAGTACAGTACCAATAGAAAATACCATGAAAAATGTGGATAAACACTAGCACATGTTTCTTTACAGTTTCTTCTCTTTTGGAGCATCACAAGGTGGTGCATTCAACTGTCCAAGTGCAACTTGAAGAATGTGAGAGACTGCGTGCCATGCATGCACGTGACTATTTTTGGTGTGGTATCTCTGGAATCTGGAGGAACCTGCACGAGTTGCCTGAGGGCACAGGACAAGCTGGCAAGGAACAGAAGGAGATGAGATAATCTTCCATAACCTCTGGACTCGGAGTCAATCTGGGTCATCCAAACCAGCTCTGAAACACCAAAACAACTCCTTCTCACGCGAGCGCCTCCTACGCGCGCACACACACACACACACACACACACACACCTTATATACACTCTACAGACAGCAGTAGAAGAGACCCTGTGCCTGAAGCAGCAGGGACAAGATGTCAACTCCAACTTTTGCAGCAAACATAAACTCCAACATGGAGCGGGGCATGGATATGAAGGATGAGGAGAAGCTTTACAAGCGAAATGGGATCCTCTACCCCACGATCGTGAGCCCACCGGAGAACCTAGATGCCCTAAAGGACCTGGAGGCCAGGGAGGATGATGTCATGCTGGTGGCGTATCCCAAATGTGGTGAGTAAGACCTGATTTTGGATCAAATACAGTACTGTGCAAAAGTTTTAGGCACAAGTAAAGAAATGCTGTAGAGCAAAGATGCCTTCAAAATAATGAAAGTAAATTAAGTTTTTACATAAAGAAAAAAAAGAAGAAGAAAAGAGCAGTAAACAGTAGTAAATGAAACAAAGTCAATATTTGGTGTGACAAAAAAATAATAAAAAAAATAAAAATGGTAGTCTCTGGTACAATCAATGCAGATTTATAAGGAAATGAGCTGGTAAGTTTTATTGAGCATCCTGCAGAACCAGCCACAGTTCTTCTGGATGTTTTGACTTTCGCACTCGCTTCTTATTTTTGCAGCAAAACCCAGCAGCCTTCATTGTGTTTTTTGTCTGAAAAGTGTCTCTTACGTAATCTGCTGCTTTCTTTAACGACATACAAATATTTTTCTGTAACATTTAATTTTGTGCTAGAAAAATAATGTTTGGGAATCTAAAATGTTTTTTGTATTGACCTAATAATATAGAAGTCATAAAATAAAAAATCTATAACAAAGTTTGTATTAAAAAATAGAGTGCCTAAAACTTTTGCAGAGTATTGTACGTCTCAGCTGTTTTTTTCCCCCTCAGCTGTTTCTGCAGCTTTATGAAAGTAGAGCGAGTTTCTCATTCAGTGCTGGAATGTGAGGAAAAGAGGTATGGCAAGGATCAGGTTTCACATTACATAACACCTCCCAGATCCGTAATTTAGACTAAAGTCCAGTGTGATGCAGTGTCAGCAATTCTAAACCTTGTGTTGAAGTTATTTGAAAAGTTCCCGGGGTTCCAGGATGTTGCGTAACACTCCCAGTGGCATGCATGTGTGTGTGCTTTGTGTCAACACTGCTGCTTAATCACTGCTTAATTTTCAAGTACAAAGAAAATGAAAGACTTAACATAACCGTAAAGAGAGTAATCTCTTTTTTTGTTCCAGGCTGTAACTGGATGGTGGGAGTGTTGAGGAAAATTATGACTACATGTGGATACACTCTCCCTGAAAGACCCCCAATTATTGAGTTCCACTCTCCAGACGCACAGAAGGTCTGTATTGCTACAGAAACCTCAGAGCATTCTGAGGTTTTAAGGGGACAAAACATCCCTTATATACTGAAAACTTGTGTGTTCCCCTCAATTAGTATTCTGCTGAGAGCAAGCAACTGTCAGGCTGCTTCCAAACTTGGCTTTTCTTTTGGGGCACCTTATGTGCTGATATTTAAAAAAAAAAAAAAAAAAAAAAAAACTCACTCAATATGCACCCAATATGTAACCATACCAACTCTCTTACTAGTCCTAGCTAGTAATTGCTAACTTACTAGCCTAGGCTAAGTTATGGTAGTGAAAGCATCACATTGAACACCCTCTCTACTAGTTAGGATTATCTTTAGGCACACCAGGTCCTAGCTTGCTATCTAGATTAGATTGATTATATATCTGTAATACCAAAATGAAATAAAGATTGGATTAACTTTGAAAATGAGCTTGGAAATTCTGAAAACTGAAAATGCACCTATGCCTTTTGTCAAGCTTGCATGTGTCACAGGTTGAAATTTTAACACCAGCCAAACCTGTTAAATATACCAGAACTACAACAATACCATTTATTACAATACAATTTTCCAGTTACCACACCATCCTCTTATAATTGCCATATTTGTTTTGATTGAAAATTGACTTAAACAACCAAATCTATGCTTGAAGACTTAAGGAGGACTTAATACTTTCAAAGTCCTAGTTTGGAGTTCAGGGTTACTGTAAGAGGAAATGGTGTAGCTCTGAAGCAATGGAGGTTGCTTGCCTTCACTGTGGCAGAAAATCAGTCAGCTGTCCCCATGAAATCAAAATTGTTTTGAGAAAAAAGTTTCGAGGCTTTTAGCATGAATATGTTATCCTTAAGGTTATCTATAAGCCAGTGTGCTCCAAAACAATGACAAAATTCACATTTAGAAGATATATACATTCAAAATTTACAGTTTCTCTCTACCACCAATATGGATCAACAATTTTGATGCCATCATTCAAAGCTTCTCATCAGATTTTCTGTCCAATCAAATGCTCTCTAGAATCTGAAGTGTCCTGCCCCCCAACAGTTGTAGGCAGGGCTGGACTGGGACATCGTTTCAGGCCGGGAGTCTCAGAGTCATCCAGGCCACCCCATACACCCACAAAAAATTTTGAAATCACTGACAACCTTATTTTTTCTTTCATAAATTCGATTTATTACACACAGTATGGCCATCCCATAAAAACATAAACAAGAAACTTAGAGGTAGTGAAGCAGTCCTAATTTATATCAGTTTACATGGGTATTCCAAGCATTAAACAAACACCAGAAGTGCAAAGTGCAAAAAGAGGTAAACCACTTTTTGCCACTTTTCATATACCTGTCACTTCTTTACCAGGTCTACTGCTATGAACAGAATTGTCTTCACACTGTTGGAAAATGAGAATTTTTAACCTCACTGTAATTCGTGAGCACAAAATGCTAAAAACAACTTTCTTCCACAAACATTTGCATGAGCCAAATCTTCAAAAAAGGCATAATCCAAATCGATCTTGAAATGCTCATTTTAAACGATTTTTACTTTACATTCCATCTTTGTCATCGTCTGTCTTGTGAGCACTGAAATCAGCAATTACTCCCTCAGCTATTCTGATATGATAGACAGTACGTGATATAGTAGCTATGCATGGTTTACACTTTTCTACCACTAGGGGTTCTTGCATAGTCATGGTCATGAGTTTGCAGAAATATACACACATCTTCATGCATAAGAAAAACTTGATCAATCCCATTCAATGCATAGAAATGTGCGTACGCACAAAACTATGCGTATGCACGGTTGATAAATGAGGACCCTGATATTTTGAACTAGCCTCGTCAAAGATTTGGACTGTGATTTGGACCTGTTTAAACATTTGTGTTTGTTTGGTGCTGACTATGACTGTTTTTGACCCTTACTCTACCTCCGTAAGCCTTGTGTGACATCTTGTGTTCACTTTTCTGCTGTGACCAAAAAAATGTGAATCCTGCAAAGCACCCTGCATTCTGGTTGCTTCCCACAGGATTACATGTAAAATATGTGCTGGTGCCAAGAGTGAAAGCAGCCTTGTAGCTTTTTTTTTTTTCCCTCTACTCTCAGGAATAAAGTGCCAAATTGTTTGACTTTAATTTTTTTTTCAATGTTTGTCTTTGCAGAGTGCAGCCCAGATGCCGTCCCGGCGTATTTTTGCCACTCATTTGCACCCTGATTACATCCCTGTTTCATTAAAGACCAATCAAGCAAAGGTCAGTGTGAGAGCACTTTTCAGCTTGTGACAGAGCACATGACACACGGTTTCACTCTGGCATTGTTGTGTTAATAGTAATTCCACCTAATATTCAATCCTGAAGTCTCAGCTTATTATTCACCCTATTATAAAAGCACACTATTTTACTAACTACCATGAATTATTCAGTAACTACACAGAAACTAATATGCATATGAGGTTACATCAGTGACGAATCAGCCATGCAACAGAGCCCATGGTTATTTTCAGATAATTTAAGTCAGTTCCAGGGACCCGGGTAATGTTGTGTCTTGGATTTTGTATATTTTCTTCACCTTCAAAATGTTGTTTGTTTTCAGATGTTAGTGGTGTTTCGAAACCCCAAAGACACCGTCGTCTCTTATTACCATTTCATGAACAACAACCCAGTTCTGCCCAAGGCCGAGTCCTGGGACAAATTCTTCTCTGACTTCATGTCCGGTGAAGGTGAAGTGAGCTAGAGCTCCTGAATTCAGTCATAATGTTTACTTTTCTGAAGAGAACCGAGTATAGACGTCTCACACTGACCCGATTTTCACACACAGTGGCCTGGGGTTCATATTTTGACCACGCCCTGGCCTGGGAGAAACACATGGATGACCCTAATGTGTTGATTGTGACCTATGAGGAACTAAAGGAGGTAAAATAAAAGTATATACAGTATGTCTTGATCCAAGCTGGCCATGCTTGTGCCTTAGCATATCAGGTGAAAAATAATCTGTGTTTGTGTTCAAAATTCAATTCTGTTTATTATCATTATACATATATGAAGTTCAGAGTGCAAGAGTTCATATTTTCCTTATTCAATATATGTAATGTGCCTGGAGTTTAAAGTAATAACGAACTGCTCTCATTTAGCACCTGTAGCAGCAAATAATATGGAAATGCTTTACTACAAAAGCACTTTTTTTTTTTTTATCCTTTATTAGAACCTGCTTGAGGGTGTAAAGAAAATCACAGACTTCTTCAGCTTCCCTCTGACAGATGAACAGGTCAAGGTGATTGCCGGAGAGAGCACATTCAGTGCCATGCAGTCAAGCTCTAAATCTTCTCATGGAAAGTTTGGCAACATCTTTTTCCGAAAAGGTAATAAGCATTAATGGTGGGTTTGGGGATGGGTTCACCTACAGAGTTCCTGGTTCTTCCTGCCATTTAGTGACACCCACAAAACATCCTAACAGACAAACCTCACAGAGAGCTGAAAACGTCAATGGCGAAAGAGCGCCTCCTAGAAAATAGAAATGGAAAATGTGATTTAAACAAACTGAGACACATTCATTTGATGTTTGGGGTGGTTCAGTATAGAGGAACTGTAATGATGACCTTTTGTGAACATCGTTATAGTGCATTTATTATGCAAAACAGTGGCAGAGCATCACCAGGGAAGAGACCCAGTGTCTCATAGTGTTCATAGTACTGGTTCCAGATTTCATTTATGATTGTTTTATGTTTGTCCAATTACATTTGGTCCCTTAAAAAAAGGGGGCAGTTATAAAAAGTGCCGTATAATTTAATTTCAGCTCCAAAACACTGTGGTTGACGGCTAAAATAACTTTGTACAAGTATTTATGTACCTGACTGTATATAAATAAATATTTTAGGGGAGTTCAAATATGAAATACCCCTTAGCTACGTCTCTGTGATAGGCTGCTTGATGACATAATTTATTCATATAAAGTGATACTAGTATAGCAGTTTCTTGGTATATTACCAGTACAGAATCAACGACCAGGTATCCAGAAGCAGAAGCAGGTCTCCAAATGTTAATCTTTGCTAATTCTGTTTCTTTAACAGGTGAGGTAGGAGACTGGAAGAACCACTTCAGTGAGACTCAGAGTAAGCAGATGGATGAAGAGTTCAAGAAGAAACTATCAGGAACCAAACTGGCAGCCAAACTTAAATACGAGCTGTACTGTTAGTGATCTGAAATAATAAACACTGTGAAGCAAGACTTTAAAAAATTTTTTCTCAACAGTAATTTTTTTGGCATAAATAATTAACACATTGCACGAGTTACGTCATTGATAACGTGCACCTGCAGGCTATAAATAGACGTGAAACAGTAACCCGAGATGTTCCCTATCAAAAGCTACTCTCGATGCTGCGCATCAAATGCTAATGGGAACGAGAATACCAACGCTGCCGCAAATGGAAGTGTCTGAGCCCCCAAGGTTGTGTAGTGTGTGCACACAAACATTGAAGAAGGTCTCAGACATGCCTAAGGGATGTTGACTCAAGTACATGCAAGCCTGGAGTAGCATGGACATCTAAACTATAGAATCTGACAAATGTGTGCGAAGAGGACCAACCTGCCACATCACACACTTGCTGGAGGGGGACACCTTTTGCCAAAGGCATAGAAGATGCAACCCCCCTGGTTGAATGAGCCCTAACACCTAGGGGCGAAGCTTGACCACGTGCCTCGTAGGCTAGGGCAGTGGCATCCCTCACCCAATGAGACACCGTTTGCTTAGTGGCAGCCACCCCCCAATTGGGGCCTCCATAGCATATGAAGAGCTGCTCCGACTTACGCCACTGGCTGGTGCGGTGGACGTAAATCTGAAGAGCACATACTGGACACAGTAACTGAAGTCTTTCCTGCTCTGTAGCCGTGAAAGGCAGAGGACAGAAGGCTTCAAGAATGACCAGAAGCATGGATGAGAATGGAATTTTGGGAGGTAATTAGGGTGAGGATGCAAGATAGCTTTGATCAGCCCAGGGGCAAAGTCTAGGCAGGACCGCACAAATGACAGAGCCTGCAAATCCCCAATTCTCTTCAGAGAAGTAATAGCCATTAGAAAAACCATCTTTAGGGTCAGAAACCTGACAGTTGCTGACTCTAGTGGTTCAAAAGGGGTGCCGATCAGACCCTCGAGCACTATAGCTAAATCCCACGAAGGGGCTGTAGCTCTCGTGAACGGTCTCAACCGCTTGGCTCCACGAATGAAGCGAGCGAATAGAGGGTGCTTTCCCACAGAAACCCCATCAATCGGAGCATGGCAAGCCAAAATGGCGGCCACATAGACTCAGAAAGTACCAGGACATGTACCTGAGGATAATTCCCCTTGCAGGAACTCCAGCACTGAAACCACTTGGCAGTGAACTGAGTCTACGTAGTGCACCATACACCAATTTTCAAAAACGTGCCATTTGAAGGCATAACTTCTAGTGGAGGGGGCCCTGGCACTTAGAATGGTCTCTGCTACGTCAGCAGGGAACCTAGCATCCCTTAGCTGGTCCCCCTCAGGGGCCAGATGTGAAGGTTCCAGAGCTCAGGCCAGTGACGAAATATTGTCCCCTATGCTTGAGATAGGAGATCTTTCCTGACTGGAATCGCCCACGGCGAGCTGTCAAGGAGAGATATTAGATCCGAGACCCATACTTTGGTCGGCCAACGGGGCGCTATCAGTAAGAGGTGAAACCCCTGTTGACGGACCTTGGCCAGGACTCCCGGGAGCAGAGCGATCAGGGGAAATGCGTGAAGACTCCGTCTGGGCCATGTATGAACCATGGCATCCAGACCCAGGGGAGCTGGAGGAGTCAGAGAGAAGTAGAGGGGACATTGTGCCTTCTCCTGTGAAGCAAAGAGGTCCACCTCTGCTTTGTAAAATCTTCCCCAGATTTGACTGACCACTTCGGGGTGGAGTTTCCATTCCCCGAGTGTCACAGCAAGTCTGCTCCCACATTCATATACCCAGGGATGTAAATCGCTAGCCTGTTCAGGCGGTGCGAACGCAGTCTGCCCTGGTGATTTATGTAAGAGACTACCGCCGTATTGTCCACCCACACAAGGACATGGTAGCCTCTTAACTGCTGGAGGAAGTATTTCAGGGCCTGAAATAGAGCCATCATTTCGAGGCAATTGATGTGCCAGTCGAAAAGATGACCTCTCCAGATCCCTTGGGCTGGACGGCCATCCAAGGCTGCATCCCAACCCATGAGGGAAGCATCTGTCGTTAGCATCTTGTGATGACAACATGGACCTAGAGTGGAACCCAAAGTCAGAAACCGGGGTCTGAACCACATAGAAAGCGTACGAAGCCCCTGGCACATGACCCTTATTGCTTCTGGGGATTGGCCCTTGGATGAAATCCCCTGGCTCTGAGCCACAACTGAAACAATCTCATGTGCAAGACACCCAAGGGTATCACCGTGGATGCAGCTGCCATGAGACCTAAAAGCTTCTGAAAGAAGTAAATCGTAATTCTCTGGCCTAGTTTGATATTCTTTAGGGCATTTACAATGGATTTGACTCATGCAGGAGAAAGCTGTGCCTGCATCGTGATCAAATCCCATACAACCCCCAAATATGTTGTCCTCTGAGCAGGAGAGAGAATGCTTTACTTGGTGTTGAGTCTCAACCCCAGAGATTCGAGATGAGCTAGGACGACATCCCGATGTCGAAGCGCCAGCTCTTGAGACTGAGCCAGAATCAGCCAGTCGTCTATGTAATTTAAAATGTGGATGCCCTGGAGTCGCAGAGGAGCCAGTGCTGCATCCATGCATTTCATGTATGTGCGAGGTGACAGAGCTAGGCCGAATGGAAGAACCCGATACTGGTAAGCTTCGCCCCCGAAAGCGAACCTCAGGAACTTCCTGTGCTGTGGCAAGATTTCTATATGAAAATATTCGTCCTTGAGATCGATTGTGACGAACCAGTCCCCTGGCTGGATCTGAGACACAATCATCTTGATCGTCAAGCTCTTGAACTTGTATGTTCTGAGGTAGCGGTTCAACCCGCGAAGATCTAAAATTGGACACAACCCCCATCTTTGGGAACCTTGGGAACCAAAAAATACCGGCTGTAACAGCCTGACTCTCTGTCTGGTAGGGGAACACGTTCTATGGTCCCTTTGTCCAGCAGAGCTTGCAATTCCTGTGTCAAAAAATGGGCTCGTTCCAGTTTCATGGAAGCGGACACCACGCCGTTGAAATGCGGAGGCCAATATGCAAACTGAATCCTGTAGCCTTTCTCTACAGTCCTTTCTACCCATGGAGAGATACTTGGCAGTAGCTTCCACGCTGCCAGTTTCTCTGAGAGGGGCACTAGTTTTGACACTTTGCTTAGATGGGGAGGTGTTAGGTGTGTGGTGTCCTGAAGCATGGCAGGAGGCAACTGAACACCTAACGTTTGGCTGAGGGTGCCAGGAAGGAGCATCTACTTCCCATTGGAACTTCTCATGCTCCTCCCCGGAGGGCACACTCCCATGGTCCCAAGGACTTGACCCTCAGGACTTCTTCCTGGACGAAATGATCATCCTCAGGCCCGGCCTCTTACTGGGCTGCTGAGTTTGGCGAGCTGCTCCCCACTCCCTACGGGGGGGCAAACAGCTCACCACACTCTGCTTCTGTGACTCTCGCTGCAGAGAGACCGGATTGGGTCGGGGCTGGGTGGCTGACATCCCTGACGCCTGAGCACGGCGGTGAAGAAACTCATCAAATTTTTGAAGAGTGACATTCTTTTTTATTTTTTTTTGGTCGAGTTCGGGATTCGAACTCCGGTCTAGAGCGTGAAGAGCGAACATGCAAAAGGTGCACCACAAAATGGCAAAACTCTATATATTTAAAAAAAAAAAAAAAAAAAAAAGCAAAAAGCAAGCCTCCTCACTAATACTCCCGCCCGTGCGCAGGTCCTTCAGCAGGTCAACCTGGAACACCTGCAGAACCGCCATGGTGTGCAGGGCAGCACCAGCCTCACCCGCTGTTTGAAATGCCTTCCTCAACAGCGACAATGTTACCCTGCAAGGCTTGGTGGGGAGGATAGGCTTCTTAAGTGACGACACACTCCCAGGGGAGAGATAGCCCGTGAGCGTCTCCCCAACCTGAGGCATCGTCACATACCAATGCACCTTAGCACCCACGATAGTCAAATAGATCGACATCAAAGATACGCGGGGAGTAAGGCTTACTCCATGAGCGAAATAACTCCTATGGAGGTCTGAGGAAAAAAGGGGAGAGATCGATATTGGGATCTCTCGCCTTGGCCACCCGACAGAAATCTGTTGTCTAATTTGGAGTGCCTGGGGTTCTCTTGCTGCTGTGACCAGTCTAACTTAAGCCTGGCCACTACCTCGAGTAGCTCCCCAAATGCCTTGTTGCGCGAGGAGTGCTCAGAGGCTGTGCTCTCTCGCAGTGCTCGCACTGAGCGTCCTCAAGAGCAGCAATAGCATGCTCTTCCCCGAGGCACTCCAAACAAAAATCGTGCGGATCATCATCCGGAATAACTTACCACTTACCAAGACAGGGACAACACACACACACAAAGCGGTCTCGAAGACAAAGAAACCTGAAGGTATGCCTGTTTCACGTCTATTTATAACCTGCAGGTGCACGTTATCAATGACATAACTCATCGAGGTTATTTAGGCCAAATTCTTGGCGTGTTTGACACACACAATTCGCAACTGGTCGAACAAAGAATGTTCCCATTAGCATTTGATGCGCAGCATCGAGAGTAGCTTTTGATAGAGAACAAGAAAGGATCACACACTGGTTTTGGTAATTAACAGATTTTTAATTTTTTTTATTTTTTGCCAAAGAGCCAAGGAATATGAGCAAATATTAACTAACAATAACTAATGATAGATAATAGCTGTGGCAATATAAACTAGCTTTTAAGATACATGACATTGCTTCTGTCATGATACAAATTAGCTAAATAAACACAGAATGTAGCTGATGACAGACAGATATTTGTAGATATACTGTACAGTGCCCTCCACTAATATTGGCACCCTCTGTAAATATGAGCAAAGAAGGCTGTGAAAATTTGTCTTTATTGTTTAACCTTTTGATCTTTTGTTTAAAAAATTCACAAAAATACTCTGCTCTCATGGATATAAAACAATTACAAACAAAACACAGGTTTATTAAAAAAATAAACTTTGTTAAATATAGGTGTGCAACAATTATTGGTACCCTTTTAGTCAATACTTTGTGCTACCTCCCTTTGCCAAGATTACAGCTCTGAGTCTTCTATAATGCCTGATGAGGTTGGAGAATACATAGCAAGGGATCTGAGACCATTTCTCCATACAGAATCTCTCCAGATCCTTCAAATTTCGAGGTCCATGCTGGGGGACTCTCCTCTTCAGTTCACCCCACAGGTTTTCTATGGTTTTCAAGTCAGGGGACTGGGATGGCCATGGCAGGATCTTGATTTTGTGGTCACAAAAAAACATTTTTGTGTTGATTATGGTGTATGTTTTGGCTCATTGTCCTGCTGGAAGATCCAGCCATGGCCCATTTTAAGCTTTCTGGCAGAGGCAGTCAGGTTTTCCTTTAATATCTGTTGATATTTGATAGAGTCCATGATGCCATGTATCCTAACAAAATGTCCAGGTCCTCTGGCAGAAAAACAGCCCCAAAACATTAAAGAGCCACCACCATATTTAACCGTGGATATGAGGTATTTCTCCAAATGTCTACCTCTCTGTGTGCACCAAAACCACCTCTGGTGTTTATTGACAAAAACCTCTATTTTGGTTTCATCTGACCATAGAACCTGATCCCATTTGAAGTTCCAGTAGTGTCTGGCAAACTGAAGATGCTTGAGTTTGTTTTTGGATGAGAGTAGAGGCTTATTTTCTTGAAACCCTTCCAAACAACTTGTGGTGATGTAGGTGACTTCGGCTTGTAGTTTTGGAGGCTTTCTGACCCCAAGATGCAACTGACTTCTGCAATTCTCCAGCTGTGATCCTTGGAGATGTTTGGCCACTCAAACCATCCTCTTCACAGTGCGATGAGACAATATAGACACATGTCCAATTCCAGGTTGATTCATAACATTTCCAGTTGACTGGAACTTCTTAATTATTTCCCTGAAGGTGGAAATTTTCAATGCTTGTGCTATTTTCTTATAGCCACTTCCCATTTTATGAAGCTCAGCAACATTTTGCCACACATCACAGCTATATTCCTTGGTCTTACCCATTGTTATGAATCACTAAGGGAATTTGGCCTATGTTTCATGGTTGAACAATTTCCTGTTCCTAGTCAACCATGTGTACTTAAAAAAAAAAAAAAAAAAAAAAGTAAAATATTAATGGGAATATACTTCAAATATATTTTTCTCATACTAACCCCAGTTCCATAAAATTTGGGATTTTTTCTAAAATGCAATAAAAAACAAAAATCTGAATTTGTCAAGTCTCTTGAAACTTTAATTAACTGACAAAAGTACAATGAAAAGTTATTCAATGTTTTCACTGACCAACTTAATTGTATATTGTAAATATAAACAAATTTAGAATTTGATGCCTTTAACACACTCAAAAAAAGGTGGGGCAGAGGCATGTTTACCCCTGTGTTACATCACCCTTCCTTTTAATTACACTTTTTAATGGTTTGGGAACTGAGGATACTAATTGTTGCTGTTTTGCAAGCGGAATTATTGTCCATTCTTGCTTGATACAAGACTTCAGCTGCTCAACAGTCCTTGGTTGCCATTGTCTGATTCTCCTCTTCATGATGTGCCATAGGAGACAGATATGGACTGCTGACAGGCCAGTCAAGCACACACACTCTGTGTCTACAAAGCCACGCTGTTGTAGCACGTGCAGAATGAGGCCTGGCATTGTCCTGCTGAAATAACCATGGACTTCCTGGGAAATGACGTTGTCTTGATGGCAGCATATGTCTTCTTCAAAATCCCAATATCGGCAATACTCGGCAGTACCTTCACACATATGCAAGCCGCCCATGCCGTGGGCACTGATGCACCCCCATACCATCACAGATGCTGGCTTTTGCACCTTTTGTTTATAACAGTCTGGTTGGTCTTTTTCATCTTTGGAGAACTCGATGTCTGTTTTTCTCAAAAACAAGCTGGAACGTGGACTCATCTGACCACAGCACGTTTCCACTGCCTTCCTCAGTCCATCTGAGATGAGCTCGGGCCCAGAGAACTCGGCAGTGTTTCTGCATAGAGTTGATGTGTGGCTTCCTCCTTGTGTAATAGAGTTTCGGGTTGCATTTCTGGATCCAGCGGTGGACTGTTAAGTGACAACGGTTTTCCGATGTACTCCCGAGCCCATGTGGTTATATTTATCACAGTAGCATGATGATTTCTCAGGCAATGCTGCATGAGGGCTCGAGGTCACGCACATTCAACAGTAGTTTCTGGCCTTTTACGCAATGAGATTTCTCCAGATTCCCTGAATCTTTTCACAATATTATGCACTGTAGATGGTGAAAGACCTAAATTCTTTGCAATCTTGCATTGAGCAATGTTCTTTTTGAACTGACTGACAATTCTCCCACGAAGTTTGGCACAGAGTGGTGAGCCACGACCCATCCTTGCTTGCAAAGACTGAGCTTTTGGCGGATGCTCCTTTTATGCCCAATCCTGATGCCCTCCCCTTTTACCAATTAACCTGATCCTCCAAAATGGTGTTACTTGAATATTCTATAAACTTTTCAGTCTTATTTTGTCTCTGTCCCAAATTTTTTTTAATGTGTTGAAGGCATCAAATTCTAAATTTGTTTATATTTACAAAATACAATTATGTTGGTCAGTGAAAACATTGAATATCTTTTTTTTGTACTTTTGCAGTTAAAGTTTCAAGAGACTTGACAAATCACAGATTTTTGTTTTTACTGCATTTTAGAAAAAATCCCAACTTTTATGGAAATGGGGTTAGTATGAATTCATGAGTGTCAATAATTGTTGCACACCTATATTTAACAATGATATTTTTTTGATAAACATGTTTTGTTTGCAATTGTTTGATATCCATGAGAGCAGAGTATTTTTGTGAATTTTTTTTTTAACAAAAGATCAAAAGGTTAAACAATAAATACAATTTTTCACAGCCTTCTTTGCTCATATTTACCAAGGGTGCCAATATTAGTGGAGGCCACTGTACACCACTGCTTAAAATTTATGTGCATTACTAGACAGAATGCAATATTCTGTTGGTATAAACAAACACCAAAAGACACACCCACATCTAGGTGAAATTTCTGTTGCCATCATATGACACAGCAATAAGCCTGAAAAAAAAAAACAAAACACTGTAGTAAAGATGATTACACGCGATTACCTGAATGAGTGAGTTGTGTAAGCATGTGTGGGTGGATGTGAGGGAGAAAGCAAGCTTGAACATGATCATGCAGATGTCAGTGAGAAGGAAAAATAGATTTAAAGCAACATTTAAATAATGTAAAATTTAAGATGTACAGTAAACCAGCTTATCAGTGTGATGCATTTATCTCATGCATCATCACTATCTTATTGAAATGTTCCAGTGTTTATTTCAAGAAATACTCTACCTGTTTTCTCAGTTATTTTGACCTTGGCTTGGTTGTTAGTGCCAGATGGGCTGGTTTGAGTATTTCTATAACTCCTGATCTCCTGGGATTTTCATGCCCAACAGTCTCTAGAGTTTACTCAAAATGGTGCAATAAAGAAAAAAACATCCAGTGAGCAGCAGTTCTGGGGGTGGAAACACCTTGTTGATGAGAGAGGTCAACAGAGAATGGCCAGACTGGTTTGAGCTTACAGAAAGTCTACAGTAACTCAGATAACCACTCTGTACAATTGTGCAATTGTGTGCATCCCTTCATGGCCACAATTTACCCATCTTCTAATAGCTACTTCCAGCATGACAATGCACAATCTCACAAAGCAAAAGTGGTCTCAAACTGGTTTCATGAACATGACAATGCGTTCAGTGTTCTTCAGTGCCCTTCCCAGTCACCGGATCTGAATCCGATAGAACACCTTTGGGATGTGGTAGAACGGGAGCTTCACAGCCTGAAAGTGCACCCGAAAAATCTGCAGGGGGTGTGATGTGATCATGTCAATGTGGACCAGAATCTCAAGGGATGTTTCCTACATCTTGTGGAATCCATGTCATTAAGAATTGAGGCTGTTTTGAGAGCAAAGGGTATTAGTGTAAAGTTCCTAAAAAGTGTTTATTGTTTAAGTGTTTGACTGTATAATTAATGTTATATGACACTTTCATCTTATATTAATTACACAAGATAATGCTACACATTTATTATTATTATGATTATTATTATTATTAACATCAACAACAACAACAACAACAACAATAATAATAATAATAATAATAATATGTTAGTGCTTGGACCCCTAATATTGCATACTGCATCTCTTAATGTACTGAAATGAAATCATGATTCTAGGTCAAAGATCTGTGAATACGTAACTAAACTCCCAAATAGCCTGGAACATCAAAACAACTACTTCTCACGCAAGCCTCTCCCACACACACACACACACATTTCCTCTCACACCACACTACGGGCAGCAGTAGAAGAGAAGCAGCAGGGACAATATGTCTGCTCCAACTTTTGCAGCAAAGATAAAGTCCCACATGGAGCGGGGCATGAATATGAAGGATGCGGAGAAGCTTTACAAGCAAAATGGGATCCTCTACCCCACGATCATGAGTCCACCGGAGAACCTGGATGCCTTGAAGGACCTGGAGGCCAGGGAGGATGATGTCATGCTGGCGGCATATCCCAAATGTGGTGAGTAAGACCTGAATTTAGATCAAATATATCTCAGCTGTTGCTTTTTTTTCTTTCTTCTCAGCTGTTTCTGCAGCTCTATGAAAGTAGAGCGAGTCTCTCATTCAGTGCTGGAATGTGAGGAAAAGAGGTATGGCATGGATCAGGTTTCACATTACATAACACCTCCCAGATCCGTAATTTAGAGTAAAGTCCAGTGTGATGCAGTGTCAGCAATACTAAACCTTGTGTTGCAGTTAAGTAAAAAGTTCCAGGTTCTGCAGGATGTTACGTAACACTCCAAGTGGTGTGCGTATCTGTTCGTTGTGCTTAATCACTGCTTTCTTTTCAAGTACAAAAAAGAGAATTAACATAACCACAAACAGAGTAATCTCTGAGCTCCTGTTTTGTTCCAGGCTGTAACTGGATGGTGGGAGTGTTGAGGAAAATTTTGACTACATGTGGATACACTCTCCCTGAAAGGCCCCCAATTATCGAGTTCCACTCTCCAGAGATACAGAAGGTCTGTATTGCTACAGAAACCTCAAAGCATTCTGAGGTTAAGGGGACAAAACATCCCTTATATACTGAAAGCTTTTGTGTTCTCCTTAATTAGTATTCTGCTGTGAGCAAGCAACTGTCAGGCTGCTTTCAAACTTGGCTTTTCTTTTGGAACACCTTATGTGCTGATATTTAAAAAAACAACCTCAACCATAACAACTTTCTTACCAGTCCTAGCTAGTAATCACTAACTTACTAGCCTAGGCTAAATTATGATAATGAAAGCAAGGCTTTTGGCACACCAGTTTCTAGCTTGCTATCTAGATTAGATTTATGAAATATCTGTAAAACAAAATGAAATAAATATTGGTTTAACTCTGAAGATGAGCTTGGAAATTTTGAAAACTGGAAATGCACCTATGCCTTTTGTCATCCTGACTAGCTAGCAGGCTAGTTAACTGCTTGTAAACTAGTTTGTATGTGTCACAGATTTTTTAACAGCAGCCAAACCTGTCAAAATATACCACAACAACAACAACAACAACAACAAAAATCTACTGTTTATCACTAACTAACTAGTAGCAGAATTAGCTAGTAGCTTCTGTGGCAACAATTTTCCAGTTACCACACTATCCTCTTTCAATTGCCATATTTGTGTTGATTGAAAATTGATTGAACAACCAGATCTATGGTTGAGGACTTAAAGAGGATTTTCAATGTCCAAGTTTGGAGTAGGATTGACACAATACCATAAACATACCTTACGATACTATACCAGATGAAGTATCATAATACCACGCAATATTGTGTTAATTCATTATTCCATATGAGCCAAATTTACAGAAATACATACATATAAATGAAAACAGACAAACCACATTTTCCTCTAAATACTGTATTAATGAGATTGAAGAACTGGCTATTGGAAAAACTCAAGAACAGTCAAACCACTGACAAGCATCTAATTCAGTGTGTCACATGTTTCGTCTATTCTTGTATAGAGCAATGAAATCATGCAAATGGAAATTGTCCTTAGAGTTCTAAGAATGAACACAACATTAGGAATAAATAACAATTTAAAAAAAATAAAATAAAATTGGGGACGTTAGCTTGCTTGGTAACGTGGCTAATTTTATTATTTTCACATAGCAATTAGCATAATGTTAGCTTGCTTACTAGCAAACACAGCTAATTTTAGTATTTACAGACAGCAATTAGCATAATGTTAGCTTGCTTACTAGCAAACACACTAATTTTATTATTTACACACAGTAGTTAGCACAACGTTAGCTCACTTACTAGCAAACAGGAAATCTTTAAAGATTTTAGGTTAAAAGATTTTAGGTTAAATGAAGTGTAAATGTGAACCTTTGTGTATTTTGCAAAAACAGTGAGATGTGTCGTTTTAGCGAAAATAGTATTAACTGCCGCACAACAATTCTTGCGGTACTACCGTATTGACGATACTACCGTTTAAAAAAATACAGTGGCGTCAGCCGTATTTTGAAACTTTATTATTGCGATACTACCGTAGTACCGGTATACCATGCAACCCTAGTTTGGAGTTTGGGAGAATTACTGTAAAAGGAATAAATATAAGAAAAAGAGGAATTGGTTTAGCTCTGAAGCTAAGGAGGTTGCTTGCCTTTATTGTGGCAGCTGTTTAAAGTTAGCTGCTTGTTAGCTGCTCCAAATCTACAAGTTGGAAAGTTTGAGTTGGAATAGATTGTAAGAGCGTGGGTATAAACACAATGAGGCTGTAGTAAATGAGTTTTCCTGTTTGGCGTGATGATATTTAATGTACCCAACAACCTCTGTAGTCCCACTGACTTCTCGACAATTGAACCGGAGGTGCTAAAATGCTAACTCATTGCCAGGTTTTAAGACACATTCCTGCACCACTCTATATACACACATCCTCACATGTAAGCAAAACTTGATGAATCATATTCAGTGCATAAAAACATGCGTAGGCAAAGTTCACGCACAAAACTATACTTATGCACGTTTGATACATGAGGACCCTGATATTTTGACATTTGTGTTTTTTGGGTGCTGACTTTGACCCTTACTCTACCTCCGTAAGCCTTCTGTGACAGCTTGACTTCACTTTGCAAGTTCTGCTGTGTCCAATGTTATGTTAACATTATGTATAAGAAATGTACACATCTTCATGCATAAGAAAAACTTGATCAATCCCATTCAATGCATAGAAATGTGCGTACGCACAAAACTATGCGTATGCACGGTTGATAAATGAGGACCCTGATATTTTGAACTAGCCTCATCAAAGATTTGGACTGTGATTTGGACCTGTTTAAACATTTGTGTTTTTTTGGTGCTGACTATGACTGTTTTTGACCCTTACTCTACCTCCGTAAGCCTTGTGTGACATCTTGTGTTCACTTTTCTGCTGTGACCAAAAAAATGTGAATTCTGCAAAGCACCCTGCATTCTGGTTGCTTCCCACAGGATTACATGTAGAATATGTGCTGGTGCCAAGAGTGAAAGCAGCCTTGTAGCTTTTTGTTCTCTACTCTCAGGGATAAAGTGGTGCCAAATTGTTTGACTTTCATCTTTTTAAATGTTTTTCTTTGCAGAGTGCAGCCCAGATGCCGTCCCGGCGTTTTTTTGCGACTCATTTGCACCCTGATCACATCCCTGTTTCATTTAAGACCAATCAAACAAAGGTCAGTGTGAGAGCACTTTTCAGCTTGTGACAGAGCACATGACACATGGTTTCACTCTGGCATTGTTGTGTTAATAGTAATTCCACCTAATATTCAATCCTGAAGTCTCAGCTTATTATTCACCCTATTATAAAAGCACACTATTTTACTAACTACCATGAATTATTCAGTAACTACACAGAAACTAATATGCATATGAGGTTACATCAGTGACGAATCAGCCATGCAACAGAGCCCATGGTTATTTTCAGATAATTTAAGTCAGTTCCAGGGACCCGGGTAATGTTGTGTCTTGGATTTTGTATATTTTCTTCACCTTCAAAATGTTGTTTGTTTTCAGATGTTAGTGGTGTTTCGAAACCCCAAAGACACCGTCGTCTCTTATTACCATTTCATGAACAACAACCCAGTTCTGCCCAAGGCCGAGTCCTGGGACAAATTCTTCTCTGACTTCATGTCCGGTGAAGGTGAAGTGAGCTAGAGCTCCTGAATTCAGTCATAATGTTTACTTTTCTGAAGAGAACCGAGTATAGACGTCTCACACTGACCCGATTTTCACACACAGTGGCCTGGGGTTCATATTTTGACCACGCCCTGGCCTGGGAGAAACACATGGATGACCCTAATGTGTTGATTGTGACCTATGAGGAACTAAAGGAGGTAAAATAAAAGTATATACAGTATGTCTTGATCCTAGCTGGCCATGCTTGTGCCTTAGCATATCAGGTGAAAAATAATCTGTGTTTGTGTTAAAAATTCAATTCTGTTTATTATTATTATACATATATGAAGTTCAGAGTGCAAGAGTTCATATTTTCCTTATTCAATATATGTAATGTGCCTGGAGTTTAAAGTAATAACGAACTGCTCTCATTTACCACCTGTAGCAGCAAATAATATGGAAATGCTTTACTACAAAAGCACTGTTTTTTATCCTTTATTAGAACCTGCTTGAGGGTGTAAAGAAAATCACAGACTTCTTCAGCTTCCCTCTGACAGATGAACAGGTCAAGGTGATTGCCGGAGAGAGCACATTCAGTGCCATGCAGTCAAGCTCTAAATCTTCTCATGGAAAGTTTGGCAACATCTTTTTCCGAAAAGGTAATAAGCATTAATGGTGGGTTTGGGGATGGGTTCACCTACAGAGTTCCTGGTTCTTCCTGCCATTTAGTGACACCCACAAAACATCCTAACAGACAAACCTCACAGAGAGCTGAAAACGTCAATGGCGAAAGAGCGCCTCCTAGAAAATAGAAATGGAAAATGTGATTTAAACAAACTGAGACACATTCATTTGATGTTTGGGGTGGTTCAGTATAGAGGAACTGTAATGATGACCTTTTGTGAACATCGTTATAGTGCATTTATTATGCAAAACAGTGGCAGAGCATCACCAGGGAAGAGACCCAGTGTCTCATAGTGTTCATAGTATTGGTTCCAGATTTCATTTATGATTGTTTTATGTTTGTCCAATTACATTTGGTCCCTTTAAAAAAAAGGGGGCAGTTATAAAAAGTGCTGTATAATTTAATTTCAGCTCCAAAACACTGTGGTTGACGGCTAAAATAACTTTGTACAAGTATTTATGTACCTGACTGTATATAAATAAATATTTTAGGGGAGTTCAAATATGAAATACCCCTTAGCTACGTCTCTGTGATAGGCTGCTTGATGACATAATTTATTCATATAAAGTGATACTAGTATAGCGGTTTCTTGGTATATTACCAGTACAGAATCAACGACCAGGTATCCAGGTATCCAGAAGCAGAAGCACGTCTCCAAATGTTAATCTTTGCTAATTCTGTTTCTTTAACAGGTGAGGTAGGAGACTGGAAGAACCACTTCAGTGAGACTCAGAGTAAGCAGATGGATGAAGAGTTCAAGAAGAAACTATCAGGAACCAAACTGGCAGCCAAACTTAAATACGAGCTGTACTGTTAGTGATCTGAAATAATAAACACTGTGAAGCAAGACTTTAAAAACTTTTTTCTCAACAGTGATTTTTAGGCATAAATAATTAACACATTGCACGAGTTACGTCATTGATAACGTGCACCTGCAGGCTATAAATAGACGTGAAACAGTAACCCGAGATGTTCCCTATCAAAAGCTACTCTCGATGCTGCGCATCAAATGCTAATGGGAACGAGAATACCAACGCCGCCGCAAATGGAAGTGTCTGAGCCCCCAAGGTTGTGTAGTGTGTGCACACAAACATTGAAGAAGGTCTCAGACATGCCTAAGGGATGTTGACTCAAGTACATGCAAGCCTGGAGTAGCATGGACATCCAAACTATAGAATCTGACAAATGTGTGCGAAGAGGACCAACCTGCCACATCACACACTTGCTGGAGGGGGACACCTTTTGCCAAAGGCATAGAAGATGCAACCCCCCTGGTTGAATGAACCCTAACACCTAGGGGCGAAGCTTGACCACGTGCCTCGTAGGCTAGGGCAGTGGCATCCCTCACCCAATGAGACACCGTTTGCTTAGTGGCAGCCACCCCCCAGTTGGGGCCTCCATAGCATATGAAGAGCTGCTCTGACTTACGCCACTGGCTGGTGCGGTGGACGTAAATCTGAAGAGCACATACTGGACACAGTAACTGAAGTCTTTCCTGCTCTGTAGTCGTGAAAGGCAGAGGACAGAAGGCTTCAAGAATGACCAGAAGCATGGACGAGAATGGAATTTTGGGAGGTAATTAGGGTGAGGATGCAAGATAGTTTTGATCAGCCCAGGGGCAAAGTCTAGGCAGGACCACACAAATGACAGAGCCTGCAAATCCCCAATTCTCTTCAGAGAAGTAATAGCCATTAGAAAAACCATCTTTAGGGTCAGAAACCTGACAGTTGCTGACTCTAGTGGTTCAAAAGGGGTGCCGATCAGACCCTCGAGCAGTATAGCTAAATCCCACAAAGGGGCTGTAGCTCTCGTGAATGGTCTCAACCGCTTGGCTCCAGGAATGAAGCGAGCGAATAGAGGGTGCTTTCCCACAGAAACCCCATCAATCGGAGCATGGCAAGCCAAAATGGCGGCCACATAGACTCAGAAAGTACCAGGACATGTACCTGAGGATAATTTCCCTTGCAGGAACTCCAGCACTGAAACCACTTGGCAGTGAACTGAGTCTACGTGGTGCGCCATACACCAATTTTCAAAAACGTGCCATTTGAAGGCATAACTTATTCTAGTGGAGGGGGCCCTGGCACTTAGAATGGTCTCTGCTACGTCAGCAGGGAACCTAGCATCCCTTAGCTGGTCCCCCTCAGGGGCCAGATGTGAAGGTTCCAGAGCTCAGGCCAGTGACGAAATATTGTCCCCTATGCTTGAGATAGGAGATCTTTCCTGACTGGAATCGCCCACGGCGAGCCGTCAAGGAGAGATATTAGATCCGAGACCCATACTCTGGTCGGCCAACGGGGCGCTATCAGTAAGAGGTGAAACCCCTGTTGACGGACCTTGGCCAGGACTCCCGGGAGCAGAGCGATCAGGGGAAATGCGTAAAGACTCCGTCTGGGCCATGTATGAACCATGGCGTCCAGACCCAGGGGAGCTGGAGGAGTCAGAGAGAAGTAGAGGGGACATTGTGCCTTCTCCTGTGAAGCAAAGAGGTCCACCTCTGCTTTGTAAAATCTTCCCCAGATTTGACTGACCACTTCGGGGTGGAGTTTCCATTCCCCGAGTGTCACAGCAAGTCTGCTCCCACATTCATATACCCAGAGATGTAAATCGCTAGCCTGTTCAGGCGGCGCGAACGCAGTCTGCCCTGGTGATTTATGTAAGAGACTACCGCCGTATTGTCCACCCACACAAGGACATGGTAGCCTCTTAACTGCTGGAGGAAGTATTTCAGGGCCTGAAATAGAGCCATCATTTCGAGGCAATTGATGTGCCAGTCGAAAAGATGACCTCTCCAGATCCCTTGGGCTGGACGGCCATCCAAGGCTGCACCCCAACCCATGAGGGAAGCGTCTGTCGTTAGCATCTTGTGATGACAACATGGACCTAGAGTGGAACCCAAAGTCAGAAACCGGGGTCTGAACCACATAGAAAGCGTACGAAGCCCCTGGCACATGACCCTTATTGCTTCTGGGGATTGGCCCTTGGATGAAATCCCCTGGCTCTGAGCCACAACTGAAACAATCTCATGTGCAAGACACCCAAGGGTATCACCGTGGATGCAGCTGCCATGAGACCTAAAAGCTTCTGAAAGAAGTAAATCGTAATTCTCTGGCCTAGCTTGATATTCTTTAGGGCATTTACAATGGATTTGACTCATGCAGGAGAAAGCTGTGCCTGCATCGTGATCAAATCCCATACAACCCCCAAATATGTTGTCCTCTGAGCAGGAGAGAGAATGCTTTACTTGGTGTTGAGTCTCAACCCCAGAGATTCGAGATGAGCTAGGACGACATCCCGATGTCGAAGCGCCAGCTCTTGAGACTGAGCCAGAATCAGCCAGTCGTCTATGTAATTTAAAATGTGGATGCCCTGGAGTCGCAGAGGAGCCAGTGCTGCATCCATGCATTTCATGTATGTGCGAGGTGACAGAGCTAGGCCGAATGGAAGAACCCGATACTGGTAAGCTTCGCCCCCGAAAGCGAACCTCAGGAACTTCCTGTGCTGTGGCAAGATTTCTATATGAAAATATTCGTCCTTGAGATCGATTGTGATGAACCAGTCCCCTGGCTGGATCTGAGACACAATCATCTTGATCGTCAAGCTCTTGAACTTGTATGTTCTGAGGTAGCGGTTCAACCCGCGAAGATCTAAAATTGGACACAACCCCCATCTTTGGGAACCTTGGGAACCAAAAAATACCGGCTGTAACAGCCTGACTCTCTGTCTGGTAGGGGAACACGTTCTATGGCCCCTTTGTCCAGCAGAGCTTGCAATTCCTGTGTCAAAAAATGGGCTCGTTCCAGTTTCATGGAAGCGGACACCACGCCGTTGAAATGCAGAGGCCAATATGCAAACTGAATCCTGTAGCCTTTCTCTACAGTCCTTTCTACCCATGGAGAGATACTTGGCAGTAGCTTCCACGCTGCCAGTTTCTCTGAGAGGGGCACTAGTTTTGACACTTTGCTTAGATGGGGAGGTGTTAGGTGTGTGGTGTCCTGAAGCATGGCAGGAGGCAACTGAACACCTAACGTTTGGCTGAGGGTGCCAGGAAGGAGCATCTACTTCCCATTGGAACTTCTCATGCTCCTCCCCGGAGGGCACACTCCCATGGTCCCAAGGACTTGACCCTCAGGACTTCTTCCTGGACGAAATGATCGTCCTCAGGCCCGGCCTCTTACTGGGCTGCTGAGTTTGGCGAGCTGCTCCCCACTCCCTACGGGGGGGGCAAACAGCTCACCACACTCTGCTTCTGTGACTCTCGCTGCAGAGAGACCGGATTGGGTCGGGGCTGGGTGGCTGACATCCCTGACACCTGAGCACGGCGGTGAAGAAACTCATCAAATTTTTGAAGAGTGACATTCTTTTTTATTTATTTTTTGGTCGAGTTCGGGATTCGAACTCCGGTCTAGAGCGTGAAGAGCGAACATGCAAAAGGTGCACCACAAAATGGCAAAACTCTATTTAAAAAAAAAAAAAAAAAAAAAAAAAAAAAAAAAAAAAAAAAAAAAATAAGCCTCCTCACTAATACTCCCGCCCGTGCGCAGGTCCTTCAGCAGGTCAACCTGGAACACCTGCAGAACCGCCATGGTGTGCAGGGCAGCACCAGCCTGACCCGCTGTTTGAAATGCCTTCCTCAACAGCGACAATGTTACCCTGCAAGGCTTGGTGGGGAGGATAGGCTTCTTAAGTGACGACACACTCCCAGGGGAGAGATAGCCCGTGAGCGTCTCCCCAACCTGAGGCATCGTCACATACCAATGCACCTTAGCACCCACGATAGTCAAATAGATCGACATCAAAGATACGCGGGGAGTAAGGCTTACTCCATGAGCGAAATAACTCCTATGGAGGTCTGAGGAAAAAAGGGGAGAGATCGATATTGGGATCTCTCGCCTTGGCCACCCGACAGAAATCTGTTGTCTAATTTGGAGTGCCTGGGGTTCTCTTGCTGCTGTGACCAGTCTAACTTAAGCCTGGCCACTACCTCGAGTAGCTCCCCAAATGCCTTGTTGCGCGAGGAGTGCTCAGAGGCTGTGCTCTCTCGCAGTGCTCGCACTGAGCGTCCTCAAGAGCAGCAATAGCATGCTCTTCCCCGAGGCACTCCAAACAAAAATCGTGCGGATCATCATCCGGAATAACTTACCACTTACCAAGACAGGGACAACACACACACACACAAAGCGGCCTCGAAGACAAAGAAACCTGAAGGTATGCCTGTTTCACGTCTATTTATAACCTGCAGGTGCACGTTATCAATGACATAACTCATCGAGGTTATTTAGGCCAAATTCTTGGCGTGTTTGACACACATAATTCGCAACTGGTCGAACAAAGAATGTTCCCATTAGCATTTGATGCGCAGCATCGAGAGTAGCTTTTGATAGAGAACAAGAAAGGATCACACACTGGTTTTGGTAATTAACAGATTTTTAATTTTTTTTATTTTTTGCCAAAGAGCCAAGGAATATGAGCAAATATTAACTAACAATAACTAATGATAGATAATAGCTGTGGCAATATAAACTAGCTTTTAAGATACATGACATTGCTTCTGTCATGATACAAATTAGCTAAATAAACACAGAATGTAGCTGATGACAGACAGATATTTGTAGATATACTGTACAGTGCCCTCCACTAATATTGGCACCCTCTGTAAATATGAGCAAAGAAGGCTGTGAAAATTTGTCTTTATTGTTTAACCTTTTGATCTTTTGTTTAAAAAATTCACAAAAATACTCTGCTCTCATGGATATAAAACAATTACAAACAAAACACAGGTTTATTAAAAAAATAAACTTTGTTAAATATAGGTGTGCAACAATTATTGGTACCCTTTTAGTCAATACTTTGTGCTACCTCCCTTTGCCAAGATTACAGCTCTGAGTCTTCTATAATGCCTGATGAGGTTGGAGAATACATAGCAAGGGATCTGAGACCATTTCTCCATACAGAATCTCTCCAGATCCTTCAAATTTCGAGGTCCACGCTGGGGGACTCTCCTCTTCAGTTCACCCCACAGGTTTTCTATGGTTTTCAAGTCAGGGGACTGGGATGGCCATGGCAGGATCTTGATTTTGTGGTCACAAAAAAACATTTTTGTGTTGATTATGGTGTATGTTTTGGCTCATTGTCCTGCTGGAAGATCCAGCCATGGCCCATTTTAAGCTTTCTGGCAGAGGCAGTCAGGTTTTCCTTTAATATCTGTTGATATTTGATAGAGTCCATGATGCCATGTATCCTAAAAAAATGTCCAGGTCCTCTGGCAGAAAAACCGCCCCAAAACATTAAAGAGCCACCACCATATTTAACCGTGGATATGAGGTATTTCTCCAAATGTCTACCTCTCTGTGTGCACCAAAACCACCTCTGGTGTTTATTGACAAAAACCTCTATTTTGGTTTCATCTGACCATAGAACCTGATCCCATTTGAAGTTCCAGTAGTGTCTGGCAAACTGAAGATGCTTGAGTTTGTTTTTGGATGAGAGTAGAGGCTTTTTTTCTTGAAACCCTTCCAAACAACTTGTGGTGATGTAGGTGACTTCGGCTTGTAGTTTTGGAGGCTTTCTGACCCCAAGATGCAACTGACTTCTGCAATTCTCCAGCTGTGATCCTTGGAGATGTTTGGCCACTCAAACCATCCTCTTCACAGTGCGATGAGACAATATAGACACATGTCCAATTCCAGGTTGATTCATAACATTTCCAGTTGACTGGAACTTCTTAATTATTTCCCTGAAGGTGGAAATTTTCAATGCTTGTGCTATTTTCTTATAGCTACTTCCCATTTTATGAAGCTCAGCAACATTTTGCCACACATCACAGCTATATTCCTTGGTCTTACCCATTGTTATGAATCACTAAGGGAATTTGGCCTATGTTTCATGGTTGAACAATTTCCTGTTCCTAGTCAACCATGTGTACTAAAAAAAAAAAAAAAAGTAAAATATTAATGGGAATATACTTCAAATATATTTTTCTCATACTAACCCCAGTTCCATAAAATTTGGGATTTTTTCTAAAATGCAATAAAAAACAAAAATCTGAATTTGTCAAGTCTCTTGAAACTTTAATTAACTGACAAAAGTACAATGAAAAGTTATTCAATGTTTTCACTGACCAACTTAATTGTATATTGTAAATATAAACAAATTTAGAATTTGATGCCTTCAACACACTCAAAAAAAGGTGGGGCAGAGGCATGTTTACCCCTGTGTTACATCACCCTTCCTTTTAATTACACTTTTTAATGGTTTGGGAACTGAGGATACTAATTGTTGCTGTTTTGCAAGCGGAATTATTGTCCATTCTTGCTTGATACAAGACTTCAGCTGCTCAACAGTCCTTGGTTGCCATTGTCTGATTCTCCTCTTCATGATGTGCCATAGGAGACAGATATGGACTGCTGACAGGCCAGTCAAGCACACACACTCTGTGTCTACAAAGCCACGCTGTTGTAGCACATGCAGAATGAGGCCTGGCATTGTCCTGCTGAAATAACCATGGACTTCCTGGGAAATGACGTTGTCTTGATGGCAGCATATGTCTTCTTCAAAATCCCAATATCGGCAATACTCGGCAGTACCTTCACACATATGCAAGCCGCCCATGCCGTGGGCACTGATGCACCCCCATACCATCACAGATGCTGGCTTTTGCACCTTTTGTTTATAACAGTCTGGTTGGTCTTTTTCATCTTTGGAGAACTCGATGTCTGTTTTTCTCAAAAACAAGCTGGAACGTGGACTCATCTGACCACAGCACATGTTTCCACTGCCTTCCTCAGTCCATCTGAGATGAGCTCGGGCAGTGTTTCTGCATAGAGTTGATGTGTGGCTTCCTCCTTGTGTAATAGAGTTTCGGGTTGCATTTCTGGATGCAGTGGTGGACTGTTAAGTGACAACGGTTTTCCGATGTACTCCCGAGCCCGTGTGGTTATATTTATCACAGTAGCATGATGATTTCTCAGGCAATGCCGCATGAGGGCTCGAGGTCACGCACATTCAACAGTAGTTTCTGGCCTTTTACGCAATGAGATTTCTCCAGATTCCCTGAATCTTTTCACAATATTATGCACTGTAGATGGTGAAAGACCTAAATTCTTTGCAATCTTGCATTGAGCAATGTTCTTTTTGAACTGACTGACAATTCTCCCACGAAGTTTGGCACAGAGTGGTGAGCCACGACCCATCCTTGCTTGCAAAGACTGAGCTTTTGGCGGATGCTCCTTTTATGCCCAATCCTGATGCCCTCCCCTTTTACCAATTAACCTGATCCTCCAAAATGGTGTTACTTGAATATTCTATAAACTTTTCAGTCTTATTTTGCCTCTGTCCCAAATTTTTTTTAATGTGTTGAAGGCATCAAATTCTAAATTTGTTTATATTTACAAAATACAATTATGTTGGTCAGTGAAAACATTGAATATCTTTTTTTTGTACTTTTACAGTTAAAGTTTCAAGAGACTTCACAAATCACAGATTTTTGTTTTTACTGCATTTTAGAAAAAATCCCAACTTTTATGGAAATGGGGTTAGTATGAATTCATAAGAGTGTCAATAATTGTTGCACACCTATATTTAACAATGATATTTTTTTGATAAACATGTTTTGTTTGCAATTGTTTGATAACCATGAGAGCAGAGTATTTTTGTGAATTTTTTTTAAACAAAAGATCAAAAGGTTAAACAATAAAGACAATTTTTCACAGCCTTCTTTGCTCATATTTACCAAGGGTGCCAATATTAGTGGAGGCCACTGTACACCACTGCTTAAAATTTATGTGCATTACTAGACAGAATGCAATATTCTGTTGGTATAAACAAACACCAAAAGACACATCCACATCTAGGTGAAATTTCTGTTGCCATCATATGACACAGCAATAAGCCTGAAAAAAAAACAAAAACACTGTAGTAAAGATGATTACACGCGATTACCTGAATGAGTGAGTTGTGTAAGCATGTGTGGGTGGATGTGAGGGAGAAAGCAAGCTTGAACGTGATCATGCAGATGTCAGTGAGAAGGAAAAATAGATTTAAAGCAACATTTAAATAATGTAAAATTTAAGATGTACAGTAAACCAGCTTATCAGTGTGATGCATTTATCTCATGCATCATCACTATCTTATTGAAATGTTCCAGTGTTTATTTCAAGAAATACTCTACCTGTTTTCTCAGTTATTTTGACCTTGGCTTGGTTGTTAGTGCCAGATGGGCTGGTTTGAGTATTTCTATAACTCCTGATCTCCTGGGATTTTCATGCCCAACAGTCTCTAGAGTTTACTCAAAATGGTGCAATAAAGAAAAAAACATCCAGTGAGCAGCAGTTCTGGGGGTGGAAACACCTTGTTGATGAGAGAGGTCAACAGAGAATGGCCAGACTGGTTTGAGCTTACAGAAAGTCTACAGTAACTCAGATAACCACTCTGTACAATTGTGCAATTGTGTGCATCCCTTCATGGCCACAATTTACCCATCTTCTAATAGCTACTTCCAGCATGACAATGCACCATCTCACAAAGCAAAAGTGGTCTCAAACTGGTTTCATGAACATGACAATGCGTTCAGTGTTCTTCAGTGCCCTTCCCAGTCACCGGATCTGAATCCGATAGAACACCTTTGGGATGTGGTAGAACGGGAGCTTCACAGCCTGAAAGTGCACCCGAAAAATCTGCAGGGGGTGTGATGTGATCATGTCAATGTGGACCAGAATCTCAAGGGATGTTTCCTACATCTTGTGGAATCCATGTCATTAAGAATTGAGGCTGTTTTGAGAGCAAAGGGTATTAGTGTAAAGTTCCTAAAAAGTGTTTATTGTTTAAGTGTTTGACTGTATAATTAATGTTATATGACACTTTCATCTTATATTAATTACACAAGATAATGCTACACATTTGTTATTATTATGATTATTATTATTATTAACATCAACAACAACAACAACAATAATAATAATATATTATTATTATTATTATTATTATTATTATTATTATTGTTAGTGCTTGGACCCCTAATATTGCATACTGCATCTCTTAATGTACTGAAATGAAATCATGATTCTAGGTCAAAGATCTGTGAATACGTAGCTAAACTCCCAAATAGCCTGGAACATCAAAACAACTACTTCTCACGCAAGCCTCTCCCACACACACACACACACACACATTTCCTCTCACACCACACTACGGGCAGCAGTAGAAGAGAAGCAGCAGGGACAATATGTCTGCTCCAACTTTTGCAGCAAAGATAAAGTCCCACATGGAGCGGGGCATGAATATGAAGGATGCGGAGAAGCTTTACAAGCAAAATGGGATCCTCTACCCCACGATCATGAGTCCACCGGAGAACCTGGATGCCTTGAAGGACCTGGAGGCCAGGGAGGATGATGTCATGCTGGCGGCGTATCCCAAATGTGGTGAGTAAGACCTGAATTTAGATCAAATATATCTCAGCTGTTGCTTTTTTTTCTTTCTTCTCAGCTGTTTCTGCAGCTCTATGAAAGTAGAGCGAGTCTCTCATTCAGTGCTGGAATGTGAGGAAAAGAGGTATGGCATGGATCAGGTTTCACATTACATAACACCTCCCAGATCCGTAATTTAGAGTAAAGTCCAGTGTGATGCAGTCTCAGCAATACTAAACCTTGTGTTGCAGTTAAGTAAAAAGTTCCAGGTTCTGCAGGATGTTACGTAACACTCCAAGTGGTGTGCGTATCTGTTCGTTGTGTCAACACTGCTGCTTAATCACTGCCTTCTTTTCAAGTACAAAAAAGAGAATTAACATAACCACAAACAGAGTAATCTCTGAGCTCCTGTTTTGTTCCAGGCTGTAACTGGATGGTGGGAGTGTTGAGGAAAATTTTGACTACATGTGGATACACTCTCCCTGAAAGGCCCCCAATTATCGAGTTCCACTCTCCAGAGATACAGAAGGTCTGTATTGCTACAGAAACCTCAAAGCATTCTGAGGTTAAGGGGACAAAACATCCCTTATATACTGAAAGCTTTTGTGTTCTCCTTAATTAGTATTCTGCTGTGAGCAAGCAACTGTCAGGCTGCTTTCAAACTTGGCTTTTCTTTTGGAACACCTTATGTGCTGATATTTAAAAAAACAACCTCAACCATAACAACTTTCTTACCAGTCCTAGCTAGTAATCACTAACTTACTAGCCTAGGCTAAATTATGATAATGAAAGCAAGGCTTTTGGCACACCAGTTTCTAGCTTGCTATCTAGATTAGATTTATGAAATATCTGTAAAACAAAATGAAATAAATATTGGTTTAACTCTGAAGATGAGCTTGGAAATTTTGAAAACTGGAAATGCACCTATGCCTTTTGTCATCCTGACTAGCTAGCAGGCTAGTTAACTGCTTGTAAACTAGTTTGTATGTGTCACAGATTTTTTAACAGCAGCCAAACCTGTCAAAATATACCACAACAACAACAACAACAACAACAAAAATCTACTGTTTATCACTAACTAACTAGTAGCAGAATTAGCTAGTAGCTTCTGTGGCAACAATTTTCCAGTTACCACACTATCCTCTTTCAATTGCCATATTTGTGTTGATTGAAAATTGATTGAACAACCAGATCTATGGTTGAGGACTTAAAGAGGATTTTCAATGTCCAAGTTTGGAGTAGGATTGACACGATACCATAAACATACCTTACGATACTATACCAGATGAAGTATCATAATACCACGCAATATTGTGTTAATTCATTATTCCATATGAGCCAAATTTACAGAAATACATACATATAAATGAAAACAGACAAACCACATTTTCCTCTAAATACTGTATTAATGAGATTGAAGAACTGGCTATTGGAAAAACTCAAGAACAGTCAAACCACTGACAAGCATCTAATTCAGTGTGTCACATGTTTCGTCTATTCTTGTATAGAGCAATGAAATCATGCAAATGGAAATTGTCCTTAGAGTTCTAAGAATGAACACAACATTAGGAATAAATAACAATTTAAAAAAAATAAAATAAAATTGGGGACGTTAGCTTGCTTGGTAACGTGGCTAATTTTATTATTTTCACATAGCAATTAGCATAATGTTAGCTTGCTTACTAGCAAACACAGCTAATTTTAGTATTTACAGACAGCAATTAGCATAATGTTAGCTTGCTTACTAGCAAACACACTAATTTTATTATTTACACACAGTAGTTAGCACAACGTTAGCTCACTTACTAGCAAACAGGAAATCTTTAAAGATTTTAGGTTAAAAGATTTTAGGTTAAATGAAGTGTAAATGTGAACCTTTGTGTATTTTGCAAAAACAGTGAGATGTGTCGTTTTAGCGAAAATAGTATTAACTGCCGCACAACATTACTTGCGGTACTACCGTATTGACGATACTACCGTTTAAAAAAAATACAGTGGCGTCAGCCGTATTTTGAAACTTTATTATTGCGATACTACCGTAGTACCGGTATACCATGCAACCCTAGTTTGGAGTTTGGGAGAATTACTGTAAAAGGAATAAATATAAGAAAAAGAGGAATTGGTTTAGCTCTGAAGCTAAGGAGGTTGCTTGCCTTTATTGTGGCAGCTGTTTAAAGTTAGCTGCTTGTTAGCTGCTCCAAATCTACAAGTTGGAAAGTTTGAGTTGGAATAGATTGTAAGAGCGTGGGTATAAACACAATGAGGCTGTAGTAAATGAGTTTTCCTGTTCGGCGTGATGATATTTAATGTACCCAACAACCTCTGTAGTCCCACTGACTTCTCGACAATTGAACCGGAGGTGCTAAAATGCTAACTCATTGCCAGGTTTTAAGACACATTCCTGCACCACTCTATATACACACATCCTCACATGTAAGCAAAACTTGATGAATCATATTCAGTGCATAAAAACGTGCGTAGGCAAAGTTCACGCACAAAACTATACTTATGCACGGTTGATAAATGAGGACCCTGATATTTTGACATTTGTGTTTTTTGGGTGCTGACTTTGACCCTTACTCTACCTCCCTAAGCCTTCTGTGACAGCTTGACTTCACTTTGCAAGTTCTGCTGTGTCCAATGTTATGTTAACATAATGTATAAGAAATACTTGATCAATCCCATTCAATGCATAGAAATGTGCGTACGCACAAAACTATGCGTATGCACGGTTGATAAATGAGGACCCTGATATTTTGAACTAGCCTCATCAAAGATTTGGACTGTGATTTGGACCTGTTTAAACATTTGTGTTTGTTTGGTGCTGACTATGACTGTTTTTGACCCTTACTCTACCTCCGTAAGCCTTGTGTGACATCTTGTGTTCACTTTTCTGCTGTGACCAAAAAAATGTGAATTCTGCAAAGCACCCTGCATTCTGGTTGCTTCCCACAGGATTACATGTAGAATATGTGCTGGTGCCAAGAGTGAAAGCAGCCTTGTAGCTTTTTGTTCTCTACTCTCAGGGATAAAGTGGTGCCAAATTGTTTGACTTTCATCTTTTTAAATGTTTTTCTTTGCAGAGTGCAGCCCAGATGCCGTCCCGGCGTTTTTTTGCGACTCATTTGCACCCTGATCACATCCCTGTTTCATTTAAGACCAATCAAACAAAGGTCAGTGTGAGAGCACTTTTCAGCTTGTGACAGAGCACATGACACATGGTTTCACTCTGGCATTGTTGTGTTAATAGTAATTCCACCTAATATTCAATCCTGAAGTCTCAGCTTATTATTCACCCTATTATAAAAGCACACTATTTTACTAACTACCATGAATTATTCAGTAACTACACAGAAACTAATATGCATATGAGGTTACATCAGTGACGAATCAGCCATGCAACAGAGCCCATGGTTATTTTCAGATAATTTAAGTCAGTTCCAGGGACCCGGGTAATGTTGTGTCTTGGATTTTGTATATTTTCTTCACCTTCAAAATGTTGTTTGTTTTCAGATGTTGGTGGTGTTTCGAAACCCCAAAGACACCGTCGTCTCTTATTACCATTTCATGAACAACAACCCAGTTCTGCCCAAGGCCGAGTCCTGGGACAAATTCTTCTCTGACTTCATGTCCGGTGAAGGTGAAGTGAGCTAGAGCTCCTGAGTTCAGTCATAATGTTTATTTCTTTGAAGAGAACCGAGTATAGACGTCTCATACTCACCCGATTTTCACACACAGTGGCCTGGGGTTCATATTTTGACCACGCCCTGGCCTGGGAGAAACACATGGATGACCCTAATGTGTTGATTGTGACCTATGAGGAACTGAAGGAGGTAAAATAAAAGTATATACAGTATGTCTTGATCCAAGCTGGCCATGCTTGTGTCTTAGCATATCAGATGAAAAATAATCTGTGTTTGTGTTCAAAATTCAATTCTGTTTATTATTATTATACATATATGAAGTTCAGAGTGCAAGAGTTCATATTTTCCTTATTCAATATATGTAATGTGCCTGGAGTTCTTGTAAAGAGTAGGGGTATCACCCCGGTGTCCTGGTGAAATTGCCCCATTGGCCCTTGTCTATCATGGCCCCCTAATAATCTCCATCCCTGAATTGGCTATATCTCTCCTCTCCACCAATAGCTGGTGTGTTGTGGGCATTCTGGCGCACTATGGCTGCCGTTGCATCATCCAGGTGGATGCTACACACTGGTGTGGTTGAGGAGATTTCCCCCCATACTATGTAAAGCGCTTTGAGTGTCTAGAAAAGCACTATATAAATGTAACTAATTATTATTATTATTATAAAGTAATAACGAACTGCTCTCATTTACCACCTGTAGCAGCAAATAATACAGAAATGCTTTACTACAAAAGCACTGTTTTTTTATCCTTCATTAGAACCTGCTTGAGGGTGTAAAGAAAATCACAGACTTCTTCAGCTTCCCTCTGACAGATGAACAGGTCAAGGTGATTGCCGGAGAGAGCACATTCAGTGCCATGCAGTCAAGCTCTAAATCTTCTCATGGAAAGTTTGGCAACGTCTTTTTCCGAAAAGGTAATTTAGATGAGAATTAATGGTGGGTTCGGGGATGGGTTCACCTACAGAGTTCTTGGTTCTTCCTGCCATTTAGTGACACGCACAAAACATCCTAACAGACAAACCTCACAGAGCTGAAAACGTCAATGTTGAAAGAGCACCTCCTAAGCATGGTGCACGCTAAACCTTCCAATAATGCAGCTCAGCCTTTGCAGTGCATCAGATGCCATAGTCACACACACTAACTCTTCCTCATTATCTAGGGTGCCATTACTTACAATCTTGATTGGTTAATCTTGTTTCTCACCATAACAGCTGGTCGGCAAGAAAACATGATTAAACACTCAACAGTAAAGTATTGAGAGACAGCCAGGAATCAAGAGAGCAAAATTCTGGGTGGGAGGGATGGCATACTTTCCCATGTCAATAACAGCGATAATAACCAATCATGGGTGCCTGTGAGATCATGTATGTAGAAGAGGGTGAATAGCGCTTTCCTCCAAGTGTGTTACTCTGTGATGCAGCAGTTCGAACAGATGTAGAGGTTGGCTTCACGTGTTTTATAGGAAGCACATGTTTGCCCCACCCTCCCCATGTTGTTAACAAGTTAGTTAGTGGGTGGGAATTGGCAAGACCAAATTAGGGAGAAAATAGAAAATGTGATTTAAACAAACTAAGACACATTCATTTGATGTTTGGGGTGGTTCAGTATAGAGGAACTGTAATGATGACCTTTTGCGAACATCGTTATAGTGCATATATTATGCAAAACAGTGGCAGAGCATCACCAGGGAAGAGACCCAGTGTCTCATAGTGTGTACTGGTTCCAGATTTCATTTATGATTGTTTTATGTTTGTCCAATTACATTTGGTCCCTTAAAAAGAAGGGAGCAGTTATAAAAAGTGCTGTATAATTTAATTTCAGCTCCAACACACTGGTCGACGGCTAAAATAACTTTGTACAAGTATTTATGTACCTGACTGTATATAAATAAATATTTTAGGGGAGTTCAAACATGAAATACCCCTTAGCTACGACTCTGTGATAGGCTGCTTCATGACATAATTTATTCAAATGAAGTGGTACTAGTATAATGGTTTCTTGGTATATTACCAGTACAGACTCAATTACCAGGTATCCAGGTATCCAGAAGAAGAAGCAGGTCTCCAAATGTTAATCTTTGCTAATTCTGTTTCTTTAACAGGTGAGGTAGGAGACTGGAAGAACCACTTCAGTGAGATTCAGAGTAAGCAGATGGATGAAGAGTTCAAGAAGAAACTATCAGGAACCAAACTGGCAGCCAAGCTTAAATACGAGCTGTACTGTTAGTGATCTGAAATAATAAACACTGTGAAACAAGACTTTAAAAACTTTTTTTCTCAACAGTGATTTTTAGGCATAAATAATTAACACATTACACTTTGAGCTCATATACAGTATAGTAGATAGCTAAAATGACAGTAACTTGGACATTGACTTAGGACTGTCACTGTCCTAATATTTATGTGCCTGACTGTATATAAGATGGTAATCACCTCTAGACCTCTCCAATACTATATATACCCCATTACCCTCATTTTTACTGTTGCTTCTCCCAATCCAACATGGCTGACGATGACAGATGCAGCACGTCTCAGGAATTTCTGTCTACATTTTTTTTTACACAAAAACTTCAAATCAAATAAATAATATATGACTCTAACCAAGTTGTTAGTTTTTTTAGTACTTTTTACAAATAAGACCTAAATAATACCTGTATTTATTAAAAAATAAAAGATATGATTTACTTTATTGTCACTGCACAGACAATGAAATTTAGTGTTAATTAAATATAGTATTATATAAATATATCTTTTCTATCATTTTGGATACTTACTTTTTTTCTTTCTTTTTTTTTTTTTAAGTCCCATTTTACTTTTAGTTGATGCCTACTAATTTAAATTTGTAATATTTAAAAAGTCCTCTGTTGAGTTGGCAGTGTGTTTTGGGTCATTGTGTTGCTGCATGATAAAGTTCCTCAAAATTAGATTGGATGCATTTCTCTGTAAATTGCCAGAATGTTTCTGTAGACTTCTGAATTCATTCTGCTACTACCATCCTGAGTTACATCACCAATAAAGATTATTGACCCTGATCCAGAAGCAGCCATGCAAGCCCAAGCCATGACACTACCTCCACCATGCTTGACCAATCAGCTTGTGTGTTTTGGATCTAGAGCAGATCCTTTCTTCCCCCACACTTTGGCCTTTCCTTCATGTTGGTAGAGGCTAATCTTCGTTCCAAAACTTTTGTGGCTCATCTCTTGATTTCTTTGTAAATTCCAATCTGGCTTTCCAATTCTTACTGCTGATGAGTGGTTTGCATCTTGTGGTATGGCCTCTATATTTCTGCTCTCTTCTTCGAGCGGTGGATTGTGATACCTTCACCCCTGCCCTGTGGAGGTTGTTGGTGATGTCACTGACTGTTTTTTTTTTTTTCCACAGCTCTCACCATTTGGTATCTGTTTCACAGTAGACCAGTGGTTTCTTTTTCAGGACATTCCAAATTATTGTATTGATTATGTCCAATGAGTGTGCAATCCTCTTTTCTCAGCTTCAAAATGGCTTGCTTTTCTCCCGTAGACATCTCTATGACTTTTATGTAGGCTTATACTTTTTAACAACAAATTCAGTCTTCACAGGTGAAACTGAAGGCTAAAACCAAAGGTCTGTTTCATGAAGCGAGTTGAACAAATTCAGAGTTGCAGCGTAAGTTTTAGAGTTGACAAACCCAAACAAATCCAATCTGGGTTAATTAAGGTTAACAGGTTTCATGACGCTGGTTATCAACTATCTCAGTCAACCCAGGTTTTAACCCTAAGGTTTACTCAGCGTGCGCGTGCACATAAAAGCCAGACATTTGCAGCAAACAGCCAGTAGTGTTCAAAATGGAAAAAAGCAGGTGTGCATACTTCCCGTTGAAGAGCAGGAAATTACTATGCGAAAATATGAGGAATTTAAACCTACACTAAACACAAAAAGCAACACTGTTGTGGCTGTCAAAGCCTGGGAAAATTGCTGATTGTGTAAATGCGTAAATTTACTTTAAATAGGCTCACAATGAGAATAGATTAATATAAAATTTATAACCCCATCATATTTCATGTAATTTCATTTAATATAGATGTCGATTTTTGAATTAAATATTAATAAAATAAAGATTAATTTGTGAAAATATATTAGGACAGGAATAACGCCACTGCATGAAATGTACCACTTGCAAAGAACCACAAAGCAACACATACAGTTTGCAGTACAGTAAGAGCGTGGCTTCGGCGTGTCAGATTTTTAATATGCGGCTCAAGCAGCCGGTATAGATAAAATATACCATCTGCCGAAAATCCATATTTTTCGTATAGATGGTCATCGGGAAAAGCCAACATAAGCACTAAAGTGTTAACTTTGATGCATCAGATTTATCTCACTTTGCTCACAGCTGATTGGTCCAATTTGGGTTTGAGTTCTCTTACCCAGAATAAAACCTGCTCCGGAGCAGATTAGCTGTGGATCGTAAGTTACCATGGCGATGAAACCCACCAAAAACCAATCCATTTTGTTGAGACCGAGAAACCAGAGTTTGCTCCAACTAAATTGAAACTTACCTGAGTAGCCACTGAAACCGGCTTCATGAAACAGGCCTCAAGAATAGACATTCAGAGCCATGTATTGTTTAAACAATCAATGTAACAAGACACACCTGGGTAACAAGAAACACCTGTTCCACTATTTTTGCTTGCCTACAAATTGGGTAGTCTGATGCAAAATGTGCTATGTTCTATGCCGTTTAACACGTCCTACATATAAAAACCAGGAAATAAAAGCTGAAATTCTAAACTCTCTTCTCATATTCATCTTTTGATCTCAAACCCAAATGTCTTCAGTCTACAGAAAAAAACAAATGAATTGGCTTTGCCGTTACAATAGCTTCAGAGGGATCTGTATATACATGTGTGTGTTCTTATAGCTCATAAGCAGATACTTGAACATTACACTCAAGTGCGATATCAATACAAACAATTCCATAAAAAATGTGGATGCACACAAGAAAGTTTTTTTTTTCAGATTATTTGCATATCAGAAGCACTAAGCTGTCTAAGTGTAACTTAAAAGAATGTGAGAAATTAGGTATCATGCATACACGTTACTTATTTTTATTTCACTTATTTTTTGGTGTAGTATGTCTGCAATCTGGAGGAACCTGCATGAGTTGGAGCTGTTAAGGAACAAAAAGAGATGAGATAAACTTCCATGACCTCTGGCATTGAGTCAAACTTGGTCAATTTGTAATCCAAACCAGCTCCCTTTTACCTTCTACACCACTGATTAAACTTTATGTGCATTACAAGGCAGAATGTAATGCGCTGTAGACACACCCACATCTAGGTGAAATTTGTGTTATGATCATATGACACAGCAATAAGCCAGGAAAAAAAGCACACTGTGGTAAAGGTGATTACACGCGATTATCTGAACGAGTGAGTTGTGTAAGCGTGTGTGGGTGGGGTTGAGGAAGAAAGCCAGCTTGAACGTGATCATGCAGGTGTCAGTGAGAAGGACAAATGATCTCAGTAGACTTAAAGCGACATTTAAAAAATATCAAATTTAAGATGTAAACCAGCTTATCAGTATGATGCATTTATCTCATGCACCATCACTATCTTATTGAAATGTCCAGTATTTATTTCAAGAAATACTCTAACTGTTTTTTTTTTTAACTTAATCTCTAGCCACTGTATGTGCAGTGTGTGTTCAATTTCCATAAACAATAAATGTATTATGTTTCTCAGTACAGATAAAAAAAAAACTCTCTAAGGGCAGCCGTTGAGCTTGCCGATAAGGGTTTACAATACACAGTCGTTAAACTGGAATACAACGTGTCAGGATGAGTTACACCAAAACTGTTATTACAAACTCTCAACTTTTCAACACTAAAGCAATACAATACAAAGTAGTTCCAGTCACTTTACCCTTTCTTGAAGGGCTTGTTGCATAATATTGGCATCACCACAAATTCTCCCCCCTGAAAAAATAGTTCCTTCTTTTTAAAGGATGAATTTTACTGATTCGGAGCTTCAATTACAAACAAAAATTAATTCATACATTTATTGATGGATTTCAACAGCTTTAAGAGAGTAAACAGGTTTTTATTTTTCTGCTCTTACTACAAGCAAATGTATTGAAATTCTTGTCTGTGGTAATCACACATGCAGTATGGATAGGATGAAAAATACATGAGTATTCCTTTAATATAATGGGGTCACAGTTTGTGCTTAATAATGTATAATGTATAAAAAAATATTATGTGATACTTTCAGCTTACATTAACAAATGTCAATTCCACAAATTATTATTATTATTATTATTATTATTATTATTGTTATTATTATTATTATTATTATTATTATTATTATTAGTGCCTAATTAGTGCCTGGACCCCTTATAATGCATACTGCATCTTGTAATGAATTGAAAACCATGTAATCATGATTCTAAGTCAAAGATCTATGAATAGGTAACTTAACCAGAAACACCCAAACAACTCTTTCTCACGCGAGCCCTTCCTACACACGCACACATGTGCACACAGGAATACACACACACACACACACACACACACACACACACACACACACACACACACACACACACACACACACACACACACACATACATATACTTCCTCTCACAACACTCTACAGCCAGCAGTAGAGGGAGAAATTAATGCCTTCAGCAGCAAGGACAAGATGTCTGGTCAGACTTATGAAGAATCCATAAAGCTGAAACTGGAGCAGGGCATGAATACAAAGGATGAGGAGAAGCTTTACAAGCGAAATGGGATCCTCTACTCCACGATCATGAGCCCACCGGAGAACCTGGATGCCTTGAAGGACCTGGAGGCCAGGGAGGATGATGTCATGCTGGTGGCGTATCCCAAATGTGGTGAGTAAGACCTGAATTTAGATCAAATATATCTCAGCTGTTGCTTTTTCCACTTTCTTCTCAGCTGTTTCTGCAGCTCTATGAAAGTAGAGCGAGTCTCTCATTCAGTGCTGGAATGTGAGGAAAAGAGGTATGGCAAGGATCAGGTTTCACATTACATAACACCTCCCAGATCCGTAATTTAGAGTAAAGTCCAGTGTGAAGCAATGTTAGCAATACTAAACCTTGTCTTGCAGTTAGGTAAAAAGTTCCAGGGTCTGCAGGATGTTACGTAACACTCCGAGTGGTGTGCGTATCTGTTCGTTGTGTCAACACTGCTGCTTAATCACCGTTTATTTTTCAAGTACATAAAAAGAAAGAAAGATTTAATATAACTGCAAACAGAGTAATCTCTGAGCTCTGATTTTGTTCCAGGCTGTAACTGGATGGTGGGAGTGTTGAGGAAAATTATGACTACATGTGGATACACTCTCCCTGAAAGGCCCCCTCTGATCGAGTTCCACTCTCCAGAGATACAGAAGGTCTGTATTGCTGCAGAAACCTCAAAGCATTCTGAGGTTAAGGGGACAAAACATCTCTTATATACTTAAAACTTTTGCGTTCTCCTTAATTAGTATATAGTAGTGGGCAAACTGATATTTGGCTGCTTTCACAATTTTTTTTTCTTTTTTTGGAGCACCTTTTGTGCTGATATGAAAAAAACAACAACAACCAAAAAAACCTGCATTCAATGTGCACTCTGTAACTATGACAACCCTCTTACCAGTCCTAGCTATCTAGCCTAGTTTGAGCCTCCCATAAGCATTGTAGCACAGATCTCCTTTAATTGGTAGAGAGAGCATGACATTGAACATTTCTCTCTCTACATTTTTTTTTTTATTTTTTTTTTACAATATTTGCCCTAGCTTGCTCTTTATATTGGATTTATTGTTATCTGTAATAAAACTGAAATAAAGAGGAGGTTGCTTGCCTTCACTGTCACTCTGGAGGCTGAAAATCCAGACTATTTGAGCTGCTTGTGTTACTTTAAAAAATGTTAAATACACATTCTGTTATTTTTAGTTATATTCCAACCTTAGAATATTGGCAATCTAATATTCTCCATAAGTCCTCCATGTTAGTTTTTCTTGTTGTTGTTTTTCTTGCGACTTGATTGGTCAAGAGGTTAAAAAAAAAAAAAAAAAACCCTGCTTGATCTCACTCAGCTGAACCTCTTTCAACTTTGGATGTACAGCTAGAAAGCTCTGCATTCCTCTGCTTCCCACTGGATTAAATGTAAACTGTGTGCTGGTACCAAGAGTGCAAGCAGATTTATAACCTTTTCCCCCTGTACTCTCAGAGATAATGCTGTGCCAAACTTTTTGACTCTTTTTAAAAAATGTTTGTCTTTGCAGAGTGCAGCCCAGATGCCATCAAGGCGTTTATTTGTGACTCATTTGCACCCTGATGACATCCCTGTTTCATTTAAGACCAATAAAACAAAGGTCAGTGTGAGAGCACTTTGGAACATGTGAAAGATCACATGACTCCGGTTTCACGCTGACATTATGTTAATAGCAGTTCCACCTAATATTCAATCCTTAAGTCTCAGCTTATTATTCACCCTATTATAAAAGCACACTATTTTACTAACTACCATGAATTATTCAGTAACTACACAGAAACTAATATGCATATGAGGTTTCATCAGTGACGAATCAGCCATGCAACAGAGCTCATGGTTATTTTCAGATAATTTAAGTCAGTTCTAGGGACCAGGGTAATGTTGTGTCTTGGATTTTGTATATTTTCTTCACCTTCAAAATGTTGTTTGTTTTCAGATGTTGGTGGTGTTTCGAAACCCCAAGGACACCGTCGTCTCTTATTACCATTTCATGAACAACAACCCAGTTCTGCCCAAGGCCGAGTCCTGGGACAAATTCTTCTCTGACTTCATGTCTGGTGAAGGTGAGATAAATGTTCTAGAGTAACTGAGTATAGACGTCTCACACTGACCTGATTTTCACACACAGTGGGCTGGGGTTCATATTTTGACCACGCCCTGGCCTGGGAGAAACACATGGATGACCCTGATGTGTTCATTGTGACCTATGAAGAACTAAAAAAGGTAAAAAAAAAAAAATAAAATAAAACTGGCTATGCTTGTGTTTTAGCATATCAGATAAAAATTAATTATTATACTCATACCAGGCATTTTCAGCGATCTGAGGCTGGAGTGTAAATGAGTGGTTCAAAAGTTAAGGCTCTGGGTTACTGATCTGAAGGTCAGGGGTTCAAGCCCCAGCACTGCCAAGGTGCCACTGTTTGGCCCTTGAGTAAGGCCCTTAACCAGGGTTGCTGTATCATGGCTGACCCTGTGCTATGACTCCAGCTTCCTAACAATCTGGGATATGTGAAAAAAAAAAAAAGTCATTGTGCTGTAAACGTAAAGGCTTCTTATTCTTATTATAATAACGAACTTGTCTCATCTGACCACCATGTAGCATTAAATAATACAAAACAACTTTTCTACAATAGCACTATCTTTTTTTAAACCTTTCTTAGAACCTGCTTGAGGGTGTAAAGAAAATCACAGACTTCTTCAGCTTCCCTCTGACGGATGAACAGGTGAAGGTGATTGCAGGAGAGAGCACATTCAGTGCCATGCAGTCGAGCTCCAGAACTTCTCATGAAAAAATGACCAACATAATTTTCCGAAAAGGTAATTAAGCTGAGCATTAATGACAAGCTTGCAGAGTTTGAATTTGTTAGAGAGCTGGTAACAGTAACTCTGCTTTATCACACCAACCCATTGTTGATTGTTCTCCTACAACAGCATGACCCAAACGTCTAATTCTGTAACTATCTGCTTTATAAATTAGTCATAACTGACTCATGGTGTAAGTCACAGAAGGATTTGGTTCTTGTACTGGGCCATGCTTCTTCCTGACAGATTTCTTTTCATCCTTGTGTGTTTATTTTGATAGATATCAGCTCTAAATTTTTTAGCACGTTCAAAGCTCAGTTGATTTACATTTACTGACACCCACAAAATTGTGAAAGAGCGCCTCCTAAGTGTGATGTGCACTAAATTCTTGAGTAATCCATTGCAGTGTGTCGGCTATGACAGACGCATAATAAATTCTCCTCCTTTTATAGGGTGCCATTACTTTCAATCCACATAAATGCTCCCAACAGAAAAGTGTTCACCCTATCAAGAGAATCAAGAGAGCAAAACTGGCCGTGCTCTCTGGGTGGGAGGAATGGCATACTCTCTCTCCCCTATCAATCACGGCGACACTAGTCAATCATGGGCGTCTGTGAGCTTATAGTGGGGGAAAAAGTATTTGATCCCCTGCTGATTTTGTACGTTTGCCCACTGACAAAGAAATGATCAGTCTATAATTTTAATGGTAGGTGTATTTTAACAGTGAGAGACAGAATAACAACAAAAAAATCCAGAAAAACGCATTTCAAAAAAGTTATAAATTGATTTGCATTTTAATGAGGGAAATAATTATTTGATCCCCTATCAATCAGCAAGATTTCTGGCTCCCAGGTGTCTTTTACACAGGTAATGAGCTGAGATTAGGAGTGCTCTCTTAAAGGGAGTGCTCCTAATCTCAGTTTGTTACCTGTAAAAAGACACCTGTCCACAGAAGCAATCAATCAATTAGATTCCAAACTCTCCACCATGGCCAAGACCAAAGAGCTGTCCAAGGATGTCAGGGACAAGATTGTAGACCTACACAAGGCTGGAATGGGCTACAAGACCATCGCCAAGCAGCTTGGTGAGAAGATGACAACAGTTGGTGCGATTATTCGCAAATGGAAGAAACTGTCAATCTCCCTCGGTCTGGGGCTCCATGACCATGAGAACGGTGAGGAATCAGCCCAGAACTACACGGGAGGATCTTGTTAATGATCTCAAGGCAGCTGGGACCATAGTCACCAAGAAAACAATTGGTAACACACTACGCCGTAAAGGACTGAAATCCTGCATCGCCCGCAAGGTCCCCCTGCTCAAGAAAGCACATGTACAGGCCCGTCTGAAGTTTGCCTGAATGATTCAGAGGAGAACTGGGTGAAAGTGTTGTGGTCAGGTGTGGTCAGATCTCTTTGGCATCAACTCAACTTACCGTGTTTGGAAGAGGAGGAATGCTGCCTATGACCCCAAGTCATAACACCATCCCCACCATCAAACATGGAGGTGGGAACATTATGCTTTGGGGGTGTTTTTCTGCTAAGGGGACAGGATAACTGCACCGCATCAAAGGGACGATGGACGGGGCCATGTACCGTCAAATCTTGGGTGAGAACCTTCTTCCCTCAGCCAGGGCATTGAAAATGACCTTAGTGACTTGGAAAGCATCTGCAAAGAGGAGTGAGACAAAATCCCTCCTGAGATGTGTGCAAACCTGGTGGCAACTACAAGAAACGTCTGACCTCTGTGATTGTCAACAAGGGTTTTGCCACCAAGTACTAAGTCAAAGGGGTCAAATACTTATTTCACTCATTAAAATACAAATCAATTTATATCTTTTTTGAAATGTGTTTTTCTGGATTTTTTTTGTTGTTATTCTGTCGCTCACTGTTAAAATACACCTACCATTAAAATTATAGACTGATCATTTCTTTGTCAGTGGGCAAACGTACAAAATCAGCAGGGGATCAAATACTTTTTTCCCCCACTGTATGTAGGCGGAAGAGGGCAGATAGCGCTTTCCTCCGTGCGTGTTACATTGCCCTGTGATGCAGCATGAGCAGCAGTTTGAAAAAGACATGGAGGTTGGCTTCACATGCCTCAGAAGAAGCATGTGTTTGCCCCACCCTCCCTGTGTCATTAGTGAGTTAGCTCGTAGATGGGAAATGGCAATTGGGTGATTAAATGTGATTAAAAAAACAAAAGAGAAATGTTCATTTGACATTTGGAACGGTTAAATATGGAGGAATCGTCATGGTAATTGTAACTTTAAGAACATCATTGTAGTGCAATTACTGTGCTAATGTTATTTTACTTGCGTGTAATCAGTTGTGCTGTATGTGTGTTATATTAGCCACCCATTAATAAGCATTTTGAACTGTCCTAAAGCAATACCTCTGGGTTACTGGTACAAATGTTTCTTTGTCACAAAATATTACCGATATAACATCAACTGATGACCAGATATCCAAACTTTAATCTTTGCTAATTCTGTTTCTTTAACAGGTGAGGTAGGAGACTGGAAGAACCACTTCAGCGAGGCTCAGAGTAAGCAGATGGATGAAGAGTTCAAGAAGAAATTATCAGGAACGAAACTAGGAGCCAAGCTTAAATATGAGCTGTACTGTCAGTAGTCTGAAATATTAAACCCTGTGAAAAAGGACTGTTTTTTTTTTAAAGGTTATTTTTTAGCAGTGATTTAGCATGAATAATTATTACATTGTTACTAATTATGTTTACAAAATGTGAATCTTTATTACTACTGATTAAAGACTTCGACCACTAGATGGTGCAACAACTCATGGCTCATGATCTCTTCTTCTTAGATGCTGTCACTCAAAAAAAAAATCCTCTCCCCACAAAACATTTGTATACAATTTACAGCACACTCATGCTCCGTTTCAGAATAGCCCGAGAATATTAATTCTTGCCAAAACCCAGAGCTATAAATGAATGTCACCATGAAGAGCCTTCCGCTTTCTGTCTCCATTCTCAAGAGCCCCCTCTCCAATCTAATGAGCACTAATCAGGCCAGGGCCCCTGCAGGGCAAAACCAATCAACAAGAACAGGACTGCGACAGGAACAGGAGACAGTGGAGTCATTACGGATAAGCTGCCATTTCTCATCAAAACAACATTTTCATTTAGGAAACGCAGAAATGCAACGAATTGCAAAACAAGCATATCGGTTATCTTAACACAGCATACTGCCCCTTATAGAAAACACATTTAGACACATGACTGGTTTTAAACATTTTTCACACATACTGTAGGCCAAATTCCCTTAGTCATTCATAACAATGGGTAAGACCAAGGAATGTAGCTGTGATGTGCGGCAAAGGGTTGTTGAGCTTCACAAAATGGGAAGTGGCTATAAGAAAATAGCACAAGCATTGAAAATGCCCATTTCCACCATCAGGGCAATAATTAAGAATTTCCAGTGAACTAGAAATGTTATGAATCAACCTGGAATTGGACATGTGTCTATATTGTCTCAACGCACTGTGAAGAGGATGGTTCGAGTGGCCAAACATCTCCAAGGATCACAGCTGGAGAATTGCAGAGGTTAGTTGCATCTTGGGGTCAGAAAATCTCCAAAACTACAATCCGATGTCACTTACATCACCTACATTGTTTGGAATGGTTTCAAGAAAAAAGCCTCTACTCTCATCCAAAAACAAACTCAAGCATCTTCAGTTTGCCAGACCCTACTGGAACTTCAAATGGGATCGGGTTCTATGGTCAGTTGAAACCAAAACAGAGCTTTTTGGCAATAAACACCAGAGGTGGTTTTGGTGCACACAGAGAGGTAGCCATACGGAAAAGTACCTCATGCCCACGGTTAAATATGGTGGTGGCTCATATGTTTTGGGGCTGTTTTTCTGCCAGAGGACCTGGACATTTTGTTAGGATACATGGCATCATGGACTCTATCAAATATTAAAAGATATCAAATGAAAACCTGACTGCCTCTGCCAGAAAGCTTAAAATGGCCCGTGGTTGGATCTTCCAGCAGGACAATGATCCAAAACATACATCAAAATCAACACAAAAATGGTTTACTGACCACAAAATCAGGGTCCTGCCATGGCCATCCCAGTCCCCTGACTTGAAACCCATATAAACCCTGTGGGGTGAACTGAAGAGGAGAGTCCACCAGCATGGACCTCGAAATTTGAAGGATCTGGAGAGATTCTGTATGGAGGAATGGTCTCAGATCCCTTGCCATGTATTCTCCAACCTCATCAAGCATTATAGGAGAAGACTCAGAGCTGTTATCTTGGCAAAGGGAGGTAGCACAAAGTATTGACTAAAAGGGTGCCAATAATTATTGCACACCTATATTTAACAAAGATTAAATAGCAGAGTATTTTTGTGAATTTTTTCACAAAATTTTCACAGCCTTCTTTTCTCATATTTACCAAGGGTGCCAATATTAGTGGAGGGCACTGTATTTACTTGTGAAAATCACACATTGTTTGATCTGATGTGAACATAAATGAATAATGTAAAAAGCACGTGGAAATAAATAAATCACCCCGAAAAAAATTAATGTAAAAGAAAAATAATTGTGTAAAAATAAAAGGTGGAAAGAAACGAATCATTAAAAAAAGAAATCACATGAAAATGAATTCCTTGTGTGAAACAAATCACATGAAGTTAAAGGAATCGTGTACAGTCATGTGAAAAATGAATCATGTAAAATCACATTCAAATAAATGAAATATTAAACATAAAAATAAATAAATTGTGTAAAATCACATGAAACTAAATGAATCGTGTAAAATCACACATGAAAATAAATTAATCATGTAAAATGACATAAAAATAAATGAATTGTGTAAATATCACACCAAAATAAATTAATTGTGTAAATATCACGTGAAAATTAATGAATCGTGTTAAAATAAATGTGGAATAAATTTTTTTTGTGAAAAGTGAAAAAAATCACAGGTGAAAAAAAAAATTAATCACATCAAAATAATGAGAAAAATAAATTAATCGTGGAAAACAATCGCACATGAAAATAAATTATTTTTGTAAAAGTAACGTGTGGAAATAAATGAATCATGTGACAAAAATCACGTGAAAATAAAAACACTTGCAGTATACAGTACATGACAAATGTGTGAAACATAACATGAGAACTGTCTTTAATAACAGCATGTGTAAATATCACATATGAGTTAAGTGATTATTCACGTGAAGCCCATGTGACATTTCTGTAAGGGAAATATATTTGAGTTAAAAGATTTGAGATTCATAAGAAGAATTTAAGCTAATATGATTTTATCTCTTAAACACGAAACAATGTCCAATGAATAATATTTAAGCTCAGTAAACAGGCCTATGTCTATGTTTGATGTTAATTTCAACACAGAAGTACACTGTGTGAAAAATGTGTATTATTCAAGGAGAAATCAGTGAAGGGGCTGCGGATAATTAGCTTTATCTAAGTAATGAGGAGGGATATTTCAAGTAGACGAGCGTCTCTAATCATTTGTCCATTTTCAGGGAAGAATGCGGGGCACTTGCCGAGACCCTCACACAAATGAAGATCTTGACTCATCAGTAGTGATGACTTTGAGCTGATTTATTAATGAACGCTGCGCTCAGTGCATCACGTTGTGGTCGGGGACTCGACACCTTTGGGTGAGAAAATAAAACTTTAAAAACATCCAAACACATTAGAGTCCTACGCTGGGTACGTATTTCATAAAGCAGCTCAAAAGTTAAATTAACTGAACCGATATGTTCCTGCATCAATGTTTTTTAATGTTGTTTGTTTTTCAGAGCTCCTGTTTATCGCCAGGTCGAACCTACATCAGGGCACATTTAGATTTGTGACGTCTAAACTGAAATATAATGTCTATTTTAAAAAACCCTTAATCTATCACACCCATGGCATGGCTGTACTTGCAATACAGCAATATATCAGAGTTTTGAAAAAGCAATTTTGGAGGTACAATGTAAAATGTCGCATGGCTGCCCTTTTCACCAGGAATTCTCACAGGATTAGGATTGAGCATCTCGGTTTGTGATTCTGACACCTGCTTCCTTTCACATTGCTCACTGCCGTGCAGGGCAAGACCATAAAGACCATAAAGCCGAAAACGCAGCTTCACTATTTCCGTACTATAGTTAGGAATTTTGAGCAGCACACTGTTCTTTGCACAAATAAAAATATCCTGATATCATGACAAATGTGCACGAATTTGAATGATCGAGGAGGTTGTGGTTGGAACAACAGCTCTAACTAACTTTAAGCAAGGTTTAAGTTAGATACTAAATAGTTCGTAGTAGTTACTAAATACGTGCTTTCAGCTAGGAATTTTCAAGCAACTTTCTTTCTTTCTTACTTTTACACAAACTAAAAAGTTTTGAGCGAATTTTGAGCGAATTTCAATTTCATACAAATAAAGTCGTAAGTAAAAGTACAAATGCAAACTCCGTCCCCAAACTCTAACCTTAACCTCTATAACGACTCTTATAAGACAGTGAGAAAGAAAAGTTAATAAATAGATTTCCGACTCTCATCACCGTACATCTTTCTTATTGGTTTGAGTATAGCTACTGATAATTCGTAGCTACTAAATAATACGCTTTCACGCTGCTTCACTCATTCCAAACCATAGCTAGGAATTTCACAAACTAAAAAGTCAGATAACATGAAAAATTCCTACAGATTTCAAGAAATGAGGGCGACGTGATTGGAATTTGGTTAATTTCATAATTTTAAAGTGAGAAAGGAAGGTTCAACTTAAGAACTAGATTTCCAACTCTTGTGACCACACGTCTGTTTCCTATTAGTTTGTCTATAGTTACCGAATAATTTGTAGTTATTAAATAATATGCTTTCACACTGCTTCACTCATTCCATTCCGTAACTAGGAATTGTCAAGTAAATTACTCTGTATTTTCACAAACTAAAAAGTCAGATAATGTGGTTGGAAGTCACAAGCAAAAGAACACAAACCCCGCCCCCAAACGCTGACCTTAACCTCCATAAACTGTGTTGTACAAATTGAACAAATGAAATTTGTATAATTTAAAACAAAATTAAGTTAATTTAAAACAAATAAAGTCGTAAGAAGAGCTACAGATGAAATTATTCAGAATTTGTAACTGCAAGATCATGGTTCGCACAGATACTGTAGGATTGATGATATTTAGTGTTTTGACAACAGTTAGCTGACTGGATCTTTACTGGACATCTTGAAAAGTCAAAGACATCAACCAGAGACAACCAGGACTCCAAGGTAATAATCCAGTAAACTCCTAGAAGCCTTCGGTGCTTCCAGATTTGCATTCCAGTGTGAATAACTGAATAATATCCAGTACATACTGTGGCAACCAAGTAAGGTTTATACAGATCTTGGAAATTAAATGAAGAATAAAACAATTATCCTTTATATAGAAGTTATAGGGAAATAATCAGCAACATGGTGGTGTGAATGCAGCCTGGCGTGATGCAGACTAAGGGCGCGTCTCAATCAGCTCCCTAGTTCAGCACTGATCAGGATGTCGGCCATTTTAAGGGCTGTCTCAATTGCAAAATCCTTCCCGTGCTCTGGAACGTTCGTGCCCTAAAAAATCCCACAATGCACCGCAAAAACTAGAGAGCATCAAGGCTCAGTATGTTCCCTAACTGGAAATGATGTCATATCTTCTGAAGCCTCTCAACTCGAAAAAAAAATGGTGGATGAACTCTCAGCCGACTTCGTCTACAAATGTAAGCAGCTTGTTATCAAAGCTCCCAAATGATTTCTTACGTTAGGGATTTTTAACTTTATTTGACATTCTATATACGGTTTGTTTGAGTCTGACGACTTTCAAGTGTTAGATTTTAAAAAATCCACTAGCTAGCCTACGATCCTGCTTGAAGTAACATGACAAAAACGCATGTGATTAAGCTAACAAATGTATATGACATATAAAACTTAACGTGAGTACGTAGTCATATCACCGGAAATTGAGTCATCAGTGTCCCAGTGTGTAGTGAGCCAGGGTCCAGTGCCTAAATTCGTGTACATGATATACTGATTCACGACCTAGGGAGCTGATAGAGATGCACCTGTTACCACCCCAAAGTTCATTATATTCCTAGATCAGCACAACCTGAAGTGTTTTATTCCTCTTATACCACAGAAATCTGCTGATTATAAGTGCAATATATTAATGAACGACACATCGTACTTTTTTATCACCAGCCCCTCTTTTTTTCTCTTTCATGAAGTTAATAAGACAAGAAAAATCACCACTACCAACCACACAAAATACGACTGGCCACGCACTATGCTGAGTGGGAAAGATGCATTTGTGTACAAAGCATTTTTAGGAAATAAGAGTAAAAAGATTAAAAACAGTAAGAGTAATATTCTGGTTTTGGACTATTTCTATACCCAATAATCCAAAAGCAGTAAAGACTAGAACGATAAGAAATACAAGAAAACAGAAACAAGAAAAAGAAAAAAAAAAGAAAAGAAATGCATTTACATAGACAAGGTTCAAACTAAGGAGTATACTGTACATTATACTCCTACATTAGAGTCCTACTGCATCCATAAGAAAGACACAGGTACAACAAGTGGGTGGAGCCAGAGCACTAAAGGACCAATGAGGAACAGAAGAGCTGATGCTGTTGCCTCTCGGACAAAGGAAGAGTGTCATAGCGTCCTCTCAGGTTTTAGGGAATTTCCTATGACTAATACTGGCAGAAAACTGAAAAAAGGTGAACCGAAGCCTAAAGTTCTCATATGATGTTGTGTAATAAGCTGAAAGACATTCTACAAAGAAATATAATCCATTTAAATGTTAAGTGAAAACAAATCCAGCGTGAACAGGGCTTTGAATATGGATGTTTTTTTTTTTTTTTTCTGATCATCCATCCTTATTGTGAGATTTCTTTCTTCAAGACAGCAAGAAAACAAGCTGGGCAATGACAAAGCAGGCTTTGACCATTAACATGACACAAGCATAAAAGTTTAAAATATTTTCCAGCCTGTTTAAGTTGCTTGACCTTCAACTAAATCATTCTCAAGCACTCTAGGGCATGAATCGGTGAGATCGCAGCTCGAGGACATCACATCGTTGCCCATGACTCCACAAAACCAGGCACAAATCAACAAAAGAGCTGCCTGGATTAGCGGCCAATTTCCCCTCTCTGGTTTCCCTCTTCGCTGATAGTCCCTCAGCACTAGTCTCAGGAAATGAGCGCAGTCCGGTCATAACAGATGCACAGGCCACCATTACCTCAACCATGTCTGCTTTCCTGAGGTGCTTCATCAATCTTAGCACACATGCCTACACAAAGGCCAAGGCAAACACTCTTAACATCAAGCAAACCCGGTGTAGATAAACCTATATGCGGTGAAACCTGTGATTATGTCACTTCCTTTAAATAAACACTCAGAGTTCACCTGTGACGTTAATATATGCGTATGCGTAAATTGTAAAAAAAAAAAACAGTAATAATTAAAAAAAACTTTCATTAAGGAAGCAGGATACATGTGTGTGATCATTTGTCATTACCTTGAGTAGATGCCTTCTGATGGACAAATAAATGATTACATGGCAATATCGAAATATTACGGAAGTATTAACACTTGGTGGTGTACTGTTCTAGGAAAATAATCAACCACAGGGTGGTGTGATGCAGCCCAACTAACCCCGAGTTGATTATTATTATCATTAACATGATGTCCTAAAGTGCTTTATCCTCTTACACTACAGCAAAGTTACTCATGAACCTCATGCCATACTTTTTATCCATTTATAGTTACATTTAATGTTATGGAATATCCATGAGACAAGTTAGTTCCTGTTATCACTTACGTTATAGAAGATATACAGTAAACAGTTGTTCCCTCACCAAAGTCCGTATTATTTTTTACAGCTTGTCGTGTTACCGATAATTCGTAAATCCTGAACAATTTCCCATAGGGGAAAACTAAGCCCTGACACTGGAGACTCCTTCCATACCTCCTTCCATAAACATCAAGAGTGCTATAGTGTAAGTAATTTTATAATATTACACTAAAATACTAAGAGTCAATTATTAGTGTAACGTTAAGCTAAAATAGCAAAGTCTCTACGCAATCAATTGGGCTCGATGCACACTTCCATACTTTCCTAGCATACTTGATAGTAGAGTGTAGCTATAAGAGCTAATTCATGTTAAAAATGTTAAAGCTGCTGGGGGGGAAAGGCTCCTTAATATCATAAAACAATGAATAAATATAAATGATCACTTATGAAATGTTAGCCAAATGTTAATCTTAATTAATTAAAGAAGGTTAAATGAAAATGCATGGACTTCCATGTTGTGGAACCCTTAACCGACTCCTACAGTAGCTAACTTCTTCCAACCTTCGGAAACTGGCTATTTTTAACATGCAAATGTTTTTTTCTTTTGTTGATCAATGTTCCGTAACTTGCAATACCTACTTCACCTTAACTAGTCCTCCACTTCCTAGAAATACAAACTTTGCCTCTAATTAATTTATGGTTCTTTATGTAATATAGTAATGTTCTTCTAGTCTGCATCCTACACAGCTGCCACTGCCACTTAGCTTATCAGCCTGCTCATCTGATTCTTTGTAAGTGTATCCATTCTTGATTATAAGTTTGTCTTTTTGCCAAATAATTAAACTGTCCAAGTTGTTTAATGGATGTCTCCACTCCTTTAACAGTAAAAAGCTAAAACCTCTGACATCACAGGCTAGTTTGTCTATAAGGAGATTTATAATATTGGTTGTGCACATTCTTTATTAACATAGATTGGACGGGAGCGTATTGTCTTTTACATATCTGAAATCTCGCACCGTTAATATTTCATATGCAGCCATTAACCTAGTAGTTCTATTATGACCAGCAGTGCTGTCCATACAAGCATGGCTACTAAGCAACAAGTAATTCACACAAACAAATTATTACATTTACACCCACTGTATTATCTGGCTACTTAATTTAGTTATAATATGAATAATTTTTTTTTTTCCTCTTCATGCTCAATATGGACAAAAGTATGTGGACACCTGACCATCACACCCAAACTTTTGCCACAAAGTTGGAACCACACAATTGTCTGCAATGTCTTTATATGCTGCAGTATTATTATTACCCTCCACTGGAACTAAGGGGCTAAACCCAAACCTGTTCCAGCATGACAATGCCCCTGTGCACAAATCAAGGTTCATAAAAGTGAAACATGGTTTGCCAGGGTTGGAGTGGAAGAACCCGAGTGGTCTGCACAGAGCCCTGGATGGAATGGACTGGAATGGACTGGAATAATTGACCTTTTGGATAGTGTTATTATCCATGTTTCCACAGTTTGGAGTGATCAATTAACTACACAGTGACCAAGATCCACCATGGTAGTTCTGCCTCTCTTTGCATTAACACTACTCTGTATATTGCACCATTAGGTAAAGGCATCCCGTTCATTTGACATTAAGCCAAATGGCAAAATGGATAGGACATTGTATTCAAATGGTTCAAATTGACCAGGTAAATGGTTGAAGATGGAGACTATGACAACAAGACCCAAAATTGACACTGGGGAAAGCACATGGTTTGAGATTCAAGTTGACCTGGCCAGCTATATGGTCCAAGATTAATACTGGGCCCTACTGGGTCCTTTAGTTCATTATTAACACTGGGACACGTGCATGGATTCAGATCCACATTTGGGGCAGGTACACTGTAGGAGATCAACATACTGTATGTCATGCATATGATTCAAGATCGACATTGGGCCAGACATGTTTTGAGATTGACCCTGGGTCAGATGCATGGTGTGAGGTCAGCATTGGGGCAGGTCCATGGTCTGGAACATGGTTCACTGGGGAAGGTGAATGGTTCAAGATCAATACTGGGTCCTACTTTTGGTTCAAGATCAACACTGGGGCAGGTGCATGATTCAAAATCAATACTGAGACATACATTTCGTTTAAGATCATTGCTGGGGCTTGTGCATGGTTCTAGATCTAGATCGAAACTAGGGTAGGTGCATGGTCCGAGATCAACACAGGTCATGCCTATGGTTCAAGATCAACACTGGGCCAGGCACATTTTGTGATCAGCTCTGGGTCAGATGCATGGTCTGAGATCTACAGTACACTGGCACAGGCCCATGGTCTGCAATCAACACTGGAGCACTGAGACTGTTCAAGATAGACACTGGACCAGACACATTTTGAGATTGAGTCTGGGTCAGACGCACAGTCTAAGATTGACATTGGGGTGGGCTCATGGTCTGAGATCAACATTGGGGCAGTTGCATGATTCAAGGTCCACCCTGGGCCAGGGACATAGTTTGAGATTTACATTAAGTTAGATGCATTGTCTGAGATCAACCCTGGTGCAGGAGTATGGTTCATTTTCTGTATTTTCTGCTTTTGAAGTTTTATAAAGTGGCTTACTCACTGACCTGAATCTACAGCAGATGAAAATGAGAGGTCCAATCTGATTAGTGAACATGCAGAATGCTGTAATCTGATTGACCCTGTGGGCCAATGCACTCGGGGAGTTGGAGATGCGCATAGGCAACTTGTAATGATGAAACACGATGCCTGTAATGACCAGCCCAACTCTCTCCTCGTCATAAGTTTATGAATCTAATCAGGGTGATGATGAACGTGCGTCCTGTGACAGCTGAAACCCGATATTTGAAAACAAATGGGGGGGAAAATGGACTTGTACGTTAAAGAATAGATTTAAATTATGTGCAAAACTATTTAGATAATCCTGACCTGGGATATTCTCTTAAATATCTTAAATAAAGGAATGTGTAATAAAATTCACAATCCTTTACCAAATATGTAAACGGAAAAATTCAGTTGATTCATTTGTAGGCAAACAATTATATTAGGTATACATGTACATGGATTAAACCACTAGTTAGCCATCTTAGCACACAGGTTCTATGGCTAAATGTTTTGAGTTACCATGTCATCGTGGAGATTATTTAATGACATTTTTTATTTATTAACAAATATGTTGTACTTTTGTACTTATGTAAACATTTAGTTACATTGTTCCAGCATTTCATGTTACCAAGAAACCACAAAGTCCTCCATCCTGAAGACTTTCCCATGTCATTACAAAGCACTGACACTGGAGACTCCTTCCATAAGTATTAAATAAACATCTCCTTATGGAAAACTTCACCATATCAACGAGTATACATTTTTCTTTAAAAAAAAAGAAATAAAATCCAGTATCTTTCCAGTATCTTTGCTTGTTGTTAGTATTAGATTATTTAGCACATCCACCACACAAGTTCCTGTGTATAAGCTGTTACTATAGAAATAATAATGGTTAGAATAAGCATATTCATTAAAACATGTTAATTGTATTACAGCTGGAACAGAGCTGCTGTAATAGAAAATTAACCAACACCTTCTGACTAATCAGAATGTAGAATTGTCTAAAACTGGAAATGTAATTTACACATATAATACGTTTTTTGTTTAGAAGCAGATATCAAAGTGTTGAACTTTTACTTGCAAGAGATGCAAAAAATTTTTCTTAAAGCAATTATGCTGATGTATAGCTTATTCCTTACATACATATTATTCATAGCACAGTGATAGCAATAGTCTTCATAGACTAAAAATGTTCCTCAACAATTTTTAATCACTTCTTGTGCATTAATAACATCTTAAATAATTTATAATTCAACATAGACCTTAAACGTGGCACAGTGCTGCAGTGGGTAGTGATGTCACCTCACAGGGTTCCAGGGTCTCCAGTTTAATCCTGAGCTTTGGTTGCTGTCTCTGTAGCATTTTGTGTATTCTCTCTGTGGGTTTCCTCCTGGTCCTCCAGTTTCCCCCTACCTCCTAAAAACATGCTGGTAAGTGGATTGTCTATGCTAAATTGCCCCAGTGTCTGAATGAGTCCACAGTCAGTGATGATTTGGGGTGCCATGTCATCTGCTGGTGTTGGTCCACTGTGTTTTCTCAAGTCGAGAGTCAATGCAGCGTCTACCAGGAGATTTCACTTCATGCTTCCATCTGCTGACAAGCTTTATGGAGATGTTGATTTCCTTTTCCAGCAGGACTTGGCACCTGCCCACAGCGCCAAAACTACTAGTAGGGTGGTGGTAGCTCAGTGGTTAATCTGTTGGACTACTGATTAGAAGGTCATGAGTTCAAATCCCAGCACCACCAAGCTGCCACTGTTGGGCCCTTGAGCAAGGCCCTTAACCCTCAATTGCTCAGATGTATAAATGTAAGTTGCTCTGGATAAGGGCGTCTGCCAAAATGCCTTAAATGTACTAGTAACTGGTTTGCTGACCATGGTATTACTGTGCTTGATTGGCCAGCCAACTCACCTGGCCTGAATTTTGTCAAGAGGAAGATGAGAGACACCAGACCCAACAATACAGACGAGCTGAAGGCCGCTATCAAAGCAACCTGGGCTTCCATAACACCTCAGCAGTGTCACAGGCTGATCGCCCCATGACCAAGTATTGAGTACATAAATTAACATACCTTTTAGAAGGTCGACATTTCTGTATTATAATTTGTTTATTCTAATATTTTGAGATACTGGATTTTTGATTTCCATGAGCTGTAAGCCGTAATCATCAAGATTAAAACAAAAAAGGCTTGCAATATTTCACTTTATGTGTAATGAATCTAGAATATATGAAAGTTCCACTTTTTGAATTAAATTACGGGACAAAATGAACTTTTCCACAATATTATAATTTTTTTAGATGCACCTGTACTGTACTAGAAATACTGTACACATGATTCCAAATAGAGATATACTATATATTAAGTTTAGTTAGTCGTATATATTATTGTGTGCGTGTGTCTCCGGCTTAGGCATCACCAGAAAGGCTCTGCGCTGGGTGGAATCCTATCTCTCAGACAGATCCTTCAAGGTATTGTGGAGGGGAGGGGTTTCTGAAACTCAGTAACTCACAACTGGGGTTCCCCAGGGGTCAGTTCTGGGTCCACTGCTCTTTTCTATTTATAGTACATCTCTGGGGTCTGTGATTAAGTCTCATAGCTTCTCATATCACTGCTATGCTGATGACACCCAGCTCTATTTGTCCTTCCAGCCAGATGATCCCTCCCTCTCAGCACGCATCTCTGCCTGCCTGTCAGACATCTCAAACTGGATGAAGGAACACCATCTCAAGCTCAACTTGGCAAAAACAGAGCTTCTCATCATCCCTGCCTTCCCCTCAATCAACCATAACCTCATCGTACAGCTTGGCTCAACCACACTCAAGTCAACCAGGACAGCCAGAAACCTTGGGGTGACTCTTGATGACAACTTAACCTTCACAGACCACATTTCAACAACTGCACGGTCCTGTAGGTTCATTCTGTACAGAATCAAGAAAATCAGACCCTATCTCACCGACCAGGCTACACAGCTACTAGTCCAGGCTCTTGTTATCGTAAAACTGGACTATTGCAATGCACTGCTCCCGGGCCTCCCAGCCAGCTCCATCAAACCGCTTCAGATGATTCAAAATGCAGCAGCACGCCTCGTCATCAACCAGCCCAAAAGAACCCATGTCACACCCCTCTTCATCTCCCTCCACTGGCTTCCTGTAGCTGCCCGCATCAAATCCAAGGCCCTAATGCTCACGTACAAGACCCTGTCTGGAACAGCACCTCCATACCTCAACACTCTCCTTGAGGTTTATGTTCCCTCACGTAACCTGCGATCGGTTAACGACCGACGCCTGGTAGTGCCTACTCAGCGAGGCTCTAGGTCCCTTTCCAGAACCTTCAAACTGACTGTCCCTCAGTGGTGGAATGAACTTCCATCCTCAATCTGGACAGCAGAATCTGTCACTACCTTCAAAAAATGGCTAAAGACCCACCTCTTCCGTAAACACTCAACTAACGCCTAACACTAATAACCCCCCACAATATAATAATAATAATAATAATAATAATAATAATAATAATAATAATAATAATAATAAAAACCTGCACTTACACTGGCTCTTACACTCCTACTCTGTGCACTTTGCTTCTCTAAAACTCAATTAAAAGTCTTGTATGGTATATTCTCCACTTGATATCGCTTTGCCTGTATTTCCTCATTTGTAAGTCGCTTTGGATAAAAGCGTCTGCTGAATGAATAAATGTAAATGTAAATGTAAAATTTGTGTGTGTGTGTGTGCGTGTGTGTGTGTCTGTGCGCGTGGGTGTTTTACTTCATACTCTAAACTAATGTCTGCTTTGACCACTTTGCACACAGGCGGTTACTAGTAAAAGTGACTCAGCCTCGCATCAGTTAAACAAATGCGATTTGACCACGTACTTTCGAGGACCAGACCACCGGCCATTAATTCCCTCCCCGTCATTTCTCTGCCCGATTCAACCGGGACCTTCATGACGCAAGAAAGTGTCAGAGGAAAACGAAACGACCGTCTGTATAAAATGCTGCAGGCGGGGAAGGACAAGAACAGAGGTAGAGGAGCTCGTGCATATCTGAACAACACGAGAAAAGAAGAAAAACTTTTTTTTTTCGGAGGAAAAGCTTCGGGAGTTTTTTTTTTGTGTGTGTGTGTGTGTGTGTGCGTGTGTTTTTTGTGCGCTCGTGCTCCGACGGCACGCTGCTGTTTTGGTTACAGCACCTCGGACAGCATCTTTTGAGGTTCACACACCTACACCTACGACAGTGAGTATATATATATATATATATATATATATACACACAGCAATTAATTGTGCAGATTTTCTAGAATTTCTAGAATTTGGTTTAAGATTAAATATGCAGAATTCTAGATATTCAAGGAATCTGCTTTAAGATTAAGTATGTAGAAATTTATAAATTCATATTAAGATTGCATTTCTAGAACGTCTAGTAATTCAGTTTAAGATTAAACATCTAGAATTGTTTTTTACAATGAAATATCCAAAAATTCTAGAAATCCAGTTTAAGATTAAACATCTAGAAATCTGAGAATTTCAGTTCAAGCTGAAATATTTGAAAACAAACAAACAAACAAACAAACAAACAAAAACACATTCTGTTTAAGATTAAATATCTAAAATTCTAAAAACTTAGTTTGAGATTAAACATGGAGGAACGCAAGAAACTCAGTTTAAGATAAAAAAAAAATAGAGAAATTCTAGAAATTCAGATTAAAATTAAATATTCAAAATTCTAGAAACTCAGTTTAAGATGCAAAGTTGAGAAACGATAGAAACTCAATTTAAAATTATATATCCGAAATTCTAGAAATTCGGTTTTAAGGTGAAGCATCTGGAAATGATGGAAATTTGGTCTATGAATAAACATCTAGAAATGGTAGAAATTCAGTTTAAGATTAAATATTGTGAAATGCTACAGACAATATAGTATATATACTGCAGTATATAGTATATATAATAAAATAATATATATGTAATATAGTAAGATAGTCATTTGGTTTAAGATCAATTATTTAGCTCATACCTATAGGTAAATATTAAGCACTTGTCCAGCAGACTTTCAGGAAATAAAGGAATGAAACATTACTTTTCATGACCACTGGAGTGGAACCATCATCTTTTGTACCTTTAGTATATGTTTTACCTTTAATTAGTTTTGGAGTAAAGCTTTAAAGGTATATCAGTGGTCCTTATGGGCCAGTTATGTACCTTAAATTATTTTTAAAGATATACAGATACTTACTAAAGGTATGAAAGATGTCGCCTTGATAATTCCAACCCAGCGACAAGGAACAGTACAGTGTGGTACCTTCATTTCTCAGTGTGCGCTTTACCAATGCTCATGGCCTCTCTTTTGCTAGATATGAAGAACACTAGGAGATCAGTGAGCACCTCACAGTTATTCTTTATGGCTGTGTGTAGCGTGCTGTGCTGCAGGACGCTTTCAGCTCTCCCGGCCATCAACACATACGCTGGCATCAGGTGAGAAGATCGAATCCCCTCCGAAGTCATTCTGAGAAGTGCAATTTGCCTAAAGTAAAAATGCTAAAGTAAAGAATGACACACGGTGATGCTCTGTAGGTCAGGCAGTCTGAACAGTGATGGTGACGGCGCGTGGCTAAACGAGCCCTCTCAGGATCTGGAAGTGTATAAGCTTCTGTATGAAATTGCAAACACAGTGGAAAGGTAAAAAAAATAAAATAAATAAATAAATAATAATAATTAAACCAAACTTTGCATGAAGATTGTAGATTCAGTGGACTGTATATGAAATAAACAAGATGCATTCATGAATTTTAGGATGTTTTCAAATAAAAGCACACTTATTTATAGGCTTTATGTTGATATTTTATTTGTTAATAATGTGGATTAATTTTCCTGCAGACCACCGAGACACGCTGATGGACTTTTCACCAGCAGGTACAGCAAACTCCTCGGGCAACTTTCAGCCAAAGAGTACCTTGAATCCTTACTTGCCAAGCGTGTCAGGTAAATATTTTCTTCCCTGTCCGTTATACGCTTCACAGCATAGTCTAGAAGTTAGATTTATAGATTTTGTTTGAGATTTGCCCTGAAAGCTCAGCCATGCACTACCCATGATCATAATGACCCGAATGTAATTAAGCTTACAAATGGCCTTCCAGTGTGTCTCACATAGCGGAATATTTAATTACGAGTACAAATATCTGTCCAGACAGAATTACACAGTAGGATATTGAATTAAACGTACAAATATCAGTTCATTTGGAATAATAGCCTATAGCACAATATTTAATTAAGATCACATGTATACGTCAATATATAGCGGAATATTGAATTAGGTTTACAAATAGATGTCTAGTGAGATTATATAGAGGAATATTTTATTAAGGTTATGAATATCTGTGCAATGAAAAGGGCATGATGGTTAAATTCGCAGTGATGAGCTGAACGCAGATGACTTACGCATGAAGCGTCACTCGGATGCGGTGTTTACAGACAACTACAGCCGATATCGCAAACAGATGGCGGCCAAGAAGTACCTGAACTCGGTCTTAGCAGGAAAGAGAAGGTATGAAAGATGGTTATAAGATTATACGATTGCAAATGAGTGCATATGATGTTACGTGCATGTGCATGCAAATTCTAATGTATACATATAAAGATTTGCATTCCTCATTCTCAGAAATAAAGGTACCTTGATGCCTGAGTGGCAGATATGTCGCCAGGCTTCAGTCTGAAGGCCCACCCATGCTGATGGGTATACTGGGTAGTACAATTAATGGTACTTTTTTGTATGTTTAACATGAGAAGGCGCATGTAGTGCACCTTTAATTAACTTAAGGTCCTTAAAGTCCAATTATTTGGCTTAAATTATTTTTAAAGATGAACTATACATGCTAAAGGTACAAAGGACGGTACCATATATGTATTTCTGAGAGTGTACACACCTTTCCTATCACAGTACTAGAGTTTCACTCTACTTACTCAATAATTAATAGAGGCTACTCCATCATAAGCTTATCATATGTGTAACGTGAATAATTGAATAATAATCTGAAACTTTACCAAGCACCATTTGGTGATTTGCATGCTCTAGCACTATTAATTAGGTGTGTTAGATCAGGAAAATCATCCTTTCTGCTGGATTTTAGCTCCAAAGCTATGCATACGAGAAGCTATACGCTGTTCTGATATTTCCCTGTAGCCCAGAAGATGCCTTAACGCTGTCTAACAAGTCCAAAAGCACTGACTCTTCCTTACCTCCGAGCTACGAGGACGAGGTCGATCAGCTCCTCCAGCAGCTAGTATGACTGCTTTCCTCCGGTTCTTGACATAAAACTTCTTAAAACTGTGTTCGCAAGAAGGTCTGACTCACGACTAATCCACTAACACTGGTGTTTGCTTAATTAACACTGCTTTTGCTTCATTGTCATCGCTCTCTTACATTACTGTAGAGGAACTACTCCACTATTCCTCTGTAAATCTGAAGAAATAGCTTTAAGAGATTGAATATATTCCACTGCTCAAACATCACACGTTTTTTGGGGTTCAGTATTTTCAGCATTTGTGTATCACGTCATCAGCAAACTGAAACGCAATCTATGTTGCTGCTTTCTTTCTTTCTTTCTTTCAACCCCCCCTCCCCCCCCCCCAGAACATCTAGATGACGATGACGATATTTCATCTGGCACCTTAAATATTGGACCTATAATCTGATTACTGTAGAACAAACATAACAAATTGTATCAACATGTTGTGTGGCAAAGTTGATTATTGTTGTACCTGTTCATCAAAGAGCTATTTTTTATTTATTTATTTTTAAGATCGCTGCTGGTGTCTGAAATTGTAACGTATCAAAATTAAAGAATAAAAAAAATGTATAAAGAAGAGATGAAGAAGGTTGTTGTTTTGTAGTATGTCGGTGAATTGTGTTAACAAAGCCAGCTCCTGAGACATATTGGATATATTTGATTATATTAAACACGTGAAACACAGAGGAAATGGGCATGGGCATTTCACCATGTTATGTGATTATCATGATCATGTGCAGAAAAAGAATTATTCATGTCAGAAAAGGACATCTCGAAAAATGAAACCACGTGCCCTAACGTGAAAATAAATGGATCATATTTTTAAAAAATGACAAATAAAAATAAATTAATCTGGTGAGAAAATCACATCTAAAAAAAATCTTGAATACAGTCACATTTATTATTATTAAATTACAGTAAACTAAATAAATGATTACTGATCTATTTATGATTATCTATCTACCTTTTTTTTTTTTTTACTAATTTCAAGCTTGAAATATTTTTGTTCTGTGTGCAGATTATTTAATATAATTCTACTAAGAAGCTAAATTATTTCCCAACAGTATTCGAAAATTGAAAGTTATATTATAATAATCTCATAATAGGAAATAGTAGATAAATTTGCCAAATAATTAAGAAATTTTCACTTGCTAGGATATAATTTTTGCAGCATTTGCCCTACATGTAAAAAATAAACAAATAGTGTGAAAGATATACATGATGTGATAAATGTATGAAATATATGAAAAAATGTGTGACGTGTATAAATTTTATGTGTAAATTTGACACAAAAATCATCAGATTATGTTTAGATTTTCTAAGATAAGTGTATACATATGGATCTAGCTTTGGTATAGATGGAATAGAGAGTTAAAAGTGGTTTATTACTCATGCTCACAGATTTAGGACGGGTGTGTCCATCAGGGTGGGAGACGGTAAGTGTGTGTCACACTATCCTGTAAGCTGGTGTTCTGTTTTCATGAATGCTAACATTTACACTCAGTTTACGTACTGCATGAGGAAGTAATGTGGATGATTAATAATTCCAAAAGACAAAAACAAGTAGAGTAGGGATGTGCCAACAAGTCTAGTCTTTCTTGTTACTAATTTGTATGTCTGAAATAGTGTTAACCTTTTCGGGCATAGTGTCCACACTTATGGACAGCCAATTTAAGAGTGTTTTTAGAAGAATATCAATTGTAAATCACCTCCAAATCATCTGACATCATCACTACAATTGATCATAAATCTTTATTCTGATTTCTGTTCTTGACTGTTTGTCATTCCATGTTGACTATTTGTCAACATTACAAAGTTCTGATGCAAATTTAAAATATTACTTTTGTGCCATGGTCAAATAATTTTTTTAAAAATTAATATCAAATAAAAGATTGTTTTTACCACAGATTTTTTTTTCTTTTAACCACAGAGATCAGCTTCATCAAGCAACAGTTCTAAACTTTTGTATATCAAGAACCATTTTTCAATAATTTTGGTCACTGAATGCTAACAATTATTTGTTTATAAACACATTATAAGATTTTTTTTTTGCTGTTTTTAATTTCAAGTATGTTTTGTCCATTCTTCTCATAGTATTTCACATAGACATCAATGGACAATCCGTTCACTTTTTAGTTCAAGTAAAATTTATTTAAAAAAAAAAAAAATATCACAACATGCAATTTTAGGTAATATAAAAAGAATGCGGGTGTTTTTAAATAATTTATGCATGAAAGGATTAAAATATCCCATGACCATGTTTGGATCAAAATGTAATCAGATCATCTGGTGTTAGCAAGGATAAGTCTATACAAATCTTACATTATAGAGATACAGGGACCCCAAAGTGATTATTTCTTTTTATATTAAAATGGGACTGTTTCTACTTTTTTTTTAAAGTAACTCTCTACAGAAATAAAATTTAACAAAGCATTTAATGTCCTTAGAATAATTTAAAAATAAAAAAATCTCAAATCCGCTTAATTGATAAGTATTCAATTCCCCCTCTTACTTTTAACAGTGTAAATAAGGACTAGAATTTCATTTTCTTGAGCACTCACACTAAATATGTTTAGTGTTCACCTGTGCTCATTTCATATCCTCCTGCGTCCAATTGTATGCTTGCACAGTAAATATCTCTGACTTTGGGAGGTCTCACAGCTAAAACGCCAGATTAGATTAGTCCTGCTGGAACTGCCCATGAAACTTCGAGATGAAGCTGTTCAGGGAGGAAAAAAAGCTGCTGGAGAAGGTCATAAAAAGATCAGCAAAGCTTTGAACGGTCCTAGGAACACTGTGAAATCCATTATAGCAAAGTGGAAAAAATATGCCACAACCCAGACACTACCTAGATCAGACCGTACTTTCAAACTGAGCGCACAGGCAATCGTCAGAGAAGTGTTCAAGATTCCAGCGGTGACACTACAGGCGTTACACAGCTCAATGATTCAAACAGGAGAACAATATCATCACATCATCAGCTATCACCATTGCAACAGTTGTATAATTAAGGAAACGGGCCTTGAGTTCCTGAACATGAATGTGTAAGTAACACGTCTGTCTGACAAACAGGAAGGAAGCTACTGAAGAAAAACTGTTTGAGACATTTGACCTCGCTGTGACCTTGATCCTGATTGAACCAAGTCCAGTTCATTTGCTGGTTCTAATGATAAACCCTTTTAAATCCTACAAATATTCAACCACTCATTCTTGAGATGTTGTGCTAACGAGAATCTTCGACAGACACACAGATGGACACACGGATGGATGGACGGATGGACGGACGGACAGACAACCTGAAAACATAATGCCTCCACCACTTAGGCAATAGCTGAGCCACAAAGGGAGAAAAACTTAATCAACCAACATGGCAAAGGTGGATTCCTGACACGACATAAGGAAAAAACCTAGAGAGGAACCAGACTCAAACCAGACACCGGATAATAGGGATATAACAATCCAATGCATCAATTTAAAAGACAACAACAAGGTGATTTGCCCATAACTCTACACTGTCATCATTATTTGTGTATTAACGTTAGGTTTACCCCAGATTCTGAACAAAGTCGGTCACATATTGATCAGACGCTAATAAATCAAATTAGTCTATATGATTACAGCAGCAGCTCTCAGATACAAACCACCAGTACATTGTTGCTGTAAGAGTATGAAGTTGAGAGCACTGTGAGGAAAAGGATATTAAAATTATAAGCAAGCAGTGATCATTATATTTTCAGGGCACATACAAATTTATCCCGGAGATCTTTTGACAGTGCCTTGCCACCCATAGTTGATTGTTTGCTTCAGTTGCACTACAAAATGCTCCAGGAAAGCTTTTTTTATGCTGAGCTAATCAAAATGACCACAGCTGATCACAGTTGAAAGTCAAATGGCTTTGTGTGCCATTGAGAAGGTGATTAGCTACACCTCATTGAGTTTACAAGTCATTTTTAGGAGGGGGGTGATCCTTTTTCCAACTCAGTGATTCTGTTTTTTAATTTTTAAAAATTTTTTCTGACATGTTGGTGTTATATCTTTCACTTGGATGTTATATGTTGCACTGAGTAAATACAGCTGGATAAAACAACAAAATGTGATTATTTTAAAGGCGGGTGATTCTTTCCTATACCCACTGTATATAAATAATAATAAAGAATATGAAGAACTCTCTACAAAGAATAGAATCTTTACATGAATTTCAAGGTTTCTTATTGTGTGATATGTCAAAATTCTAAAACTTTCTGCTAATTTCCAGTTTTAATCCCAGATTAAGAATCCCAGATTTTCTATGTGGTCTCAGAATTTTGGACCATACCGAATGTATATACTATACATGTAGAGCAGTGGTAGCTCAGTGGTTAGGATGTTGGACTACTGATCGGAAGGTTGTGAATTCAAATCCCAGCGCCGCCACTGTTGGGCCCTTGAGCAAGGCCCTTAACCCTCAATTGCTCAGATGTATAAATGAAGAAATTGTAAGTTCCTCTGGATAAGGGTGTCTGTCAAATGCTGTAAATGTACTATACACATTAAATATAATACAAATGCATGTTTAAGTAGTTGTAAAAAGTTCTCATCTTTTTAGGTAAAATGTCCAGCTTGACCATATCTAGCAGGACCATAACAGTTATTATGCTAAGATAAAGAGAGGCAACACTATGAATATATTATCCATCCATCCATCCATTTTCCATGCCATTTATCCTACACAGGGTCACGGGGAGCCTGGAGCCTATCCCAGGGAACTTGGGGCATGAGGCGGGGGACACCCTAGAGGGTGTGCCAACCCATCACAGGGCATACACTACAGACAATTTGGAAATGCCAATCAGCCTACAACACATCTTTGGACTGGAGGAGGAAACCAAAGTACCCGGAGGAAACCCCCGAAGCACAGGGGGAACATGCAAGCTCTGCACACTCAGGGTGGCGGCGGGAATTCCCCAACCCTGGAGGTGTGAAGCAAACATGCTAACCACTAAGCCATCTGAATATATTATAAAAAAATAATAATAATAATAAAAAGTAATTGTAAAAGAAATAGATAGAGAGTTAAAAGCTAGTGCAATGTGATTGTTCAAGCATCATTCTGAACATTTATAAATTTCTTCTAGAGCTTATTTGTCACCCTTTGGACTTGTCCAAGGCTAGATTACAGACTGTGGCCAGCAGAGGGCGTATTTTATAGGCAAAAGTCTGAAAACCTCCCTCAATTCTGTAGAAAAGTGGTCACTAACCCTGTTCCTGGAGATCTACCTTCCTGAAGAATTTAGCTCCAACCATAATCGTGCCCACCTGACCATCTAATCATTGCCTTAAGAAGTTCTTGATCAACTAAAACAGGTGTGTTAGATTGTGGTTGGAGATGAAACCTACAAGAAGGTAGATCTGTAGGAACAGCGTTAGTGACCACTGCTGTAGAGCTTTACACTTGTACAAATAAAGGTATGAAATTGTATGCTTCCTTGTCTTTAGTACCTTTAGTATGTACCTTTCACCTGGTAACGTGATACCTTACAACTTATGTAAGGTTTATAACTGGACTAATTACGTACCTTACTTAATTTTTAAGGTAGCAGATTTGCAGGTAAACGATATAAAAAGATACATACTAAAGTACCCTTGATGGTACAAAACCCCAGCCACAAGCAAAAGTACACTCTAGTACCTTTATTTCTGAGAATGAAACATACTGAAAGTTAACTAATTAAAAAAAGTCCATGGACCAGTGATTTCAGAAAATGCTTTGATTTGTTTGTGATCATGTTTTTGTGTCCAAAAAAAACTGATGGAGATGTGAAGCTGTTGGTTAGGGGACAAATGGAGGAAAGACACTGCTCCATTCACCCTCTCCAGTTACCCCATAGACACAATAGAGGCAGGAATCTGAACACAGTGTGGGGGGGGGAAACATGATGTCTATAAATAAACCACTATATCAGTAACAACCAAGAGCAAAAACAAGAAGAGGAAGGGAGGCACAACCTGGCAAGCTTTCTCTCGTGTCACTCTTCTGGTGAAGAACCCGTCTGTCATTCACAGATATCCAGTGATGCCTGGGTGTGATATTACAGTAGACTGAAGGGCCAAAACCTCAACTCAACAAAATGTCATAAAGTCATGAAACCACCACACATTTATCTTAAAGCACATTATTTTGTAACTACAGTGAAACTAATAGGAAAGTGTGAGGAATATAAGTCTGGAGTCTGAGTCATTACGGAGATAAACAACAACAAACTTCAACAAACTTTTCAGTCAACAGTTGATCGTGTCTTCAGCAAGGCATGTTAGTGACAGAGTGTTTTTTTACACCCTTCCCTCTGAGCATTACAACTTTGAATATTTGCTGTTGATTCACACAATAACACACACACACACACACACACACACACACACTTTTTGTTTGTTTGTTTGTTTGTTTTGTGAGAACATTCCATTACCGTAGCAAATTAATGATATGCCTACACCTTAATCTAGCTTAACCATCAAAGTTTTTCAAATAGAGGACCAAGTGATTGTGAGGATATTTGACACCATCCTATCATTGTTAGGACCTTTCTGGTGCACACACACACACACACACACACACACACACACACACACACACACACACACACACAAACACACTCACTCATGTTTCAGTGACATGTATGGATTGTATCCCATTTTAGGATCTTTGTTTACTTTACTGTCAGTGTAATTTAGCACAAGTTATTTTCCTGGTGTACTGGGACACAATGTTAAAGTTTACGTGTGAACTGATGACCTAGCATTTTAGGATTTCCGGGTCATTAATCCGAACAGTAGTTTACTCTGATAAACGCACTAAATGCTTTACTAATCCTGTTAATAAAAAACTGTCTAATAAAAGTTTAATGAATTTCATTAGCGTTTCTTTGCTTCAAGTTTAATATATTGTAACTGACAGAGATATAAATATCAGTTGGACAGTGTAAGTGAACGTTCTTGAACGCCCTGTGTTAACTGTTTTGGCTAAACTTTAAGAAATTGGTTCAAGTGAAATACTCAAGATTTTTTTTGGAAAATCTAAGTGAGAATTAGGTATAAGTGAGCTGAGAAATGTTTGTGATTTTTATTTTGATTGGAAAATAGACAAAATAACAAAATAACTGGAAAAGATGGATGTATTTGTGGACTAATAAATTCTACATTACATTTACAGCATTTGGCAGATGCCCTTATCTGGAGCGACTTACATTTATACATCTGAGCAGTTGATGGTTAACGGCCTTGCTCAACAACGGTTAAGAGCCTTGCCCAGCAGCGGCAGCTTGGTGATGCTGGGGTTTGAATTCATGACCTTCTGATCAGAAGCCCAACATCTTAACCACTGAGCTACCACTGCCCACACAAAAATGACAGTTTCACTGTATTAAACAAGTAGACTTTAATAAAGCACTCATAAAGTTTCATTATAATCTGAGAGCGAGCAATGAAGGTCCAAAATCCTTAAATACAAAGGTTTAGAGATTTGATAGGAAATGTTAATTTTTCTTTCCATATAGGGTTTAAACTCTAATAAAATTGTAATAAATAAATAAATAAATAAATAAAATAAAAACCATAACATAAAAAAATTAACACATGCCACATGTTCAAAGAGTAAAATTGATCTTTACTGCCTTTTCATACTTTCATATATGTGCAATCCACCAGTAAAACCTGCTTACACACAGAAAGCAAGCAAAATGTGACAGCAGCCTGATTGAACAGACCACTAAGACATTACGCAACTCTAAAAGTGCAGATTAAGCTTCCATGACTTCTCCAGGAAAGCAGAAATCGTTAGCCTCTGAGGTTAAAAAGCAAAAAAAACATGTGACAGCAGTGGAAAACAAAGAAAAGGACTGTCTAAAACCAGAATTGCAACCAAACGCAAATCAAAAGCTCAATCTGAGTAAAAGGTAAGACACTGATGCTTGTTTGATCTAACTGTGTGCACTTATGCCATGAATCTGTTCACAGGAACGTAGGAACAGTCTCTGTGTAGAGTAAACAACAGTGAAATAGAATCACTTGGGTTGTAATTATTTTCAATTTTGATGGATTTTATGGTATAACTTCTAGTCACTAACTATCTGTCAACTGTCTGAATAGTGCTTATCAGAGCACCAAGGTATGCCTTGACACAATGAAAGTGCTAATGGCTATTGTCTCTGGTGTCATCTCAAGAATTTAGCATTTCTAACCTTAGCACACACAATTTAACAGTTCAGTTTAGAGATTAGAGTTGAGTGACACATCCTTTCTTGCAGTTGCATTGTCCTAGAGTGTTAGAGCTGTTTCAGACCACCATAGCTGTTTTAGTGAGATAAGGTCTAAAACTAACAAAGGCTAGCAAGCTTAGCTAAATGAGCAGGAATGTTTATAAAACAGGCTAATTTATTTGACTTCAGAGTAGCCTATAGTCAGCTTTGTGGTGAAATTCTGATATACCTAAGCATGAATTTTAGCCACAGCGTTTGATTAGTTGTGTCATTCTAGCTGGGCCTGGACTAGAAAACAACAAGAACAACAAGAACAACAATGTAAATGAGTATATATACCATAGTGCTGGTTAATTCGGTATTCTGATTGGTCAGAAGGTGTTGATAAATTTACTGACAATAGTTTATGCTGCAAGGAAAATCACAGATTTATATTAATGCACTCTTTCTAATATGTTATCGTTTCTATAGTAACAACTCCTTCATGGGGACTTTTAAGTTGTATATTTTTGTATATTTTTTCTGTAAGGAGATATTTATTTAACATTTATGGAAGGAGTCTCCAGTGTCAGCACTTTGTAACAGTATGCAAGTTTTCCTCCAGAGTGAAGTCTTCAGGACAGAAGAGTTTCATATATATATATATATATATATATATATATATATATATATATATATATATATATATATATATATATATATATATATATATATATATTGTGAATATAACATCACATACAACATTATAGTCAAAAATTCACAGCATATGAATGTACAAAACAGTAGCATCACATCAGTTAGAGGAGAAAAATAATAAATAGTGGCAGTGGTTAGTACCTACCAAAGGTGGTCCACGGAAGGACAACCAGTGAACCGGCAACAGGGTCATGGACGCCCAAGGCTCATTGATAAGCATGGGGAGTGAAGGCTAGCAAAGGCTAGCCCATCTGGTCCGATCCCACAGAAGACCCAATTTAGCACAAATTGCTGAAAAAGTTAATGCTGGCTATGATAGAAAGGTGTCAGAACACACAGTGTATCACACCTTTCTGCGTATGGGGCTGCGTAGCTGCAGACCGGTCAGAGTGCCCATGCTGACCCCTGTCCACCACCGAAAGCACCTACAATGGGCACACGTGAGTATCAGAACTGGACCATGGAGCAGTGGAAGAAAGTGGCTTAGCCTGATGAATCACTTTTTCTTTTACAATATGTGGACGGCTGGGTGTGTGTGTGTCGCTTGGGGAAGAGATGGCAACAGGATGCACTATGGGTAGAAGACAAGATGGCAGAGGCAGTGTGATGCTCTGGGCAATGTTCTGCTGGGAAACCTTGGGTCCTGGCATTCATGTGGATGTTACTTTGACATGCACAACCTACCTAAACACTGTTGAAGACCAAGTACACCCCTTCATGGCAACGGTATTCCCTAATGGCAGTGGCCTCTTTCAGCAGGATAATGCGCCCTGACACACTGCAAAAAATTGTTCAGGAATGATTTGAGGAACATGATAAAGAGTTCAGGGATCTCAATCCGATCAAGCATCTGTGGGATGTTCTGGACAAACAAGTCTGATCCATGGAGACCCCACCTCACAACTTACAGGATTTAAAGGATCTGCTGCTAATGTCTTGGTTCCAGATACCACAGCACACCATCAGAGGTCTTGTGGAGTCCACGTCTCTACGGGCCAGAGTTGTTGTAGCTTCTATTGCATTCTTTGAATCGATCCTCATCAGAATAAAGCGGTGACTAAATATGAATACATACGTTAATTTTAAATTATGTACATTAAATAAGCATGTTAAAGTAAGTATGCTGGATTAAGTATATCCAAGTAGCGAGGAGTTTTAAGTCAAGTAGATGTTTGGCGACAGATCCAAGACAATACTGCATGAAACCAGTTATTAATGTTTACCGAAAGCCTGAAACTGTAGAATAGTTTAATTCTGTCATATACCTGACTGTTTCTTTCACCTTCCGTTACTATTTACAACATAAACACTCTTGATTTTTTTCCCCATCCAAAAATCCAGATGTTTGAAATCCAGAGTGTTGAGCAAATGAAGTCTTTTCCATAACGGCATTCCCAGGTGTAAACTGGCAGGAGTAATGAGCAGGAGGTGGTGAGACGTGGTGTCAGGGCACACTTCCTGCATTGTGGTTCTCCCGTTATAGCAGTGACTAATCGTAGTTTGAATCTTGATCTTCATCTGTTATGATTGGTGTTTCCAGGCAGTCAGATGTCAGATGACTGACAGAAATTTTTTTTAATTCTAGCTCTTATCTCTATCGAGAGGGAACTTTTGAACAATCTAAGAATGTAGTGATCAGTCATCATCACAAAACAAACATATGGGATAAAGTGTGAATATCATTATACATCCAGAATCTTGGATACTGTATGCATCCCTGTATCTTAGACATCTTCTGATGAACAGTTATGGGGTGTAACACAGTTGATATCTTCAGGACCTTTTGTCATTTTCTCCAGTGTAAGTGGTTTCTTCTCTGTTTTTAGTCATTAGATGGTGTATTATATTAGGAAATCAATTTTTATCCCTTTCAAAGCACTTTTATTTAAAGGTCAGATCGATCTGTGGGAAGCCGCAGTCCTTAAAATACCCAGAGATACACTGAGGAATGAAGTTTTGTAGGACTAGTAAAGAAGTGAAAAGGGAAAAATACCCTCTGAGTGACGTGATAACACTTTATGTGACAAACCACAGCCATTGAAATCATAATGGTGGCCCTTAATCTTGTTTTTTTAATGATTCAGTTGTTAGTGCTAAAGTGTTTCATCAGAGCAGATCTGATAAAGCGAGGTTTTACTAGCATAGAAATAAAAAGGGTTTGTGTTCACCTAAAATATGTAGTCACAAAGAGTAAGTTTACCTTTTTTATAGTGATGAAAATGTTAGATGTCCCGCTATTCATGATGTTTTCTGTTTTTTTTGGTTTGTTTTTTTACTGTAAACAATTTCACTGCTCTACTATCCTCAACAATAATGAAACACTGTTTTACTGAACCACAGTTCTTCTGTGACAGAATATATATATATATATATATATATATATATATATATATATATATATATATATATATATATATATATATATATATATATATATATATATATATATATCAATCAGTGTGTGTTTTTATTATATATATGGCAGTGTGTATTTTGAGGTTGCTTTGGTAGGATTTAGAAATATCAAGAATATTATTTTAACTGAATTTCAACAGTATATGTTGTAATATATACCGTAGATATGATTACTCTAATGTATAAAATTACAAAAAAAGTCTTCCCCTCAGTGCTTGGACCCCTTTGAGTTTTTCACATGAAAGGTCCAAACACTCCCATATAGCCTGTGTGCCCTGTCCATCCCAGAAATGTGAAACCACACACACACACACACACACACACACACACACACACACACACACACACACACACACACACAGAGAAAGAGAGAGAGAGAGAGAGAGAGAGAGAGAGAGAGAGAGAGAGAGAGAGAGAGGGAGGGGAGCTGGGCGTGGTTTAAGTGAATTAAAGCTGGTATGAGGGTCTATAAGTTAAGACCAGTTTTCCATTAGAGACTAATGAGTGCACAATGATGTGGTGCGGAAACAGACGAGTGTCTGATTAGTGGTTTGTGAGTATCTCGTTCTTATTTATCTGATTGTGTTGTCTGTGCATTTGTTTTGCATTATTTAATTATTTATTTATTTTTAATTACTTACCTATTTACCCTTTTATGTATACATTATTTTAAGGCATATTCAGATTCTTTAGATTTTTTTATTTTTTTTTTAACTTAATTTAGGTCATTTACATTTTTGAAATATCACTGTCTATGTTTAATAATATCATGAGTTAAAAAAAAAAAAGAAGTAGACTGAAATAGAAAAAAAAAAATCTTTCAGAAATATTTTAGCATTCTGGCCTAAAATATTTAACCTTGAGGACTAAAATTATAGGAAATATCACGATTTAACAAAACATAGCAATTTTCTTGACATCCTACCAAATTTACATAGTTTACAATTCCTGCATGATGTAGTATTTGGAGATTTAAAAAAAAAAATATGCTTAAGTGTTCATTGGTGTCTGGTACAAAAATATTTTTAAGATTAATTTGGGATTTTGTCTAGAGGGTTTGTAAATATATTGAGAATGACAATGACAAACTGTCCAGAGCACAAGAGAAATCAGTTATCAGTAAACATTACATATGAAATTGGGAGAGAAAAGTTTTTTTTTTTTTACACTTTAGCTCATCACCCTGCTCACCAGCAGCTCAACATACAGTCATGATACTCTACACACAGAAACCCAACAGTGTCCTGACTAATCTTATGACAGATTTACAGTGATAAAATGTGTTCATTGGTGTCTGGCACATTTTTGTTTTACTTAATTTGCAATTTTGAAAAAATATATGCTACATTGAGAATGACAAATAGTCTAGAAAGCAACAGAAATCATAAATCAGGATAATTAGGGGGCGGAGTCTTTATGTTAATTACAGTAATGCTGTCAAGTGATTTGGAGGTGATTTACAGCTTATATTTCCCTAAACATCTGTAAATTGACTGTACATAAGTGTGGACACAGTGCATGAAATCGTTAAGTAAATGATTAAATCTAAATGCTTAAATATTTTCATTTAATTAATCTGATTTGATTTCATGTACCATGTCTTTATTTATCACTGATGTTCCCTTTGTGACTGTTAAACTTCCGAATTAAATCAACAGAACACAGAAAAGCAGTTTGTTTGACTTTTGGACCAAAAGCAATTTCCAGCATTTCATTACATTAGGTAAGTTTTACTTGTGCACATTCATTTATTACTAATTCATAAACGTAACATACGTATATTTCTGTTCAGGATTAAAATGACCATTCCTTTTCAAATCTAAAGCTGTATGTGAGCACTGAGAAGGACACAAAAGCATTTTCTCCACAGAAAATGGCCGTAGAGGAACCCAAAGACAAGTTAGTAACTTTGTCTTTTGTTATCGGCTCAATCATAAGCTGGTTTATGATTTCTGATTGAACCTGGATTATCCACATTATATATTAATACACAAAAATGGCTGAGTGCTTGTTTAATTTTTTCCTCTTTTCATTCAGATTCAAAGCTGTGTGGTTGATTCTGTTTATGCTTGGATTAGGGACTTTACTGCCATGGAATTTCTTCATGACTGCCACTATGGTACTTTTTAAAATTATTTTATTTTATTTTGGAAATAGTTTGAGAGAGTTTTTCATTAGAGATGCTGCAAATGCTGATTGCACCAGTAACGCCCTAACAATTTACATTAGGGTTCATTTATCTAACATTTTCTGTACAATTAGTTAACATAAAACCAAAACCACAAACCTCACCATTAATGAACTAAAGTTTTTAAAAATAGGAATAATAACCTTTCTTACAAAATAATGTAGTTTGAAATGCTATGCAACTGTAAAACAGTAAAGAACACATCAGGACACTAAACAAAATAAATAAATAAATAAATATGAGAATACAAGAGAATAGGAAAATAAAAATGAAAGAAAAAAAGATCAGCCATTTCTATTAAAATGTTCAAGTAATTGTTTTTAACTGGTCTTAAAAACCAGTAGGCAGGGCCTGAGGGATATTGATCATTAAAGTGTTCCACGTTAGTGCACAGAGGCATAAAGCTGCTTCCCCAGGCTTTTTGCACCTTATATAATTAAAACCATGAACCCAGTAAGCCAAAAAAAAAAGGAATACTACATTAATGCATTAATGTTGATTTCATATATTAGTAAAAGGAAATCCACAATAACCAATATGAACTCCTATGCTGTAATTCAATTTATTCTAAATTGTGTGGAATTATTTGTTGTTGTTTTTTCTATGGTAGGAATGAACATTAGTTAACCAATATTAATGCATTAACCCTTTCTCGCAGTACACTGGTGTTCCATTCCACCGGCGGAATGGAAACCGACTTATCGGACATTTTCAATCAGTATAAACAAATGAGTTATTTTATCACTGTAAATCTGTTGTAAGATTAGTCAGGACACTGTTGGGTTTCTGTGTGTAGAGTATCATGACTGTGTGTATAGCTGCTGGTGAGCAGGGTGATGAGAAATGGGAGGGGTGTAAGCCCCCTCTTTTATTTCTCTCTCTTGAAGTTAATAAGCAGCTCAATTTTTTTTAAACATTTGTTTATTAAGGAACATGCCATACAGTTTATTTATTTATAGTTATATTTAGTGTTGTGGATTACCACGACATTAAGAGAAGTAGTTAAAGCAGTCATATTACAGAGAAAGCGCCATATTCTCTGTCCCAAAGACTTTCCAGTGTTGGAAAGTTACAGCTTTAACTCTGACCATTACAAAGCTCTGACACTGGAGACTCCTTCCCTAAATGTTAAATAAACAGGTCCTAGGCGCACCTTAAGGGCACCTTAGGGGCAGTGGTAGCTCAGTGGTTAAGAAGTTGGGCTACTGATCGGAAGGTCATGAGTTCCCAGCACCACCAAGCTGCCACTGTTGGGTACTTGAGCAAGGCCCTTAACCCTCAACTGCTCCCCGGGTGCTGCAGCAAAAATGGCTGCCCACTGCTCCGGGTGTGTTCACAGTTTGTAGTGTGTGTGTGTGTGTGTGTGTGTGTGTGTGTGTGTTCACAACTCCTAATGTGTGTGCAGTAACTTGGATTGGTTAAATGCAGAGGCCAAATTCTGGAAGTATGGGTTACCATACACTGGCCTTCACATGTCACTTTCCTTACAGTAAACTTCATCATCTCACTGATTACACATGTAATTTGATTATGTTAAGTGTGACGTCCCCGTGAACGAGCTGCTACTATAGAAAAAAATATCAGGCGCAGACAGCAACCTGTCAGAGCTGCTGTTATAGAAAATTAATCCACATCTCCTGCCCAATCAGAATCAAGAACTCAACAGCACTTTGGTGTAATGATTCAAAAATAGTTTTCTGAGCAGTAAAACTAACACTACAGATAATTTTTCACACCTTAAAGTTGTGTGAGGATAAACATGATAATGTACTTTAATTCTTTACCAGAGGTCTGTTTTTGTGGTGTCTGTGATGAACCTTGAATTTATTTGTGATGTCACACTCCACAGTAGTGTTTAATGGCTCATATGAATGTCGACACTCAGGGCTTTAAGAATTTGCTGTTTTCCTTTCTTTCTTTTTTTTTTTTTTTTAACCTAGCCTACTGGATTTAATAACAATTCCCATCACCCTGTTCACCAGCAGCTAAACACAGTCACGATACTCTACACACAGAAACCCAACAGTGTCCTGACTAATCTTATAACAGATTGTGGTGATAAAGGAATTCATTTGTCTATACTGATTGAAAATGTCCGATAAGTCGATTTCCATTCTGCCAGCGGAATGCAAGGCCAGTGTACTGCGAGAAAGGGTTAATCTCTTATCTGTATATGTACCTACAGTACTTCAACTACCGTCTAACCGACATCGTTCCAGCCAACGTGACCGTAGGAGAGAGTCAAAATGTCCTGCAAGCCAAGTTCAACAACGCTATGACACTGTGTGCCATGATCCCTCTGTTGATCTTCACCTGCCTCAACTCCATCGTACACCAGAGGTAACGCTGAGATGGATAGATTTATTCTCATCAAGAACAAAATAACGTAAATCCTTACATAAATGACTCTATGATGGACAATATGGTGGACAGATTGATACATAGGTACAATTGAGCACAAAAGAGACAGAGACAAGAGACAGTGTTTCTAGTAAGGATTTAAACACGTGTAGGCATGCTGTTATAGGAAAACAATCAAAGACAGGGTATTGTGGCATGGCCTGATTTGAGGCAGAGTTACTGTTACCACCAAGAATTTGATTATATTCCTATAACAGCATGTCCTGAAGTGTTTTATTCTTCTTATACCACAGCACTTTGCTAACAATGAAAATGTTTAAATTTATTAAAGGACACTTGTAAACTTCTCAGTGTACAGATACATTTAATGTTATGGAACGTCTTCAAAACAAGTATTTGTGGTTGTGCCATTATTATTATTATTATTATTATTATTATTATTATTATTATTATTATTATACATTTTTTCTTCACACATTCATGACATAAATTTAATGTCGCTCTGAGGAATGTTCAAAGTTTGGGGTATTATTTTTTTTTTTATAACCAAACCTGATTGATACTTTTTTCCAGAAATTTGTCCTAGACTTGTTTTTGATAGCTCCTTGGTCTCTTCATGATGCTGTTTGTTTAAGTATGATCTCCAACAAACTCTAGGGTTTTATTGGAACACGTGTATTTATACTGAGATCATGTGACACTTTAATTGCGCACAGGTCGACCCCATTCAATTAATTATGTGACTTCTGAACGTTCAATGTTCAAGACGCTGTATAAACTGCTTTTTTAAGATCAGACACATTTTCTGTTGATTTTTACCTTATTTAAAAATGGATTGCATGGTCCACCCACAACTTTGTGCATAATTCTGTACATAAATTGTCCAGTAGAGGTTCCTTTTTCAGTAGGTTTCATACAAAAGTCCTTCATCACCCGTGTAAGCGAAGTGCTTTTGAAGCCATATGATTGTCTAACTGGACAATTATTGTACATGACTGAACAAGTGTATAGGTGTTCCTAATAAAGTGACCACTCCATTGCAGCATGTCCCCTAACCTCTGGCCTTACTATTTTAACAGAATTTCTCAGAAGATAAGGATTCTGGGTAGTCTGGTGTCCATCTTGGTGGTGTTTTGTGTGACTGCCATCTTGGTTAAATTGTCTATTAATCCTATGCCATTCTTTGTGATTACTTTGATAAAGATAGCCATTATTAATGGTAAGTCCTGCATCTCTCTCTCTCTCTCTCTCTCACACACACACACACACACACACACACACACACACACACACACTTTTATCTTGTTGATACATGGGATGACACTAACACACTAAAGAAATATCCAGACATTAGCCAAAGTTGAGGCGTAAAGTCATTTTGTGTGCCTGTGTTCCTTTGCTAGCATTTGGAGCTATACTACAGGGCAGTCTCTTTGGCATGGCTAGTGTGTTGCCTGAAGGCTACACAACACCCATCATGAGCGGTCAGGGTCTGGCTGGAACCTTCGCTGCGTTTGCTATGATCTGCGCCATCGCAAGTAAGACTGAATAAATATTAACAGTGCAAATAAAATTCAAAAATACAGGATTTTCTCACATTTCCCTCACATGATGTGTGACTTCTTCATCCACAGGTGGTTCTGATTTAATGGACTGTGCTTTTGGCTACTTCATCACAGCCTGCGTGGTTATCAGCCTCGCCATTCTGTCCTACATAATCCTCCCCAAACTGGTGAGCGTAAATCCGTATCCTGCCATCAGGACAATCTTATGACATGCAGACCGGGAAAATCACGTCACGTATCTTCCTCCTTCCTACAGGAATTTTACCGATTCTACCAGAAGAAAAGCCAGAACGATCCAGCACTACAAGAGGAGAAAAAAATCAAACTTATGAAAAATGGTAGGAATCTTATTGTATTTGATTCAACTCAGTTCATTTGGAAACATGGAGTTCATGGATTGAAATCTAATACGGAATATTTTGAACTTGCTTTAGGGGACAACAGTGGAAGGATGAGCGCGAGTGAAGAGGCTCAGCAAAATCCCTCGCTTCTGAGCATCTTTAGAAAGGTAAAGCACTCATAAATCATATGCAGCTTTTTACTGAACTAAATCGTTAGTAGGTATATCAAGTTATAGGTTTCATATCTGTAAATAAAATAAATCTGATCCGAGGTCGTTTCTCACCAAGTAAACATGAATGAAGATCAGAGGGCATCGTTAGGCCACGTAAGGAATAAAACACTTTGGGGACATGCTGTTCTAGGAAATTAATCAATGACAGGGTGGGGTGATAAAGCGGAGATACTGGTGCCACCATGAAGTGAATTATTTTCCTATAACAGCATTTCCAAAAGTGTTTTATTCCTCTTATACCACAGCAATTTGCCAACAAATACATTTTTACTTGATTAATTACCAACACATCGTACTTATTTATTATCCATTTATAGTTATGTTCAATATTATGAAACATCCCAGAGGCAAGGTAGTTCCAGTTATCGCTTACATTATAGCAGCTAGAAAAAGTCTGTCATTTTTTACTCTCTTGAAGTTTAATAATACAAAAATAATCATGTCGTCACATTACTTAGAGACCACAAAGCGCAAACTCCTCTGTCCTGAAGACTTTCCCGCATCAGAAAAACATACCGACTGTCACAAAGCGCTGACACTGGAGACTCCTTCCATAAATGTTAAATAAACCTCCTTATGACAACATCTTTTACTCTATTTATTATTAGGTTAGATTATGTGGAGCTCCTGCGATACGTCCCTGTGAATCAGCTGTTGCTATCGTAACGATAAATAATTAATATAAATCTGTGATTTTTATTTATTTATTTATTTATTTATAGCTGGAACATCTGCCAGAGTGGCATTTATTTAGTGGTATAATAGTGAAAATATGCAGTAGGACTTACCTAAATTGTTAAACTTGTTGTCATGGTTACATTGCAACATATTGTATCTTGATATAAGAAACCCTAACCCTAACCCACCAGCCAATCAGAAACTTGTATTCTCAGTGGCTATTGTATTATATTTAAGCAATATTGCACGAGCAAGAGTGCAGTTATACTGAATATCGGCACAGCTGTGATTTGCCGTAGGACCACAGGGCGAGTGCCGTAGCTCATCAGAAAGTGCCAGATATTCGGTATAATTGCAGACTGCGCATGCATTAGTACTTTTATACAACAGTTCTATAAACAAGAAATTAATATGGAGTAGCTGACATTTCAGACACAATATGGTGAAATAATTTGTTCATTTTTGCTCCGCTAGGGGAAATAAATCCCGAAGAAGCCACACTCACTTCATAGCACATTGGTTAGATGACTAGCTAGCTCACAATGATTTGTACATTCCTGTTAAAGGTTCTTCCAGTGAAATCGGTGTCCATTTGAGTGCGTGATTTTTCCTCCTCTTTAGATCTCTCTCTGTCTTGCTCTGTAGATCTGGGTGATGGCTCTGTCTGTGTGCTTTGCCTTCACCATCACAATCGGCATTTTTCCCGCCGTCGTCGTTGACGTCAAATCCACCATTGCTGAAGGAGGACTTTGGGGTAAGCTGAAATGTGTGTGTGTGTGTGTGTGTAAAGTTCTGAAAAATAACCTGGACACTTCCAGCAGCCGTCCATATTCCTCAATCTTATATTTACAGACTTCTGATTGGTCAGGTGTTCATTAATTAATTAAGCTAATTGTCCAATTAAACTTAAAATCTGATTGTGCCACCTTTAGCAGCAATAACTGCAACCAAATGCTTCCAATAACTGGAGATCAATCTTTCTCAGCACTGTGGTGGAATTTTGGCCCACTCTTCTTTGCAGAACTGCATTAGTTCAGCCACACTGGAGGGTTTTCAAGCATGAACTGCCTGTTTAAGGTCCTGCCACAGCATCTCAATTGGTTCAAGTCAGGACTTTGTCTAGGTCACTCCACTGTGGAATTCGGTGTTTGGTTTATGTAACGGGATACAGTTCCACCTTTGACTCATCAATCCACAGAACGTTCTCCCAAAAGGTTTGAGGATCATCAAGGTGTGTTTTGGTAAAATCCAGACAAGCCTTAATGTTCTTCTGGGTTAGCAGTGGTTTTCACCTCACCGCTCTTCCATGGGTGCCATTTTTGCCCAGTGTCTTTCTGATAGTGGAGTCATGAACAGTGACCTTTATTGATGCAAGAGAGGCCTGTAGGTCCTTTGATGTTGTCCTTGGCTCTTTTGTGACGTCCTGGATGAGTAGAAGGTTCACTACTGTGCAGAGTTTTTCCATTTGGAGATAATGGATCTCACTGTGGTCCTTTGGAGTCCCAGAGCCTTTGAAATAGCTTTGCAACTCTTCCCCTGATGTATTTCAAACACCTTCTTCCTCATCATTTCTGGAATTTCTTTCAACTTTGGCATAGTGTGTTACTGGGTAAGACCTATTAACCTATACATACATTTACATTGCATTTATGGCATTTGGCAGACACCCTTATCCAGAACGACTTACATTTATCTCAGTTATACATCTGAGCAGTTGAGGGTTAAGGGCCTTACTCAAGGGCCCAGCAGTGGCAGCTGAGCTACCACTTCCCCTTCATGCTGCTGAAACTTCATGCTGCTGAAAAAGTTCTATTTAAGTGCTGATTTGATTGAACAGGGTTTGCAGTAATCAGGCCTGGTTGTGTCAAGTCCAGCTGAACCCCATTATGAATGCAGTTTCCTAGATATGGGGAATTAGTAACTACAGCAAATACATTTTCACACAGGCCCAGTTGGAATTGGATAACTTTTTGCTTCAATAAATAACATTATCTTTTATAAACTGTATTTTGTGTTTACTCAGGTTGCCTTTGTTTTATCTTAGATTTTGTTTTCATTTCTGAAACAATTTAGTATGAGATATAGTATGAGTGAAAATATGATGGCTCATTCTTTAATAAATAAAAAATTGTAACCATTGGAAAATTGCTGTGGTATAAGAAAAAATAAAACACTTATGGACATGCTGTTATAAGAAAATGAACAACGTTTGGGTGGTAACCAGGTTGTTGTTGTTGTTGTTTTTTTTTTTTGTATGTTTTTTTGTTTATTTCAGTATTACAACTTAAAAGCCTTATTATTATAAACTGCATTTGATATTTATGATTCTCTCATCAGAGGAATTCTTCATTCCTGTGTCCGGTTTCCTGCTCTTTAACCTGTTTGACTTTTTGGGACGGAGCCTGACTGCTGTGTGTTTGTGGGTAAGCTACGGACAAACACAAACACACAAATATCGTTGCAAAAATACACCCCAGTGAGAATTTTTGCTAATGCTATATGGTAACAGTAACCTATAAAGATTTTTTTATTTTTGATTTTTGGTGTTAAATTGTCAATTATTCTTCTTATATTCATATAGACAACACCAGAATTATTGGCACCCTTTAATGTAATAGAGAAAAACCATTTAAAATAATCATTACACACAGTGATTCAAGTTGAAACACCTGGAGAAACTACATATCTTTCATCTAACAAAAATCATTCTCATAAGAATAGTATTATATTTTCTGAAAGACCGGCAACTGTGTAGCCGGAAACTTTAAGGAATATTTTGGGGGGGGGATGCAAACAATCACAGAAATTACTGTTGAAGAAGTTTTGAAACATTCTGCATGGAGGTGGGTCCAAGATCCTCTAAAAGTGTCCTCAGTCTTGTAAGACATTACATGACGAGAGTTCTTCTGAGAGTTCAATTATTGGCAAGGGTGCCAATAATTGTAAATCCACTTCCTTTAGGAGACACTTCAAAATATCGCCCGGTGCATATAATATGTACATCTTCCAGCATGTTTAAAGAGCATGTAGAAAGCATGTAGAGTCTCGATGTAGAAAAACTTACAGAACGCAGATGGTAGCAAATAAGGATTTTGCAAATAAACATTGTATAAGTATGAAAGAAAACACTTGGAGGTGTGCTGTTACAGGAAAATAATCAACGACAGGTTGGTGTGATGCAGCCTGGCAGGAAGCACTGTCGAACATTACTGTTACTACCTTGATGTGGATTATTAAAAAAAAAAAAAAAAAAAAAAAAAAAAAACGAAACATGTCCCAAGTGTTTTATTCCTCTTATACCAGAATAATTTCCCAACAATTCTTCTTCTTCTTCTTCTTATTATTATTATTATAAGATCTGTTCACTTTTCTTTCAGCCAGGGAAGGACAGCAAACTGTTGCCAGCGCTTCTGTTGGTGCGCATGATCTTCGTGCCACTCTTCATGCTGTGTAACGTCCAGCCACGCTACACGAACAGCATGCCTGTCTTCTTCTCACACGACGCCTGGTTCATGGTCTTCATTATCCTCTTCGCTTTCTCCAACGGCTACCTGGCCAGCCTTTGCGTGTGTTTTTGCCCCAAGTGAGTCCAAATCTTACCTCTTCTACACTATATACCCAAAAGTTTGTGGACACCTGACCATTACACCCATATGTGGTTCTTCCCCAAACTGTGGAAGCACACAATTGTATAGAATGTCTTTGCATGCTGAAATATTACAATTTCACTTCAGTGGAAGTAAGAGGCCCAAACCTGTTCCAGCATGACAATGCTCCTGTACACAAAGCGAGCTCCATGAAGACATGGTTCGCCAAAGAACTCGAGTGTCCTGCACAGAGCCCTGACCTCAACCCCACTCAACACCTTTGGGATGAACTGGAACGGTGACTGCACCCCTGGCCTCATCGCCCGACCTTACTAATGATCTTGTATCTGAATGGACACAAATGTTCCAAAATCTAGTAAAAAGCCTTCTCAGAAGAATGGAGGTTGTTCTAGCAGCTCCATATGAATGCCCATGGTTTTGGAATTAGATGTTCAACTATAGCATTCATGTAGTTTTGAGAAAGATGAAATATTATAATCACATTACCTTTCTCTTCTCTGTTTTCAGGCTAGTGAATGCACACGAGGCGGAGACGGCTGGAGCCATCATGGCCTTCTTCATGTCTCTCGGTCTCGCCTTTGGCGCATCGCTCTCCTTCCTGTTCCGAGGGGTCATTTGAGGTCAGCTTTTCACCTTGTGGGATGTTTAAAGACGTCTATCCTAAATAGGAGTAATTAGTGAAGAATTTTTATTCTGTCTGATTTTTTTTATATAATATTCTGAACAGGTGAATTGAGACGTGAGATTGCAGATTTGCTTGAAGTGAAGCGTGTAATGGCTGAACGGTCGGACACCTTGAATCTCAATGACACTGTCCCACATGATGGGATGAAAGTTTTTTAAATGATAGTATTTCTACATTTTTTAGCGAACACTACCTCTTCTTCTTTTTAACAATGATATACAATATATTAACATATTAACCGTTTACATATTCATATACGGTAAATGAGCCAGTCTTTCTGCCAGTGTTGCGTATGAGCCACCCGTTGAGCCACAGCTCTTTATTACAAAAGATATTAGACAACAACTTGAGTGAAAAGTAGAATCTTTGAACTATTTACATGGATTTCAGAGTTTCTTAGTATTTGCCATGTCCCCTTTTTGTCTTTAATGACAGTGCTGGCATGGACTCAACTTTGCACAAGTTCATGCAAAACCTTATGCTCAATTTTAAATCAAATCCGTCTGACCTTTTGTACAAAGCAGTTAATATGGTCAATATCACAAATTGGTTTACATTTAAATAGGGACCGAGAAATAGTGTTGAATCTTAAATAGTAAATCTTTGGCTCTGGGTTACTGACCAGAAGGTCATGGGTTCAAGCCTCAGTACTGCCAAGCTGCCTCTGCCTGTCCTTCTCTGCTCAAGGGGCACTGCATCATGCCTGACTCTGCACTTTGACCCCAACTGCCTAACAAGCTGGGATATGTGAATAAAGCATTTCACTATATTGTAACGTATATGTGACAAAACAAATATGTATATATCAAATAAAAACATGCTGGTTTATTTCTTTCTCCATAAAGCATAAAGGTTTTACTCAAAAATTCTTGTCCTGTCCATTTCTGTTTAGCTGCACATCTAGAAGATGATACTGGCTTTTCTTTCTGCTTACACATTGTGTTACTATAAAAAGCTGAACTTTTTCAAGTAAAACACTGTTTCTCATCTTGACTCATTTTCATTATATGCTGTTATGGTCAAGCCTTCCAGTCAGGGTTTGTTTTGAGCCACACCTGTATGGCGTCACAGGAAAAATGAGCCGGGATCCAAATAAGTGCCATGTTCAAATGAGACTGTCTGACGTTTTTTTTTTTTTTGGTTTAAATAATAAATATAGCCTCAGTAAACAAAACGAACTTTCCAGACTAAGTTACAACACAAGAGAAATATGCACATTTGACCATCTTTTAATTTAGTCCAGCAATCAGCATCATTACTGTTGGGAAGCAGCGTAATGGTTCTGTTCAAACAACCATGTTAATGGGTCCGAGTTTGGGGAGCTCCGCCTGTTCTTTAGCAGGAAATTCTCTAAACAGAAATGATCAAATTGCATATACAGCCCCCTCCAAAACTGTTGGAACGGCAAGGCCAATTCATTTATTCATGCTGTACACCAAAGACATTTGGGCTTGAGATCAAAAGATGGATAGGAGTCAAGAGTTTAGGATTTCAGGTTTTATTTCCTGATATTTATATCAAGATGTGTTAAACAACATAAAACATAGAACCTTTTGTATCAGACCACCCAATTTTTAGGTGAGCAAAAATATAGGAACAGATAAGTCTCAAAGTGATTTTAAATTTAATAACAGTTCATATTTGGTTGCATATCCCTCGCTTGCAATAACTGCATCAAGCACCAAATTGTTGGTTTCTTCCTCTGTGTTGCTTTTACCGCAGTCTCTTTCAGTTTTTTTGTAAGGGGCTTCAGTCTCCTCTTTACGAGGTGAAATGCTGCTCAGTTGGGTTAAGGTCTGGTGATTGACTTGGCCAGTCTAAAACCTTCCACTTTTTCCCCCTTGATGAAAGTCCTTCATTGAGTTGTCAGTGTGTTTTGGATGATTGTCTTGCTGCATGATAAAGTTCCTCTCGATTAATTTGGATGCATTTCTCAGTAAATTGGCAGACAAAATGTTACTGGTCAACTTCTGAATTCATTCTGCTGCTACCATCATGAGTTCCATCATCAATAAAGATTAGTGAGCCTGTGCCAGAAGCAGCCATGCAAGCCCAAGCCATGAACCTACGTCCACCATGTTTCACAGATGAGTTTGGATCATGAGCAGATCCTTTCTTTCTCCACACTTAGGCCTTTCCATCACTTTGGTAAAGGTTAATCTTGGTTCCAGAACTTTTGTGACTCATCTCTGTATTTCTTTGTGAATTCCAATCTGGCTTTCTGATTCTTACTGCTCATGAGTGGTTTGTATCTTGTGGTATTGCCTCTGCTTTTCTGCTCTCAAAGTCTTCGATCGGTGGATTGTGATACCTTCACCCCTGCCCTGTGGAGTTTGTTGGTGATGTCACGGACCGTTGTTTTTGGGTTTTCCTTCACAGCTCTGACAATGTTTCTGTCATCAGCTGTTGTTGTTTTCTTTGGCCGACCCATTCGGTGTCTGTTGCTTAGCACGACAGTGGTTTCTTTCTTTTTCAGGACATTCCAAATTGTTGTATTGACTATGGCCCAACGTTTGTGCAATGCCTCGGATTGATTTTCCCCTCTTTTCTCAGCTTCAAAATGGCTTGCTCTTCTCCCATAGACAGCTCTCTGATCTTCATAATGGCTTATCCTTTTTAACAACAAATGCAGTCTTCAGAGGTGAAACTGAGGGCTAAAACCAAGAGTAGATGTTCAGAGCTATTTATTGTTTAAACAAACAATCCATCAGAACACACCTGGGTAACAAGAAACACCCTTCAGTCACATTTCAATATTTCTGCTTGCCTACAAATTGGGTGGTCTGATCCAAAATGTGCTATGTTCTGTCGTTACATATAAATACCAGGAAATAAAAGCTGAAATTCTAAACTCTCTTCTCATATTCATCTTTTGAACTCAAACGCAAATGTCTTCAGTCTACAGCAAAAACAAAGGAATTGGCCTTGCCGTTACAATAGTTTCAGAGGGGACTATAGTTAAGGAATAGTCCACGTCAGGTGTAGTGTTATAGGAAAATTATTGCAGATGTGGTACGTAGATGTTTATTCAACATTTATAAAAGGAGTCTCCAGTGAGCGTGTGAGTGCTTTGTAATAGCCAGTAAGTTTTCCACCATGGGAAAGTCTTGGACGGAGGAGTTTATGCTTTCTTTGTTCTCAGGACCATGACAAGCTGTGTGTGTGTGTGTGTGTGTGTGTGTGTGTGTGTGTCTTATTAACTTCAAGAGAGAGAGAAATAAGAAAGGGTGGTGAAGGAACAATTATTTATAGCTGCTATAATGCAAGTCAGAATTTGTGTTGTGGACATTCCACAACATTATATGCGACTATAAATGGTTAAAAAGCACAATGTGTGGTTCATAATACATTACAAAATGTAACGGTTGGCAAATTGCTGTTGTATAAGACAAATAAAGCACTTCGGCATGTGCTGTTAGAGGAGAATAATTCACTTCCTTGTGCCACATCCTTACTTAATTAGCATATTCCAACCAATTACATTCAAAAATTCAATAGTGCCACGGTATAGCATGATTTACACACACCGTAATGAAAAACGTATTTTCTTATTTAAACAAAAAATAAATTAAATAAATAAATGTCCTCATTTCCGGCCACTCCCGAAGGAATTCTGACTAATCATGCCTGCTCCCACAGTCATTTCTGTTTGTACCAGACCCTGACCAGGATAAAGCAGACAGTGAAGATGTATGAATGAACGCAGTAAATGGTGCTACTCTGCCCTCTGCTGATCAAATGAAATAAAAAAAACAGACAGGACAGGAGGGAAGCTACACTCTCACAATGAATAGCAAGTTTTATTGATCAACAAACTAAATATGTGACAAATGTTTCACCAGGGAGACGACATTCAGACCAATAAAGTGTAAAAAATAAATATCACCCAGTCAAACAAATCCTACAGCTTCAAATTAAACTAGTGGCTGGCTTAATTTTATTAATACATCAGTGGTAGAAACTAGCAACGATGAAGCAAACTTTCCCCTTTTATACATAACCTATTAGATCCCACCATTTAATCAAGACGTGTACAAACTGTACATATGTGCTTTGGAACACCATCACGAAGACAGTGCCGTAACCGAAGTGTATACACACACACACACACACACACACACACACACACACACAGTTCACATCCATATCATCATTCATATTGATAAACTAAAGGCTAGCTCACAATATTTTTCTGCCCAAAGTATTATTAAAGACATTATTTACTTTGTAACTTAAACAGTTAGTTATATTGTTTAAAAAATAAAAATAAAAAACAACAAACAAACAAAAACAAAAAGGTCGTGACATTAAAAAGCAAGAGCACAGCTAGTTATCGACATCCCCTTTAATACACAACAGGTATCAAATACTTCAACCGTGTTAGACATTTTCTTCAAGTGTTTACAAAAATACCCTCGTCTTTTTTTTTTTTCTTTTTTCATTTTTAGAAACCCATCATCATGACTTCACCCTAGAGTTCAAACAGGAGGTGAACTCAAATTGACCTTCACACGAGTTCAACTTTAAGTGCGTTACAAAGTACAGTCCTGTACAAACACGCCGCATCGGTTTACCAAACCTATTCAAAGACAGACACAAATTTGCTTCAGTATCTCCAGCACGTAGCTACAGCATCCGGACGGCGTGGGGAGGAAAAGCGGGGGGGGGGAAAAAGCTGCACAACATCTACAGGCGACAAAATGTTTTACACACAGCTAAGGCTCGGGTGATGTGCGTAGCTACAGCTTTCATAGGTTACCTTTGTGTCTACCAGTGAGGAGCCTGGAAAAAACGACGGGGGCGTGCAAAATATTAAGCAGCATACAAAAAAAATAAAATAAAATAAAATAAATAAGACAGATGTAAACATTGTGTAGTAAATAAAGAACACCTGAGACTGTTCAAAAGTTCCTCAACTCACTGCACTGAGAAAGTACCAGTTATCTGCTGTGTCCAGTTCTGCTTACAATATTGCATGTTCCTGAAATGAAGTAGTAGAACATCGTAAAATTGAACGTTGGAAAGATGGTGGAGACTCTGCTCTTAAATGTGAGAACCAGAATAAATTGGGGGAGAGAAATCAGTGCAAAATGAGCAGTTAAGTTCATACTGAAGCTGTGAAAGAAATCTTGAAGTGCTATGCAGTTATTTCGACTTAATAACTTGAAGTAACATGTTAAGTCGATTTAACACCTCGTTACATCAAATTAACTTTTGAAAATACCATAATTTTTTACTTAATAAAATAATTTGTTACATAATTTTTGTCTTAGCATCCAATATCTTGTTATTTCAAGATATCATGTTATTGTTTTAACATATTTCAACTTGTCTTGTGATTTCCACTTAACTCATTTTGACAAATGAACTCATTATTTCCACTTATTAGCTTATTTATTTTTAAGATATTATGTCATTATTTTGACTTAATATCATTATTTCAATATAAAATATATTAAATTGAAATAAGTTTTTGAAACTGAAAATAACATATTATTCTGACTTGTTATTTCAAGATGTCATCGTCATGTCATTATGTCACCATCATGTTATTTTGACTTATTTCATTATTTTTGACTTAACTTATTTTACAATGCCATTATTTTGACTTAATATCTTATTATTTCAACATAACTAATTGTTTCAACGTATTATCTTGTTATTTCAACTTCCGTCCATCCGTTTTCTGTACTGCTTATCCTACACGGGGTCACGGGGAGCCTGGAGCCTATCCCAAGGGACCAAGTTAATTCTGGCAGTTTAACAGTTAGGAGTCTAAATAATGACACAATAATAAGATAAGATATTAAGCTAAAATAAATACTGGCTTGAAATAAATATTTTCAATATAAAAGAAAGTCAAAATAATGACATAGCACTAGAACTTTTATTGACCGGTTGCCGGTTCAGGGTTTTTTTTTTTTTTTTTCCTAAGTTTGGGACAGTTTTTTTTGGTTCACTAAAAAGTTTAGGAATGCAAACACCCATAATGCACTTCACCAAACACTGCATTACAAAAATGGACAGGTCCCCCCCCATTTTTGACTATGACTTGGACGACTGCTGGATCGCAGAGCCTACGTGTAGATCTACTTGTGCCAAAGACAAGTCTTATTCATTTTTTATGTATTTCTTTCATTCACAAAGCAAAATAAATGAAAGTTTTCATCAAAGGAACCCACATTTATGGAGAAGTGCCATCAGATTTCTTCAATATCTTTCAAATTGTACCAATAAAGTAGCTCTAGGTCAAACGTTGGCCAATAATCCACCCATTTCTATTTCATCTGGGTACCATCTGGGTACCAGAAACTGGAAGATGATGTAAACCAGTGGTACTGACCGACTTTCTTGTGTGAAACCCAGTTTGTTTGCGATTTTCCAGTGTTAGATTTAAATAAATAAGTTGGGATTCTTCACTTGGCTAGCACTTCACGATCATTTCGGACTTGATACATGAGCATGTAACAGGTGACCAGGAATATCAAGAGAGGACTCTAGTTCTGAAGGAAGTAAAAATAAATAAATAAATAAATAAAAACAAAAATTAACAGGTTTCGAAATTTTCCAGTTCATTTTGGAACTGCGGTTCGTCAACTCTGTAACTAAACCCGAACAGCTCAATGTGATTGAGTGAGTGTGTGTGTGTGTGTGTGTGTTTAAGAGCATACAAACACATCTATTAAGGTAGTTAAGGTGAAATCAAAATTAAAAACAAAAAACACATCAAGATGCCAGTGTAGCTCCCAGTGGATTCTTCTGCTCTAGGAACTTTCACATATTTTGGCTCCAACTCCATGATGGGAGATCACAAACATGCCAATCTTGTACAAGATTGAGAAAAAAATAAAAAAATAAAAAATAAAAAATGTTATCACATTGTGAGCTCAGCATTATAAAGTTCTATCTGGGATTTTGGTGAAATATGAACTTGAAAATTAGTTCTCTTGTGGTGTTTTTTTATTTTTATTTTGTAACGTTTTTCCATGTGATTAAAAAAAAAAAAAAAAAAAAAAAAAAAAGCTATCTCCAAACTTGCAGATAAACTTTTTTTTTAAGGTTTGATAAGGCTCTATCTGCCAGCCAATCATCATCCAGGATGAACGCACAACAGGCAGTCATGGCCAATCAATATCTATCTATCTATCTATCTATTAATCTATTAACAGAAGAGATCAGTTTCAAAGACTCAGTATGTTGAGAAGGAGCATTTTAGTAAAACATTCTGAAACATTAGAAATAAACAGTACATTAAAGACATTACATGCAGTGTGCTTAATAAACAGAACTTACCAGAATAACTGGGACTTAAAAAGACCAAGCATCCCAGCTAGCATGAGAGTTTGTTATGTGTGGGGTGACTATATTGTATGGATTTTTACCGCATTTCCCCCCTAATTTCCCAATTCCAGCCCATTACTTCGCTCTCCTGCCACAAGCAATTGCTGTGGTATAAGAGGAATACACTTAGGGAAGTGCCGTTATAGGCAAATGATCAACTTTGAGGTGGTAACTAACCACCCTGTTGTTGAATGATTTCCTACAACAGCATGCCCCCAAGTGTTTTGTGCCTTATTTACCAAGATTTTTAGATTGTTTAATAGAAACCATTAGATCATAGCCTTATGAATTCAAACATTACAGCCCCTTAAGAGCTTTACTTACTTTGATAGCATCTTCCACCAGATAGAACCTTATATAATAATAAAATGTCAATCGATGATGACTTATCTTATTGACTTATTAAAGTTTTAGAATGAGGAGGCTGGCAATGTGATCTTGTCTCCGAGCTCTTCTCTATTGCACATGTGCTTTGGAATGATCTTAAATCAGTTCTCTTCGGTAAAGAAAGACAGACGGAGCAAGCAAACCCACTTCGGGAGCAACTAATTCTATAAACTAGCAGTGAGATGACATTTTTAGTGTTGAGCGTCACGACAGAGAGATCAAGTCCTAGAGAGAGATGAGTTACTGTAGTACAAATTCCACAGACCTGGCCTCTCTTCTAGAGATTAGTAGACTTTTCTTTTTCTTTTTTTTCCTTTTTGTCTCTTCTTCAGCGGTGGATTATCCGTTTCCAAGTGTTGCAGATGTGTCTGGAAATCCTTCATGTATGCTTGACCGCTTATGAGTTACTGTAGTAGATCTGTCGCTAGTTGTGGATTTCCATTCAGCTGCATTGACAGGCTTCTCCTTTCTCCTCAGGGAGAGTTTGAATTCAATAAATAAAAAGCAAGAAATATCATAAATACACTTTCCTTGATAGAGATGATCACACACAATTTACTGATTTTTTTGCATGACCAGTTCGTTACAACACAAATTCCAAGTGTGTAAACTGTCTACTTGCATGTAGTCCAAAACAGACATCAGGAATAATGCATGTAGTGTGTGAATGTATGCTCAATACGTGCAGTTTGTGCTTGATGTTGGTGCTTGATTCGATTGCAGTGTTTTTGGCAGGAGGAGTTGTGAACATTGAAGCGACATACTCCTCAAGAACCTACACACTTAGCTCTGCTCATGATGGAGATGACACACAGCTTGCACAAACATGTGGAAAGCTTAAACATAGATCTCTGGTCCACTTTCAGTCCCCACCACACACCATCCATCTCACCCCCACTCTCTCTCTCTCTCTCTCTCGCTCTCTCTCTCCCTCTTTCTCTCCATCAGTGCTGGCGTTAGTGGCGGACCTCGTTAGCGATGAGGCTGTCCTCCCCAGACTGGAAGTCGGCCTCGTTCAGGCTGTTGCCTCCATTGATCATCTCCTCGTCCTGCGAGGATCCCTGGCCGTCGTCCTCTCCGCTGCCTCCGCCCGTCTCGTCACAGTTTGGGTCCTGCAGAACCTGTGCAATGTACATCTGCTGCTGCAGAACAGGAAGTGAAGAAAAGTTTTTGGGTGAATCCTACATGCTAGCATTTAGATACCGTTAAAGTTTGAATTACGTTTAAAGAAGTATGAATAAAAACAAACCAACAAACCAAAAAAAACAATGTTTGGGACACGGTACTGTGTCACAAGCAAGAAATGCTACTCTAGGCTGTTTATTAGCTAGCTAATCAACTATTTAGCAGTTTGCATGAGGGTTATTAAACACGAGCAACAATATTTAAACTATCATCAGTACTTTTATACTACTGAGCAACTTTACCATTACTCACAAAAGAATAAATTCAATTTTTATATCAACTGCTTATTGAAAGTAAAACGTGTCCACACTTAACTGTCCTCAAGTAAATCATTTTAGCTGAAATTAGATTTTTATTTATTTTTTTAAAACCTCACATTTATAACAATCTACACGACTCGATTTATATGAGAAGTTACAAATATTGAGTCTAGGGGCGGGGTTAGGGGTTTTCAACTCATCAACATATGTATGAAATCTAATGAAATCCAATTATATCATTAATATTTGTTTGTATTCGTACAGATATTTCATGCAATTCGTTTTTTCCCCACTTGTATGAAGTGCGAGAGTAATGGACAATGGGTCACGGTAAAAAACAAAACAAAAAGGCAAATAAATTTTTAAGTATTTAAGTAAAAGATAAAAATGCAGAGAAACACGTCTGATTCAGGAACCAGTCCGAATCTTTGAGTATTTGGAACGTCTCAATGACAATGTAAGGATTAAAAATGTTGTTTTTTTTAAATTTTTTTTACATAAAGTAAAAAAGAATAATTACCCAAGCACTTTCCACCACTGACTACTTAACATACATTCACTGTCCACTTTATTAGGAACACCAGTACACCTGCACATTCATGTGGTTATCTAATCAGCCAATCATGTAGCAGCAGCACAATGCATAAAATGATGCAGATACAGGTCAAGAGCTTCAGTTAATGTTCCGTATAAACTCTAGAGACTGTTGTGTGTGAAAATCCCAGGAGATCAGCAGCTTCTGAAAAACTCAAACCAGCCAATCTGGCACTAACATGCATGCCACGATTAAAGACACAGAGATCACACTTTTTTCAGCATTCTGATATTTGACGTGAACATTAGCTGAAGCTCTTGACCTGTATCTGCATGAGTTTATGATTGGCAGACACGATTGGCTGTACAGGTGTTCCTAATAAAGTGGTCAGTAAGTGTACGTCCCATTGAACCATGTCATTGCTTATAATATTACAGCAATTTGCATGTATTTTAAAATCTATAGCTTTGTCTTAATTATTAGAGAAACTTTACTTTGTGTCAAAATGACCCATTTTTCACTTTTACTAAAACAGATCATAAGGATTAAATAAATGAGCAGGGAGGGCAGGGGACTTGCCGGAGATTTGTTGGAGGGTGAGGAGCGTGCTGGACGTCCGTTCTCCATGCCATCCACCTCGCTGTCCTTAGTGTCAATCTGAGAGCAAGAGGGGGAGGGGGGGGGAAGGGGTTTAAGAAAGCAAAAGAGAGACACACTGGGGATGAGTACCTGCACTCCATCAGCGCTAGCCGCTCTACTCTAGGGCCAGCGAGGGCGTACCTTTAGTGGCGTAACTCGTACCTTGTAGTTGTGAGCGCTGAGATACTTGAAGTGGCCGAAGCAGACGTGCGACAGACAAACCACGATGGTGATGATGAGCACCACAAACGTGAACATGGACGTCGGAGTCACGAAACCTGTCCAGAGGGAAATTTTGGGTACTGACCTATAAACATACACGTACACTTGTACAACTAACACACACAAACACATGCTGCTCCTCACCTGTGCGTACAGTGGAGAAGAACAGCAGCCAGAAGAGACAGAGGATGGGCGCGGCCACCACCTGATTGACGGCTCCGGAGTGGATCTTCTTGTCGAGTTTGGAGGGCAGGTAGGCGTAGTACATGTTATAGCGATCCACTAGATGCTTTAGCAGCATGTACATCAGGCCTGCGGTCAAACACACAACACACACACAATGAATTACTGACCATCAGATATGTCTGGACATTAACAAAAGTTAATATGAATGCATTCGTTCTAATACAGTTGCGATCAAAGTTATTCAACCCCCATTGCAAATCAGGTTTACTGTCAAAATTTACAGACTTTCAGCTGTTTGCAGTGAATAAATCAAACAAAAGCAATTGAAGTAGTTCAACACAACGTATTCTTCAAGTGGTTTCCCCAAATTCAACTGAAAATGCAAGTGTGGAAAAGAGGTGAAGAAGCGTGTGCAGGCAGGTTGGAATGGGTGGAGAAAAGCGTCAGGTCTGTTGTGTGATAAAAGAGTACCAGCAAGAATGAAATGAAAGGTGTACAGGACGGAGAGGCAGCACAAGTGAGATGTTTTGGAGACAAAGTTAGAGAGGCCAGGTTGAGATGGTTTGGACATGTTCAGAGGAGGGAGAGTGAATATATCGGTAAAAGGATGCTGAGGTTAGAGCTGCCAGGCAGGAGGCCGAGAGGAAGACCAAAGAGGAGGTTTATGGATGTAGTGAAGGAGGACATGAAGGTAGTCGGTCTGAGAGAAGAGGATGCAGGGGATAGGGCTAGATGGAGGCAGATGATTCGCTGTGGCGACCCCTGAAGGGAACAGACGAAAGGAAAAGAAGTGTCAAAATTATTCAACCCCCTGAATAGAATCCCTCACAACAGCACAAACATGCAAAACAGGTGTTGTCTCAAGCACACTTGATGCAACTAATCAAGGGCTTCATTAGTTGCACCAGATGTACTTGAGCTGGAACACATGGAATACCTGAACTGGCTAGGGGCAGAAAATACATGAAATATCTGGACGAGGCAGAAAAAAAAGCCATCAACGGCTGCAACCAGATTTCTGAGAAGGCAGGTGGTGAAAAGCCCTCGAGTGACTGCGAAAAGACCTGCAGCAAGACTTGGTGGCAACAGGCACTGAGGTTTCAGTGAGCACAGTATGGCACATACTAAACGCAAAAGGTTTCTATGCCAGAACTGCAAGACATGCACCACTACTGACCCAAAAGCACAAGAAAAGTCAGCTCAATATCATAAATAAGCCACAGAAGTTTTGTGATTCTTTTCTGTGGAGCGATGAAAGAAAACTGGAACTTTTCGGCACGATGGATCAGTGGGATGTCTGTGGACAGTGTTCTTTCTTCATTCTTTCTCCAGTCAAGCATGGTGGTGGGTCGGTGATGCTCTGGGGCTTCTTTGCATCCTCTGGCACTGGAAACCTGGCAGTGGAAAGCAAGATGGATGCTGTCTGTGAGGAAGCTGAAGCTTGGGCGTCATTGGACCTTCCAACAGGACAATGATCCCAAGCATACCTCAATTCCACCAAGGACCATTGCTCATGAGGAATGGGCTAAGAATCCTCAGGAACGTTGCCAGAAGCTGGTGTCTGGCTATGCATCTCATTTGCAGCAGGTCATAACAGCAAAAGGGTGCTCTACTAAGTATTAAGATGCTTGCCATGAAGGGGTTGAATAAGAAGTCATTATAAGTTGCATTTTCAGTTGAATTTGGGGAAACCACTTGAAGCATTCTTTGTGTTTAACCATTTCAATTAGTTTTGTTTGAAGTGTTCACTGCAAACAGCTGAAAGTCTGTTTGTAGAAACTCCGGTTTCCTCCCCGAGTCCAAAGACATGTGTTGTAGGCTGAATGGTATTTCCAAATTGTCTGTAGTGTGTCAATGTGTGTGTGTCAGATTGTGCCCTGTGATGGGTTGGCACCCTGTCCAGGGTGTCCCCCACACTGTGCCCCGAGTTCCCTCGGATAGGCTCCAGGCTCCCCGCGACCCTGTGTAGGATAAGCGGTACAGAAAATGGATGGATGGATTTGTCGATATGATGAAGTCAGGAGACGCTCATTCAACATTTATGGAAGGAGTCTCCAGTGTCTGGGCAGAGTTTGGGCTTTCCGGCAAGACGACATTCTTGGAATTACAACCGAGAGAAACCGAAAGCTGATCATCGAAAGATCTTAACATAACCTATTTGACTATTTTGTTGCTTGTGATAATAAAGGAACATCTGCACGATCAAATTAATTAAAAACAAAATAAAATTTCCTTGCCTTTTATATTAGAGGCGTTCAAATTTTCACACTCTACAGTGCAGTGAAACTTGTGATTAGCAGCCCAGTGTCGGTGTCATGCGGTGGTATGAGGTCTGCTTAACGCTGCCGTCATCACTGTTTCAGTGCACAACCTGCGTCCTGTTTTAATGCAGAGCTAAATCCTCAACAACCCGATGAGTCATACTGCTAACAGGAGAGGGGTGTGTGTGTGTGTGTGTGTGTGTGTGTGTGTGTGTGTGTGTGTGTGTGTGTGTGTGTGTGTGTGTGTGGAGAGAAAGAGTCATACTGTCAACAGGGAGGGGGAAAAAAGCTATTCCTTTCTGTCACCATCTCCTGGTTTCTGTGAATGAATATTCACCATAGACAGGCTATATTTAAACACACACACACACACACACACACACACACACACACACACACACACACACACACACACACACACACACACACTTCTCTAGAATGATTTGATTCCAGGTGCTTATATTCACACATACAGCAGCTCAGCAGCAGGGGGGTCCTCCAAACATGCAACAATATTCATTCAACACCTTTTCTTCCATCTCCCACATAGACAGGGAGACGGAGATAAACAGAAAAAGAAAGACAGAAAAAGAGACACACACAGAGAGAGAGAGAGAGAGAGAGAGAGAGAGAGAGAGAGAGAGAGAGAGAGAGAGAGAGAGATACACAGAGACAGAAACACAAAGAGAAAGACAGACATACAGACACAGAGAGAGAGAGAGAGAGAGAGAGAGAGAGAGAGAGAGAGAGAGAGAGAAATGCTGCTATTCACACATAAAAGTAGCTCACCAGTAGGAGGCGTTCTCCAAACATGCAACAATGTTCATACATTCAACACCTTTTCCCCCACCATTTCAGAGGCGAGGTCAGAAATTGAACAGTGGGTGGGCCTGGGTAAAACACGGTGGGCATGGGTTTGAAAGGAAACTCAAATGTCAGCAGTTGCTCATTTGCCAGTTCCTCACGAATACCAGTAGTTCTCACACACACACACACACACACACACACACACACACACACACACACACACACACACACACACACACACACACATCTGGAGACTTGCCCACCCATTTGGAGTCCTCCCCCCCACTTCCATTCCTTCAATCTTTATGGACCACTTTACTTCTCTCCTCTCATTCACTCTGTTTTTTTGTGAATGGACTGCAGTGTTTGGGGGTGGGGCAGACTCACCGAAGGGCACGATGATTGGGCAGGTGATGCTGTACGTCATGACGACAGTGAAGACGCACATCATCCAGGCGTAGGCTGCACCGAACTGAAACTCATAGGCCTGGTGCTGCAAGGTCACACACACACACACACACACACACACACACACACACACACACACACACACACACACACACACACACACAATTTTATAATCTTTCAGTCGCTCAGCTGTACTGCTTCATTCTTTGTGTTTGGACATATTTAAATGTGTATAAATGTGTATTGCCCACAAACACACAATCAAAACTTGAACTTGAGAGACAGGGAGAGAGGGGGGAGAGAGAGACACAGAGAGAGAGAGACAGAGAATGAGAGACAGACAAAAGAGAAAAACACAGACACAGGGGGGGAGAGAGAGAGAGAGAGAGAGAGAGAGAGAGAGAGAGAGAGAGAGAGAGAGAGAGACAAAAGATGTAGTTAGTCCCTCTGCAAAAAATGTTTTAGTGGGGTGTGTGAGTGAGTGAGTGAGGGATACCCGTTTGACGTTGCGTCTCTCAGCAGCAGATCGAGCCAGGCACAGACGGATCATGTACATAAGAAGACCCGGAATGCGAAGAAGATCCATTGCGTTCCCGATGAACGCAGACGCGATCACATAGTTCACAAAAAACGCTCCGTTATCAGGGAGGAAGACACACCTGCAGTACAGGACAGGGAAATATTAATGTTCTGATGCACACCTGAATTTTAATCTTTCATTATCCTGAATGCCTAAAGAATGATTAAAAGAAGTTATACACAATGTACAGCCGTGGCCAAAAGTTTTGAGAATGAGACGAATATTAATTTTCACAAAGTCTACTGCTTCAGTGTTTTTAGATCTTTTTGTCAGATGTTACTAACTGTTACTGAAGTATAATCACAAGCATTTCATAAGTGTCAATGGCTTTTATTGACAATTACATGAAGTTTATGCAAAGAGTCAATATTTGCAGTGTTGACCCTTCTTTTTCAAGACCTCTGCTATTCGCCCTGGCATGCTGTCAATCAACTTCTGGGCCACATCCTGACTGATGGCAGCCCATTCTTGCATAATCAATACTTGGACTTTGTCAGAGTTTGTGGGTTTTTGTTTGTCCACCCGCCTCTTGAGGATTGACCACAAATTCTCAATGGGATTAAGGTCTGGGGAGTTTCCTGGCCATGGACCCAAAATGTCGATGTTTTGTTCCCCGAGCCACTTCGTTATCACTTTTGCCTTGTGGCAAGGTGCCCCATCATGCTGGAAAAGGCATTGTTCATCACCAAACTGTTCTTGGATGGTTGGGAGAAGTTGCTCTCTGAGGATGTTTTTGTACCATTCTTTATTCATGGCTGTGTTCTTAGGCAAAATTGTGAGTGAGCCCATTCCCTTGGCTGAGAAGCAACCCCACACATGAGTGGTCTCAGGATGCTTTACTGTTGGCATGACACAGGACTGATGGTAGCGCTCACCTTTTCTTCTCCGGACAAGCTTTTTTCCAGATGCCCCAAACAATCGGAAAGGGGATTCATCGGAGAAAATGACATTACCCCAGTCCTCAGCAGTCCAATCCCTGTACTTTTTGCAGAATAGCAGTCTGTTCCTGATGTTTTTCCTGGAGAGAAGTGGCTTCTTTGCTGCCCTTCTTGACACCAGGCCATCCTCCAAAAGTCTTCGCCTTACTGTGCGTGCAGACGCACTCACACCTGCCTGCTGCCATTCCTGAGCAAGCTCTGCACTGGTGGTGCCCCGATCCCGCAGCTGAATCAACTTTAGGAGACGGTCCTGGTGCTTGCTGGACTTTCTTGGGCACCCTGAAGCCTTCTTCACAACAGTTGAACCTCTCTCCTTGAAGGTCTTGATGATCCGATAAATGGTTGATTTAGGTGCAATCTTACTAGCAGCAATATCCTTGCCTGTGAATCCCTTTTTGTGCAAAGCAATGATGGCTGCACGTGTTTCCTTGCAGGTAACCATAGTTAACAGAGGAAGAACAATAATTTCAAGCACCACCCTCCTTTTAAAGCTTCCAGTCTGTTATTCTAACTCAATCAGCATGACAGAGTGATCTCCAGCCTTGTCCTCATTAACACTCTCACCTGTGTTAACGAGAGAATCACTGACATGATGTCAGCTGGTCCTTTTGTGGAAGGGCTGAAATGCAGTGGACATGTTTTTTTTGGGATTAAGTTCATTTTCATGGCAAAGAGGGACTTTGAAATTAATTGCAATTCATCTGATCACTCTTCATAACATTCTGGAGTATATGCAAATTGCCATCATAAAAACTGAAGCAGCAGAGTTTGTAAAAATTAATATTTGGATCATTGTCAAAACTTTTGGCCACGGCTATAGTGCACAAATGTTGCATAACCTTAGGACTAAATGCAAAACAATAACAATTGAGGGGGCACTCTTTTTTTTTTTTTTTTAAAACTTACTTACTGTTTTTTTTCCTCTTTTACCACAGCAGTTTGCCAACAATTATGCTATTTAAAGGTTTATTAAACAATGACAAAACATACTTTAAAAAAAAATCAATTTAAAGTTACATTTAATATTCTGGAGTATGGAATTTAAAAAAAAAAAAAAACAAGGAGGTTACAAACATTTGCACTGCGATGTTTATATAAAAAGTATCTAAGAGATTTAAACCAAGTCAATTCCAACAATTTTTTTGACATTCAAACTGACATTCAAATGAGCTTTCGGTGTATACGAAAGTGCTACAAATCATTTTACTTACTCAAATCGGACAGCGGCAAAAGCTAGGAACTGTGTGTCGAAGAGCCAGCGGAAAAACACATCCAGACTGTGGACAGTAAAGCCAAAATTAATTTTCTGGAATGTTCCATATTGATGGAAAACACATGATACTTTTGGGGGGGGAAACAAAAAATTCCAGAATAATCTAACAGCTGTATTACATTACCGCAACTATACGTTAAATCAGTGTAAAATCAAATCAAAGTAAAAATCATAAACTGAAAGCAAGTTAAAGACTTGATTTAGTGTTTTTATCACTCAGAGAAGTCATTTGGTCGAGCCTTTCTGAGGGCGAGCTCTTTAAGGAGCCTAACGCTCGCTAATTGTAGCTCGGTCTGATTTACTGAAGTAACTAGAAACAATTCAATCATTGACTGGATGGGATTCAATTAATGACTACATTACTGAAATTATATTTGATAGCTATTTAAATGCATTACTCACTTTAATAAAATCTGTCTATTTAGTTACAAACCACACCACTAAAGCACAAATGTGACTTCAGTCGATGATTTACTCGAGCAGTACAACCTTCTCAGTGATTGCATATACAAGTGGATTCGCAGATCCCAGTGATTAGCTTTTAATCTTCAATGTCTGCTTTCTGAGGAAGAGAGAAAGAAAAAAGAAAACCAGCTTTACCTGCTGAGGCCCAGAGATGGCAGCAAAAGGACCATGAAGATGAGAAACGTGTAGCATTTATGCATGGTGGTCCGGTTTTCTCCCGACCTAAAACATACAAAGGAGCAAATTTTTGTTTAGTATCTCCTGCACTAAATTTCTCACTTAATCCCCGTCAAAGCGTGCTTAATTGTTTACTCAATGAAAGTGCATTTAAATATAAAAACTGGTTAAAGTTGAAGCACAGCTGCAAAACGTTTACTCGAGTGAAAGTAGAAAAGTATAAACTCCTAAATTTAGTTAAGTGACAATTGTTTCTTTATTGTTCATAAAGTAATTGTACTTTGTAACATAAAAATTTAAAGTAATTTTACAGTGCTGTGGAAAAGTTTTTCTGTTTTTGTTCATCTCTCATACTAAATAGTTTTAGATCTTCAAACGAAATACAACATGAAACAAAGGCAACCTGAGTAAACACACAGTACAGTTTTTATTATTTATTTATTTTTTTATTGAAGGGGGGGAGGTTATCCAACACCAATCATCCATGTGAAAAACTAATGGCCCCCTTAAACTTAAAATCTGGTTATGCCACCTTTAGCGGCAATAACTGCAACCAAATACTCCCGATAACTGGAGATCAGTCTTTCACTTATTTCTAGGACTAGGACTTACTCCTATGCTTTGGATCACTGTCTTGCTGCATAATCCAGTTGCTCGAGTTTCAATTTACAGACTGAAGACCGGATATTCTCCTTTAGGATTTTCTGGTAGAGAGCAGAATTCATGTTTCCCTCAATTACTGCAAGTTGCCCAGGCCCTGAAGCAGCAGAGCATCCCCACACCATCAAACTTCCACCACCATGCTTGATCGTAAGTATGATGTTCTTTTTTTTGTGGAATTCTGTGTTTGGTTTACGCCAGATGTAACGAGACCCGTCTTCAAAGCAGTTCCACGTTCAACTCATCAGTCCACAGAACGTTCTCCCAAAAGGTTTGAGGATTATCAAGGTGTATTTTGGCAAAATCCAGACAAGCCATTTTTGCCCGTTGTCTTTCTGATTGTGGAGTCATCAACAGTGACCTTTATTGATGCAAGAGAGGTCTGTAGGTCCTTTGATGTTGACCTTGGCTCTTTTGTGACTTCCTGGATGAGCAGATGCTGTGCTCTTGGAGGAATTTTGGAAGGTCAGCCACTTCTGGGAAGGTTCACTACTGTGCCGAGTTTTTCATTTGGAGATAATGGCTCTCACTGTGGTTCTTTGGAGTCCCAGAGCCTTTGAAATCCTTCCCAGACTGATGTATTTCAATCACCTTCTTCCTCATCATTTCTGGAATTATTTTCAATTTTGGCATAGTGTGTTACTGGGTAAGACCTTTTAACCAGCTTCATGCTGTTGAGAAAAGTTCTATTTAAGTGTTGGTTTGATTGAACAGGGTTTGCAGTAATCAGGCCTTGTTGTGTCTAGTCCAGCTGAACCCCATTATGAATGCAATTTCATAGATTTGGGGAATTAGTAACTATGGGGGCAAATACATTTTCACACAGGCCCAGTTGGTATTGGATAAACTTTTTGCTTCAATAAGCAACCATCATTTAAAACTGTATTTTGTGTTTACTCATGTAACGTCTGAACATATCAAACTGATTTCTGAATCAGCCTGGATCTAGCAAAGAAGTTTCTCTGTGTCTTTGAGCCATGAATCCTTATCTAACCTCTTCACCAGATGCCATCGGAATGCGACACGACCCCCCCCTTCAGACACACACACACACAAAGCACACACCCGTGCACACACACAATGTAAGAATCTCTTTTGAATGTAACATGTAATTATATGTAATTATTTGATGTCCAAATGGTGTGATGTTTTCTTGTTTGCATATATTGTGTGTTTATGTAACATAACTATAACGATTTTAGATAGCCTAACTTAGGATATGATTTTAAATTTCTGTAACCATGTTTTACTTGTAATATTCTTTATAAGTCCATCGAATTTGGTATGTGGTTAATCGTCTTGCGATACCCTGATTGATTATGCATATCATATTGCAACGGGATACATTATTTCATGCTTTTTCTTAATTTCACATGTAATATGGTTTAAACCGGCTCCTCCCTGGACATGCAAATTCGGGTCTGAAACCAGACAAAGAGAGTTCATCCCGCCAACAAATCCAACTTCCTGATTGGCCCATAGCCCAAAGAGGTGTGTGCGTTGGTGTTGTCTTTAAAACAACACCACGCTTTGAAACTCTCTCTTACACTTCACTCTCTTACTTCAACTTCATTTCTACACTCTTCCGGTTTCTCTCCCCCGGGGTCACGTGCCCCGGGAAGAAGAAGCCAGGATCTCTCTCTCCCGGACAAAAAGATGCAACTGCCTCGCGGCCCACGCCTTTTCAAACGGCACGACAAACCAGTGAACTCTACACGACCTCGCGCGAACTTTCAAACTGAAGCCATGCAAGTATAGTTAATGGAGCTATATCTGCATTTAAGATTGTACCCCTGTTTACAGGAGATTTAAGTTCGTTGCTGGTTTTGAAAAAGGCTAATTAGTTGTGTTTTTGTCTGCCATTCCCTTTTATTTCATTACTTTCTCTCTATACCTTTTCTTTCCTTGTATATAGATGTACATATACATGTTTTGCTTAAAGTTAGTCGTGTGTATCCATAGTTACATCTAGTTATTAAAATCTATTATCCCACGCTTGATTGTCTCTGTTTTGGTCACGTGATGAGTCCCTTAAACGCTGCGAGTCTCGCTACCCGTTCTAATTTTTAATAACAAACTTCGGTGGTTAATCCTTCCTGGCCAGAAGGATAGACTCCCTCTTTAGAGTTCATAATTCCAAACTAGACTACAGCTAATCCTAAAAACTGATCTAGACCACATAGATAGTCATAATTAATTATAATCAGTGTAGTTAATTATCTATATGTATATGTGCACATACAAGAATTCCCTTTCATGGCTGATGTATATTTATAACTGGTCACAACACGCGTTGATTAGATATATAGATATATTTCACGCCATTCGAGCTAATTCCTTATATAAATTGGAGAATACATTTAAACGTGTTAAACATCTTTTAATTCATTACATAAATTGTAACTGGTGGAGAATATTTTTAAATGTTGCAGATTCATCCGAGTTACTACATATTCTGGTAGATAACGCGGGCACGCTTTAAAACTCGTCCCCTTTAAAAGGGCGCTTCGAATCCAAGCGTGCGCTTCTGTTTCGTTTGTCATGTTTAAAGTTGATCCATTACATTACTCTGGTGGAAAAGAATAATGCTAGTAATGATTGATTCGTTACACTCAGGTTGCCTTTCTTTTATCTTAGATTTTGTTTTGATTTCTGAAACAATTTAGTATGATATGTACACAAAAACAGAAGAAATCAGCACTGAAAAAGTACCTTTTTTTTTTTATAACAAAGTAATTGTGCTTCATTGCCTAAAAGTAATTTTATTTTATTACTTCAAGTTAATTTTATGTTGTTACTTCAAAGCAATTGTATTTTTTAACTACACAATGTACTTGCTTACTTCAAAATGAATTTTACTTTGAATTAAAAATGGATATTTACTTTGAAATAACAAAGTAATTGTACTAGTTTGTACTTTAACATAATGGCACTTTCTTATATAACAAAAAGTACAATTACTTTGTTATATAAAAAGTACTTTATGACTTCAAAGTAATTGTGCTTCATTACCTCAAAGTAATTTTACTTTACTGTAATTTTAAAGTCATTGTAATTAATCAATTCAAATTATTATTTTTTTTTATTTCCACCTCAAATAAGTTGCATGTTTTACTACAGAGTCAATGTACCTTCTTACTTAAAAATTAACTAAAATTTGTTACTTCAAAGTAATTGTAGATTGGTACAATTGGTAAATTGGTCTTCTTCTTTTCCCACATCTCATCGATTCCCGTGAACTGAACATTCTGCACATCAGCCAATTCTCAGTCATTAGACTGTAAAAACCTTTGCTAAAATCTGTACGTGCGTCTCTGGAGTCTTGTGCAACCTTGTGACACTTATTGTGGAAGGACATGCTGAACTTATGCAATGCTGTCTTGAATCTCATCACTGTGTGTATATATAGTCATATAGAGTCAGAATGCAACTGTACTTCAGTACACTGCAAAAATTTACATCTTCACTAAATGTAGATGAATTTTTCTAATAGTTCTTCTTATACGGTTACAATAAAATAAATATTGGAATATTAAACATAATTCTAATATTTCTAACATTTTACCAATTTCAAGCTTGAAATAGGCTTCTTCTATTGACAATTATTGCTTATTTTTTAGTGTTTGAAATAAGCAAAGTTCCCATCATAGAACAAGACAATTTTAAGTATTTTTTTAAGTAGAACTTAGCTAAATAAAAAGAGTCTTGACATTCTATCTTGGGGGAGAAAAATTGTGTTTGAATTGCAAGTATAAAATATATATACACAGTACTGTGCAAAAGTTTTAGGCAGATACAAAAAAAAATTCTGTAGAGCAAAGATGCCTTAAAAATAATGAAATTAAATGTTCCTACATTAAAAAAAATAAATAAATACCGTAAAGAGCAGTAAACCGTAGTAAATGAAACAAAGCCAATATTTAGTGTGACTAAAAATGAAAATAAAAATAGTAGTCTCTGGTACAATTTGTGCAGTTTTACAAGGAAATGATATTTTCCTTGCTTCTTATTTTTGCAGCAAAACCCAGCAGTGTTTTTTGTCAGAAAAGTGGTCCGCTTTCATTAATGACATACAAACATTTTCCTGTAACATTTAATTTAGTGCTAGAAAACTAATGTTTGGGAATCTAAAATGTTTTTTGTACTGACCTGATAATGTAGACGTCATAAAATAAAATAAAAAATATCTATAACAAAGGTACTAAAAAAAACTGGGTGCCTAAAACTTTTGCACAGTACTGTATATAGGTGAATTTATCTAATAGTTCTCATTATAAGATTACAATATAACAAAGATATTAAATATCCAAAAATAATAAATATCTATTCACATTTTCAATTCAAAGCTGGGAACTTTCTTGTTCGATTACGATATTTCACGCACTTACTATATTTCCAGAAGCAAATTTATCTTTTAAAAATCAGTCTATACACAAGCTTAATATCCTAATAATTGTTTTATAATGGCATAAAACAGTGAGACGTATGATACAAGTATGACCAAGATATTTCTTGCATATTTGTGAATGCAATCTTGTATTTTGCCCTAAAAGAAGGCCAACTTAACTAATTAAAATAACTGGCCATTTCCACAATAAAGTAAAACCTCCATGCCCGAGCCATTCACAATCAAGATGGTCTTTGAAAACCAAGACATGCGCATGTAAAACCATGACAACAAGCTTGGCGTTCATGGTGACTAGCACATCAGAATTAATATCGTTGCAGATTTTTTTTTTTTGGATATCCAACACCTGTCCTTGCATTACTAGGAAAAAATTGGAGTGTGGAAGTCTGCATACCGGGTCCAGTGGGCCTCGAAAAATGCTGAGTAGTAGACGATGGTGGGCAGGAGAGCAGAGAAAGCCCACAGCAGGAGAGTGGGGAAAAACTGGGTGATGATGGGATTCTGAAAAAGAGAGAGAGAGAGAGAAAGACACCGGAATGGTAGTTAATAGATAAACCCCTGCTCAAGATGAGTCACTGTTTTAATTCCAAGGCATCTGCCTCCACCTCTCCCATTCCACTGATTTCCTGCCAACCGCTGTCTTATGCAAGGCGAGCTACGAATACAACATACATATATACACACACACACACACAAATAAATACACACACAGAGAGAGAGAGAGAGAAAGAAAAGAAAACTATATTTAGCAAGCTTCCCCCCCACTCCTGTCATCCTTTCAGCCTCAAAACTGCCTACACTCGCTATACCGGGAAGCTGAGCAAAGCAGAGTCATGCTTTTAAGCAATTACCATTCAGTTTCATCAAAGCACAAATTAAAATACAATGATTTGGACTCCCTGCCGGGCATCCACTAAAGTTTCTTTAAAATCGAAAGAATTTCTAATGAGAAAATCACAGTTAAGAAGAGTTCAGACATTTATGGCAAGTTGATGAGAGCACAATTCACATCACAGCTGGTGTTCGCCCAAACTTGGGCACTTTAAGTACTTTTTAACTATCCAGAAGTACGACCACACGTTGGGCGCCATGTCTCCGGTCACTAAAACCTAAGTGACAGAAGTCACTGGATATCTTGAATATAGTCAGATTTATCTATTTACTATTATAAAGATTACAAAACAAACATATGATTATTAAGCCTGTTTCTAGACATTTGTACTCATTTCAAGCTTAAAAAGTATTATTTCTATTGGCAGATAGCATTTTTTTCCAGAAAGAACAATTATCTGCCAATGAAATACGAAAATTTAAAGCGTGAAATGTGTAAAAGCATCTAAAAACAGGCTGACTCATAGTAAGAAATATTATATAAATTTGCCCATATTCAAGATACCTTCACTTGCTAAGATATACATTTATTTATTTTATTTATTTATTTTTGTTGCAGTGGTTGGGAGGTAAGGGACTTGATACCAAACATAAAATAGCAACATACAGTATATAAACTTCAGTTTAGTCACTGAGAAAAAAAATCAACAATTCGTGACGGTTAAATGCAAAAACTTGTGACCGGTTTTGTGATGTACTGTATATAAAATTAAGGTTACACAGAGGCTTACATTGAGATACTCCACTGGCTTGGTAACGTTAAACTTGTCCATGGTGGAAATGATGATGGCCGGGGTTGTGAGGAAGAAGAGCAGTAGGAAGAGGATGCAGTTAATGATTAAGCAGCGGATCCACCACGAAACGCCTCCCAGAGACAAATGCTCCCTGCAGAAACCGAAAGAATGCTCAGAAAACACTGCAAAACAACACAGCAGAGGTAGGAGGACTGGTTCTCCACCAGGACAGGCGGACGATTGTTAACGCGGCGATGCTAAAAACCTCACAAACACACAAATACTGTTGAGGTCATAGGTTTACATATGCATTGCAGAATCTGCACAATGTTAATAATAAGAAAAAATATGTAAATAAATAAATAAGAGGGATCATAGAAACTGCATTGTGTTTTTTTATTTATTTATTTAGTTCTGCCCTGAACAAGCTATTTCACATAACAGATGTTTACATCTAGTCAACAAGACTAGACAAATGAACCAGTTCAAAAGTTTACTTACGCTTGATTCTTAATACTGTGTGTTGTTACCTGGATGATCAACGACCGTTTTTATGTTTTGTGATAGTTGTTCATGAGTCCCTGGTTTGTCCTGAGCAGTTAAACTGCCCACTGTTCTTCAGAAAAATCCTCCAGGTCCTGCACATTCTTTGCTTTTCCAGCAACTTCTGCATATTTGCCCCCTTTATAATTTTCAGATCCATCTTTTCACACTGAGGACAACCGAGGGACTCGTACACAACTATTACAAAAGGTGCAAACATTCACTGATGCCCAAGAAGGCAACACGGTACATTAAGGGGTGAACAGGATGATTGGTGTAAATTGTTATTTATGTGAACTGTATGCAAGTAAAAACATATGGTGAGTGATTAAAAGTAAATATCATTCCACAAGAAAATGAATGTTTTCTTTCATCAACAATATTGTATGACAATAACGTCAGTCTTGGTGCTCCAAGCACTTCCTTGCACCGCCACTGAAAATCACTCCAGTGTTTTGGAAGTGTGTATCAAGAGTGTGTGAAGTGGCTACAGGGCTCACCAGCGCACATTCTGGGGGTCGGGAGCGTAGGTCACACTCCAGTTATAGACGTGAAGACTCTCGCTGAACTGAGAGGAACGTGGCTCCTGATGACACATACAGCCCTGACACTGACACGCGTTAAAGTCTTTCAGGATTCTACAGAGAGACAGAGAGAAGGTTCACACTGGTGACCAACATTTCAATCTTAGACGTCAATAAATCATTAGACATAAAAAGTAAATACAATCAAAATCAACCCCTGGGCATCTGAAGGACGGTTGGAAAAAACACTGACTCACGCTACAGTCACTCACATTGCAGTCATGGCCTCATTTTGGAAGGTGACGAAAGCCATGCCCAGAGGTTTGGTGTTGACCTTCTCCTTCTCCTTCCTGTAGTCCTCCTTAAGTTTTGCTTCCAGCTTCGTGTAGTAGCTCACTGCTTCCTCCTGTAAGAGACTGCCTTTACAATACTGCACAGCACACTATACTCTGTTACTATGTTATTAGTGCGTATGTCATGTGGCTGTTAGCACGTAAATGTGTGTGTATGTTGTGTGTGTTACAGGGCTATTAGTGTCCTTGATGTGTTACAATGCTCTTAATGTATATGCAGTGTGTCAGAAAATTACTATTCTGTATGCAGTTTGTAACATCAGTGTATATGGAGTGTGTTACAACGTTATTAGTGTGTATGCAGTGTGTTACAACGCTATTAGTGTGTATCCAGCGTGTTACAATGCTATTAGTGTGAATGCTGTGTTACAACACCGTTAGTGTGCATGCAGTATACTAAATGTTATTCGTGTGTATGCAGTGTATTACAATGCAAATAGTGTACAGTATATGTAGTGTGTAATAATACTATTAGTATTTATGCAGTGTATCGATGTTATCAATGTTTATGCACTGTGTTACAATGCCATTGGTGTTTATACAGTGTTACAACGCTATTAGTGTGTATGAAGTGTGTTACAATGTTATGCACTAATTACAGTGCTATTAGTGTTTATGTAGTGTGTTAGTGTTATTAGTGTGTGTGAGTGCGGTCTTCACCTCTTCACAGCCTTTAATGGCACAACAGCACAAGTGGCCGCAGGGTTTGGGGTTGATCATGGTGGGCATGTGTTCCTTTGCCTGCAGATCTGTGAAGAACTTCTTACTACGCTCAGTCTTCTTCCTGCGCGCACACACACACACACACACACACACACACACACACACACACACACACACACACTATATATAAAGACAGTCAGAGAGCTGCGTTGCCGTTTTCATGGATCAGTCAGTCAGTCAGAATTAGCGCATCAGCAGACCCAGCTCATTTAGATCATCCATCCATACAGACTCTCACACACACTCTCTCTCTCTCTCTCTCTCTCTCTCTCTCTCTCTCTCTCTCTCTCTCTCTCACACACACACACACACACACACATTCTCTCTCTCTCTCTCACACACACACACTCTCACATATACAGACACACACACTCTCACATATACAGAAGACACACACACACTCACATATACAGACACACACACTCTCACATATACAGACACACACACACTCACATATACAGACACACACACACTCACATATACAGACACACACTCTCACACACACTCTCACACTCCCTCTCTCTCTCTCTCTCTGACACACACACATACTCAAATCAATAAGCCCTTGGCAAGAGATCGCTTCTCGTGGCTTAGCACTTGTCCTGCGGGTTCATCAGTGCCTTCTGTCTCGTAAATCAAATAAATACAAGAAAATCCTGTTTTTTTTCCCCTCCAAAGAACAATAATATAATTCAGGCACAAGTCATGGACTAAAAAAATAAATAAGTCAGTCAGTCAGTCAGTCAGTCAGGCCCAGGTTTGTTTCTATTCATCTTTTTATATCTACTTTTCAGTAATCTTGCGTACATTTGATGCAACTTATTTTTACTCTCTAGCTTTCTATCTGGAAACAGAAAAAAAATGCAGAATAAATAACAGATACATAATCCAAATAATCATTTTAAATGAGTTCAACAAATATGGATTTAATTTTGTGCCAAAAATTTCAAATAAAATAAAATCCACAATCAAAATATTAAATCACAAAATATAACTTTTTTTTCCTTTGAAAATGCAAGTAATTTGAATCAAATCCAAATAAAATTACTTCACACTCATTTTGTTCTCATTTTTTTTCTACAAGTGTCATACAAGTGTCTTCATTCCATCCAGTTGAGCAGCTTTTTAAACTGCTAACGTTGGCTACAAAGCTGAAATCGGCTTCTTCTTCCGATTTTACATTTCCACCGCAAAAAGGTCCAGGTCTTACAATCTCGCGTGTGTACGTGGTGCCATGAAGCGCACTATAAATCGCATACAATTTATTAAACCATTATTACCTCGTCCTCAGAACCTCCCAAAAAGCTGACAATTTCATATGAAAATAAGTAGAATGTATTCTAGGAATACTCGGTATGAAAAATTTAACTGTAGATTTTTAAAAATTGTCTAATTTATTATTATTATTATTATTATTATTATTACCATCATCATCATCATCTCATTTTTAATGATCTATTTTTTTTTATTATCTCAATAGTATAATAATACATTACACTTATTTTCATACAAAATGGTCTCAAATGTTTACAGGGCCATTATTTAAAAAAAAGTATACAGTAAATTTCTTCATATTAAGCATGTTGAAAGTATATTATATTCAGTTTTATGCGGAATTGTCAGATTTTTGAGACGTTTTCATAATGAAGAGATAACGGTATCAGAATTAGTGAGAAATTGGAAACAAAAAAAAATGAGAATAAGAAGCTGGTGAATAAGAAGTCAGTTTCACCTAGGGCGTGGCTAACTTTCAGAGCACCTCCCACTCCAAAATCAGTTGACCAATAAAGATTCAAGGTGAAGGACAACTTCTTCGATCCAACGCCATAAATAGAAAAAATCCGCAAAGAAAAAAAAATGAAAGCAAAATGAGTGAATTTCGAAAAAATGAATTTTGATTTGATTCTCATTACTTGCATTTGCAAACTATTATTATTATTATTATTTATTTTTTTTTACATTTTGATAATTAATATTTTGTTCATAGATTTTATTTCAACTTTGGAACATTTGCCACAAAATTAACTCCATAAACAACAAGCCAGGTTTGTTGATTATACCACGCAAAAATAAAACGATCCATTATGTTATAAGTCATGACATTAATTCATATTACATTTTATTTCCTTCCATTCCCAAATGATAGTTTTGTCCCATATACATAATCCAGAGATTAATTTGCGACTGCACAGGCTAGGATTAAGTTTTAAATATCTTTAAAGCTTCACAACTGATCTTGTGATAAAGAGAGATGTTTTATAAGTAATTTATAAGTGAAAAAGACCAACATATCCTATACACCCTTCGTTTCTATGTGGCTTGTTTGAATGCGACGCCCAGTAACAAAACAGTAGCACACAAAATCCAGGTTCATAGTTAGAGACAAGACACTAAAGAAGAAAGGAGATAAATCAAAGTGACCAAACATGGGATCAGATGAGGAACCCCTGGCTTAGACGCTACTACTGATTGCTGACTCTCTAGAATTAAAAGCAGTGTGTACCTCTCGGCGTTGAGAGCCATGAGTCTGGCCACGTTGTAGCAGATGCGCGCTTCCAGCACGACACAGTTCTCGTAGGCTTGCCTGCAAAACCGAGACGTCACATATCAGACGAGCGCATGAACTCACGGAGCTCTGAACATGCACATTCAACTCAAACACCAGCTCGACTAGTCAGCCCTTCTCAGAAAAAACAATCGTGTTTGACAGAGGCGCATAACCTTAAACGCTAAAACACACTGGAGGGTCATTTTAGTCAGTCAATCACCCTTAGAAATTTAGAAATCGTGATTATCCACGTTAGGATTATTCCTGGCAGCTACGCACGCCGGACGCATGATTTAAAATGCAGATGCAGTTTTCCCGATCCCAGGCATGCCAGGGCGGTTAGAAGAGCTATGAGAGAGCTGAATCCACACCATGCTGCATTGGGACATTTTATACAAATGATGAGAGACAGAAACTGAAATCCTACTCAAAGTGCTGTTTGATCTGGTCTTCCTCAGCATATTTCGAGATGCCGTTTATAAATAAAGTGCGTTTCACCTGTAACCAGAGAGAGACAGAAATAAGAATCGGCAGTTTCAGCATCTTTGCTTCTCTACAGAGCATCTTTCTACAGTGAGACGTTTACGGCAGAATGTAGGTCAGTGCTATAGACAGACTTCATCCATATTTCAAGAGACGCTTTCTATACGCAGCAGTCTCGGGTGAAGATTTCATTAAGGACAGATTCTTGAGAGAATGTACTCTGTGTAAGCCACTGCAGGTTTTCATACAGCCCGAACATCTGAGTCGACTGCTTTTATATCTACACTACTGCCGTAATATATCTGTATAATATTATTTATATACAGTTGAGGTCATAAGTTTACATGTGCCTTGCCGAATCTGCAAAATGGTAATAATTATAAATAAATAAATATTACTACTACTACTACTACTACTAATAATAATAAGGGATTATAAAAATTGCATTTTGTTTTTATTTAGTTCTGCCCTGAATAAGCTATTTCACATAACAGATGTTTACATATACTCCACAAGACACAATAATAACTGAATTTACACAAATGAACCATTTCAAAAGTTTACATACGCTTGATTACCTTGCTCAAGAAGGCAACACGGTACATTAAGAGTCTTGGGGGTGTAAACTTTTGAACAGGATGATTGGAGTAAATTGTTATTTGTTTAAAGACCTTATTTCTTCCCCCATTTAGTACTGCCCTTCAGAATATTTACATGTTTCTCAGAAGACAAAATAATTTACACATCCTGTTCAAAAAGTTTACACCCCTGGCTCTTAATGTATCTATTGCTGTTTCTTTTTTTTTTTTTTTGGAGACCTACTGTTTAAACAAACTGAGGTTTATCTGGAAGTCCTCTACCTCAGCTCCTGTCCTGCACTGAGCTCATTAACAGTAGGGGTTTCCTGGAGAAGCCGTATTCCTGTTTTTAAAAACGAACGAAAAACGTACCAGGTCGTCCTCCTTGTAGTGCATCTTCGAGGTGTGGCGTCTCATGCTGTAGACGGTCAGGAGGAGGTACAGGAACGCAAAAGATGTGTGCAACCACAGCAAGTTGTTCCTGCGGGACGACATGAGACGAAGCCCATCAGCCTTCGTGTCTAGAAATCAATCTCGTTCCACATGTAAATTCATATCTAAAACACTCCATCCCAGTCTTCTCTTCACTACAACTATTATAAAATGATTTATCACTCATATTAAAAAAAACAAAAACAAAACAAACAAACAAAAAAAAGTGTGCTCTCACCCCGAATTCAGGTTTGCGATTGTGGTGCGGCCAAAGCTGTATGCATTGTTTTCTGATGAAAAACGTCAGAAAGAAAAAGTGTTTAGATCAAAGAGGTACAGCACAAAGAACAATCTCGATTCAGATTTTTAAAAAATAAGAAATTAAATTAAAAAAAAAAAAAAAGATGCAGAGGGAAGTGTAGCAAAAAACAGAATGGGATCGTGGCGGAGTGTGCGAGATGAGAGATAACAAGAGATGAGATGATTAAAAATAGAGACAGTTCTGTAGAGAGAAAGACAGGCATGGCATGAGGGACCAAAAGGTGTAAAATAAAGATAATGGAAATAGCAAGAGGAAAAAAAAAAAAAAAAAAGCAGAGACAGAACAAGAATGTAGACATAATGGAACGTTTTCCAGGTTGTGGAATTAAGAATCAAGCCCAGCTCCACTGTCTGACAGTTTGATGTAATCACAATACATCACTATGTAACTGGATCAAGTGCCGTTTTATCCAGCTGTATTTACTCAGTGCAACTTATACATCCATGTGAAAGATACAACACCATCATGTCAGAAAACATGTCCCCCTCCTAAAAATGACTTGTAAACTCAATAAGGTGTAACTAATCACCTTCTCAATGGCACACAAAGCCATATGACTTTCAACTGTGATCAGCTGTGGTCATTTTGATTAGCTCAGCATGAAAAGAGCTTTCCTGGAGCATTTTGTAGTGCAACTGAAGCAAACAATCAACTATGGGTGGCAAGGCACTGTCAAAAGATCTCCGGGATAAAGTTGTGGACAGGCACAAGTCAGGAGATGGATACAAAAAAAAATTTCAAAGGCTTTATCAATGTCTAGAAGCACAGTGAAGTTATTAAGAAGTGGAAGGTATTTGGTAGAACACAGACCTTCCCTGGATCAGGACATCGCTCCAAACTGGATGATAGAGCCAGGAGGAAACTGGTCAGAGAGGCTACCAAGAGGCCTACAGCAACTCTTTTTTTTTATTTGGTCTTGACACCAAACGATATGTCTGGCGGAAATCCAATACAGCTCACCATCCAAATAACACCATTCCTACAGTAAAGCATGGAGGTGGTAATATCCTGTTATGGGGGTGTTTCTCTGCAGCAGGGACTGGAGCACTTGTCAAGATAGAAGGAAAATGGATGGGGCAAAATACCCTCAAATTCTTGAGGAAAATCTGCTGCCCTCTGCCAGAAAGTTGTCAATGGGAAGAAGGTTTACCTTCCAACATGACAATGACCCAAAGCACACAGCAAAACTGACCACACAGTGGTTGAAGGAGAAAAAGGTGAATGTCCTTGCATGGCCTAGTCAGAGCCCAGACTTAAACCCCATTGAAAATCTGTGGAATGACTTGAAGACTGCAGTCCACAAACGGTCACCATCAAATTTAACTGAACTTGAGCAGTTCTGCAAAGAAGAGTGGGCAAATATTGCAAAGTCTAGATGTGCAAAGTTAGCAGAGACATATCCCAACAGACTAAAGGCTGTAATTAAAGCAAAACAAAATGGTTCAACAAAATACTGACACAAGGGGGTGATCCTTTTTCCCAACTCAGTGATTCTGTTTTTATTATTTTTTTCTGACATGTTGGTGTTATATCTTTCACTTGGATGTTATAAGTTGCACTGAGTAAATACAGCTGGATAAAACAAAAACTGTGTCCGTCTTCATTTCAGGCTGAAAAGCAGCAAAATGTGATTATTTTAAAAGGGGGGTGATTCTTTTCTATACCCACTGTATGTTCTACCCATAATTTGTTCGTGATTGCTTGTGTTTGAAGCTGGTGGTCTAGACGTGATTGGAGAAAAAGAAAAAGAAAAAAACAACAACAAAAAAAAACCCATCTCGGATGTTACTACTGTACTCAAGAAAATCTGGCAACATCGGAGGTGTGAAGTACATACAAGGTGGTTTGCATAATTTGAATAGGGAGCTCAGGAAAATCAACTCGAGTACCGTGCACAAGTAAACATCGTCACCCGTGTAAACGTTAACGTAACTTTTGAACTTAAGGCTGAGTACGGCCCAGTGAGCGCAGCATGGAATAGACAGGTAGTATTATTTGATTAGAGGATAAATGCAGGGGGTAATATTTGTTCTAGGGTAGTACATAAGACTCTTTCACACGCAGTCTAATAACACAAATATACACCATGCATGTGTACAAAACTCGCACTCTTATCGCTTTCAACTGCAAACACGCATGACTTGGGCATGAAGCCAAAAATTTATGATTATGTTTTCACCGGGTTTGAAGAATAACTGGAAACAGAAGCTTGAAGATCTAGAAGTAGTGCACATACAAAGCATACTGTTTTTTTATACATCGGTTTATTAAGGATGGTTATTTTTTGCCAGTAACAGCGAGTGTCTGCTTTATGAATATTAATGACTAGCAAGTGGTTTCTGGGAAAAGAAGCTGCAAGTTGGAGAAGCATTGGGGGGGAAAAAAAAAAAAGGCACACATTAAATATATACAGGCCTGATTTTCAGAGGGAAAATAATAATCACAGATGTTTTTGATGTTTCACAAACACTTATGAATAATACAGAACTGCCTAAAATAGTTTCTTCTTTCGTCTCTTCAGCTTTCTTCACTCCATTCCTGTCCTACATCCCACCTCGGTGAAATTTACCCCCCTCTCTCTCTCTCCTGACATACATTCGACTGGCACCCAATTACCCCACTCACCGACAAGTACAATCCCATTACTGCAGAGGTTAAGCCCCAGCACATGATAATCTACAGCTAGCTGACCTACAGGACAGGGCACAGAGAACAGAGAATTAAACGAGGACGTCAACAGGGCGAGCATGAGTGCTAACGCCAGCTCATTAGCAGTTAGCGGCTTGCAGCTGAGGCACACATTTACTCCTTTGGTCCGGAGACGGTCACGGCTTATTGCACTGAAATGAAAGAGGGGTCCTGGTGAGCAAATCCGACCACCTCGGAGACACCTGATCATCCGTAGTTCTCTAGAAGATCAAGAATATGCTATGAGCTCGTTCCTGCTCCAACCTGAGATGAGCTAATGATGTAAAGGGTGGTAATATTAGATTAGAGGAGCAACAGGACAAATGAACAGCCTAGGAACATTTTGTCTACTTTTTTTTTTTTTTTTTTAAGCATTATTTTTCAACATAAAAGGATTATGGAATAAAAGAGGCATGCACAATGTAACCATAGCAACAGTACCACCGAGTAGATGTGTGCACTGGGATTGGCTCTCGTGAGACGCAACACAAAAGTCGCAGGAGCAGGAAGTTAGATATGAAGATTTTTTAGTATGTTTATTAATTTATCTTTAGTAAAACATTGAATTATTTTCAGGTTAAAGTATCCTTTAAAAATTTGAGGGAAATATAACCGAGTCCTTTTGAAAATATTGCGGGATTAGTGGGCGGGATTAGTCAGATTTCCTGTGGAAATGTAGTTCAAGCTCTAGTGCAGGCTAACTCACCATTATTACTCAGTTATTATTAATTTAAAATAAATAAATAAATTATATATATATATATATATATATATATATATATATATATATATATATATATATATATATATATTTCTCTCTCCCTCAACATTTAGTCTAAACATGGCAAAGAAGAGTCTGAGCTTTGGCTTTGGGACATTAAGAGGAGCACTTGTGCGATTAGACAGCATTTAGATCACTGTATGCAGCCCGAGTTAACCTGGGAGAAATCGGATACCAATAAACCTCTGAAAATGGTTATCTCTTGCGACATTGCAACAATAAAATACCGACAGTCAAGTATCTCTGATTAGACATATGGTTACGCTCATGATTACAGTACGTCAACCATGTCGGTTTTATCACTTTCTGATCTTTTGGGAAGTGCTCCACTACGACACGCCTAGTATGAAAGCAGCCTAATCAATATGGAAGATCTGCTTGTGTTCACTTCTGCCATGTCGTCTCTTTAGGGAGCCTGTCTCCTCTCAGCAGGGCTCGACTCACCCAGCAGGTCTCCGGAGAAATTAACGGGCAGGACGATGCCCACAGACAGCACGCCCACCACCACCAGCAGCCCGATGATGTGCCGCTGGAAGGAGAGATAGTGCACGGCATCCTCTCCACACTTCTCACGGATCTCCTCGTCTCTACAGAGACACAGACACACACACACACACACACACACACACACACACACACACAGTTAAACTGCCCTCTGGTAATAAACAGCACACACTCTGGCTGCTGCATAACTTTATTAGCTTATCAAATTAAGTCACGCTGAACATAATTCTGCCAATCAACTTACTGCAGTAAGCTGAAGCGCAGTAAAGCGCAAAAATTTGCACATCCTTAAGACAAAATGAAGGGAACAAAGAAGCAGTGAGACAAAATTTTAATTCATAGCAGTACACGCGTTAGATTTCACAAGTGACTTCAATGTCACAAGTAACACAAATGGTCAAGTAGTGCATGTTAATAGTGGAAAGAATCGAAATTACAGTATCTCACAAAAGTGAGTACACCCCTCACATTTTTGTAAATATTTTATTATATCTTTTCATGGGACAACACTGACGAAATGACACTTTGCTACAGTGTAAAGTAGTGAGTGTACAGCTTGTATAACAATGTAAATTTGCTGTCCCCTCAAAATAACTCAACACACAGCCATTAATGTCTAATGAGCCACTCCTTTGTTGCCTTGGCTGTGTGTTTTGGGTCATTGTCAATACCCATCCACGACCCATTTTCAATGCCCTGGCTGAGGGAAGGAGGTTCTCACCCAAGATTTGACGGTACATGGCCCCGTCCATCGTCCCTTTGATGTGGTGCAGTTGTCCTGTCCCCTTAGCAGAAAAACACCCCCAAAGCATAATGTTCCCACCTCCATGTTTGACAGTAGATGGTGTTCTTTGGGTCATAGGCAGCATTCCTCCTCCTCCAAACATGGTGAGTTGAGCTGATGCCAAAGAGCTCGATTTTGGTCTCATCTGACCACAACACTTTCACCCAGTTCTCCTCTGAATAATTCAGGCAAACTTCAGATGGGCCTGTACATGTGCTTTCTTGAGCAGGGGGACCTTGCGGGCGCTGCAGGATTTCAGTCCTTCACGGTGTAGTGTGTTACCAATTGTTTTCTTGGTGACTATGGTCCCAGCTGCCTTGAGATCATTAACAAGATCCTCCCGTGTAGTTCTGGGCTGATTCCTCACCGTTCTCATGATCATTGAAACTCCACGAGGTGAGATCTTGCATGGAGCCCCAGACTGAGGGAGACTGACAGTTATTTTGTGTTTCTTCCATTTGCGAACAGTCGCACCAACTGTTGTCACCTTCTCACCAAGCTGCTTGGCGATGGTCTTGTAGCCCATTCCAGCCTTGTGTACGTCTACAATCTTGTCCCTGACATCCTTGGACAGCTCTTTGTTCTTGGCCATGGTGGAGAGTTTGGAATCTGATCGATTGATTGCTTCTGTGGACAGGTGTCTTTATACAGGTAACAAACTGAGATTAGGAGCACTCCCTTTAAGAGAGCACTCCTAATCTCAGCTCATTACCTGTGTAAAAGACACCTGGGAGCCAGAAATCTTGCTGATTGATAGGGGATCAAATACTTATTTCCCTCATTAAAATGCAAATCAATTCATAACTTTTTTGAAATGCATTTTTCTGGATTTTTTTGTTGTTATTCTGTCTCTCACTGTTAAAAATACACTTTATTTTTTCATACAAAATGGCCTGGATTAATGTTGATGGTCAAAGCGACGGTTACACGATTTTAATCTGGCAAATTGTATTTTTTCTAATTACAGTACTGTCGCTGTAATAATGGCTTTTCGAACAAAGTTTTTCCTGCTAAAAACTGCAGAATGTCAATTAAACCCAAACGCATTACCAAAGCGCTGTGCATTAAAATGCTGAATAACAAAGACAGGCGGCTAAATGAAAAGATGAGCAGCCACCCTGCTGGCTCCGTCACTAACAGCACGCTCGGCATAATTAAAGAGGCACTTACTTTATTCGAAATATGGCCGTCAGCCAAGAGCAGAAACCCTGCAGGAAGAGCGGATACAAACGTGAATTACAACCATGAGGGGGGGGGGGGGGGGGAATGCATGTGTGCAAAAACATACAGTGCATAAACACAATTCACACAAAGACAAGAAACATTGCATGATGGTTAGCACAAAAGCAAATCATGCAAATGAAAGCCTCAGAAAGCACCTAGCTGATATTATTCATTCGTGTAAGAGGGCGAGAATGAGGCATACGGTGATTAACCAGTAAGGAGTGACGTGGTTGTGTGTCCTGCACTGACCACATAAAGAACGGCTGCAGGAACAGCATTAAACAGGATTATTGGAAGCACGCCAGTCACGCTGGAGAGAAACGTCACTGTGCTCTCCGCAGAACCTCCACATCCACAATCTGTGCCACAATTACTCAGCACTTTCGGATGCCGGTTAAGGAAATGAAAGTGCTTCTTCATTCAACCCCCCCCAACCCACCCCTTCTTCCCCCTTTGAGGAAGTCTCTTTTGCTTCCACCCACGACGTGTTTTTTTTTTTTTTTGCTCATCAGCAATGTGAAAAGTGCAGGATCATCAGCGACATGGTTTATGTACAGAGCTGAAGGAGAAGGAAGGACGCCAGGTCCTAGATAAATGCTACGTTATATAAACTTTATATAAAGTGTGTATTGAATGTGATCAGTCGTCCGTGAAGGAATCAATGGATAGCAGAGAGAGAGAGGAGAGAGAGAGAGAGAGAGAGAGAGAGAGAGAGAGCGAGAGAGAGAGAGATGAACAAGATGTGCAGATTAATTTAGCTGAGCTTTCTTTACAGCTTCAGTGTCCAGGATGAGAAACCCAACAGACGCAAAAAAAAAAAAAAAAAAAAAAAAAAAAAAATCACAAGACATTTATCAGACACGTAATTTTATGTTAGCAATTTTCACTTTAACGTCATTTTAAATGTACAGTGACCAGCCACTTTATTAGGAGTGCCTGTACTCTTGCTCAGTCATGCACTTCTCCAATCAACCAATCATGTCTCAGCAGTGCAATGCGTACAATTACGCAAATACCGGCCAAGAGTTTCAGATAATTCTCGCATGGTTCGAGTGCAGCAGAAACTGCTCAGTCCCGCCAGGATTCAGCGTTTTTGCGATCGAAGAAATTAACACAAAACCAAACTCCGCAATATTCGGAGGAGCTTGCAATTTTTCAAAATTACCGCAGATCTGGGCCAAGAGGCGTCGTGTGACATTCAGTCAAAGCCCTCTTCGATTCACAGGTGTCGAGCATGACTACAGCTTAAAGGTCACATTTACCAACAAACATCAAGCCAAAAGACAAGCATTTTTCAAGCATTTTTGGCCGCAACGGTCATGCAAAAAAAAAAAAACTCAGCGAAATCCTGTACAGACTGACTGCTGATATTCATGCACAACAGTCTTTACACAGATTGGTGTGAAAAACATCCGGTGAACAGCAGTTGTGCTCCTTTTTGATGACAGAGGTCAGGAGAGAATGGCCAGAAAGGCTACGGTATCTCAAATAAGCACTATTTACAAACACAGTGAGGAGAAAAGCATCTCAACATGTTGAACCTTGAGGCTTATAAGCTAGAACAGCAGAAGATCGGGTTACACTCCTGTCCGCCAAGACCAGGAACCTGAGGCTATCCCAGGGAACTCGGGGCACAAAGTGGTGGGGGGGGTTGCCAATCCATCGCAGGGCACAATCACACATACGTTCACACACTGCGGACAATTTGGAAATGCCAATTAGCCTACAACGCAAGTCTTTGGACTGGGGGAGGAAACTGGAGTACCCGGAGGAAACCCCGAAAGCACGGGGAGACTCCATGCACAAACTCCACGCACACAGGGCGGAGGTAGGATTCAAACCGCCCAACCCCAGAAGTGCGAGGCAAACGTGCTAACCACTAAGCCACTGTGCCCCCAATATCAAGAATTTATTTTACAATAATAATCTGTTATCAAGTCTCACTGCACGGCCATCGTGGAGAGATTTAACATTCCAAGTTGAACTCATTGGCGTTCATTCAAATTAGATTATCTGTTTAGATTTTCTCAAGAAACTCAAAAGAACCAGGAATCATTTCTTATTAGCCTTTTACTTCGCTTTTTATTGAACACCACACACACTCAGAGACTGCAGCCAAGCCTCTTTATAATCATGCATTATTTAACAGTATTGAGAAGAGACCTAAAGCCAATCCCACTGTCTTTCCACAACCTCGTATGATCCACACACACAGCAAACCAGTAGTAGAGACAGACAGCTAGTGGGCGGGGCAACAGGAAGAACATGCGGGGGAAATGAGGGACAGGCGCCTTACGTTGTCTCGCTGTTCGAAATCCACGGAGCTGGAGACGGAGGTGAGGCGCTCGTAACGATCCGGGGTTTCTGAATGCAACGCCGAAGCCACGCTGAGAAAAAGAGCGAGAGGAAAGGAAAGAAGGTTAAAAGCAATGGTCAAAGCAGATACACATGATTTAAAAATAAATAAATAAACACACAGGTCAGTCTGGTCATCAAGTCATTCTGGAGCACTGAAATGGGACCGAGGCGGCTGGATTGAAACTCCACTCATGCAAATGTAAGTCAAACTAATTTAAGTGAGGAAAGAATTAAGAATAATTCGAATTATTGACGCTCTGAGGAACAGAAGCACGTATGCCGGGTTTCCTTCAGACTCAAAGTGTGTAATGACTTGCGGCAGCCTGGGAAAACCCTTCACATGGAGAAGTCTCGACATTTCCTACTATTTAGTTCTGAAAACTTTCAGTTCAGGATTTCATCAAAGCGTGACGTTTACTGGGTGAGGAATCTCGTTTTTTCGTTTTTACAATTTTGATCTGTAATCAAAAATGATCAAAAATGGCACTTCAGTGAAATATATTTAGAGTTTGTCAAAGTTAAAAAGTATTATATATATGTGTTAAATTTTGTTTTCAGCAGGAAAGAAAAACTATTTTGTTTTTAAGCAGGAAAGAAAAACTACTTTGGCCAAAATCATCTCGTTCCTCGGCTGAATTCAGCAGCAGCAACTTCTGAACTTTTCCCAGACCACCTCATAAAAACAGGAATTATTACTCAATTACTTACAGTTTTAATTAATTACTTACTCAATTAATTACTTAGTTTTTTCTGAGTGTGCAAGTTTGTTAGCGAGCTACCATGAGGATTTCTTGCGAACTTTGCTTTACCCAAGGACAACACTGAATCCTGGTTGGGAATGTAATCCATGCCAAACAGCGAGTTTTTAAGCAAGCAACAAGACGGGCCACGGCTTTGCCGTCTACGCGAAAACGCTACGGCTCTTTTCATCCATGTTGTCGTCACAATAAAGCTCACTTGATGGGTGACGTGTTTCAGAAGTATTTTTAAGCGACATTTTAAGGAACATTCAAGTACACACTGACTTCAAGCAAGCCTGTGTGTTCTGTTGAGGGTTCTTTTCCTATTATTATTATTTTTTTTTAATGAAGCATCAAACTACATCAAGATGCATCAATATCCTCCATATGGAGATCATACCAGACTCCCCAGTCACCATTTCATGCAGTTTGCAGCAAGTTTAGTGGAAACACACACACACACACACACACACACACACACACACACACACACACACACACACACACACGTTGTAGGATTCTTCCCTCTGGTCAGCTCGTAACATTATAAACTGCATCGCTGCTTGTGGAGGCCCGGCTGACTGAAGGCCTCATTAGGCTCTCTGAAGTACAAATGTATTCATTCTCAAGTCAAAAAGCATGCTTGTTCTTTCTTTCTCTTTATCTCTCACGCGTGCACACACACACACACACACACACACACACACACACACACACACACACACACACACACACACCCCTTAAAAGAAAACCCTTCATTAAAATTTCAAGGTGGTCAATATACTTATTTTATTATCAGGCCATACAGATTTCACAGTTTTTTGAGATTATTGCTTGATTTCGTGGTGGCTTTTGTGCTTTTTGTTTACGGAAAACTACGTGAACTGGCGAAATTGCAACTGCACAGTATTTCCTGTTTGTTGGTAAATGAGAGCTGGCCATCACAGATTCTGGCAGGTAGGATTTTGATATGTACATGATGACCGAGTAAGCAGACTGGCTAGTTACTAGAGCCTCAGTGCACCTTTAAAGTGCAAAAAAAACATTTATTAAAAAAATAAAACATTTAAAAACTTCGCATGTACAATTAGTACAGTCTTTTACAGTTTAGACCCCTTAAGAGTTGTTTGGTGGTCCTTCTGTCCTAAGGTGAACCCTTAAAGATTTTATAGAGAACCTCAACAATAAAGTGGTTTTGCTATCAGACGGGGTTCCTAGTATAACCCTATTTTGGAAGCCTATTAATTAATATCCCTTAAATATCCAAAGAACCCTTGAAGAAAGCTTTTTATCCAAGAGTGTATCGTATTAACAGGGTGAGTGTATGGTATAAACTCTAAATTCTTGGTCGTTATTGTCTTCTTAACACCTAGAGCCTGACATTTTAAATTCATTCTTGGTCCCTGGTACATATTTGGAAAAAATAAATAAATAAAAGTGCTTTTTAAGGGTTCCCTGGATAATACAGGCAGTCTACTAAAAAGGTTAACCCTTTCTGATAGGAAAACATGTTGTACATAGATCCTGTTCCCCCAGAGGAACAACCCAAGGACCCTTTCGAAGAGTGTAGTTAATTCTCTTAGGAAGCGATAGTGCCGATTTAAACACGACGTCCACTGCTGCCGGAGGGCGAGTCAGTCACCCGAAATATATGTCTAGACCAGCAGAATGCTTAAATAAGCCACGAGGAAGGCATATTTCATGGAGAACTCCTAATGTCCTAATTTGATTTTGCTGATCCTAGAGAGGACAATAGACAATAGATGGTCTTCTACAGAGCCCTCCACTAATATTGGCACCCTTGGTAAATATGAGCAAAGAAGGCTGTGAAAAAATTGTCTTTATTGTTTAACGTTTTGATCTTTTCTTTCACAAAATACTCTGCGCTCATGGATATCAAACAATCGCAAACATATTCATAATAAAAATAATAAAAAATTATATTACATATGGGCAACAATTATTGGCACCCCATGAGCTCATATGAGAAAAATATATTTGAAGTATATTCCCATTGATATTTTACATTTTTTTTAGTACACCTGGGTGGCTTTGTTTGTTTGTTTAACGCCATGCCAGCTTCTATGGCGAAACAGAATTCATGGCGAAAGCCGGGTTTAGTTATACAGAGATAAAACTAAATAAGATGTTTAAGATTCTTTTTTTTTTTTTTTTTAAAAATCTTAAAACTGCATTTGGATTTACTTGGTTAAAAACCTTTTCAAAAAGTATCAACAGAATAAAACAAGTTTCTCAAAGGCGTAACAGTATTACAGTCTAGCTAAATATGTTTAATAGACATTGGATTCGGACAAGATGAACACTTTGGGGAATTTTCTCCTGATAATAAATATGTATGTGTTAAATCTTGAGTGTCCTATCCGGCATCGTGTATAAATGACTTGATCCCAGCGATTATTAAAATGGAGTATATGTTTCTTCCCCAACATCAAGATTTATTTCATGTAATTTGTTGTTTAAACACCGATCCCATTCCAATTCACCTGGGCGACTAGGAACAGGAAATTGTTCAACCACGACTTCCTGCATAGAAATAGTATAAATATGGAGGTAACATAGGTCAAATTCCCTTAGTCATTCATAACAATGGGTAAGACCAAGGAATTTAGCTGTGATGTGCGGCAAAAGGTTGTTGAGCTTCACAAAATGGGAAGTGGCTTTAAGAAAATAGCACAAGCACTGAAAATGCCCATTTACACCACTGCAGAAGTTAGTTGCGTCTTGGGGCCAGAAAGTCTCCAAAACTACAATCCGAAGTCACCTACATCACCACAAGTTGTGTGGAAAGGTTTCAAGAAAAATCCCTCTACTCTCATCCAAAAACAAACTCAAGCGTCTTCAGTTTGCCAAACACTACTGGAACTTCAAATGGGATCGGGTTATATGGTCAGATGAAACCAAAATAGAGCTTTTTGGCAATAAACACCAGAGGTGGTTTTGGTGCACACAGAGAGGTAGCCATATGGAGAAGTACCTCATGCCCACGGTTAAATATGGTGGTGGCTCTTTAATGTTTCGGGGCTGTGTTTCTTCCAGAGGACCTGGACATTTTGTTAGAATACATGGCATCATGGACTATCAAATATCAACAGATATTAAATGAAAACCTGACGGCCTCTGCCAGAAAGCTTAAAATGGGCCGTGGTTGGATCTTCCAGCAGGACAATGATCCAAAACATACATCAAAATCAACACAAAAATGGTTTACTGACCACAAAATCAAGGTCCTCCCATGGCCATCCCAGTCCCCTGACTTGAAACCCATAGAAACCCTGTGGGGTGAACTGAAGAGGAGAGTCCACCAGCGTGGACCTCAAAATTTGAAGGATCTGGAGAGATTCTGTATGGAGGAATGGTCTCAGATCCCTTGCCATGTATTCTCCAACCTCATCAGACATTATAGGAGAAGACTCAGAGCTGTTATCTTGACAAAGGGAGGTAGCACAAAGTATTGACTAAAAGGATGCCAATAATTGTTGCGTACTTATATTTAACAGAGATTTTTGCTTGGATAAACCTGTGTTTTGTTTGCAATTGTTTGATAACCATGAGAGCAGAGTATTTTTCTGAATTTTTTTAAAAAAGATCAAAAGGTTAAACAAAAATGACAAATTTTCACAGCCTTCTTTGCTCATATTTACCAAGGGTGTCAATATTAGTGGAGGGCTCTGTACATATCTCTGTTGGGGTGGGCGGGGTTTCGTCTTCCAGAGGTCACGTCTACCAATTTAGGTCTACTCACCTACCAATTTCACTAAGCATTCACAGGGAGAGAGGGACCACAAATGGAGAACAATAAATGTTGTGGGACAGGAAATAAATCGGTTGGGATTACAAGTAACACGACGGGGGCGGGCAAAAATTTAGGTAACGATTTTACCTTCGCACAGGTTCATAGTCACCCTTTTCCTTTCTCGTACTGCAGTCATTTAGGTCAGACAGGTAGGATGAGAGATGCATGTTAGGAGGCACATGCAAAGTTGCTCTTGAACTTTAAAAAAAGGGTTTTGTCCCCACAAGGTCAAAATTATCATATAGTCCTATCTTTATGGTGACAATTGGTCATATATATATATATAAAAAACATGCCCACACACACACACACACACACACACACACACACACACACACACACACACACACACATCTGAAAGATTAGTAATGAGAAATCACATCCAGAACATACAGGCAAGCTCAACGTCATACCAGTGCCAACACACACACACACACACACGGTCATAAATAATGAAGCATCAGTGGCATGTTAGGAAAGGTAAAAAGGTCCCTCCCAAACACACAACACACCCTACAGGAGGAAGAAAAGCGTTGTTAGTTTACCAGTTAGCAGATGAAGAGCAGCCCAGGAAAAATTTGTTTATTCATTCATTTATTTAAAAAAAAAAAAAGAACCCTTATGAGTGTGAACATGAAAATGACATACTATTCCCGCTCTTCCATGCCGTTGAATCTCTTCTTCTGTCTTGGGAAGAGAAAAATAAATAAATAAAGAGGTTAGAAAAAAAAAAGAAAAAAGATTCACACACAATGTGTCTCTTTAAATCTCTGAGAACGAGCCGCATCTGAGGAGGAATCGCATTAACACATTTCCAAACACAAGATAGCGCACATGTGTGTGTATGTATATATATACACATATATATACATACACACACACACACACACACACACACACACACACACACACACACACACACACACACACACACACACACACATATATATATATACACACACATACATATATAAAGTGCATTTACACCTGACTGGCAATCACTGGTGTCAGAATACAGGGAAGGCGATATAGTCCAAATATATTGGCACCCCTGAAATGCAATGCAATGAGTGAGGAGAGGACGTGATCTACTTTTATTCCGTTTTAACAAAAAGCACTTTCTTTCCAAAAGTATAAAACGGCAGTTTCATAATTAATAGCACCCCAAGATGCAATATTTAATGGATAATTCCTATTCAGAGAAGTCTCTTCCTGTAACGTTGAACACATTTGGAGAGCGTCTGGGACGCTTATATGGTATACAGTATATATTCTTGTCTTTGTGCATGTGGTCAATTCAGACCACAGACCAGAGCCGGAGATTGTCCAGCAGTTATTTCTCTGTGATGATCTGGACATTTGAAGTCATTATTCTGTTAAAAAGATTCATCTACAGTCCAGTCTTAACCTCCTGCTGTTTTTCTTTATATCCACTACCCTACTCGTGCAAATAAAGAGCCATCTCTTGATTTTATGCTGAAAAGGTTTTGGGTGCAACTTTATATTTAAACCTGAGGGAAATAAAAACAGTTTGCACTTCGAGTTTTGTTTATGTATTTCAGCAAAAATACTATTAAGAAAGCAGCTGAGTGGATAAATGAATCAATTCCTTTTGCACATATTCTTACACGGTGCCAAAAGTTCTGGAGTTGACTGCATACACAACTACAATCTAGGATGATTCAGGTTTGACATGAACCATTATATTACTGTTCTAAAACAGTTTCTGATCATATACAGTACATCAGCAACAGGCTATAAAACATCAGGAAAGTATTAAAAAAATGGTTTGTGCAAATATTTTGCTAAAATGCAACAGCAAAAACAGTAGATTAGAAAAAACAGTGTGCATCAGTCATCAGTCCTGATCAGATGTGCACTGATCCAGTTATCCCCAACGTCTGGACATTTTTAAGCACATTGGACATTGCTGGTACAAAAACAGAGATATAGCAACAAGTAATGAAATGGACAGGAAGGTCGCTGGACTCTACTGATGTATAGATCGCAAAATAAAAATCACTCTGAGGCGTATTTTTAAGAGTCGACACTGCTGTAAATCACGCAGTGTTTCATTACCGCAACCAGAGATCACGAGAACGCAACTAAAAGTTCCATACTATAGCGAAACTACACTGTAGTGCACAGCACTGCTGCAGCTCTGGGATTACGAAAGGTCACGCTAAAATTCAAAGAGAATGACTTTCGCTTCAAGGTTTGATGACCGTAGCGTGTGTTAAACAGTTCAGTTTATAGCAGCTGAGGAGAGATTACAGAGTGTGTTTGACATGAAAAGGAAAAAATGGCTCTGTTTAAATGGAAAGAAAACAAAAACAAAAACCTTAAAATTATGCATTAATGCTAGTTAGCTAATTTTGTAATGTATTTACCTTATAGTGCTGTTCTGAAATTATGTATTAATTACCATACTCATTTTTAGCTTTAACCTCCAAAAATATTTTGGGTCACAGAAATTCAGGACAATATTCCACACACACACACAAAAAAAAGAGATAATTCTGAGGTAACAACATTCATGAATGAATTTTCCAGCCACATGTCATGTAACGTATTTTATATATATATATATATATATATATATATATATATATATATATATATATATATATATATATATATATATATATATAAAAAGACTATGTGCAATTTACGTCTATAGAAGACACGACTAAAACCTTGAGTATCTGTCTATACTCATATGATAATGGTGACATAACTCTGAACGCAAAGCTACCGGCAACTTAACTTCAAAACTTATGATTTGTAACTCAACTCTCTCCGCAAAGCTTTCAATAAGCGTCTCAACTCGGATTGCAAAGCTTATGATTCATGATACAACTCTGCAAAAGTTAACGACGCCCAAATCAAATCAGGCTGCAAAGGTTATGAATTGTGACTCGAATACAACTACAAAGCTTCAGACACGTGAATCCATTTGGACTACAAAGACTAGAAATCAACTCTAACTGCAAAGCGTCAGACTCATGATTCGACTCCTGCTGCAAAGTGACTCAACTTGTGATAAGTGACTCAACTCTCTGTGCAAAGCTTACGACTTGATTCGAACTACAGAGAGAGAGTTGAGTTGCAAGTCATAAGCTTTGCAGGGAGAGGGGAGTCACGAGTCTGATGCTTTGCGGTTAGAGTCGAGTCGTGATTCATAACCTTTTGGAGTTCGAATCAAGGTGTAAGTTCTGCAAAGGTTATGAATCGTGACTCGACTCTAACCGCAAAGCATCAGACTCGCGACTCCCCTCAGACTGCAAAGTGTACGACTTGATAAGATAAGACTATAACACTTATGACTGGCGACTTTGACTCGGACTTCTAATTAACTGACCTATGACTTATGACCCGCCCACACCAAATAAATAATGACTTTGCATCGGTCACTTACAGACACAAGAAGAGACATATTTCTATCAGTTAATATAAATTAGTGTCCTCACATAGGCTAGATAAAGCAGCAAGCTTTATTGTGTTGTCAACTGCAACACAATAAAACCCCAGGGCTTTGGGCCAAGCTGTAGACCTGCTATGAGAAAACAGAATGTTCCTGGATCCCAGTTCAAAATAGCCAATGTCCGAAGCCCTGCTGTTCAGAACAAACTCATTTCCAGCAGCATCACTCAACAGCACAGATAGTCGATATCCAAATGGCCCAGTTTGGGGCATTCAAGGTCCTGCACTGCACAAACCAGAGCACCGGGAAGTGGGAGGGATCGAGGGTGCATTAAAAGGTATAAAAATAAATAAATAAATAAATAAAAAGGAAATGCACACTGTGGTGAAAAGTACAGCACAAATCTTTCCCTCATTTCCATTTCAGGAAGACATTAGGGAAGTATGAGGTAAAACTACAGGATGACACTTACAAATATCAAGGGGACATCATGGGGGCCAGCTGTACAATGGAAAGGGACTTCATTTGGATACTGTAGACAACAGTTGTTGACCTTCATATCAAGAATGAACTAAAAAGACCCATAATTCATTGTGATAACATAATGATTGACTCATAACCAGTCCTTTTTATTTATACTAGTACTCTAAAAAAGAATCTACAAGTAAATTCAACAAGAAACGCAATAAATTTTTGGCTGTGTAACTTTAAAGTACTACTTAATTGGTCGGGAAGTGGGGCTATTTAGTTAGCTAGCTAGCAATGAACTGGTGTACTAACTTTAGCTAGCTAGCCAGTGAATGAACAGTAATGTGTGAAAATGTGTACACCCTCAGAGCCAAGTTATAAAAAAAAAATAAAAAAAAATAAAAAAAGTTTTATTGTTAAAAGTTAGTACAAATAATAAAAAAAAATGTATAAATGAATAATTACATTATTATTATTATTATTATTAATAATAATAATAATAGTTAAATAGTGCACAATATTAACATTTTTTAAAAATGAGTAAAAGTTCTCATACCATTTTATTTCTTTCTTTATTTCTTTCTATATTCCTCCTAAATGAAACATTCACATTTTTTTTTTTAATTTATGGAATTTGGCAAACGTCCTTATCCAGAGCGACTTACATTTATCTCATTTATACATCTGAGCAAGTGAGGGTTAAGGGCCTTGCTCAAGGGCCCAACAGTGGTAGCTTAGAAGTGCTGGGATTTGAACTCACGACCTTCTGATCAGTAGCCCGACGTCAACCACTGAGCTACCGCTGCCCCTTCTGCTCTACTGAGAAATTTGCCATTTTTAACTAAATAAAATCAAAACACAGACATGGATATAATAATTATTAACAAGATCAGATAAAAGTCGCAACAATAGCCTTATGAGAAAGGTCCATACGACAATTATTAATCTCAGGTGAAATATATAGCACTGCTTTCAAACACAAAAATAAACGAACCCAATCCATAAACACTTAAGGTTAAACAAGGTCAAGTCTTCCAAGCCAATAATGGCCTATTAAAAAAAACAAAGAGATCGGATTACAAGGTATGTGCAAAGTTACGTAACTGGGTGTATGTTTGGCTCGGCTTATTTTTGGGTGCATCGATAAACAATAAGACCAAACCATTTGCCACAGTGCAAAACGATATGCAGAGAGCCAACTGAAAACACACACACACACACACACACACACACACACAGAAAGAGAGAGGGACAGAGAGAAAATGCGTGGGTTATCGAATCAGTCACCCTGCACAGTAACAGCAGAAATCCTGGGAGTGCAGAAAATATGCGCACCGCTCGCTGGAGCAGATTGCTTCATAGAACAGATGGCATTTATAATGGCGGATTAATTCACTTCCCTCCTCCTGCCAAACCGGTGTCAAGAAAGCCGTGCACTGGAGCTCCTGGAGCTCCGTTATCCCTCACCAGAGGATCGAGATGGCAGGGTAAAGGGGAAGGAAAAGTGAAATCTCAAGGCTTGGCGGCGAAAGGCACAAAGAAATGAGTCAGGAGACGGAGGCTCAACATGTCTGCGAGGTTATTTTCGACGCCCAAACAAGTTCTCTCAAAGGCTAATGAACAACTGGCTGGTATAAAATGTGTTAGCAGGGATAAGCCATCTAAACTGATCAAGAAAAAATATATTTATAAAAAAACAACGAGTACATTTTTGGCATCCGTGTCATCTTATTTGCTGTTAATAAAAGAATGGTATGAAGGGAGAAGTAAAGCTGGGGCTGATTTCTTTCTTCTTGCCCAGACTGTAGATTCATGCATCCTTGTTAGTTGAAACACTCCCTAGATTTCATGTGCATTGTAGTTTTATGTGATTTATTTAATCCTAACGCTTCACAGATACATCTATAGCACCTGTATTCAGACATAAACCCTGGTGTAAAAATGCAACGAATCCTACGGTTATGCTTCAGAAAACACCAGGAGTTCATATACTACATGGCCAAAGGTTTGTGGACACCTGACCATCACAGCCATATGTGCATCCCTTTCCAGATTTAGTACTTTGTTGACATTCTAGACAATTCTTTGTGGCAACAGATTGTGGAAGGTCTACATACCGCAGTCATGGTCAGGTGTCCACATACTTATGGCCATATAATGCAACCGGTATAAACTAAAGATGTGTGCGGAGCTGTTTTCTAAAATCCCGTTCATGCAGGTGTTATTTTTGTTTGTACCTGCCTGTGAGACTATCTAATGAATTTAATTGGTTCCGTTTCTAATATATAAACAGATTAGTATCCGAATTTGAATTTAAATAAATAAATAAACAAACAAACAAACAAACAAACCCACAACCCTGACCAGGAAGTTACTAAGGATGAACGAATGCTGTAAGTGCAGTGCCTCACATACATGAATGAGGTCTTTATTTGTTGCATTTCCACTTCTAGTCTCAACAAGATGCCATGTTAACCTGTCTGGCTAAAAATAAAATAAAATAAAAAAAACAAATCTGTATTTGTTTATCATAGAATACATGATCTGTTCGATCCGAATAACGTATACGGTTACATCCCCAGCATAACTGAAATAAAATACTGGAACAAGGTATATTTCCCCCCCAAAATGGAGCCTGGAATCAAACGGACTACAAACACTATCCAATCAAAAAAAGTTGCCGTACAGCAAGCGCAGCTTTTCTGTTTAACGTGCCTTATTCAGAAGAGACACCGCATGATTACAGACTTGACCCAGTTCCCGAACGGTGTTTCCTATCTGCCTTTCAATGAGTGTGCTCCTGTGTGTATGTGTAATAGCTTTATGCCTATTATGAGACCCCTGTGGAGGAGCGCTTCCATATTCAAGCTTGAGGCTTGAGTGTTAAGTTTCATGCAGGTAGGAAAACGATCAGCGTCTTTGTAGTGAACAAGAAAGAGAAGGCGGTGAATAAGCTCATTCTTGTAGGTTTTTGAATAAAAGCTAAACCCACACTGGAAAAAAAACAAAAAAACAAAAGACGCGCAAGAACGATTTCTATAGTGATTCACAGCGCGTGGATGTTTCTTCACCGTGGATTAACTTTCTTTACAGAGAAGAAGTGCTTAGCACCTGTAGACGCAAGGTTTGATATTTGGTCTACCAAATGTCCAAACAATATTTTTTTTAAAAAAAGAGCAATTATATTAAAATTATTCTGCCAGATATGGGCAGCATGGTGGTGTAGCAGGTAGGGTTCCAGTCTCATAGCTCCAGGGTCCTTTGTTCAACCTGGAGTTCGGATTATTGTCCGTGTGGAATTCTGTACATTCTACACATGTCCACAAGGGGTTTCCTCAGGGTTCTCTGGTTTCCTCAAACCTCCCAAAAGCATGCTGCTAGATAGCTGGATTGACAAATCGACTCCGAATCCACCACGTTCCTGCAGATGAACGAATGCTATCGAGATTTTTATGGATTTTGACTGCATAATTTAGCTAGAACAGTTCACGTCATTCGCTCCAGCTCTGGAGTGATGTTAATCCAGCTTGGCCAAGATGACGTGCACGGGCTCGGATGTTACTATAGCAACCGTCTGGCGCGAACAGGAACAGCCAAATCCCCCTCCATCTTTTCTGCCTTACAATTGAGCCTCTCTGAAAGCTGAGAGCAATAAAAGGTATTAACACGTTCTCGACATCCTCATTCCATACATGCAAATTCATTGTCACAGGACAATGTTTGTTACACCGACACACACACACACACACACAACCTGTTTTACTGGTCTCCTGAGCTTCAGTGCTACGGATACGGATGGCTGCAACAACACGCTGTAAAGAACAACAAATTCAAACTTGACATGGACGGAGACATGAGATTTCCTTGTAGCTAGAGTCATTATAGATTATTTTCAGATAACAGCACATCCTGAAGTGTTTTATTTCTCTTCTCCTGCAGCAATTTGACATCGATTACAACTTTCTAATTACAATGGGGACACAGCATACTTTTTATCCATTTATAGTTCCATTTAAAGTTTCGGAATGTCCGTAAAACAAGGTATTATTCACGTTATAATAGCAGCTATAAACACTCTTTCCCTTACCAGCCTCTTTTTTTTCTTGAATGAAGAAAATTTAAAATAATAATAATAATAATAATAATAATAATAATAATAATGAAACATAAACAAAGTGCAAACTCCTCGGTCCATGACGGAAATCTTTAAATCACAGCTTTACCTCTGCCGACACTGGAGACTCCTTCCGTAAAGGTTATAAACGTGTCCCTACAGAAATCTTCACAATACAGTCTGCCATTACATTAGAACAAGTGCGTTAATCTACTAAACCTTTTATTTGTAGCCGGAGCTACGGTCAGAGTTGCCGTTACAGAAAATTAAATCAACACCTCCTGACCAATCAGAACTGAGAATTCTACAGTGCTGTGGTATAAATAAATATAAATAATGCTTGGTGCTAATGATTAGGATTAATCTGTCTGGGATAATCAATTTAAACCAATGTTATTGGTTACTCGTGTGTGTAAATGAATAATACAAGCTTCCTTAGTTTCATTTATATGAGCACATGCAAATCAAACAAATACATAGATTCAAATTCAAGAGTTTTTATTAAAAAAATAATTAATTTAAAAAAAAAAAAAAAAAAAAAAAAAAAAAAAAAAAAGTTATTGCCATTTTATACCAACCTACAAAGTAAAAGGTGATAATGATGATAATGAACAAATAAGGCACGATGTAACAGAAGCTGCAAAAACCTTTACAAAGAGCAGAAAAGGAGGTTTTGGTTAGCAACCCAACATCTTCCTACAGGAAAAGGAAGGGGACACATGCGTACCTGTCGGCGTCGGTCACGAGAGCCAGCCTGCCATAATCCCACGCCAGCTTCCGCAAGATGGAGAAGACAAAGAGAAGTACCTGAGACACAAGTGGAGACAAAATAAAGCATATAAAGGCCTTGAGAATAAAGCACCGGACCAATAAATAAATAAATAAATAAAGTACAAAAGGAAACGATCAATCATGGAGATAATGATAAACATTGGCTTTTCATCACAAGTCACACAGCGCTATAGTATCATCACACACAGCAGTGTAACAGTGCTGACTAAGTCACATTCAGTCCTTGGCTGGAAATTTACACCGACACCCGGGTCCAAGTCCAAGTCGTGCTCGTCAGCAGGAATATAGGTCAACGTTACGGAGCAGCTCGCAACTGAGAACATGATTAGGTTACACATCTCTCCTTTCATTATAGCGTGAAACGTCCAACAACCTTTTCGCCTTCTTTAAAGGCTAAAGATCTACTGGGTAAGCAAGGCCACATGTGGGTTAATGCATTGCTCTTGCATTTAGCAGCATCTTTTTTCCCCCCTATTAGACATGCACAAATAACGCTGACTATCTGAGAGTCTGATAGCGGGGGTTTCTGCTACAGAATGGTTGGAACAGTTCCTGATTTAACGTCCAGGTCCAAAGTAAGTGCTCACAGAGTCTCACAAACTGATTTCCACCCATTTGTTGTGTTTTTTTTTAGTTTCTATGCCATGTAGAATAATCAACGGATTTTCACTTGTTCCTCTCTGGGAACCCTTAAAATATTCTATGTCGGACCTTACGACTGTTTTTTTTTTTTTTTTTCTTTATTAGAAAGACTTCCAAGTCTTTTGAGGAAGCAAAGAACCCAAAGTATACAAAGAAGAAGCCTTTTTCTAAGACTTTTCTGTAGTTCCAGGAAGCTTATAGGTTTTGGAGATTGCAGCACTGAATCATGGATTAATACAATTGAAATCTTTATAAAAAAAAAATAATAATAATAAAATAAAACACACACACACACACACCCACCCCCAAAAAGCAGAACAGAACTTGTCCATGTACTCGAGAACCATTTGCTCAAAAATTACCCACAAAGGCACGTAATAAAGCTCAGTATTGAATTTGTTGAACACACAAATTCCTAAAAATAATAATAATAATAAATAAATAAATAAACCCTTCAGAATTAATTCATAATTAATAATTAATTAGTTGAATCAAATAATTAAACAAGTGTTATTATAATAAGTAAACACATCAGTGAATCACTTACGCTATACAACCCCAATTCTAAAAGAGTTAGGGTGCTGTGTAAAATGTAAACAAAAACAGAATGCAATGATTTGCAAATCTCATAAACCCGTATGTTCTTCACAGTAGAACACAGAAAACATAAAATGTTTAAACTGAGGAAATGTACCATTTTAAGAAAAAAAAAGGCAATTTTGAATTTGATGGCAGCAACACGTCTCAAAAAAGTTTTCAAAAAAGGGACAGGGCCATGTTTAAGGCCACTGTGTAGCATCCCGTCTTCTTTTAACAACAGCCCATATACATCTGGGAACTGAGGAGACCAGTTGCTGGAGTTTTGGGAGAGGAATGTTGTCCCATTCGTGTCTGATACAGGATGCTAGCTGCTCAACAGTACTGGGCCTTCTTTGTCGTATTTTTTCGTTTCATGATGCGCGAAATGTTTTCAATTGGTGAAAGGTCTGGACTGCAGGCAGGCCAGTTCAGCACCCGGACTCTTCTACGACGAAGCCATGCTGTTGTAATAGATGCAGTATATGGTTTAGCATTGTCTTGCTGAAATATGCAAGGCCGTCCCTGAAAAAGACATCATCTGGAAGGAAGCATATGTTGCTCTAAAACCTATATTATATATATATATATATATATATATATATATATATATATATATATATATATATATATATATATATATATATATATATATATATATATATATATATATACACACACACACACACACCTTTCAGCATTGATGGTGCCTTTCCAGATGTGCAAGCTGCCCATTCCATAGGCATTAATGTACCATCAGAGATGCAGGCTTTTGAACTGAGCGCTGATAACAAGCCGATGGTCCCTCTCCTCTTTAGTCCAGAGGACACGGCGTCCATGGTTTCCAAAAAAGAATTTAATTGCCTCAGTCCATTTTAAATGAGCTTTGGCCCAGAGAAGACGGTGGCATTTCTGAATCATGTTCACATATGGCTTCTTCTTGCATGATAGAGATTTAACCTGAATTTGTGGATGGCACGGCGAACTGTGTTCACAGACAAGGAGTTCTGGAGGCGTTTCTGAGCCCATGCAGTGATTTCCATTACAGAATCATGCCCGTTTTTAATCCCGTGCCGCCTGAGGGCCCGAAGATCACGGGCATGCAATATTGATTTTCGCCCTTGTCCCTTGCATGCAGAGATTTCTCCAGATTCTCTGAATCTTTTGATGATATTATGTACTGTAGATGATGAGATATTCAAAGTGTTCGCAATTTTAAGTTGAGGAACATTATTCTGAAATTGTTCCACAATTTGTAGATGCAGTTTTTCACAGATTGGTGCATTCTGTTTTTATTTACATTTTACACAGTGTCCCAACTTTTTTGGAATTGGGGCTGTAGTAGAATATCTAGCGACAACAGGAACTAAACAGTTTCAAAGTCATTCTACAACATGAACTGTAACTGTAAATGGATAAAAAGTGCAACTGGTTCTCCATGTTCTTTAATACATGAAAAGATTTCAGTAAATAATCACTGGTACACTGCTGTCACATAAGATAACATAACAAAACAAAAAAAACTTCTATATGTTATTGTAAAATAATCAACAGTAACTCAACTTCATGTTGGGCCACCTCACCATTAATTAATGATTATTTTCCTAAAAGAGCATGCCCCCCATTAAAAAAAAAAACAAAAAAACAAACGATATGCTCACCAGAAAGCACATAAAGTCGAGAGCAAGCACGGTGGGCACTCCTCCAAAGGGCAGGCCCTGTAACACGGTGCTGCGGATCCGAGCCGAGTAGCAGTAATCTTTGGAGTTGTTGTTGTAGCAGCTGGTCTGGCCCACACAGGGCGGGCCCCCAAATATCCTCATCATCACGAGCAGACGAGAGGGTTCACTGCCGCATCCTGCTGCAGAACCTACAGACAGACGGAAAGATAAAAAACAAGTGGGTTTCAACAAAGAGTCAAAACATAAAGAACACAGAGGATCCAACCTGGCTGAGATAAAAGTCATCAAAAGCATTCAATCACTGAGAAACTGCTTTAGTACTTGGTACTACTCTCCTGATTCCGGGCACCACAGTTGCTCCACAGCTGTCACCTGAGGTTCATCTAAAAGTTAGCGATAATCAGAACCCCACTAACCACCTCATATGTTATTTCTAATATCTGTACACACATCCTGGTTCTGTCACTTCAGTTATCACAGACCAATTAACGGCGATGAAAATCACATCGGCAAACGTGTCGCAGCTGAAGTGCAGCCTCCCTGAAGGAGCAATTATCTGAGGATGACTTCCATCTGACGCAATGGAACACCGTGGCCCTATAGAGACCTGAAAAACCAACTGGAAGATGGTGGTGTTGTGTCTTTTATTAGCAATAGCATTTATCCTGGACAATATTCGGTAACCAATCTGAATCCGCGACGATCTATACTCCGGTTGAGTGAATGTATCTATTTCCGATCATGTAACACTACCTGTGAAAGTAGGAGGCGTTTTCTGGAGGTTACGGGGCAGAGAATAAGCAGGCAGATATGAAGCCCAGATATGAATCAAGTTCAACGTGACCATGTGATGCTTTTACAGCAACCTTACAACAGTAACTGCCTGGTCAGGGTTGTGATGCTTTGATTTAGGCTATTACTCGGTTTATATTTCAGGTTTAAACTCACTTCTGGTTTAAATCCGGATACAGATTATGCATTAATATAACATTAATGGAGATATTAGGAAATAATAAACCTGTATTTCTTGTGCTTGGCTTTTGGACATCATGCAATCTGACCACACCATCTGGCCTGGAGCTTAAAAGTGCTTCAGTAAACAGAAACAAAAGCCTTAAAGGAATACGACGATCAAAAGGGGAGTTCAGGAAAAGTGAAAGAACGCCAGACACAATGGCAGACATTAAATAATGATTACTCAGACTGCAGAAAAGGCTGAGAAGGACAAGGAAAGAAAAAAAAAAAAAAAAAAAGAGAGTAAAAGAGTAAGAGAATGAGAATGAGAGAGAGAGAGAGAGGGAGGTGGAGGAGGATTGGCTGCAGTAACACTGCAGCAGATGGCTCTGCTAGACCAGCCTCCACACTCCCACAGTCCCAATGACAGCGCAGCCAGCCTCTGTTTCCATTCCCTCCTCCCTCCGATAGGCTCAAAGCACCAACAACGCAACAGCTGATCCCCAAAATAATCCCACCAAGACACGACCGAGATCCGGGGACTGATTCGGTGCTTGGTGCCTGTCTTGCCATGGCAAAGTCTCATGATGAGGATGTGGATTTGTGGGGGGGTGGGGGTTGGGGGTTGCTGTTACCAGGGTGACAGGAAGAGAAAGATGCAGCTGAATCACTCTCTGGAGCAATGAATCATATTTATAAAAGACTCTGAGGACTTGACTGTCTGGTTCTTTAATCTTATACCAGGGAAAACCCATTCTCTAAATCAACAGATGAACGATAGCCCGGGTTATGACTGGGGTGGTGGTGGGGGGGGGGGGGGGTGTTGCAAATGTTATTGTCATTTGACGTAGCACGCTGATTAAAGCGAACACAATTATACAATTTTGCATAGATTAACTGTTGCGCATTCCTTCACCAGCATAAAATCATAAGTTACCACGTTAACACATTATGCTTGTTTAAAAGTAAGCTACAGATTCACTGGCAAAATTCTCTCGCGAGACCGCCTCCAGAAACTCACTATGCTGAAAATAAATCTCCTTTCTTCCGAGGAACCCGCACAAGGCTAGAATGTAGTTTTCATTTTGCTCGTATCCAAGTAAAAGTGTTTACTTCTTTGGCATTCGTAGCCTCGAGTGCTCAGGTGTCACGGGAGTTCGAGTCTCTCCTCTTGCCAAGGTGACGCGCCTTTCTCAGTGTTGTGCCACCACACCTTTGCTTCCATGGACAAGATCATGAGAAACTAGTTAGACCAAGATGCAGAATGCTGCAAATCTTGATCTTGAGCCAAGCAATAGAAGAAGAGCACATGAATGTGCGAGACTCCAAGAAGCATTTCACATTTTTAATAAATGGTTAAAGAGGAGGCGGTGTCATTGGTGGCTTGGAGGCCACTCGCTGTTGTGGAGGATGGCCCTATATGGACAGCCTGGGGACACACTTGGAAGCCGTGAAGATGGCATTGGACTGAAATTGATGTGGACAGTTTCGGCGCGCTGTCGTGGGACTGTTTTGGACTGAACTGCCACAAGCAAATGCACAAACAGTCTTTGCGCTTGGGTCTCCATCGGTGGGCAGTTCATGACTTCAGCAGAATAGACTTCATGCTGAATTTCCTGACTACACAGTTGCACTTTTGTTTTATCATGTGGCACACAGTTATAGAAGGGAATTACTTATAATCGCACTATCCGGTGTCACCCAGATGAGGATGGGTTCCCTTTTGAGTCTGGTTCCTCTCACGGTTTCTTCCTCATGTCGTCTCAGGGAGTTTTTCCTCACCACCATCGCTTGCTCATTGGGGATAAATTTATCAGTTCAAAATTTAGATCCAACATTTATATATTCCTGTAAAGCTGCTTTGTGACGATGTCCATTGTTAAAAGTGCTATACAAATAAAACGGAATTGAATTGGTTAATGAATAAGAATTGTAATCTTAGGCAAATTGCTGTGGTGACTTGTGGTAATAGGGCTATGCTATTTTGGACCAAGGGTGCCAATACTTTGAGATGAATGAAAAGAGCTATGTTCGAGTGCAGACTTTGTCAGGCATCTTTAAAACACAACAAAAATACAAGGACTTATTAATTTCGTGACATGTAGTGCACTACGCAGAATATTCTACGTACGTGGCGATCATGTTATGCCCTAAGTAGTGAGCATATCTAGTGAATAGGAAGACATTTAGAGTTTAAACGTTACAATTTAGTTGATATGGATTACATTTCAAGAGGAATAAAACACTTTGTGACATTATGTTATAGGAAAATGCCACCCCTTTGTTGATTATTTATCTAGAACAGCACTCGCCCAAGAGTTTTACTCTTTACTTACACAACATTCCTTTCACCATCATCATAAATGGAGGCAAGGAAAACTGCAAATGATGCAGTTGATGAAGCCATAGTGAATGAATCCTTATTCTCAATTAAATATATAAAAGTGTTTTATGTTTGGTTCCTTTCGGCCATTGTGTTATACAGTGTGCTTGTGCTTCTGTTATCATGTTGATGGACCTGGATCTCAAGGTTATGTCCTGAAAAGAATCTCAAACGCAACTTTCTGCAACAATTCTGTTTATCCAACAGAATTATAGTAGATTATCAATCAGAAACAACCTCGAGCACAGCTTAGCTCCCAAAAAAACTATAAAATGTAGATGGTTCAGCAGCATCAGCATCTGGATTCTAGCTGATATTGATAGAACAGTGGACTCTAATGGATATTGGCAGATTTTATTGCATCGTGCACTAAAATGGTAACGGTAGACGCCAAAAATGACAAATGATGCCTGCAAAAATAACGTACATGTAAAGTGTACCAGATTTAATAGGAATATTTGTTTAAAAGTACATTTCAAATGCTTCAGGATAAGTGTTATACTGAAAAGTGTATCCATCCATCCATCACAGCCATGCAGGAAAACGTCTGACAGCAACCAACACACTTTTGTCATGGTACCTTTCATGATGTGCAAAACACACACATGCACTCTGAGCTGAAACATCTAGGAATGCGAGATGTATACATTTTTTCCTGTTCCAAAATTATTGGAACCCCAACAAATAACATCTAGTGAAGCGTCCACTCGGTCTGTTCCTGTAATGTCGAACAAGGTTTCAGACACTTGTACAGGATCTTGGACTCTCCTACCTGCAGAACATTTTAACCTTAAGTGACTTTGGTACTAAATTTGGCACTTTTAAAAATATAATATAATCATATAAAAATAAAAGCCTAATGAAAAATCTAGCGGAAACGGAAAGGTAAGCTGGCAACAGGAATGAGCGATCAGTGTTTGGACATGCGTTTGTGTGATTGTTGTGCAACAGATGCTCATTGCCAAGCTAATCAAACAGCTGATGGGACATTTCTCTGTACCGTCACCTTGGGATGAGTTACTTAGTTAGCTAGTTACTTGACATTAGATAAATATACCTCGACTGAACCAACGTTAGTATCTAATGTGGCTTGGTAGTTAAAGTTAGGCTGTGTTCACATGTAACGTCTTTCTGATGAAGACCGCTTGTCAAAATGTTATAAAAAACAAAAACAAAACAAAAACACTTTATTATGATTATTATGTAAAACAGGTACTGACTGCTTCAAAAAAGGTTGACACATCGTTTAAAGGTGATGCATATTTTAATGGGTCCACATATATTTTCATTAAATCTCCAACATATTATTTGGTGAAATGAACAGACTTGTGACTGCAAGTACAGTAAGTGTTGCTGGCTTTTCTTCACAAATCTGGTAAGGATAATGGTCAAAAACAACATGAAAAAACTAAGTTATTTTAAATTTACTTCAAATAATTTCAAACCCACTAGCCACTACCATGAAAACCTAGGGAAAACCCTGCCGTTGTTCCCAAAGTCCAATCCCTGATGACCATTGTTCCCAGAGACCAATTACTAATCATCATTGCTCCCAATCACTAATCACCACTGTTCCCAAAGACCAATCCCTGATGACCATTGTTCCCAAAGTCTAATCGCTGATGACCATTGTTCCCAGAGACCAATTACTAATCATCATTGCTCACAATCACTAATCACCACTGTTCCCAATCACTAATCACCACTGTTCCCAATCACTAATCACCACTGTTCACAATCACTAATCACCACTGTTCCCAAAGACCAATCCCTGATGACCATTGTTCCCAGAGACCAATTACTAATCATCATTGTTCACAATCACTGATCACCACTGTTCCCAAAGACCAATCCCTGATGACCATTGTTCCCAGAGACCAATTACTAATCATCATTGTTCACGATCACTATTCACCACTGTTCCCACAGACCAATCCCTAATGACCATTGTTCCCAGAGTCAAATCACTGATGACCGATTCCTACTGTTGGTTCCACATGCGCACACATCTTTGTTCTTTGTTGTAAACTCTCTTCTTGGCGACATTTACAGTAATAAGAGTTATACAATCCATAACCATTTCCTTCGTGTCTATTTCACAACTCCTCACTGCGTCTTTTTGTCTGAGCTTTTGATAGAAATGACAGAAGAGTAAGTTTGAGGTTCCATGAAAAAAAAAGCACTTATTTCTACAAGACATAAGTTTATAATTAATTATTTTTCTATTCTGATAAAACTCTATTCTGTGCCAAGTGTCTTCAGAAAATCTTTCTTCTTCATGCAACTCATTTTGAAATGCAAGTATTCATGCCGATTAATGAACATGCAAATTAGTCTGAAAGCAACACTGGATGAGAATGAAACACAATCATTAAAAATCCTGGTCTTGCTGAGAGGCTGGTCATAAATGCATCCATTTTTACACATTCACTATACATCACATTTCAGTTCCTAAATCTGAAAAGGTTGCATAAGAAAGTCGATTACATCTTTAATATCCAATATACATCCATTACAAATATTTACTACATTTATTTTCATTAGTGGTTTGTGAACATTCTGCTACATTGGTGAAGTGGTATCGATCTCCACACAGCTATGTGACAAATTCCTCATGTTGAGCTGTTCTAGGAGAGCTGTGGAGCTCAAATTAGGCGATGATCAAGGCGAGCCAACACAAACCGCTACATGCCATTCCCACAGGGGCGTGATGGGATTTTTCCGACGTCTATTGCTCAGACACCCCACTGCCCCAGTTTTATTTAAAATGATAAAACATTTCTACCGTGCTTGCGATGCACGTCAAAAAGAGAGCCCGAAGAGAGGGCGGAAATGAAGAAGAGAGAAAGGGTTTGAGACAGGGGATGACAGAAAGGAGAAAGAACGTGGGAGAAGTGAGATGGAAAAAGGAAATGAGGAGAGAGAAAAGACAAAAATAAATAAATAAATAAATAAAAATAAAAAGAGGAAAGAATCAGGAAACAAATAAAGCGAGATGTAGAGAGAGAAAGGAGAGAGCATGCTAAGCAGAAAGGATAAATTAATAGGGAGAAGTACCTATTTTTTTTTTTCTGTTCAAAAGCTCAAGACTTTTAAAAATGTAGTAAGAAATAAGCTTGGTGTAATTTCCTTTGAGACTCACCACTAATGTTCTACACCGAAAATGAGCAATTTGATGCCATTCCATCAAACTGAATATTTAATTGAAAATCCATGATTCATAACCCTGCTTTATAACTCACTGATCAATTCCACAATACTGACGATGATTTCTGGGCAACGAAGACATAAATCACATCATCAGTGTGTGTGTGTGGGGGGGGGGGGGAGGCAGGGAAATGACGACTTGAATAGAGGAAGAAATAAAAATACAAGAAATACGAAATGGAGCCTTGAGCAGTGGTATATAACAATTCGCACCAATTTCCCCAACCCCTTGCACTTTTGGACATAAACATAAAAGTTTATGCTCATGCATCAGTGTCGTGCTTCAGTGCTACACAAGCTCCATTTTGTAAAGTTTGCAGGTTACAATCTTCTTTCGTGGCATTTAATATAAAATGCCCCCCCCCTCCGTCACTTGGCAAGTACGCCTCTGTTGGGCATAAAAGGTAAGTTTGACAAACAGTAAACTGTAGAAATTCATTTTCATTCACTCTGGGTATGTGCCATTGAAAGGGAAACGGCTTATACTTCAGGTTAGTAAAAAACCATTGTGTTCCATTTGAGATGATACTACCTTCTAAAATTCATACACTAGACGTATATAGTGCGCAAGTGCATAGTGTATAGTATGTCATTTGGGACACCACTTTGGTCTCCACTCTCTGCCATATTTCCGATGCACGTTTTCGCAACAGAAGTAACGCAATGAATAAATGTGCCCTGTGCAGACCGACTAATCAATCATGGGATTCATTGACAAAGATTTTCATAATCAGTTTTTAATCGATTTTATCGATTAGCTGTTGCCGCTCTACTAAAGAGCACAGCATTCTTCATGCAGAGATTACATCTGGCTGGCTTCTACAAACAATATGATGTAACTATGCAAGATTCTTCCTTTAATCAGGGAAATTGTCATGAAATTTTTAACAGCACCCCCTGCAGTACCGAGGCACAAATACACGACAGCCAATACAAAACTATAGAAATTGTAAGCTCACAAAGGTGGTTTTCGTTTCCACCCAACCCTCACCGACATGGTCACTGCGTTAAGTATGCTAAAGCCTTACGGTTAGCTGGGCACTGAAACTCTACCTTTCTTCCTATAAAGTGATGCGCCATTCTGATGTACGATTCGGCTCCGAGTCGGCTCTCTGAGTCAGCTGTTCCAGGTTAACGTTGAAAGCCGACTTGCATTCCATCCATAGCTGAAATAGCAAACTATATAAAACAGCAACTGGTTGCAAATTAGAGTACGATAAATAAATGAAAATAAATAACTAAAGTCAAGCTTTGCTCAGTGGCATAGTGAAAAAGAAATGAACACGTATTGCTTATTTTAATTCCTTAGCACAATCATTTTCTCTAGTCAATAAAACCGGGCTAATTAGCTAATTACACAAAAAAATGAGCTTGGTTAAATGCAGTAATGTGTATGTATAATATATTATTGGGCAGTGGTACAGTGTACGTTTCTCTGGCTTTGTACCAGAGCACATTGGATGGGAAGCGAAACGGCGACTTGATAATTAAAATGCAAACCGTCAGATTTAATTTGAGGTGAGATACTCAGGTATATTGAGTGAAACTCAGTGGAAGAAGCTCAAAATAAAACTCGAGCGCCTCACTTTGACGTTCCATCATTTCAAATTACTGCAGAACAGAACCAAAACCAACACAAGTCATATCACTGTTCAATTACTTATGAGCTGGACTGAGTTATTATAGACAGGCCTACACTGAAGGGGGGGGTGAGTTGGTACAAAGCGAGGATAAGTAATGGATTGGAATCGATTTAGCTTCGCCACCTCGTTTGGCCTGGAGCTATTAACATGGTGAGATTAAGGCTAACGAGAGATAACTGTGGGCAGCAGCATAACTCACATGATAAAAATGCTTCATCTTATGAGGCTAAATCTAAGTACTGGCTGTCCTGCTGTTCTCTCTCTCTCTCTCTCTCTCACACACACACACACACACACACACACACACACACACACACACACACACACACACACACACACACACACACACACACACACACACACACACACACACACACACACACACACACACACACACACACACACACACACACACACACACACACACACACACACACACACACACACACACACACAGCATTTACAACTCATGGTCAAACATTTCTACATCCAGTTAGCATATTTCATATTGTTAGATCAGGGGTTCCCAAACTAGGGGTTGCTTGATTTACAATGAAATCAAGAGAAACTCACAATCTCCTTTTTTGTTTGTTTCATTTAATTATTGTACAAATTGTATTCATTACTTTATTCTTATTCATATCTTTGATAGACAAAAATAAATAAATAAAATAAAATAAAATAATAATAATCATCTTGACACACTCAGCAATAAAAATGAATGACATCACGGTGTCTTAAATCGCATACTTGTGCACTAGTATTCGAGGCCTTTATCGAGTACTAATATTAACCGATTTTTCTATTATAGTTAGTGTTTCAATTTTAAAAACTTCTCATGTCGCCTACAAAACTCAAATTCTTCTGAATTTTCTAGATTCATAAATATTTGCAAATGTAAGGTCAGAGTTTTTGATTTTCTTGATGCAGCCAATGACAACAATCATGACGACAGCAGAAAATTCGAATAGGAACTCGTCTCTGTACATTAAAAAAAAGAAAAAGAAAAAAAAAAAAAAAAGGTAAACATTTTACAGCAGGCTACAGCTTGGAAACTTGAGGGATGTTTTGGTTCTCACATGAATGTGGATGTGGAGGTTACTTTTATAAGCAAATAGCCTATAACCCGGGCTTCTTCACGTCGGTCCATATCACACCACCACCACCACAGCGGGGATTATTCCCATAACACATTGCCCATAAAGTTTTGGAATCCCTGTGTTAGATCATCCAGGTATTAATAAACACTGTGATGAGACTTGAACATAATTACATAAAGGTGATCTGATTACAGAAATGTGAGTTGATGGAAAACCGAATTAGAATGCTAAGGAGAAAATAAATAAATAAAACAATAAAAAAAAAAGCCATTCCTCTATAGTGTTTACTTTTTCAACCTGGATCGTCCATTTGCCAAATCCGTTATAATTTATCGATGTATTGACTGAGGTGGCAGAGAAGCCTCGAGAAAATGTAACGTGACGCACAGTGATGACGTCACTTCAACCTTGGCATCAAGGTCAAAGCAGCATGGCTGTCCTCATACCAGACAGCTCTAACAGTATGCGAGAACCTACACAGAGACCAATTCTAGTCACTACTCTGATTGAGTGAGAAGACAAGGGTAAGAGACTGAAGCCATCTTGGTGAAGATAAGCCCATAAGATTTATTTAGTAAAGAAGTTGTGGTATGAATAAAATCAAATGACTCTTGACTCATAACCATAAGACAGCTGCATTAATAATAATACATTAAAAACCATAATAGCCTCAGTTTCCAGTCTTCAAGAGCCCACAGAAATATCAATATAGCCCTATTTTAATGGATCGGTTCATTGATAAATTGAAAACTCTTGTCAGCTAATGTAATTTGTTCTTGTTAAGTGGTATTAAACGGTTTATAACAGCTCTTGATGCTCTGTAGATAATCTCCATTCCTTATTCATGCCTTGCATTAACATGAAAATCATGTTAATGATTAATGCATGCTGTCGCCCTTGCATTTGCATCTAGTATTTACATGCTGTCTCGGTTGTCTGCATGTTGCACGCATGATCGCCTGGCATTTCTCCCGCATTATATGAAAGCATGTTAGTGAGCTTTCAGGCACAGGATTCAGGCAGCCGGCCATCAGATCATTATATTATACTATGACTACACAGCTTCTTAAATGTTGTCTAGATTTTATCGTTCTGTGTTTTAAACTGGACCGACCTGTGAGACTTGTGCTGCGAGAGACGATAGAAAAAAAAAACTCCCCGAAGTGTTTCTATACTGATGGAATGAGGCAAAACCTCTTTTCATACAGGATAGGAGAGATCTTTTTTTTTTTTCCAACATGCCCATTCAGACAGGATCTATATTACCTGGAGTTATTTCTACCAGTGCTTTTATAATGGGCGCAATATTACCAGAAAGTGGAGTAGTGAGTGAAAGCAAACCAAGCTGGCAAAAAAATAATTCATCAGTGATATCCAACCTAGCAAGCTAGCAAAACCAACTAATGAGTGAAAGCTAACATAGCAAATGAAAGCTAACCTAGCAAGCTAGCAAAACCAACTAATGAGTGAAAGCTAACATAGCAAATGAAAGCTAACCTAGTGCCTGAAATCTTTAGTGAGAGAAAGCAAAGCTATCAAGCAAAAACTAACCTACTGAGAGAAAACTAACAGAAACTAGATCAGTGAAAATTAACCTAGCAAGTGATAACTAGCGACTGAAAGCTGACCTACCAAGTGAAAGATTTCCATCCCCCAAATGCTTTTTTATTTTTTTATTAAAACCTTTAATTAATCCACTGTAAAACAAAACCAGTGAGCAAATACTAACCTAATGAGCAAAAACTAACTTAGCAAGCAAAGGCTAATCTAGCGGGTAAACACTAACCTAGCAAGCAAAAGATTTCCATCCCTCAAATGCTTTTTTAAAAAATATATTTTTTAATTAAAACCTTTAATTAATCCACTGTAAAACAAAACTAGTGAGCAAAAATTAACCTAATGAGCAAAAACTAACCAAACAAAGGCTAACCTAGCAAGCAAAACAAAAAGATTTACCTAGCGAGTGAAAACTGATTGAAAGCTAACCTAGCAAGCGAAATATTTCCATCCCATCAAATGTGCTCTCTTTTGAAATTACAACCTCTAATCGATTCACTCTGAAAAAGTGCACCGTCACTCAATATCATTAATATCAGCTGGCTACAGCAGAACGTCCCAGAACCTCCTGCCAGAACCGCTCAGAGGTTTTCCCCTTGATTACTTCAGACATCATGAGGTTTTGCTGATGCTGTTTGAGAACAGTCATCCATCAGCACGGTGCAGTGAGGACACACATCACATTACTCCTCTCTTTTAGGATCATCATACACTCGCCAAATGCAGCACCCTGACAGGGCGTCATAAATACCACGCTTCGTCCTATTAAACATAGCATGCAGATCGGAGACACGGAAAAGAAAAGTGAGAGATCTCAACACACCGAGTAAAGGTAGATTTAAACAACAATAAGAAAGAATGTGAACTGTGTGTCTGAGATGGCAAAAGAGAGAGAACAATTATAAAATAAAAAAAGAAAGAAAAAAGAAGAAGAACAGAAACAGGGAGAAAGTGAAAGTGGTAAAGAAAGTTAAAAGTAATAAAAAAGAAAAGAAAAAGAAAGAAAACTGGAAAGGTACGGAGCCCCTGAAATGTTTCTCATGTGCACGCGTTACTGTTTCCGGTCTGTGTATAGCCCTCTTCCATTTGTTGGGAAGCAAGAAAAAGAAGTAATGTCTTTATATTGAAAGCCAAGTTTAAAATACATCTCTATAAATTCATGCGCATCCATGTTCTCGGTTTGTTTATGTGTAAAAAGGAAAGGAACACCAGGAAAACAAGAAAGGGAGAAGGAGGGGAAAAAATAGGCAAGAAAGCACTTTCAATAAAAGATTCTGAGATGATGGACAACAGTGACACAGAAATTAATAAATTAGCAAAAGAAAGCAAAAAAAAAAAAAAAAAAGCAACAAGACAAGAAAAGGAATGGATAAAACCATGGTAAACGTAAGAAAGGGAAAAATGCATGAAAGAAAGTAAAAAAAAAAGAAAAAGAATTATTATTATTAATGGATACACTTACAAAAGAAAAGAAAAGAGAAAAGCTATAAATATGGAAAAGAAAAAAAGAAAAAAAGGGGGGAAAGAAAAGAAAAGAGGTGAGAAAGCAGGGGGAAAATAGGAAAAATAGGGAAGGAAAAGAAGAATGGGGGAAAAAAAAGGAAAGTAAGAAAGATGTAGAGAATGATGACGGACAAGAATAGCGCACGTAAAATAGATAAGAAAAGAAGGAACAAATAAAATTACAGAAAGGAAAAGAAAAAAGCAAGTAAGATGATGAGAATTATCATGAAGGACCGAAAAAATAAAAAGAAAAGACAGAAAGAAAGAGTGGGAATTGTCCTATGATCTATAAATTCATGAGGAAGCTCGGTGATTTAGTGCTAAAACTTCTTCGGGATTATTAACCCTTCGTGTCACACTGACGTGCTGCTAATAGCCAGTAAAATGACTCGGATGACTGAAACCCTTCACAGATAACAAACGGTATGCACTGAAAACGACAAACATGACAAACGCTGATCATTTCTCAGAGCCCAAGCAGCTATCACACACAACCATGTGACTCCAGCGAAGGAGACGAGCTGCTTATCTCCGACCTGGACGAAACTGCAGCTCATGCATTTCACGCCGATCTGGAACCAGTTCCCTGCCAAAAAAAGTTTCAAGAGGACTTGAACAGCTGACACTGGATCAGTCCAAAAGTGTAACGTTTACCCGGATCGGTTATCTCAGTCGAACAGACGTGCAGCAACAAGCCACAAAGATGAAGCCACACCAAATCGAGGAGAACTGCTCTACATTATATACAGTGGACCTGAGGACCTTTACGCATTTGCCATAGGAACTACGCCTGTTAACGGCAGCATACAAGATATCACTCAAAAGTCTTATCCACCCCCAATCCCACCCTCCCTCCTAAAAAACCCACTAATCAACATATTAATCTGGAATGATTGAGTACGTGTTTTGAACTCTGGTGATATTAATGCTGATTTGAAATCATCCTGGAACTTTGTGTGTGTGAGTCTGGAGGTGGTGATTATGATGTAAAGTGTCTCCAAGTGGTTTGGGTCAGAAAAAAATTGTGTGCATGAGAATATTTTTTTTGTATTGTCAATGACAGGAAGTTTGCTTTAAAAAGCGAGAGCGGAAAAAAAAAAAGAAGAAAAAAAAAAAGTAGTGTTCAAACAGTGCAGTCAAACCTGTCATGGTAGAAAGTACTTCTGTAAGTCATTGTCTAGGCGTCTGCTGAATGCTCCAAGTAGAAACTGGATTGCACGTATATATGGAGTTTTACGGTAATCAAGAGTCCTTGAGAACCTTGAGAAGCTCCTGCTCATCTGTTTTAGGTAATATACAGACGCTGGAAAAGTTTACATGTACACGTTCTTCATGTTCTTATACAAATTATTGTATAGAACACCCCCCCCCCCCCCCCACACACACACACACACACACACACACAGGATCAAAAGCACCTTGCGGTTACCGTAAAACCCCATATATACATGCACTCCTGGTTCTGTCTTAGACAAGTGAGTTGTGAAAGGACTATATCGAAAATGCAGTCTGTTTTTAGACCTGCCCTTCCCCTCTAACGCACACACACATACGCGCACACACACATACGCGCACACACACATACGCGCACACACACATACGCGCACACACACATACGCGCACACACGCACGCACTATGCATTCTTGGGGTAAGCAGGTCTGGTACAGGTTGTTCTTTTCTATAGAAGTCTTGTATAATAAGAATTACAATAGTTATTCAGAAATTCAAAAACAAACATGTCCCTTGAAGGAGTGGCAATAGTTCCATGTAGCTCCACATATGTCTACACACACACACGCACAAACACACACACACACACACACACACACACACACACACACACACGCACAAACACACACACACACACACACACACACACACACAACTAAAAGATCAGCAGAGCATAAAGAAACATGGCCGTTCCTTCATGCGTTACTACTCTCTCTATTATTCCCCCTCAGACTTTACTTTCTATAGACACACAACAGGCCCTTTTTTTTGGCCAAAAGTCAACATTTCAGCTAGAATTGTTTTCAATTTCCACATATAGATATTTTATTGAGAGTCATATCAATATTTAGGAAACTTACTTTAGGTTAGGTTAACTTGTTTTAAATACAGATTTAAATTGAATAATACGGCAACGGCAACAGCTTAGTATTGCGACAAGTAGCAAAATATGCAACAGTTGCTTATTAAATGAAGAATAAAAGATGTGGAAGCATGCTGTTATAGGAAAACGATCAACGTTGGGGTGGTGTGATGCCACCCGACACAAAGCTGAGTTACTGTTACCATCCTGTAGTTGATTATTTTCTAATATCAGCATGACCTGAAGGGTTTTTATTCTTACTCCAACACGGTTACAATTCAGAAAGGGTGGATTATTTACTCAGTCATTTCTTGAGAGGAGACACTAAAGGTAGATAGACCAAGCACATATTATCCAAAGCATGAATTACACAAAAGGATGTAACAGAACCACAGCTTTAGTGAGTTTCTAATACCTCATGATATAATGCAGTGCTCAAAACTGATAATTTCACCGTCGAGCTATTGATTCGATTTTAACCTCACATTTAATGACAACCAGCCGTCACAGGGTAAGACCACCATTTTCAAGTCCAAGAGCAGGACTAGTCAAGACCGAGTCTTAAGGGGGTCGAGTCCAAATGAGACAGTCAAGATCAGGACCAAAAACCATAAACCATCAAATCAAATCCTTGGTTTAATTCATGCACTGCGCCAATAATTAGTCTGTTTTCTAGAAGCAATTAATTATTGTATACGCCAACATTAGACACCAACATTATTATTTATTTATTTATTCATTTATTTATTTTTTACAAATTCTTATTCAAGATCAAGACCATATTTAGTGAGACCAATGCCCAAGACTGGCACAAGTCCAAGTACCAAATGCTAAGAAGTCTGACACCGAGTCAATATTCAAGATGTTTTCTATGAGACAGCCCTAATCCCCCCCCCCCCCCCCCCCCCACACACACACACCCCCACACACACACACACACACACCCCCACACACACACACACACACACACCCCCACACACACACACCATCGTAGAGAACCACAGACACGCATTCACACTAACCAGCAACATTAAAACACTGATATACAGTAATATAAATAAATAAACCCAAGCTAACCTCTACTGATTCTTGTGGTTTGAAAGCCACTATAATATCAATGCACGTTCAAGCTCAAGCCCCAAATGAGCATCAGGGGATCTTTGAGCTTTAGAATCTTTGACGCCTGATGGAGATCAATGGAGAGTAAACTTTAATGCGTACATGAAATATGCAGTCTGAGTATGCATGAAATATGCATAAGGGTAGATTTATTCCTGCTCCTGCAATATACACATTTTATCATTGCATTTTTTTTTAATACTCTGAGCTTATTGGTAGTATATATTCTCACAGTTTGGAAGTCTAGACTAGTCTGGGGAACAGAAAAGGAAAAGGAAGAGAGGGAAGGGGGAAAACAAACAAACAAACCCCAGAGTTCCCATAATTAAGAGGGAAAGAAAGTCATGTACTGTAGATGAGGTGCCAATATGGACCTGGGTCCTGTTTCTGTGAGGAATCAGAAACTCCAGGCAGGTATTTAAGGGGATTTTGTGTTTGACACGCTTTCCAGCAGTCATTAATCATCAAAATCATAATATTCACAATGTACTTGATATATCTCAATCTTTATATGAGAAGTAGCACATTATTATTATCACATAAATTTTAATTCGTATTAATATTAGATTTCCTTGTGAAGAAGATCAAAGTCTTATTAAAAAGTAAAGGCAATAATATAATACAACATGTACATACATATATATACACATATATACACATATACACACATATAGACATACACACACACAGCCTCCTGCTCCATATTACGCCATCACGCCGTTTAACTTTCATACGACATCATAGTCAGGGGGTGTGGCCATGTGAAAGCAACAACAATGACGTTAATATATCTAACTGATGTGTTTTATTCATTTATTGATCAAATTTCTACATCAGATTGGCTACCAAGGTGTGAGCAAAGGGAAGAAAAAATCTTTAAAATTGTAAAATTCGTCCCAAATTGGGAGAAATGTCAGACAATATGATGCTTGCGCTAATCCTGGTTCCTATAAGAAAAGCATCAGGATTTGTGATGCGAAATGAACAGGAACTGTATTCTAAACAAATACGGACATAAATAAGAGGCACACTATTCCCCTTTTTTTTTTTTTTTTTTTTTTTAACATTAGAGGTGCGCATCAGGACTGGGATCTTGTGGGACGCGACACAAAAATGTCACGTGTGCTGGAGGTTTTCAAGCAGGAGCTCAGACAAGAGCCTCAAATAAAGACCAGAACATGCATCCTTAGTAACTGCCTGGTCAGGGCTGTGGTAAATGCAATTAGACTAGTAGCTTGTTTATGTATCTGTTGATGTAGCGGAGGCCGAGGAAAGCTGAAAGCGAGCTTTTTGTTTGCTCAGTCAGAGCATGTAAAGCTCATAAAAAGATACTTTACCTGCACTTTTACAGTTACAGGCCAAAGTGGCTACTGGGTCTATTGTACTATAGTGAACGTCAAACATTCATGCAACATTTTGGAACAAAACTGTGGACAATAACCAGTTGCATTAGAAACAAACGATCGGGCTAATGACTACCTCTCAAACTAAACACACAGATTAGAATGCTCGGTGTTATAGATTTAACCAAGTTCAGTGTCTGTATATTAACTGCTCTAAAGCAAATACGGCTATAAACTCATTTAAAAGTAGAGAAGGGGAACTTTATACTGTTCATAGTGTGAGTGGCCATATTGATTTGACATTACTCCATTAAAAAAAAAACCCTCATAGAATTTGTAATGGTTTTAAATGGGAGTTCTATTGGTTTTAATGGAAACTGTAACAGTCCCCGTGGGTCTCTATCGGTAATTCGTTGCCTTCTATTGGTGGCATGTTATGTCTAGTGAATACAATTAAGGACCAACGATGGTAATGGTTTTAATGGATAGCTGACGGTTTGTAATGGTATTTGTAGTGAAAAACATTAGAATTTCTGTGATGGTTTCTATCATCGTCGTCGTCGTCCCCCAGCAGGGCAGGAAAGGGAAACGTAATCTAGAAGACGTCGACGAGTCGAAATTGCAGGTTGAGGTGTTTTCTGTGATTTTATTCCCCCCAGATGTAGGTGACGAATTACTACCTGCAACTTCACCTTTAAAGCAACATACATCTGGGTGATTTTCCGGGGTTTCCCAGGGGTTCTGAGGGCGGAGTGACAACTTAGGCCACGCCCACTTTGGGCTTAACTCCGAATACAGATACGGATATTTGGAGCGCTACATTGATACAGATACAAGCACTGCATGACACTTCTAATCAGAAATACAAATGTGAAATGAAAGAACATGATTCAGACTGATGGTTAATAATAATAATAATAATAATAATAATAATAATAATAATAAATTTTGTTTCTATGATATTATCAGTGTTTTAGATATTATTTTCCACCTGACGCGCCAGTGTAATGAAATCCGCGTATTCCTTTGAGAGTGCAATTTGGCACAGTGTGCGTCAGGGTGACCAGCAACACACACACACACACACACACACACACACAGCATATTACAATGGCGTACTATTGTGCCACATTATTTAGTACAGCACTTGAATGGATGATCCCTGCGTTGCGTTGCAATTTTCTGCGTAAAGGAGAAGCAAAGTCGTCCTAGGAATCCTTTACATATCTGATCGGTTATTGGGGAAAATCTAGGAATATAACGCGCTCAAAATTTCCAGCAGGTCGCAAAAATCAGCACAAACCGATCCATGAATCGTTCAGACGCGCGTGAAGTACATGGATTGATTTTTATTCATTAGGCCTATTATTAAAAAAAAAAAAATGCTTACATGGTTATTAGATTAAAAATATCTAAAACATGAAATAAGTGTCTTGTCTAGGCGTTAACAGGCCCCCACATACACAATGAGACACAGACACATTCAGATCGCCGCACATTCCGCAAGGGAAATTTGCATAATTTACAAAAACGCACGCGCGCGCGCGCGCACACACACAAAAGATTTTTTTTTTTTTTTACCTGTCAATTCAACCCTTGTTGTTGTTTTCCCCTCCCACCTCAAGCGCACTGCTTTGCTCCTGTCCCTGCGTCCCGAGCGAGAGAAATCCCTGGCAAATCCACAGCACGGGTGGTGATGAAGATGAAGAAGATAAGCAGGTCTCGAGCCCCGCTCACCATCCCCGCACCGAGCAAACCCGCACCGCGCTCGCGCACATCTGCGGCTCAGCTTTGTGTCCGAATGATCCTCTGAGAGAGAAAAAAAAGGAAGAGGAAGAAGATCCAGGCTCCGGGTTTGAATAAAATCGACGAACAGGAGACAAAAGCACACAATGGACGCGCAGGGAATATAAATACACCGGCAAGCCGAGGCTTAATATATGCGTCTATGTGAAGCAAGTGCAGGCGAGTTGATTTAAAAATGGCGGCCTGCATGTCTACGTTTCAACATAAGAGTCCAATAAGGTTGTACAAAAACAAACAAACAAAAACAATGCAAATCAGGGTCAAACAGATAAATAAGGAAACTTTCAAATTATTTTGTTGAGCTTAGTGGCAGAATTATTTATTATTATTAATAATAATAATAATAATAATAATAATAATAATAATAATAATAATAATAATAACAGGTTCAACCCTGCTGAATAAAAAACCGTAGAAACCTATTCACAGAAATTCTAATGGTTTCCACTACAAATACCATTACAAACCATCAGCTAACCATTAAAACCATTACCATTACTGGTCCTGAATGGTATCCACTAGACATAACATGCCACCAATAGAAGGCAACAACAACTTACCAGTAGAGACCCACCGGAACCATTACAGTTTCCATTAAAACCAATACAATTCCCATTATAACCATTACAAATTCTATGAGGGTTTCTATTAGTTTTTTTCCCCAGCAGGTTTATTTTTAGGCTTATCTTGTAAGGTTTTCTCAAATGTAAATGAACAAGAATTCATTTGTCACATATGCATCACAGGACAGTCAACTTTTTTTTCTCCACAGATTGGGTCAGAGCGCAGGGTCAACCATGATACGGCACGCCTGGAGCAGATAGGGTTAAGGGCCTTGCTCAAGGGCCCAACAGTGGCAGCTTGGTGGTGGTGGTGCTGGTAATTGAAGCTTGAATTCCCGACTGCCTGTAACTATCAGTAACCCAGAGCATTTAACCCTTGAACCACCACTGCTGTATGACAGGGAAGATGGCATGGCATGGCAAGATGAAAAAGCTAAAAAGCTAAAGCTAAAGCTAAAAGCTAAGCTAATCTGAGTAAAATAAATGTACCGATACATAACTGTACTTTTCCTTGTCGCTGTGGTGGTGCCTTTAGTATCCATCATTCACCTTGAAACCCATCCATCTATCTTCTATCCTGCTTATCCTACACAGAATTGCTGGGAGCCTGCAGCCTATCCCAGGGGACACCCTGGATGGGATGCCAACCCATCTCAGGGCACAATCACACACCACACTACGGACAATTTGGAAATGCCAATCAGCCTACAATGCATGTCTTTAGACTGGGAGAGGAAACCAGAGTACCCGGAGGAAACCCCTGAAGCATGGGGAGAACATGCAAGCTCCACACACACACAGGACAGAGGCAGGATTTGAACCCCCAACCCTGGAGGTGTGAGGCAAAAGTTCTAACCACTAAGCCACCATGCTCCCTTAATCTTGAAACCTTGAAAAATAATTTAAAGTGCATAATTGCACCTTAAGGACCACTACTCTAAAAGCTATTCACATGCACTTTCCCAGGTAAAAGATACTGAAAGTTAGAAAACATGCATCCTTGATGGTACCATTTATTTCTGACTTAGTTTGGTACCTTTATTTCTGAGAGTCTACATTATATGGCCAAAAGTATGTGGACACCTGACCATTGAACATCTCATTCCAAAATCATGGGCATTAATATAGAGTTGGTCCTCCCTTTGCTGTTATAATAAGCTCCACTCTTCTGGGAAGGCTTTCCACTAGATTTTGGAGCGTGGCTGTGAAGATTTGTGTTCATTCAACCACAAGAGCATTACTGAGGTCAGGTACTGATGTTGGGTGAGGAGGTCTGGGGTGCAGTCGGTGTTCCAGTTCATCCCAAAGATGTTTAGTGGGGTTGAGGTCAGGGCTCTGTGCAGGACACTCGAGTTCTTTCACACTGACCTTGACAAACCATGAGCTCGCTTTGCGCACAAGGGCATTATACAGAGCCTATCCTTGGATCATGCACACACGAGGCACACTTAATCACACAGAGAGGCAATTCAACATTGCCAATCAACCGACTGGGATGTTTTGGGAGGTGGGAGGAAACTGGAGAACCCAGAAGAAGCCCACATGGACACAGGGAGAACATGCGAAACAGAGCTTGTATCTGGGACCCTGGAGCCACTGTACCACCCACTTTCATACCGGTCATTAATAAGTACACTTTGAGCCACACAGACTCAGTAATTTATTCCCAACATATACTTACTCATTACTTTTGTTACATACACTGACTGTCCACTTGGTCAGGAACACTTGTACACCTACACATTCATGCAAATATCCAATCAGCCATCCAATCATGTGGCAGAAAAATGTCATCTTTGGTGCTAGACAGGCTGTTTTGAGTATTTCTGAAATCTCCTGGGATTTTCACACACAACAGGGTTTACACAGAATGGTAGGAAAAACCAAAAACCTCTATTAAGCGACACTTCCATGGGAGAAAACACCTTGCTGATGAGAGAGGTAAGACAGCAACGGCCAGACTGGTTCAAGCTAACAGGAACATTATGCTAACTCATATAACCACTTTTACAACCATGATGAAGAGAAAAGCATCTCAGAATGCACAGCACACTGATGCTTGAGGTGGATGGGATACAAGAGCAGAAGACCGCATTGGGTTCCACTCCTGTCAGCCAAGAACAGGAATCGGAAGCTACAGTGGGCACCGAAACTTGAGAGTTGAAGACTGGAAAAAGACCAGGCGATGTCCTGTCAGTTGCTGCCACATGATTGGCTGATTGAATAATTGAAAGCGGTCTTAATGCATACGAATTTAATTTACTGTAATATTTGATCTATATTTATCCTGGTGCTTATAATAAACTAGATTTGCTCGCCATCTGGTGTTCATACTGAGAACTGCACTTAATAGGTTTTCAGATTTTTGTTTCATAATAAAAATGAAGATAAATGGTGTGAGGGGTAAAAAAAATGAGAAGATTTGTGGATGTGACCTAAACAGATCTTCCCTCACAACGGATTCCAGGACTAGGCTTGGGAGCCGAGGACAAATTTATGGAAATGTGCACTGCCTTAGAATAGTTATAATAGGGAAATATATGAGGGGGGGAATGCAGCGTTCTTTAGCAAGTTTTCTGCAATTTGTCACAGGATTTTCAACTAACACTGAAGTAAAAAGTGTTTTGTTTTGTTCAGAGTGATGATTTCGTCACTGAGCCAGGTGGCCTATTTTCCCTGATCACTGGATACATGGAGGAGGACATCTAGCTTTTATTTTTATCACATGATTTTATTCTCTTATATATACAGTACTGTGCAAAAGTTTTAGGCAGGTGTGACAAAATGCTGTAAAGTAAGAATGCTTTCAAAAATAGACATGTTAATAGTTTATATTTATCAATTAACAAAATACAAAGTGAGTGAACAGAAGAAACATCTACATCAAATCAATATTTGGCCTTCAAAACAACATCAATTCTTCTAGGTGCACTTGCACACAGTTTTTGAAGGAACTCGGCAGGTAGGTTGGCCCAAACATCTTGGATAACTAACCACAGTTCTTCTGTGGATTTAGGCAGCCTCAGTTGCGTCTCACTCTTCATGTAATCCCAGACAGACTCGATGATGTTGAGATCAGGGCTCTGTGGGGGCCATACCATCACTTCCAGGACTCCTTGTTCTTCTTTATGCTGAAGATAGTTCTTAATGACTTTTGCTGTATGCTTGGGGTCGTTGTCATGCTGCAGAGTAAATTTGGGGCCAATCAGATGCCTCCCTGATGGTATTGCATGATGAATAAGTATCTGCCTGTACTTCTCAGCATTAAGGAGACCTTTAATTCTGACCAAATCCCCAACTCCATTTACAGAAATGCAGCCCCAAACTTGCAAGGAACCTCCACCGTGCTTCACTGTTGCCTGCAGACACTCAGTCGTGTACCGCTCTCCAGCCCTCCGGCAAACAAACTGCCTTCTGCTACAGCCAAATATGTCAAATTTTGACTCCTCAGTCCAGCGCACCTGCTGCCATTTTTCTGCACCCAGTTCCTGTGTTTTCGTGCATAGTTGAATCGCTTGGCCTTGTTTCCATGTCGGTGGTATGGCATTTTGGCCGCAAGTCTTCCATGAAGGTCACTTCTGACCAGACTTCTCCAGACAGTACATGGGTGTACCAGGGTCCCACTGGTTTCTGCCAGGTCTGAGCTGATGGCACTGCTGGACATCTTCCGATTGTGAAAGGAAGTAAGCCTGATATGTCTTTCATCTGCTGCAGTAAGTTTCCTTGGCTGACCGCTGCGTCTACGGTCCTCAACGTTGCCCATTTCTTTGTGCTTCTTCAAAAGAGCTTGGACAGCACATCTGGAAACCCCTGTCTGCCTTGAAATTTTTGCCTGGGAGAGACCTTGCTGATGCAGTATAACTACCTTCTGCCTTGTTGCTGTGCTCAGTCTTGCCATGGTGTATGACTTTTGACAGTAAACTGTCTTCAGCACCCTCACCTTGTTAACTGAGCTGAGTTTGGCTGCTCCTCACCCAGTTTTATTCCTCCTACACAGCTGTTTCTGTTCAGTTAATGATTGTGTTTCAACCTACATATTGAATTGATGATCATTAGCACCTGTTTGGTATAATTGTTTAATCATACACCTGACTATATGCCTACAAAATCCCTGACTTTGTGCAAGTGTACCTAGAAGAATTGATATTGTTTTGAAGGGTGATCACACCAAATATTGATTTGATGTAGATTTTCCTTCTGTTCATTCACTCTGCATTTTGTTAATTGATAAATATAAACTATTAACATGTCTATTTTTGAAAGCATTCTTACTTTACAGCATTTTTTCACAACTTCCTAAAACTTTTGCACAGTACTGTATTTTAAATATAGAATGATTAAAAATGACTAGGCCTAGATAAAAAAACACACGTGTTGTTGTCTTGTTGCAGTATAGACCCAAAACAAACAAAACAAATAAAAAAGCCACTTTTTCCTTTGTTCCCCGTTCAAAAATCATGCAAACTTTTGCACAAGGCACTATTTTCTCAGAAACGCAATGTTTGCAACTATTGTTTTTTTATTTCCTGTCTTTCATATCTGGTTCTTCTTTTAACATGGATCTTGCTTAATTTGGGGTTAAATTGGGCCAGGACCCATGGATCTCGTTTAATAACCAGGGGTTAAATTGGGCTGAAATTGGTGTATATATATATATATATACACACACACACACACACAGTGGGGGAAAAAAGTATTTGATCCCCTGCTGATTTTGTACGTTTGCCCACTGACAAAGAAATGATCAGTCTATAATTTTAATGGTAGGTGTATTTTAACAGTGAGAGACAGAATAACAACAAAAAAAATCCAGAAAAATGCCTTTCAAAAAAGTTATAAATTGATTTGTATTTTAATGAGGGAAATAAGTATTTGATCCCCTATCAATCAGCAAGATTTCTGGCTCCCAGGTGTCTTTTACACAGGTAACGAGCTGAGTTTAGGAGCACTCTCTTAAAGGGAGTGCTCCTAATCTCAGTTTGTTACCTGTAAAAAGACACCTGTCCACAGAAGCAATCAATCAATCAGATTCCAAACTCTCCACCATGGCCAAGACCAAAGAGCTGTCCAAGGATGTCAGGGACAAGATTGTACACCTACACAAGGCTGGAATGGGCTACAAGACATTATGCTTTGGGGGTGTTTTTCTGCTAAGGGGACAGGACAACTGCACCGCATCAAAGGGACGATGGACGGGGCCATGTACTGTCAAATCTTGGGTGAGAACCTCCTTCCCTCAGCCAGGGCATTGAAAATGACCTTAATGACTTGGAGAGGATCTGCAAAGAGGAGTGGGACAAAATCCCTCCTGAGATGTGTGCAAACCTGGTGGCCAACTACAAGAAACGTCTGACCTCTGTGATCGCCAACAAGGGTTTTGCCACCAAGTACTAAGTCGAAGGGGTCAAATATTTATTTCACTCATTAAAATGCAAATCAATTTATAACTTTTTTGAAATGAGTTTTTCTTGATTTTTTTGTTGTTATTCTGTCTCTCACTGTTAAAATACACCTACCATTAAAATTATAGACTGATAATTGCTTTGTCGGTGGGCAAACGTACAAAATCAGCAGGGGATCAAATACTTTTTTTCCCCACTGTATATACAGGTGCATCTCAATAATTCAACTCAAATTGTGAAACTCGTGTATTAAATAAATTCAATGCACACAGACTGAAGTAGTTTAAGTCTTTGGTTCTTTTAATTGTGATGATTTTGGCTCACATTTAACAAAAACCCACCAATTCACTATCTCAACAAATTAGAATATGGTGACATGCCAATCAGCTAATCAACTCAAAACATCTGCAAAGGTTTCCTGAGCCTTCAAAATGGTCTCTCAGTTTGGTTCACTAGGTAAGCCACAAACATTCATTGCCAAAGAAGCTGGCTGTTCACAGAGTGCTGTATCCAAGCATGTTAACAGAAATTTGAGTGGAAGGAAAAAGTGTGAAAGAAAAAGATGCACAACCAACCGAGAGAACCGCAGCCTTATGAGGATTGTCAAGCAAAATCGATTCAAGAATTTGAGTGAACTTCACAAGGAATGGACTGAGGCTGGGGTCAAGGCATCAAGAGCCACCACACACACACACGTGTCAAGGAATTTGGCTACAGTTGTCATATTCCTCTTGTTAAGCCACTCCTGAACCACAAACAACGTCAGAGGCGTCTTACCTGGGCTAAGGAGAAGAAGAACTGGACTGTTGCCCAGTGGTCCAAAGTCCTCTTTTCAGATGAGAGCAAGTTTTGTATTTCATTTGGAAACCAAGGTCCTAGAGTCTGGAGGAAGGGTGGAGAAGCTCATAGCCCAAGTTGCTTGAAGTCCAGTGTTAAGTTTCCACAGTCTGTGATGATTTGCGGTGCAATGTCATCTGCTGGTGTTGGTCCATTGTGTTTTTTGAAAACCAAAGTCACTGCACCCGTTTACCAAGAAATTTTGGAGCACTTCATGCTTCCTTCTGCTGACCAGCTTTTTGAAGATGCTGATTTCATTTTCCAGCAGGATTTGGCACCTGCCCACACTGCCAAAAGCACCAAAAGTTGGTTAAATGACCATGGTGTTGGTGTGCTTGACTGGCCAGCAAACTCACCAGACCTGAACCCCATAGAGAATCTATGGGGTATTGTCAAGAGGAAAATGAGAAACAAGAGACCAAAAAATGCACATGAGCTGAAGGCCACTGTCAAAGAAACCTGGGCTTCCATACCACCTCAGCAGTGCCACAAACTGATCACCTCCATCCCACGCGGAATTGAGGCAGTAATTAAAGCAAAAGGAGCCTCTACCAAGTATTGAGTACATATAAAGTAAATGAACATACTTTCCAGAAGGCCAACAATTCACTAAAAATGTTTTTTTTTTTTTATTGGTCTTATGAAGTATTCTAATTTGTTGAGATAGTGAATTGGTGGGTTTTTGTTAAATGTGAGCCAAAATCATCACAATTAAAAGAACCAAAGACTTAAACTACTTCAGTCTGTGTGCACTGAATTTATTTAATACACGAGTTTCACAATTTGAGTTGAATTACTGAAATAAATGAACTTTTCCACGACATTCTAATTTATTGAGATGCACCTGTATATATCATGTCATTTTTTACTTATTTCTTGTTCTTATTAATTCTAATAAAGCGTTTCCTTTGTAGCACATAATAAATGAGGTTCCACCCCTAAAGTTTACAAGATTACGTCAGAGCTTCAAAAAATCTTTGATAGTGTCATTCACAGGGCAATCGTAGTGATGATTTATGTCCCCCCCACTTTGGTGTGGTGTACGTAAGGTTTTGTTTAATTTATGTTTTCTGCACTCATATTATACAAGACTGTAAGTCACAAGTTCGTTTCTTACCGATGATCCGATCTCAAAGTTTCAGAGGTAAAAGATATGAGTGAGATAAAGAGGAGGAAGCTTACAGACTACTTCAAAAGGTAGGCTAGGTCTGCGTGAGTCACTACTGAATCACTACTTAACATGTACACTAGGCTACCTGTTTGTTGCCACAGGGTGAGATTTGTGAAGCAACGTAAACATATAAAGAACAAATGATAGTACATTTACGTATTCTGTCAGCCCAGGTGAATGCCCGTGCGGCCAACATGACTCGAAATGATTAATCTATTTAGCGGGCTCCGGCTCATTGCAGCAGTCTGACAGCGCTTGTCAATTTCAAAATGGTTGAGATGGCCAATTAAGTAAAAGAAGGAGGGGTTTACTGTTTACTGTATTTATATTATCTCCTTTAATGTTTACATCATTCATATATTTGATACTGACACAAAGGAGAGGGCACATGCCTACAGAAAGATTTTATTGACATCAGATGTAGCTTTGCACACTGCCAGCATCTAGAATGATTTTGATCAGCATTTTAGTGTTCATAGCAGAGGGCTCTCTCAACTTGTTATATTTTACAGTTTGTCAATTGATAAGATTTTGTAGGCTTTGCATACACGTGTGCACGCCTCGAAAGCCTGGAACCACAGATCACACCAGATCAAAACACACTTTTCTGGCAGAAATTGGTCCCCCCTTTGCTACTTTTTGGTCATAAAGCATTGCATAAAATCGTACCCAGTATGGTGGTGCCTCCCTGCCTTAGGTTGTCCTGAATTTGGCCATATGGAGTCTTACCTGTCTTTTGAGTTGCCACATTGTGACACACTGGTACCTATTACCTCAGGACATCCCAAAGTGGCGTCTCGATTCCTTGTAGTGTTGCTTGATTTCCAGACTTATTCTGATGAACTCATATCATTTCCTCCATAATGGTCTCCCTTTGGATGAGGAATTCATAGTCTATCAAAGAACTGGTCAATATTGCTTGCTTACACCATTCATCAGCCTTGGAAGACAGTGCTACAGAGTTCTCCAGAACAGGAACATGGACCCAATGGACACTCTGGATCAGAACCCCAGCAAATAACAAATGGTTTGCGTTCAAATCTAAGCATCTACCAAGCACCAACAGGCTGCCTCCATTGGGTCTTTAAACAAGACCCTTAACTCCCACCTGCTCAGCTGTATCCTGTCTGAACTGTAAGTTTATTTGCATAAAAGTGTCAGCCTAAATGAGATAAATGTAAATAAGGTCAATGAAACTGTGTTCTCAGCATTACAGCCACAAAGAGGATAACTGCAAGGACACACTGCTAGGTTTTCCTCAAGGGGTCCATTTTGGTTTGATGTATTAAAAAAAAAAAAACCTCTCCATTTTGTCATCACATAAACACAATATTGCAATCAACCCACCAACACAGCTTGCCTGGCTGAGAGTAAGACATACTGTACCATTCAGATCTTCCAGAAGCACCAGAATATTCAAGCCACTTATTGCATAGGCTTCCAACAGCAGCATTTACAACTTGACTTTCCATAGCTGTCTCGCATTAAAGGTTCTTCTTCATACCTATTTAAAATGTAACTAAACTGGACAAAATCTTGGGAAAATGGTTCTTTAATGGTTCATTGGATGATTAAGGGTATTTTTAACACTGTCACTAAGTGTGGCAAGGTGATGCAGTGGGTAGGGTTGCCACCTCACAGGACCAAAGTCCTGAGTGCAATACTGAGCTTGGGTTACTGCTTGTACAGAGTTTTTGCTTGGTCTACCCATGTTCATGGGATTTTCCTCAGGGTCCCTCTGGTTTCCTCCCACTGTCCAAAAACATGCAGTTAGGTTGATTGGCTACGCTAAATTGCCCATATGTCTGAATGAGGGTGTAAATGTGCGTGTGCATGATGACCTGCGATTAGGGTGACCAGATGCAAACAGACCGATTGTGGGATAAGTGGTAAGTTTGTGTGGGACAATATGGTGCATATTTCCGACACTGAGAGGCCTACCATTTTGAATTAAGATATTATATTTATTTATATGTATATGTCATTTGTATCAAACAGTGCAACACAGAGAAACATTACTGCATAAAAATATTAAGTGGGGAAAAAAAGAGTTTTATGGCTTGACCTCACGTGTACCCAGTTTGAGTGAAATCTGACAGCCCTTTGATGGCCAGCTTCAATATTTTCTTCACAGCCATTGGATTAAAGTCAGATTTGGCCACCGCCCCCTGGGGACGCTTGCTTCATCAGCGATGCAATGGACATTTTCATCTGTTTTAGTTTATGACTTACTGAAATATTATTGTAGAAACATGAGAATTTTTTTTTACTAAAACCTTAGTCTGTTCAAACTCTTTATTTCCAATCAAAATGCAGGACATCATCTCAAGTTGTAGGATGCAGGACTAAAATGCTGTGCATTACAACACAAAGCGGGACGTCTTGTAACCCTACCTGCGATGGACTGGCGTCTTGTCCAAGATGAATTCTCCGCCATTGCGCCTAAGCTCTATATCCACCACAATCCTGTCCAGGCTAACGCATTTACTTAACATGAACCAAGTTTGCCTAAACTGATTTGTGATACACTGGCCAAACTAGTTAGCCTATTTCTATTTGATATTGAAACCCTATTTGTCCACCCTCATGCCTGTAAAAGCTTGTTCTCCACCCAGTTATTGTTATAGTCTGAATAGTACTTGTGCAAATGTATTTTAAGCTCCTATTCCTACTCCTACCCACCCCTCAACTAAACTTTTGCCTCATTTTGTGGAAAGCAGGTAATCGCTCCTTGATTGTGTCCCTACACTTTGTTGTAGGGTTCTGCCTAGAACCATTAAGGGTCAACCAAAGAACCCTTAAGAGTTCTAAGTTTTCTAAAGACAAGCTGAAAAAAGAGATATCATTAAGGGCGTATAACCACATGGTGGCAGTGTAGTGATGTATATAGATATTCCTTGTACTTTATGGTTCTTGGCAAAAAGAGAATAATTAGTTTTACATACAAATTGCTAAAAGATGGATTACTCTAGGTTGTGTTTGTATTACATTTTCTTACCATATCAACTTTCTAACATTTCGGTTTACAATGCCATCCCAGTATTTTATTTAAAATGTAACAAAAAAAGACCCTTAGCAGCATCTAAGTTGGGTTTCACTTCAGCAGACATCATCATTTTTTATTCAAAATTGTTTATCAGCTTCTTAGCACAGAACCCCCAACACACACACAACCCTGCTGAAATAAACCCAATAGATACCCTCATAGAATTTGTAATGGTTTTAATGGTTATAATGGGAATTGTATTGGTTGTAATGGAAACCGTAATGGTCCCTGTGGGTCTCTACTGGTAAATTGTTGCCTTCTATTGGAGGCATGTTATGTCTAGTGGATACCCTTAAGGACTAATAATGGTAATTGTAATGGTTTTAATGGTTAACTGATGGTTTGTAATGGCATTTGTAGTGAAAACCATTAGAATTTCTGTGAATAGGTTTCTATTGTTTTATTTCAGCAGAGAAACTGGGAACAGCAAACTGAATAAACCAGCAAGCTACCACTAGGCACCAAGTTACATACCCAGCCTGTGAAGACAAAATAACAGGATTATTTTGCTAAATGTGAATGTGAAAGACATACAGTTATGATGGCACACACATCGCTGAGCTAGCATACCTGTACACAGTGATTAGCATAACACTACAGGCTAAGTGCAAAAAAATTGAAATGGGATTAGCTGGCTAGTTTGTAACATAGAGTGTTTTATGTAAGGAATAATACAAACAGGATGTGCTGTTATAGGAAAATAACCAACGATGTGGTGGCGTTGTCACGTAAGCAGGGTGAAGACGGATACAATCGCAGTTAAAGGTTTTATTAAGAGGCAGGCAGACAAATCCAAAACGAAAACAGGCACAGGGTCAGGCGATGAGCAAACGGGCAAAACTAGGCATAGATGAGAATCACTAACAAGGAGAATGAAAACAGGATCAAAAACCAGGAAGAGACAGACACAGCTTTGTAAGAGTCAGGCGGAAAAACCCTAAACACAATACTTTTCCCCAGGACAAAGACACAAAGGGGTTTAAATATGCAAAGTAATCAAAGGGGGAAACATAAACAGCTGATAACAATGATGACACATAAGGGAAACAAGCAATAACATGACAAAGGCAGAGACGGAACACACGTTTTAACGTAAACAAAGTCCTAGACAACCCAGAAGCGCACGCTGTCGCACTTCGGGCAGTTCATGCGTGCTGAATGCCGGATATCCGTGACAGGCGTGATGATGCAGAGTTACTATTACCAGCACGAAGTCCCATCCGGATGTGTTTTATTCCTCTTACACCACAGCGGTTTCACAACTATTCAATTTTTTTCTGTTAATCAAAGAATGACACATAAAATCATACTTTTTTAATCTGTTTAGAGTTATATTTAATGTTGCAGAACAGCCACGAACCAAGTTCCTGTTATCACTTATGTTATTGCAGCCTTAAACAATTAATAAGAATGAAAAAAAAACAAAAAACATTTTATACTTCATTTCTGAAGACTTTCCCATGTTGGAAAATGTTAGAGCTTTACTTCTGATGGTTACAAACTGTTGACACTGGAAACAATTCCTCACAGAAAACTTTACCATATCAATAATTATATGTTTAAATACATTTATCATTAGACTAGATTATGTGAAATGTCCGCCATACAAGTCCCTGGGTAAGCTGTTACTATAGAAACAATAATATAGTAAAATGAGCCTATTATTATAAACCTGAGATTTGAATTAAAGCCAGAAACTACTGACTATTACAACCCAAATTCCAAAAAAGTTGGGACGCTGTGTAAAATGTAAATAAAAACAGAATGCAATGATTTGCAATTAAAAAGTAAAAGTAAGTAACACTCACTTTTCCAGCCTTTTGTTGCCCCCGTCCCAACTTTCTTGAGACATGTTGCGACCATCAAATTCAAAATTACCTTATTTTTTTCTTAAAATGGTACATTTCCTCAGTTTAAACATTTGATATGTTTTCTATGTTCTACTGTGAATAACATATGGGTTTATGAGATTTGCAAATCATTGCATTCTGTTTTTATTTACATTTTACACAGCGTCCCAACTTTTATGGAATTGGGGTTGTACAACTAATCACAATGTGTATAGAATGAAATACAGGAGATAGTTAGATAGATATGAGATATGAGGCAGAATATTACAAACATTTACACGTGTGCCTGAGAGTAACAGTGAGAGATGTCAAGAAGTAGAAAAGCAAAGAAAAGAAAAGAAAAGAAAAGAAAAGTCAAATGTCCAGATAAAAACAGGGACCTGTCAGCGTGACCCACAGTGTATCTGTGTTTCATTTTCGTGGACCTTCTGACCCGAGATGTTCTGCTCCATGACACTTAATCCATGCTCTGGCTATCAAACCCATGCCGAGGGCACTGGAGCAAAGTTTTCACACCTCATCCACCTGTCTGCAGGCTTAAAAGAAACTTCTCCTCCTATCCGTACAGTGCATTCCTGTTTCTCTGAGACCATGGAGGCTCCATCAGATCTGAGTTCGCTGGAGCTGTAATGAAAACTGCTGTGCATGTTATTCATTTATGCTTCACGGATGTACACTTAAAATCCTTCGAAATCTGGATGTAGTGTATTTATGTTTTTTTTTTTTTTTGTTTTTTTAAAGCTTAGCAGGAATGTACTGTACATGTGTTTGTGTGTACGTGGGTGTTATTGTGAGTGTGTGGGTGTCTGTGTGTTCTCTGCTGTCACAAGCCAGGCTTATTATCCCTCTGCTAATTACATCCTGTGGTATTATCTTCCTGTATAATTATCACACAACACACACACACACACACACACACACACACACACACACACACACACAAATAATAATAATAATAATAATAATAATAATAATAATAATAATAATAATAATAATAATAATAATGAGTCTGACAAACAATAGCAGCATTAAATTAATTCTAACACAGGTGGGGGGAAATGCATGCAAAGAAACGATTAGATAACAAATAAAGTTTTGTTTTAGACCATTTTGGAGTGATTTAGATTCCATAAAATAGGTCAGGTTGTGACATGCCTCACATTTATTCCCTTTTAAAGTTTTCCACATTTCATAATGTTACAATCAGGAACTGAATTTGGGATTTTTACTATTTTTATCTGGGTCAATACTTGGTACAACCACCTTTGGCTGCAATTACAGCTGCGATATGGAGTTGGTATAGAGCTAACAGCTTTATACATCTGGATCCCGATATCTGTGCTCATTCTTCTTGGCAAAATTGCTGACGCTCTGTCAGATTGGCCCCAGACTCTTTTTACGTCTTGCCACAGATCAAATCGAGGTCTGGGTTTAGACTGGGCCATTCTAACACTTTCAAGTTCTTTGTTTTGAACCACTCCAGTGTAGCTTTGGAAGTAGTTTCACTGCCATGTTGGATGACTGGAACAGGTTTTCTTCTAGGATCTGGCTCCATCCATGTTGCCATGGAAATCAATGTTAACCAGTTTCCCAGTCCCTACTGATGAAAGGCATCCCCCAAAACATGATACTACCACCACCATGCTTCACTGTAGTGAGTGGTGTTCTCAAGATGATGTGCAGTGTTGAGTTTCCACCAAACCCCAAAACGTTTAATTTTGGTCTCATCAGACCAGAGATCCTTTTCTGCATGTTTGCTAAGTCACCAGACCAGATTTCATACAGTTTGTTTTTTCCCCAATAATGGCTTTCTTCTCACCACTCTTTATCAGTTTTGGGTTTTCTTGTGAATAGCTTCTTTATTTGTGTTACGAAGGACAAGGGGAGCTGGATGCAAGTGCAGGGGAAAAGTCAGTTTATCACGAAATAACCAAAAGTATATGGACAGGGGAAAACGCAAAACAACAGCAGGGTGAAAAAAACAAACAATAATCCACACACGAACGGAACAGAAAGTCACAAAATTAGCACGGGAATAATTCACAGAAAGCAAAGCATTAATCCAAAAGGCAGGGCATTAATCCAAAGAGGAGCAAGGCATGAAATCCACAAAATAACGAGGCAATAATACATGAAATCATGAGGCAAAAATACACAGTCCAGGAAACACCAGGGCAGTGAAAATCAAACGAACATTCATTCATACGCTTCATTCAATCTAGACACAATATAATACTCCGCGCCCAAGCGGGCAAAAGAAAAGGTTTAAATAATCAAAATAAAACAAGACACACCTGAAACTCATAATGAAATAATGAACGGAAAACCAATGAACGAACATGGGCGGAGACATGACGTAAACCAAAACAAAGGACCAATAAGCAAATGGGGGCAGAGACATGACGTAACCAAAAACAAAAGAGCACGTGGCGGAGTAAACACATGAGAGTCTATGGATGAAGGGAATGCGGAAATGCGCTACCGGCTGTCCTCAGCGGTCGTGCGGAGAGGGGAATGCGGAAACGCGCTACTCGCCAGCCCTTCGCGAGTAGCACTGAGAGAGAGGACGATTCTAACAATTTGACATTTGGTTCTGTCCAGTTCCTTCAGAGTTACCCTTGGCCTCTTGGTCGCTTCTCTGATTTTGTTGGATTTTTTAAAAATTTTTATTACCAAACCATGATTTACACTTTTCAAGAATGGAAATGTGTCCCAGACTGTGGAGACTGCCATATGAATACAGTGTATTTATATTGCAATCATGTGACACTTGAGATCATGTGAACACAGGTTGGCTCCATTCAACTAATTATGTAATTTCCAATGGCAACTCGTTACACCAGGACTAATTTAAGGTTTTTCACATTAATAGGAGTGAATATTTATAGAAACGCAACTTTTATGTCCTTAAACTTTTTCATATTTCCCCCTCTTCAATATTAGGGCTGTTTTGTGAACATCCATGACATACTGTACTGTATAATCCCATTTAACTCCAATTTGTTGAAACACTACAAAATATAATAAAGTTCATGGGGTAATTTATGCAACATAAATTTCTTTAGGTAATTTCTTTAGGTTTCTGTAGGTAATTTGTAGTCTGGGATTAAATCTGTTAATAATCTAAATTCTGATTTATAGACATTGCCTGAACTCAGATTTACACACCGTGGTGTTGGATGTCTATTTATTTATTTTTTTTCCGGCTAATGGGAATTCCAGTTCCAAATTAAAAATTCAACAGATAGGCCAATTTAAAATCCATCATGTTTCAAATAATTTAAGCAAACCTATTAGCCATGATAATTAGCTTTCACAGTGAGGGGTATGAGGCAGGCTGAGCTTGGGCAATTTTTAATATAGCAAATCTTCAAATCTTAATACATCCTAAATACAGCTGTAGGATTTATACATTTATTTATTAACTTTTATTAGTGGAAAATGGGGGAAATCATTATTTTAGTGAGTAAATCTTTTATAATGGTTAGTAATGCACAAATCAGACGGAAATAATATCAATTAACTGATTAAATATGCTTTTAATATCTTTTGGAGAGTTTGTAAGGAGGTAATTTAGATAATTATTATTATTTTTTTAATTAATAAGTAATCATTAAAAGGGCATTAATTTGACTTTTAGAGCAGCACTAAAAAAATAGCGGTGGAAATCATAAACCACCATTTTTATGTTAAAACTGATTATGAATCGAATTCAAAGAAATTTAATTATGGATAAATTAGATTTCTTTACTACAGTTTGAGACAAATAAATGCAGCATACTGATGCATGAATGTGTGTGGGATGGTAATTTCTATCAACATATGAACACACACACACACACACACACACACACACACACACACACACACACACACACACACACACACACACACACACTAACCCTAAATCTATTCCCAGTAAACAAAAATAAGTTTTTAAAATGAAAGCTGAAAAAAAGAAACAGTTTTGCTTATGGGAACCAGCCAAATGTCCCCAATAGTGTCCGAACTGTTAGATATTCCTAGTCTTGTGGACACACACACATTCAAAAACCAGTGCATTCCTACACTCTTAAAAATATAGGCTCTTTAATGGCTCTTTACAGCATCATAGGTTCTGCAAAGAACCTTCTTCTTGTCAAGAACCATTTTTCATTGTATAGGGTCCTTGAGTTGAGCTATATGGTTCTTTGGAGATTAAAGATGTTCTTTATGGTTCATTATAGGCTCTTCAGAACAGGGTATTGGTTCTTCAAGGTTTCATCCCTTGCCAGGTTAAAGTGAACCCGATAAGGTTCTTTGTGGTACTGGAAAAAGTTCTCCTGGCATCACTCTTAAGAACCTTACTTTGGTTCCTTAAGCACTAACTGGGGGTTTTTTTTTAGAGAACTTATGATAACATGGTTCCTTGTGGCACTGCTGTGAAGAACCATTTCTGAGTTCTTTAAAGCACCAGTAAATAGATGGTTCTCTAAAGAACTTGAGAGTAAAAGGTCCTTTTTTCCTATTTTTAAGAGTGTATGGTGTGTGTGTAACATTATATTGTTATGACAGTTATATTTTACTCTCACACTGTTATTACCTGCTCTGTGGAATTTTTTGTGGAACTTTATTACGTTTCTTCAGTTCGATTTAAACCAAATAAGTGCAGTTCCCAACTCAAAGTGTTGGCTGTAGTAATTCCTCAGAAGGATGAGCGCTGCTTCATGAAGCTGTAGGTCAGCAGGAGACAGGAGCCTCGGGCAGGCTGTTAAAGAATCTGTTCTCACAATAGTGTTCCTCCGGGTTCTGCTTCATCAGAGCTGCTGAAGGAGGAGGCGATGGAGACATCGCTGTCTGTCACGTGCAACAAGCTATTACAGCGTTTACAAGAGGTTCTGTCAAGAGCTGTTAAACTGATGATCAGAGTGATAAGTGCTGTGTGACCTTTCCGGAATAGAATCATTTTATATTTTTCGTATTTATAGATTAAAAGTGGGGGAATAGGAACATCTTAATTACTAATACAGCTAAACATGTATTATTATTATTATTAGTAGTAGTAGTAGTAGTAGTAGTAGTATGCTATTTTACTTTTTATTATTAACTGACAAATGAATCTGTTTTAATGCATATTAGAGTCTTCTGACTGATCATTTTCATCCTATAATGGAACATTTCTTTCCTGATGGACGTGGTCTCTTCCAGGATGACTCCACCCCTATCCACAGATATCATGATCAATGATACTATGCCCCTCACACTCGCCAAATCTCACCAGATTTTGGACTGAGCGCTCACCTACAGTGTAGCACATCATCAAAACCCCAAGTAAGGGAATATCTTTCAGTGTTTATCTCTCCAGTACAGTTCTAGAGAGTTGTAGAATCGACACCAAAGCTGTTCTAGTGGCTCGTTGTGGCCCGACACCTGAGTAATTTGTCACCAGCCCGTATGTAAACACATTAAGCATATAAATAAAGCCCGGGCTGCCTTTCCTCAGTGGTGGGACTGATGGCAGTCACGCCACCTGGAGACAGAGAGCCATGGCCATGCACTCCAACCTAATGAGTCCCTACACACTCTTCTGCTGCTGTAAATACAAATAAAGCTACCTGTGCTGGTGGAAAACAACCGCAATCTGTGGCCCGCATCACATTTCATTTTCCCCCCAGAGGCTTTTCCACAGGCACTTGGTGCCTCAGCATGGATTTATATACCAGACCATGCTGCACAGATGATGATATTTCCAAAGAATTTTTTTTATTAGACACATCGCAAAGAATATTTTCCAAAAAATGAATTTGCACATATTTTTTACGAAATTGTCAAGCTTTCACTGGCTGTTTTCAGATCTGCCAAAGTGATGAATTTGTGAATAGTACTGATTGTGCAGCTGCAGCAGCACCTACTCAAGTAAACCTGATGGTGTGTGTGTGTGTGTGTGTGTGTGTGTGTGTGTGTGTGTGTGTGTGTGTGTGTGTGTGTGTGTGTGTGTGTCACACAGAGTGGGTGCTAATGAGAGCAGGTGCATGTAGTTCATCCTCTCTGTGACAGGCAGGTCAGTTTAACAAATTAAAAATGTATATATACAGTATGTATATATATACATATATATATATAGGTACATGGAAAGTAATTCTGTAAAACGTATAATATGCCTTTAAAAATAATGAAATTAAATGTTTCTACATTTATAAAATACTATAAAGAGCAGTTAACAGTAATAAACTGAACAAAGTCAATATTTGGTGTGACAACCCTTGCTTTATAAAAATAAAAAATAAAAAAAAATAGTTGTCTCAGGTACACTATATGCAGATTTATAAGGGAATGAGCTGGTAAGGTTTATTGAGCATCTTTGAGAACCAGCCACAGTTCTTCTGGAGACTCTGACTGTCACACTCGCTTCTTTTTTTTGCAACAAACCCCAGCAGCCTTCATTGTGTATTTAGTCTGAAATGTGGGCTGTTACATAATATGTTTCTTTCTTTAATGACACGCCGACATTTTTCTGTAACATTTCATTTTTTTGTTGGAAAAAAACAAACAAACAAAAAAAAAAACAGGTGCCTAAGACTATTACTGACACAGTACAGTAATTCTGAAGACGGATCCAGGAAATAACTGCAGTGTACTTCAGTAATAATGGTAAAAGTTCAGCCTAGTACACAAAGATTCCAGTGAAACAGAAAGTTTTGGACAAAATAAATACTTATGATGCATAAGTATTATACATATGTGAAATGGTGCAAATACATATTGTACACATATGAATTCTACTACTACTTTTACTACTACTACCTACTACTAATTTGACTTCTAATTCTACTACTACTACTACTTCATTACTATTTCCAGGGCATTATCTGAACTGTTTAAAATGCACTTCTAAATAAACTGTTTGCATGCATTTTCTTTCTTGCATGTGAGAGCTAATTGCTTAAAAAATATGAAAATTGGACAAAAATTTGGATTTATCATAAAACTTGTCTCGGGTGTTATCACTGTTTTCAGGACTACCAGGCCGATAAATATGACTATCTAACATGAGACTAGGCTAGTTTGGTGTTGCTAGCCAAGGGGAGGCACAACTAAGCTATCACAGTATGGGTTTAGCTGCTACAGTGCCATGCAAAGTACATTATCTGTCCTTATACTCTGCTCATATCATGTTCACGTAACTTATACATATTCACGAACTCATATAGACATTTACACACCTTGTTTTCCTGCTCAGCATGAGAAGATGCAGTTTCAACCCATTTACTGATTTAAAAAAATGAATAAAATCGGCACATATCCATTTTTTCCTCACACTGACTGTGTGAGGCAGCGCTTGGCAGAATTGAGACCTGCCAGCCAATAAGACACGAGTATTTCCACGTGTTTTCCTGTAAACACTGTCTGATTGGTCTCGCCTCCCTTCACTGAAGATATAAAATTACAGGATGTCTTCTTTTATTGATGTTTAGTTACATAGTGACAAACCGCTCCAAGTGGCGAATTATTCGGGGCTAAAAAAAAAATCTTCGGGGTTACAGCCCCTGATGCCCAGGCCAGGTTATGCCCCTGACTATTTCTACTATTACTACAGTACTTCTACTACATCTACTACTTCTAGTTCTACTACTGTGCTTAGTACTACTACTTCTATTACTCCTTCACCTCCTCCTCCTCCTCATCCTACTACTACCACTACTACTACTACTACCACTACTACTACTACTACTACTACTAATAATAATAATAATATACAAGGTAACTCAAGGTCATTGAAAACAGCCCAACTAGTAACCAAATTAAAGGCTCATATAGCAGCGTTATCAAAGCGTTGGGTATGTTCTCTCCCTAGACTATTGGGTTAAACTATATCAAACTTTAATTGGCTATTTTCAACCCAACATTTTTTAGTGAATATATGCAGCATTTTGACTTGCTACTCCTTAATCATATTTCCGTTCCTTGCACTTGTACAACAACATTGAAAACATCCTATAAAAAAAGACTCACAAAAATGTAAAAATCTAGCCAAAATAATTGGTATAAGTGAATGTAGAAACGCTTATTATTAAAGATTTAGTGAATTGAGAAATGTTAGAAATGAATGATTCATTTAATTGGAACTGTCTTTTATCTATAGGCTTAACGGCTTTACCCTCCAAGTGTGCTGCCTTTGATAAAGCACACATTTAGGGACAAATTAGGATCTTAAAGTGAGATGTTAATAAGTTCCAAAAAGATTTAGGTTTCTAAATTAATTGCTATTCTTTATCATTTTGTTTGATCTGTGGCAATACTAATAATTAAACAGTAATAAAACACAAGAAACTCCAGGTGTGCAAAAACTTTTGACAGGCAGTGTAGACGAATAACTATAACCATGAAGAAAGTCATATTTTTAACTTTTGAACAGATCAAGAAGACTCTGGGATGCTGGAATAGTGGTGTCAAAGGCTGCTGTGATGAGAAGAAAGACTTTTACTTTCTGAAGCCAAGCCAGAAAAAGAAAAGAAAAAAAGAAAAGCCTGGGAAGGCTTTCCACTAGATTTTAGAGCATGGCTGTGGGGATTTGTGTGCATTCAGCTACAAAAGCATTAGTGAGGTCAGGTACTGATGTTGGGTGAGGAGGCCTGAGGTGCAGTTGGGGTTCCAGTTCATCCCAAAGGTGTTCAGTGGGGTTGAGGTCAGGGCTCTGTGCAAGACACTCGAGTTCTTCCATACCAAACTTGGCAGACCATGTCTTCATGGAGCTCGCTTTGTGTCATGTTAGAACAGGTCCAAAAAAAAAAGCTTGTCATGTTACCAAGAAACCACAATGCGTAAACTCATCTGTCCTGAAAACTTTCAATTGTTGAAAAACGAACAGCTTTACAAACCACTGGAGACTCCTTTCATAAATGTTAAATAAATGTCGCCATGTAGAAACTTTACATTATCAACATTTGCACACATTTTATTTTTGTTTATATTGTATATAGCATCCACAATACTTCTACCTATGAATTAGTGTTAATAAACTGTCAGAGCTGTTGTTTAAGAAAATGAACCAATCAGAGTTGATAATTCAATAAAATTCAAAATGAAAGTTGATCTTTTCCTCGTTACCAGTTGATCATGTAATAATGCCTAGCAGGCTCCCAGGTGTCTTTTACACAGGTAACGAGCTGAGATTAGGAGCACTCTCTTAAAGGCAGTGCTCCTAATCTCAGCTCGTTACCTGTATAAAAGACACCTGTCCACAGAAGCAATCAATCAATCAGATTCCAAACTCTCCACCATGGCCAAGACCAAAGAGCTGTCCAAGGATGTCAGGGACAAGATTGCACACCTTACACAAGGCTGGAATGGGCTACAAGACCATCGCCAAGCAGCTTGGTGAGAAGGTGACAACAGTTGGTGCAATTATTCGCAAATAGAAGAAACACAAAATAACTGTCAGTCAACCTCGGTCTGGGGCTCCATGCAAGATCTCACCTTGTGGAGTTTCAATGATCATGAGAACAGTGAGGAATCAGCCCAGAACTACACGGGAGGATCTTGTTAATGATCTCAAGGTAGCTGGGACCATAATCACCAAGAAAACAATTGGTAACACACTACACCGTGAAGGACTGAAATCCTGCAGCACCCGCAAGGTCCCCCTGCTCAAGAAAGCACATGTACAGGCCCGTCTGAAGTTTGCCTGAATGGTTCAGAGGAGAACTGGATGAAAGTGTTGTGGACAGATGAGACCAAAATCGAGCTCTGTGGCATCAACTCAACTCGCTGTGTTTGGAGGAGGAGGAATGCTGCCTATGACCCCAAGAACACCATCCCCACCGTCAAACATGGAGGTGGGAACATTATGCGTTGGGGGTGTTTTTCTGCTAAGGGGACAGGACAACTGCACCACATCAAAGGGACGATGGACGGGGCCATGTACCGTCAAATCTTGGGTGAGAATCTCCTTCCCTCAGCCAGGGCATTGAAAATGGGTCGTGGATGGGGATTCCAGCATGACAGTGACCCAAAACACACAGGCAAGGCAACAAAGGAGTGGCTCAAGAAGAAGCACATTAAGGTCCTGGACTGGCCTAGCCAGTCTCCAGACCTTAATCCCATAGAAAATCTGTGGAGGGAGCTGAAGGTTCGAGTTGCCTTAATGACTTGGAAAAGATCTGCAAAGAGGAGTGGGACAAAATCCCTCCTGAGATATGTGCAAACCTGGTGGCCAACTACAAGAAATGTCTGACCTCTGTGATTGCCAACAAGGGTTTTGCCACCAAGTCGAAGGGGTCAAATACTTATTTCACTCATTAAAATGCAAATCAGTTTATAAAATGCGTTTTTCTGGATTTTTTTGTTGTTATTCTGTCTCTCATTGTTAAAATACACCTACCATTAGAATTATAGGCTGATCATTTCTTTATCAGTGGGCAAACGTACAAAATCAGCAGGGGATCAAATACTTTTCCCCCACTGTATAGTTTGTTCTAGAGGTTTTTCCACTTTTACTCATATTCAAGAGAACAAAAAGGGTTTTTATTTTCTTTCTTGTTGGTGCTACAAAAGCTCTGAAAAAAAATGTTCTTATTTATTCAATGGCCAATATAATTTCCTAAAAAGTGCCATAAAACTATTGGCCTCTATAACAAACCAAAAGCCAATGAAGTGACCCGTTTTAGTGTTTCAAAAAAAAAAAAAAACCCGCAATATACTATCCCTTAAACTATCCTTAACATGAACTCCAAAATAATTGAATCAATTCACTGCTGCAATAAAGCCCATGCAGAAGTCATTCCAATGGCTCTGTCCAGAAGTGGACTCCATCTGCAAAAATCAATTACTTGAGCGCTATTGATCACAAGGACATCCCTATTATGCTGAGATTACATTGCCTATTTATGTTCTGAAGACATCTGTGCAGTATTGAGGTGAGCTCTGAAATACTGATCAAATTCATATTCCAAGTAGAAAAGAAAACAAGGATGGGGCAGATTTTGTTCAAATAAAGTCCAAAATCTTATGCAACCCATAATTAAATGAACAGTGATACACTATATGGCCAAAGATTTGTGCACATCTGACCATCAGAGCCATATGTTGGCATTTCCGAAACTCCTGCCACAAAGTTGGAAGCACAATTGTATATATAGAATGCCTTTGCATGATGTAGGTTTACAATTTCCCTTCACTGGAACTAAGAGGCCCAAACCTGTCTTGACAATGCTCCTGTGCACAATGTGAGCTCCATGAAGGCAGGGTTTGGCAAGGTTGGAGTGGAAGAACTCGAGGGTCCTGCACAGAGCCATGACCTCAACCCCGCTGAACACCTATGGAATTAACCTGAACTATCCATGAACTCACTAATGCTGTTGTGGCTGAATGGACAAATCCCAACAGCCATGCCTCAAAATTCCATGGAAAGCCTTTCCAGAAGAGTGGAGGTTATTATAACAGTAAAGGAGGACTAAATCTGGAATGGGATGTTCAACAAGCACATATGGGTGTGATGGTCAGGTGTCCAAAAACCTTTGGCCATATAGGGTATAAATGGATAAAAAGTATAATGTGACATTCTTTAATAAATAAAAATAGCAATCATTGACAAATTGCTGTAGTATAAAAGGAATAAAACATACAGTATGTCTAGCCACATCACACCACCCCATTGTTGATTATTTTCCCATAACAGCACGTAAGAGTTTTATTTCTTATGTGACACACTTGTCCGTGTTCTATTCACTCACTTTTTGCACAGATATAAATTGAACACTTGAATGCAGACTTGCAGACGGATGCGCAACAGTTTATAAAGCCCTGTCAAACCTGGCGATCCATCCGAGACCGACAGAGCCGTCTGAGTGTGCGGAAAAAGGCAATATTGAGAGAAAAATGGCGAGGCGAAGAGCAGCAAGTAGGAATAAACAAATCTCCTGTGAGTGTCTGCTGCAGGATGTTTTTTGTGCACTGAGACGTGCCGGGGCTCGGGAGAGAACGAGGAGTGAAGCTGAACTCGACAGCGCAGAACTGAATCAGACAAGTGACAGACAGAAAAAGCAACAGGCTCCTGGAGCTTTCCATCTCCACAGTAATGACCAGGTATCAACCTGACAAAGTGACCCGCCATCATATTCACAAAGACCGCCATCGAAAAAGAAGCATTTTCAAAAATATAACTGCGGGAAAGTGGAACTTGGGATGGGATGGAAATGGTAAAATATGTACTTTACGACAAGCAACCTACGAAAGTGACCATGAAGGCCATCAAGATGAAAGAACCCATGTTTCTTAGATGCCTAGCTGAATGTTCTTGCGTTTAAGTCAAATGACTTTTTACGCTGAACATCTGACAAGAAAATCTTTTCAAATACAGTTGCACTTGTGTGTGAGGCAACCTCATCTGTCATAGCTTTTTTCATACAAATTTATTCCGCAGTGCGGTTGAATTCTCAAATCTGATTGGTCAGAATGTGTTGATTAATTTTCTATAAAAGCAGCTCTGACAGTAGTTTCCGGCTGTAAATGCACTCATGCTAATATGTTATTGTTTCTTTAGTACAGGACTTCAGGATTTCTCATGCAGTTGTTGATATGGTGATGTTTGCTGTAAGGAGGTTTATTTAACATTTATGGAAGGAGTCTCCAGTGTAAGTTTTCAACCATGGCAAAGTCTCCAGGACAGAGGAGTTTACGCTTTCAGGTTTCCTGTTTATAGCTACTATAACTTTAAATGGATAAAAATACAACGTGTCATGTCAAAAATTGCGGTATAAGAGGTATAAAACACTTCAGAATGTGTTGTTATTGGAAACTAATCAACTTCAGGTGGTAAAATTAACTCTGCTTCATCACATCATCCGGTTGTTGATTATTTTCCTACATATATAACAGAGCACCACTAAGTGTTTTGTTCTTCACTTATATAATATAATCATCACTGAATTAGCCTGTATATGCATTACTTTAGCAACAAGAAAATCGGTAAATGGTCTTTAAGGGTTCTTTGTACAGCGATGGACAGAGGTGGACAAAGTACACAACTCCATTACTTGAGTGAAAGTACAGATACTACCGGTCAAATATTACTCCATTACAAGTGAAAGTTGTAAAGACAGATTTGTACTTTTCTGTAAAAGTACAGAAAAGTACTTAAGTATCAAAAGTAAATTTCCTTTTTTATGTCAACGCATTGTTTTATTATTGTTGCATTGTTGTATGTAATACTTACAATACCTTATGCCTCTGAAGCAACCTGCTGAATACACTGACTAGCTTGTAATATCTGTGGAATAAAGAGCTTTTAGAATGTTACAAAACCTATAGAAATGATAACTGCTCTCTTTCTCTGTGGCTCAGCGGCAGCACCAACGCAGATTTGTATGTTCCGGTGTGATTTTTGTCAAAGGTTTAATAGACGGCCGAATCGTTATCATTTAGGAAAGCGATCGTGTGGGTGTTTGAATCGAGATTGCGATCTTTTTCTGATTAATCGTGCAGCTCTACACATGACTATAGTAATTATGCAAGGTAACAAAAAAAACCATAAAGGTTACAAGATATTAACTTATTTAACATCTTATTTAAACTCATTTACATTTGAATTCACGCTTTTGCATGCTAACTAACGTCATTGTCGAACCTTACCTATGCGTAAGCGGTGTATCCACAAGGCTACGGTAACTTGGCGGGCAAATCCATAAATCATTTGACCGACCATTCTTCCTACTGAAACTTGAGCTCTAAAGCACAGACAATTTCAAGCTTTCACGAGAAACTAAAAGTTTACATACCTCAGTATACTTCCGCAGGTTGGACGGCGAGTTTTTGAAGGCTGTGATTTCTTTGTTTTAGAATCTTTGACCTTTTCAGAAAACTGGAGCATACGTTTTAAGTATGGCCATGGGTGCGCGCACTGCGCCGAGGAACCGGCTTCTTCCATTTTGCCAACTGATCAGTGTTCAAAAAATGCTGGGAAATCATTGAACTTCATGAAACATGACCCTACAAGAGTGATTATTATTGATAGGCTGTCTGTCACCTGCAAAAAAACAATCACATTTTAGAGAAGCAAAAAAAAAAAAAAATCATCCACTGATTTTCAAAGCTGCTACTAGTAACGACTTTCGACTCGAGGACCTCGATAGAAATGTAGTGGAGTGAAAAGTATGATATTTGTCTTTCAAATGTAGTGAAGTTAAAGTCACAAGTTTCCAAAAAAAGAATGCTCAAGTAAAGTACAGATACTCCAAAAGTGTACAGCCGTGGCCAAAAGTTTTGAGAATGACACAAATATTAATTTTCACAAAGTCTACTGCTTCAGTGTTTTTAGATCTTTTTGTCAGATGTTACTAACTGTTACCGAAGCATTTCATAAAAGTGTCAATGGCTTTTATTGACAATTACATGAAGTTTATGCAAAGAGTCAATATTTGCAGTGTTGACCCTTCTTTTTCAAGACCTCTGCAATTCGTCCTGGCATGCTGTCAATCAACTTCTGGGCCACATCCTGACTGATGGCAGCCCATTCTTGCATAATCAATGCTTGGAGTTTGTCAGAGTTTGTGGGTTTTTGTTTGTCCACCCGCCTCTTGAGGATTAACCACAAATTCTCAATGGGATTAAGGTCTGGGGCGTTTCCTGGCCATGGACCCAAAATGTCGATGTTTTATTCCCCGAGCCACTTCGTTATCACTTTTGCCTTGTGGCAAGGTGCCCCATCATGCTGGAAAAGGTATTGTTCATCACCAAACTGTTCTTGGATGGTTGGGAGAAGTTGCTCTCTGAGGATGTTTTTGTACCATTCTTTATTCATGGCTGTGTTCTTAGGCAAAATTGTGAGTGAGCCCACTCCCTTGGCTGAGAAGCAACCCCACACATGAGTGGTCTCAGGATGCTTTACTGTTGGCATGACACAGGACTGATGGTAGCGCTCACCTTTTCTTCTCCGGACAAGCTTTTTTCTAGATGCCCCAAACAATCGGAAAGGGGATTCATCAGAGAAAATGACATTACCCCAGTCCTCAGCAGTCCAATCCCTGTACTTTTTGCAGAATAGCAGTCTGTCCCTGATGTTTTTCCTGGAGAGAAGTGGCTTCTTTGCTGCCCTTCTTGACACCAGGCCATCCTCCAAAAGTCTTCGCCTTACTGTGCGTGCAGACGCACTCACACCTGCCTGCTGCCATTCCTGAGCAAGCTCTGCACTGGTGGTGCCCCGATCCCGCAGCTGAATCAACTTTAGGAGACGGTCCTGGTGCTTGCTGGACTTTCTTGGGCGCCCTGAAGCCTTCTTCACAACAGTTGAACCTCTCTCCTTGAAGGTCTTGATGATCCGATAAATGGTTGATTTAGGTGCAATCTTACTAGCAGCAATATCCTTGCCTGTGAATCCCTTTTTGTGCAAAGCAATGATGGCTGCACGTGTTTCCTTGCAGGTAACCATAGTTAACAGAGGAAGAACAATAATTTCAAGCACCACCCTCCTTTTAAAGCTTCCAGTCTGTTATTCTAACTCAATCAGCATGACAGAGTGATCTCCAGCCTTGTCCTCGTTAACACTCTCACCTGTGTTAACGAGAGAATCACTCACATGATGTCACCTGGTCCTTTTGTGGAAGGGCTGAAATGCAGTGGACATATTTTTTTTGGGATTAAGTTCATTTTCATGGCAAAGAGGGACTTTGAAATTAATTGCAATTCATCTAATCACTCTTCATAACATTCTGCAGTATATGCAAATTGCCATCATAAAAACTGAGGCAGCAGACTTTGTAAAAATTAATATTTGTGTCATTCTCAAAACTTTTGGCCACGGCTGTACTTAAGTACAGTACTCAAGTAAATGTACTTCATTACTGTCCATCTGTGGCTATGGATTTTCCCCCCCTAAGAACATAGAACCTATATTCTGCTTGGTTACACAGATTTAACGCTGATGGATGGTAGATTTCTGTAGCGCGCGTGCTAAAATGCGACTGCTTATTTAACACATTGCAGATTGCACTTTGATGCAGAGGATTAAGAAGAGAGTAAATAAAGCACACTGCCCATCAAATCTTAGATCTCAATGTCAAATGGCACATCGTCAATACAATCCCAGACACTGGCTTCACAGCCCACCTGACGTTTTCCCTCATCTTTATTCATCAGTGCTGATTTCCTCCAGGTTTGTTGGTTTTGTGTGGAATGCTTGATTAGTTCAATTAAGGATATTGAGCTGATATGCACTGAAGCATGGAGTAAACATTTACCCAAATTGTGGATTGTAACACCCGCTGTCTCAAAAGGTAGAGATGGAGGTACGACGTTCATCAGTTTAACCTTGTGGGGGAAAAAAACTATGATAGTCTCATATTTTGGTGCAAAAAATTAAAGCATAAGATCACAGCATTGTGTATTTTTGCTGTCTTTTTGAGGTAGAAATGTGGCAATAATGTTGCAATGTGTTGTACTCAGAACTCATAAAGTTTCATATTGAGTTTCAAAAGCGTTCCAGTGCTTCAGTTCAAGAAAAACATGGATGCTTAGAACAAAGTTATATTTGTATGGCGAGTCTCTGAATTTGTTAAACATATTAAGAAGATCTACATGAATTATTTCTGGGCGATTAACATTGAGAAATGATGTATAAGACAAGTCAGGGGCAGCGGTAGCTCAGTGGTAAAGGTGTTAGCATACTGGTTGGAAGGCTGTGAGTTCTAATCCCAGCACTGCCAAGTTGCCACTGTTGGGCCCTTGAGCAAGGCCCTTAACTCTCAGATGTTTAAATGAAATAAAACGTAAGTCGCTCTGGATAAGGGCATCTGCTAAATGCCGTTAATGTAAAGTCAAATGTCTTGTTCATTTTTGCTAATAAAAATGATCGGTTTTATCATGTTGAAATCAGTGGAGATTAGAAATCTAAACTTACAAAGCTGTTAAAACACCTTTTCACAAATGAAACTTACATATCAAGAAAAACCAAGTTTTATCAAGTAGAAAACAATGAAAACGAAAATTTATTTACCACTCACAGTTGCACTTTTTCCCTGTCTGATGTTGGGTTTTTCCAAACTCCGAGTCCAAATGATTGCAGCGTAAGCAGCGCAGTTGTTAAAAAATAAAAAAATAAAATAAAAAATAAAGGTGTTGGGGTTGCGGTAAGAGAAGAGAATTAAAAATAGTTGTGGTTTGGTTTGCTTCGGCTCCTCTCATTCCCTTAAAAAAAGAGAGAGAATTTTATCAAAATAAAGCAGTGAAATTTTTGTTCAGGAATCCAAAGTTCAGAGGGAAAAGTCAGGCAATGATCAAAACACCAATTTTCATCGAACAAACCATGGCCAAAACATTACTCCAAAGAATAATCCAAAACACAGGCAAAAATCAACAGCACAGAAAAACAATATGAGAAATATCAAGGCTTAGAATGTACAGAAACTACTAGGTAGTTGGCAAGACTTCGCAAAGAGGGTGTGTCAACCCTGTATACAGTATATATACATGTACAAGGCTGGAAAATACTGTTTTGGAAGTATTATTGAAATAGAATGCTTGTAATTTTCCCAAAGATAAAAACATACTTTTTAATCTTAGATTTACATTCTTACCCTCAAAATACAAAATCTAATATCACACGATATGTGCCCCCCCCTCCATATAAGTTTAGCAAAATAGTTAATTAAGTTTTGAAAAAATAGCTTGTTAAATTAGCTAGATTAAATTAGTGTTTCTCAATAGGGGGTGGAGGAGGTTGCAACAAGCTCTCAGGAGGGGTGTCATGGCAACAAAAAAATTAAATGATAATTCTCAGGTTCGGGTACAGGAGCAGAGCATAGCTTTCCTTGTCTGTAGCTGTCAGTACAACCCGTACACTCAGTCAGAGAGCGATTGTCCTTGTCATGAGTTGAACTGACAGTGTTTCCTATGCATGGACCTCAGACTTGTGCTTACTAACATTGGGATTCTTTGTAGCAAGAAGCAAGCTCAGGTGTCTCACTAATAAATTTGACAATAAAACTCTAGGCAACAGTGAAGGTTCGGTTCACGAAGGTTCCCAGAAAGTTCCCTGTTGCCTAGCATTCTTTTGTCAAATTTGGCACCATTCTGTTTCACACTGCTGACAGCTCGCTTCTCTACTTGTTGCAACACCACCAACAACAACAAAAACAACAAAAAGAACCCTTCTTTCTTAGGGTTCAGGGGGAGCTAGATAGTTAGGGTTTGTAATGTAACGTGTAAAATTAGCTGGATAAGTATGTATTGTGAATTAGCATATTAGATTAGCTAGATAGTTAAGTAGAATTAGTTTTTAGAAACTGTGACCTCAGTATTACACGATTTCCTGCATTTTGCTCAAGGATTACGCAACTTAACCACATAAATTTTGAAATGGGCAAACTTTGTTGTGATGCTTTTATTTTTGTAAAGTTCTGAGCATAATATCTGAAAATAATAACAAATCTGATAAGGATAAACGTCTTTTATAAAGATAAATGTTAGCACATGCTCTGTTAACAAAATACTGGCTCATATTTATTATTTAATACTTAGCCTTCTACTTACTTGATTAATGTTTAGAGGTGTAATTTGTAGTACTTAAAGAAAATAAAAATAATAATTCAATAGATCTTTTGAATTTCAGGCTTCCGTTTACATTTTTACAGCCCGGAAATGAATTCCACCCCTAACGAGCAGCTGATCGACTGGGAGAATGGGTTGTTTGCGTTGCAATTCTGATTCACCTCTCAGGCAGCAGAGGACACTAAATATTACACACTGCATCTTTAAATGTTTAATTCAATCCATTTTATTTGTATTTACAGAAACCAGTATGTAGATTTAGGTGCATAATGAACAAGCCATAGATGACAGTGGTGAGGAAAATGTCTAAGAGGGACCAGACTCGAAAGGAACCCGTACTTTATGTTTCTAAATATGAATGAATGAAGAACAAAAGAAACGAAAAACTCTTCAAATACTGAGCATTTTATTTTAGTAATAGTGAATCCTACTTTTAAGGTGCTGATATTAGTATTGGACATAATATATGACTCACATTATTTGATTATTTCATTTAAAATAAAAACAGATTTAAGCTTCATCAGTTGATTTTGTGTGTAAATCAAAAATGTCTACTCATTTGTAATCACAAATTGGTTCCTCCGGTTGACATAAAGGAATGAGTCGTTCGTTAATCACTCATCATTATTTGATATGGCCCGTACTCATACCAACTAATCAGCTCAGCTCCCTCCACAGAATATTAACCTTCTTTCTGATAAGGTTTCCAGGGTTTACCCAAGGACAAGCTCACTGATTTGTGCTTTTTCACACATTTTCAGGGCAGAAGAATGAAGTAATAGAGTCATTCGTCCAAAGCGCTCCATGGGGACGGCAACGAAATGCAAAATTCACAGGATCAAGACCCTTAAGAAGCGCAAGAACAAAACAATGCAGGAAACCAAGGAGCTCAGCTAAATGCTGTGAATTGGATTCGTATGGTGTTTCCTGAGTATTTATCGGCACTGCAATAGAGCGGAGCTGAATTAGTGTCTCAAACAAAACCATTCATTGTGAAGTAATATGAAGTGAAAAAGCACAGCTCAGTCTTTCAGTCTTGATTAATAGTTGCAGTTATTTTTGTAACAAAGCAATGGACAGCTTCTTTGTAAATCCCCTCACCTACTCATGCAACATACTGGGATGCAATACACAAAATAATCAGAATAATTATGAAGAAAATTGTCTGAAAAATCGCCAGAGAACACTACTGTTGAGTGCTACATTGCAGTGGTTCTTTGCAGAAATTGAGAAATGTATTTTAATTTAGATTTCAATACATATCAATGTTACACTTTCAATATCGATAATCAATATTACACTTAAAAATAAAGTAGGAGAAATGGTGGGGTTTTGTTTTGTTTTGTTTTGTTATATTCAAGAGAGAGGGAAAAAAAAGAGTCTAGTGAGAGAAGGACTCTTATAGCAGTTTATAGCTGCTATAATTTAATTGCCTCAGTTGCTTTTCTCTCTTCATGTAATCCCAGACAGACTCGATGATGTTGAGATCAGGGCTCTGTGGGGGCCGTACCATTACTTCCAGGACTCCTTGTTCTTCTTTACACTGAAGATAGTTCTTAATGATTTTCGCTGTATGTTTGGGGTCGTTGTCATGCTGCAGAATAAATTTGGGGCCAATCAGATGCCCAACTGATGGTATTGCATGATGGATATGTATCTGCCTGTACTTCTCAGCATTGAGGAGACCATTAATTCTGACCAAATCCCCAACTCCATTTGCAGAAATGCAGCCCCAAACTTGCAAGGAACCTCCACCGTGCTTCACTGTTGCCTGCAGACACTCATTCGTGTACCGCTCTCCAGCCCTTCGGCAAACAAACTGCCTTCTGCTACAGCCAAATATGTCCAATTTTAACTCATTAGTCCAGAGCACCTGCTGCCATTTTTCTGCAACCAGTTCCTGTGTTTTGGTGCATAGTTGAGTCACTTGGCCTTGTTTCCACATCGGAGGTACGGCTTTTTGGCTGCAAGTCTTCCATGAAGGCCACTTCTGACTTCTCCGGACAGTAGATGGGTGTACCAGGGTCCCACTGGTTTCTGCCAAGTCTGAGCTGATGGCACTGCCTGGACATCTTCCGATTTTGAAGGGAAGTAAGCCTGCCCGATTTTTTGCGCTTCTTCAAAAGAGCTTGGACAGCACATCTGGAAACCCCTGTCTGCCTTGAAATTTCTGTCTGGAAGAGACCTTGCTGATGCAGTATAACTACCTTCTGTCTTGTTGCTGTGCTCAGCCTTGCCATGGTGTATGACTTTTGACAGTAAACTGTCTTCAGCACCCTCACCTTGTTAGCTGAGTTTGGCTGCTCCTCACCCATTTTTATTCCTCCTACACAGCTGTTTTTGTTTCAGTTAATGATTGTGTTTTAACCTACCTATTGAATTGATGATCATTAGCACCTGTTTGGTATAATTGTTTAATCATACACCTGACTATATGACTACAAAATCCCTGACTTGTGCAAGTGTACCTAGCAGAATTGATGCTGTTTTGAAGGGTGATCACACCAAATATTGATTTGATGTAGATTTTTCTTCTGTTCATTCACTTTGCATTTTGTTAATTGATAAATATAAACTATAAACATGTCTATTTTTGAAAGCATTCTTAATTTACAGCATTTTTTCACACCTGCCTAAAACATTTGCACAGTACTGTATTAGTACATTTGTTAGTTATTGTATTAATTAACACCTAAGGGTAAACTAAATCAAACATGCTCTATAAGAAAGAATATGAATTAAACGTGCATCATTTCAAATTGTTTGTAAAATTTGCCATATGCAGCTGCGTACACAAACATCATTGGATGGCACTGGATTACTTTCATAATTTACATAGATTTTTTTTATCGAATGTAGAAAGACATACTAATAACAAACACCAATAATTTAATCTCAAACTGTTTTGCGTCATTTTCCATCCATTTCTCTTGAAATCTGACTGTAGCACTGGTGCTCTGGGTAGCGAGGGCCCGGGGCAATGCTCCTTTGCCCACAAGGGTGAAATTTGATGTAGTTTAACCCTATGTGTTAATTAATAAATTAACTAACAATCATGTACTAATGTATTTAAGGTGGTCGTTATTCACGCATGAATTCATAAGACTCACATCGTAGTTAAGGTTAGCTCTTCATTATTTCGTGATTAGTACATGCCTTAACTCATCATTAGTTCATATTTTAGTAAGAATTAATTCAGGTGTTAGTGCATGTTTATTCATGTACTGTTATTGTAAAGTGTTTCCAAAAATTGTAATTGTTGACAAATTGTTACAGTATAAAAGGAATAAAACATTTTAGGACATGCTGTTATAGGAAAATAATCATCTTTTGGGTAACTCCGTTGACATTGGGCCATATCACACCACCCCACTGCTGACTATTTTCCTATAACAGCATGTCCCCAAGTTTTACATAAATCCCTGCATAAATCTGACTGTTACCTGAAGCTAAGGCCTGTCATTGTACACTGAAAAGGAATAGTTCACTGACAAACTAGGACTCACAGGACAAATAGAATTAGATTTTCCCCATCCACTGTTCTCTGTTATTCATGTGAATATGTTGAATAAGTTGTAAAGAAATGTTTATGTGAGTTCTAGCTTTAGTGCTTCAATTCTAAATGCTGATGTAATCATTTGAGAAGGAAATTTATTATTTTTTTAAATTTTGGTTTTGTTCCAAGTAAAGTCCATTTATAGCTCCTACCGTCAAATGCGTTGGCCTCGTAACAGAAAAAGCTCCATATAAGGACAAATTCCAAAAAGAGTCCTGCTTAGTGGGTTTATTTTAAGATCGCTTAGTGTGCTGGAAAAACAGAAACAGTTTAATCTCAAGGTTTTTGTGAAATAAGACCGAGAACCCGCCTGCTCAAATCCCCATTGTATCTATTACTGCATTTTAAATTACGTAGCATTAAATCTGTAAACAGCACAGAAAAAATATGGTGCAATATTCAAAACTGACATCATTAAATATTCTCTTTGCTGTTCTAGTTGTCAATCAGACTAGTACTATTTCTAAGGACTACTTTACTCAACATTCAACATTCAAGGTTTATGAGGTATATGGGGTATAGGTGGACTCCAAGTACTGTAAACTCACACATGGCAATATATCTAATTTAGTAAACTATTCATTAAGAATACTTAGATATTATAATATATCAAAGTAAACGTCTCCCTAAGTATACACAAAAATTCTAGTAAACATTATTCCAAGTTTACTTATACATGCTAGTATATTTAAACTAGTGAACTTTACTCCACGTATAATTAGATATGCTAGTATATGAAAAGTAAACTAGCATACTTCTCTCTAGGTGTATTTAAACTAGTTTAGACTAGTGTATCTGTTTGTTAACTCCAAGTATACTGCACTTAAACATAGTAGTATATAAAAAATAAACTAGCATCCTTCTCTCCAAGTATACTTAGACATGCTAGTGTAATTCTTGCCAAGTACACTTTGATATGCTAATACATCAAAGTAAACTAGTGATCTTTTCTACAAGTATGCTTAGAAATTCAATAGTATGCTGTAGGCTAACATATCAAGGTAGTGGCTTTAACTACAAATATACTGGGCATGATGGTGCATCAAGAGTAAACTAGTGTCAATCTCTACAAATATACTCAGACATGCTAGTGTACATAACTCCAAGTACGCATTCTAAAATAGCAAAAGAAATTCTAGTATATCTAAATGAGTTAACCTTACTCCAAGTATAATTAGACATGCTAGTATATCAAAGGTACTCTAGCATATCTCTCTCTCTAAGTATATTTAGACTAGTATAGCTAAGCTAATAAACTGTACTACAAATATACTATATTTAGACATGGTATTACAACAACAGTAAAATAATGTCCATCTCTACAAATTTGCTTAGGCATTCTAGAATATCTAAACTAGTGAACTTGACACCAAGTATACTTAGACATGCTAGGGTACTCATCTCCGAATATAATTAGACATGCTAATATACAATTGCAATCAAAATTATTCAACCCCCATTGCAAATCAGGTTTATTTTCAAGATTTACAGACTTTCAGCTGTTTGCAATGAACAAAAACAAAAGCAATTGAAATAGTTCAACACAAAGAATGCTTCAAGTGTTTTCCCCAAATTCAACTGAAAATGCAACTTATAATGACTTCTCCAGTCTCAAAATTATTCAACCCCTTCATGGCAAGCATCTTTAGTACTTAGTGGAGCATCCTTTTACTGTTATGACCTGCTGCAAACGAGATGCATAGCCAGACACCAGCTTCTGGCAGCGTTCCTGAGGAACCTTTGCCCATTCCTCATGAGCAATGGCCTCCAGTTCAGTAATATTCTTGGGTTTGCGTGCTGCAACCACCTTCTTCAAATCCCACCAGAGATTTTCTATGGGGTTCAAGTCAGGTGACTGTGATGGCCCTGTAGAATCCTCCAGGACTTCTACAACCAAGCCTTGGTGGAATTGAGGTATGCTTGGGATCATTGTCCTATTGGAAGGTCCAATGACGCCCAAGCTTCAGCTTCCTCACAGACGGCATGATGTTTTCTCCTAGGATTTCCTGATACTTCAATGAATCCATCTTGCCTTCCACACGCTGCAGGTTTCCAGTGCCAGAGGATGCAAAACTAGCCCCAGAGCATCACCGAGCCACCACCATGCTTGACTGTGGACAGAGTGTTCTTTCTTCATTATTCTTTCTCCAGACATACCGCTGATCCGTCGTGCCGAAAAGTTCCAGTTTTGTTTCACTGCTCAACAGAACAGAATCCCAAAACTTCTGTGACTTATTTATATGATTTTGAGCCGACTTTTCTTGTGCTTTTGCGTCAGTAGTGGTGTACGTTTTGGAGTTCTGGCATGGAAACCTTCTGCATTTAGTGTGCTCACTGAAACTTCAGTGCCTGTTGCCATCAAGTCTTGCTGCAGGTCTTTTGCAGTCACTCGAGGGTTTTTCACAACCTGCCTTCTCAGAAATCTGTTTGCAGCTGTTGATAGCTTCCTTTTTCTGCCCCGTCCAGGTATTTCATGTATTTTCTGCCCCTAGCCAGTCCAGGTATTTCATGTGTTCCAGCTCAAGCACACCTGGTGCAACTAATGAAGCCCTTGATTAGTTGCATCAAGTGTGCTTGAGGCAACTCCTGTTTTGCATATTTGTGCTGTTGTGAGGGATTCTATTCAGGGGGTTGAATAATTTTGAGACTGACGAAGTCATTATAAGTTGCCTTTTTCAGTTGAATTTGGGGAAACCACTTGAAGCATTCATTGTGTTGAACTATTTCAATTACTTTTGTTTGATTTGTTCATTGCAAACAGCTGAAATTTTGACAATAAACCTGATTTGCAATGGGGGTTGAATAATTTTGATTGCAACTGTACCAAAAGAAAACTAGTGAATTTCTCTCCAAGTAAACTAACCCTAGTATATCTAAATTAGTAAGCTTTACTGCAAGTATATGTAGACATGTTAGTAGTGAACTACAAGTATGCATACAAATGTAATTTATCAAAAGTATATTATTGTACTTCTCTCCATGTATACCTAAACATGCCATTATAAGTAAACTAGTGAAATGTTCTCCATGTATGCTTAGAAATGCTAGCATTTCAAACAAGTAAACATCACTCCAAGTATACGTAGACATGCTAGTATATCCAAACAAGTTAAATTTACCCCAAGTACATCAAAAGTAAACAAACATACTTCTCTCCAAGTGTGCTTAATCATGCTAGTATATGTAAACTAGAAAAGTTTAAGTATATTAAGACATGCTTATATAGCTAAACCAGTGAACCTTACTACAAATATACTTAGGCATGCTAGTATCTTAACAGCAAACTAGTGTACTTCTTTCCAAGTATAGTTAGGAATGCTGATATATCAAGTAATATATCAAAGTAAACTAGTGTACTTCTCTAGCACTTAGACCTGCTAGTATTTTTTGTTTTAAAGGCATCTTAACTGCAGGTGTACTTAGAGATGATAATATAGCATGTAAACTAGTGAGCTTTAGTCTAAGATACTTAGGTATTTTAGTATATCCAAATAAAATGATGAATGAGATTAGCTGTACTTTTGTCAAAAGTATACATTAGTATATTTGTAGTAACTTTTGATGAACGTGTAATGTACATTTCCGTAAGGCTGCAATGGCAGTGTTAAAAACAGAAGCAGTTCAGTGTTATAAAGAGCAATAGGCTTAAATGAACTGCTATAGAAACAAAGCTCTGCTGTGGAAGCGTTGCATTGCTGTGGAAGGTGTGGTGCTTTACATCATATTTCACCGTGTGTCCTTGTTTCTGTAGACTTTAGAATTTACAGATTGCCTGGTAGAAATTTGACACATAATCCTATTGCTTCAAATTTATTGTCAGAATTTGTTAATGTGATCCTTGTTGGTACTTGGATGATTACAGCAATAATAGAGAGATAGAGAGCAGCCAGACAGATATACACCAGAGATACCAAGATACTGCAGATCGCACTCAAATCCCATTACAGTGCTGGATTCTGTTGCCAAAATGTTTTGTTTTACTCATATGGGAGACACACTGGCCAGTACACTTAGCACCTCCTCCAGTTCTTAACACCTCGTAGCTTAACACCTCTCTCTGGACTGCTCCATATTTCACATCTCACTAGGAGCAATCTGGTGGGATTTAGAGCTGACAGTCTGCTGAGGGTATTGATCTTCATGTAGTGCAACATCACTCTTCTCTCAAATCCCACAATGCCTCTTCACGTCCCAGCACCCGCCTACTTCTCACTGTGAAGTACTCACGAAGTTTACAATGGCGGTACCTCGCAAACAAAGAATTGCTTATTTGTTAACTGTCAAAAAAATGTGGGCTCAATTTCACCATCCAGTGTGGCAGAAATGAAACCAAGCAATGAGTTTGTCTTCATTCAAATATGAATGCTTTTTAATAATTGTTTTAAATGCTGGTAAAACTACATTTTGTACATATTGTATAATACTGGATTAAATTTGTACACATAAAAAAATAGTTTACTTGGTACATAGTATACTTAGATGCTATACAGGTGCATCTCAATAAATTAGAATGTCATGGGAAAGTTTATTTATTTCAGTAATTCAACTCAAATTGTGAAACTCGTGTATTAAATAAATTCAGTGCACACAGTCTGAAGTAGTTTAAGTCTTTGGTTCTTTTAATTGTGATGATTTTAGCTCACATTTAACAAAAACCCACCAATTCACTATCTCAACAAATTAGAATACTTCATAAGACCAATAAAAAAACATTTTTAGTGAATTGTTGGCCTTCTGGAAAGTATGTTCATTTACTGTACATGTACTCAATACTTGGTAGGGGCTCCTTTTGCTTTAATTACTGCTTCAATTCGGCGTGGCATGGAGGTGATCAGTTTGTGGCACTGCTGAGGTGGTATGGAAGCCCAGGTTTCTTTGACAGTGGCCTTCAGCTCATCTGCATTTTTTGGTCTCTTGTTTCTCATTTTCCTCTTGACAATACCCCATAGATTCTCTATGGGGTTCAGGTGTGGTGAGTTTGCTGGCCAGTCAAGCACACCAACACCATGGTCATTTAACCAACTTTTGGTGCTTTTGGCAGTGTGGGCAGGTGCCAAATCCTGCTGGAAAAAGAAATCAGCATCTTCAAAAAGCTGGTCAGCAGAAGGAAGCATGAAGTGCTCCAAAATTTCTTGGTAAACGGGTGCAGTGACTTTGGTTTTCAAAAAACACAATGGACCAACCCCAGCAGATGACATTGCACCCCAAATCATCACAGACTGTGGAAACTTAACACTGGACTTCAAGCAACTTGGGCTCTGAGCTTCTCCACCCTTCCTCCAGACTCTAGGACCTTGGTTTCCAAATGAAATACAAAACTTGCTCCCATCTGAAAAGAGGACTTTGGACCACTGGGCAACAGTCCAGTTCTTCTTCTCCTTAGCCCAGGTAAGACACCTCTGACGTTGTCTGTGGTTCAGGAGTGGCTTAACAAGAGGAATACGAGAACTGTAGCCAAATTCCTTGACACGTCTGTGTGTGGTGGCTCTTGATGCCTTGACCCCAGCCTCAGTCCATTCCTTGTGAAGTTCACTCAAATTCTTGAATCGATTTTGCTTGACAATCCTCATAAGGCTGCGGTTCTCTCGGTTGGTTGTGCATCTTTTTCTTCCACACTTTTTCCTTCCACTCAACTTTCTGTTAACATGCTTGGATACAGCACTCTGTGAACAGCCAGCTTCTTTGGCAGTGAATGTTTGTGATTTACCTAGTGAACCAAACTGAGAGACCATTTTGAAGGCTCAGGAAACCTTTGCAGGTGTTTTGAGTTGATTAGCTGATTGGCATGTCACCATATTCTAATTTGTTGAGATAGTGAATTGGTGGGTTTTTGTTAAATGTGAGCCAAAATCATCACAATTAAAAGAACCAAAGACTTAAACTACTTCAGTCTGTGTGCACTGAATTTATTTAATACACGAGTTTCACAATTTGAGTTGAATTGCTGAAATAAATGAACTTTTCCACGACATTCTAATTTATTGAGATGCACCTGTATAGCTAAATTAGTGAACCTTACTCTAAATACATATATTTGAACATACTGCTATATCTAAACTAGTAAACTTTACTTCAAGTGTACATAGAGATACTGCTATATCTAAACTGGCAAATTGTACTCCAAGTATACTTTAACCTGCTAGTATAGTCAAACTAGTAAACTTTACTTCAAGTGTACATAGACATACTGCTATATCTAAACTAGTAAACTTTACTTCAAGTGTACTTTAACCTGATAGTATAGTCAAACTAGGAAAAGTACCTAGGCATGCTAGTATATCTAACCTAGTGAAATTTACTCCAATTATAATTAAAATTACTGCTTTATCTAAACCAGTAAACTTTACTTTAAGTATACTTAGACATGCCAGTATAGCTAAACTAATGAACCTTATTTAAGTATACTTTCTTATGCTAGTATATCTAAAGTAGTGAACTTTAATCTAAATATACTTAGACATACTGCTATCTAAACCAGTAAACATGTTAATATATCTAAAGTATATTTACATATATTTCCTCCAAACATACATAGATACACTGCTATATGTAAACAAGTACACACTATTCCAAGTATACTTAGACATACTAGTGTATTAAAAGTAACCAGTGCACTTCTCTCCAAGTATAATCGGCCATGCTAGCCTTCTGAACAATGCAGGATCAATTTCATCCTCCAATCTGGCCGAAATTAAAACAGCCACTGAGTTTGTTTTCACTCTGCTGCACTGAGTTGAAGTGTCAGAGGCTGATGGATCTCTCCGAAGGGAGCGACATCAATGTCCCCGGAAGCTCATCGATCCCCACTTCAATGCTTCTCAATCTTCCCCGGTCCTCCTGAGGAAAAGCGTGACGCACTCTGTTTCCTGCCGATTATATTTCTGCCAAGCTTCTGGCCAACTCATGCTGAACTAATCTAGATTGGGCTGAAGTTTCCCACCTGCAATCAGATTCCAGATGAGATATTGTTCAGGCACTCCTGGGACTTCCCTTTTCATTTCTTCAACATTTCGAAAAAATCATTAAACATTCCTCATATGCAAGTAGCTCATACGTCAATACCGATATTGCCTAAAAGATTAATGGTGAAAGGCTGGCAATTAGGATAACAGAACGTTTTATGATTTTAAGAACTTGACAATCTGCTAGGCTTTTGAGATGTTCTGAGAACGTTTCTAACATAGTTGCAAGGTTTATAAACATTCCAGCAACGCTGCTGCAACATTTTTAGTTTCCATGTATTTCCATAATGCGTGTTTCTGTCTAACTAGAGTCTCCTCGAGTGAGGAGCTGTATTGAATCCAGCACCACTCATGGTTTGATGTAACAACAATATTTCATTTGAAATTCATGTTTTTGTATTGTAAATAAGCAACTACTCTGGCCTGAAGACTTTCCTCTATTGGAAAACGTAACATTACAGTTTTATCTTTGAGTGTTACTAAGCCCTGACACTGGAGACTCCTTCCAAAAAATGCGAAATAAACATCTCCTTCAGCATATCAACAATTACACACATTAAAATAAATAAATAAATAAATGTGTTTACATGATGGTGCTCCCAACATACAAGTCCTTGTGTAAGTTGTTACTATAGAAATTATAATATATTAGAAGGAGTACATTAATATAAACCTTGCAGCCAAAACTATCTGAGGCACCGATATAAATTGAGCTGACCGATCCAATCGAGAATTCAACATTGCTGTGTTAAAAATTGTCAGCAAAATGCACTGAATTCTCCATTTACAATGCAATTTATACACATTTCCTGTGCACCTAGCTGCCATAAACAATGTTTCTAAAGGCACAAGTCACTCTCTATAATCCTAGAGAGCGAGAGAGTGTGATGTACATGCTGTGTGTGTGTGTGTGTGTTTGTGTATGCTGTTGTTTTGCCCGTCTCATCATTCCCTCCTCTTTGCCAACAGCCGTCTGTCTCACTGACAGTGATAGCTGTGGCCCACGTGGCACAGCGCCGAGCTGTGCTCCACATGCTGACAGATGTCACCGAACATAACCGCACATGCACGAGGATCCCTGTAGCGAGAAGTGACTGGGCGAGAATTGTGGTGCGACTTGGGGGAGCAGCTCCAGCTGAGCTCGAGTAATGCGCCGCCGTTTCCCCTGCAGAGTCTCCTCACCGTGCCAGGAGGAGTGCAGAGACGCAGCCCATCTCCTGTAATCTGTCGGGAGAAATCAGACTCACGGCTGACGCTGAGCTCACTCAATCACCGGCTGCCTTCAGCCCTGCAGGATCCGACTGCTTCAGATCTGTCACAAGCTCATCTGCTCGAGTCCACCCCCCACCCCCGAGCCACTCCAAAAACACACAGACACCCGGGGATAGCTCTGTCTGTTAATGTGCGAAATGCCAACTTAAATTCATGTGCATAGAACAGAACTGGGGTAAATCTGTAGCTAGTCTCTGGCTAAATAATTTACATAAATGCACTTCATGGAATGACAACTACTTTCATATGTTGATCGGTGCTGCTATTTTTTTTTTTTTCCATAGTAATTTGTTCGTTACGAACTGTTGATGACCCCTGGAACACAATATTCATTAATAACAATGTACTGTATATCACATATGTTCATGTAAGGAATATAACACTCCGTGTCATGCTGTTATAGGAAAATAATCAACGGCTGGGTGGTATGATGAAGCGGAGTTAATGTTACCACCTAATAACAGTGTTTTATTTCTCTTACATCACAGCAATTTGCCACTGATTACATTATTAAAGAAAGACACTGTCATACTTTTCATCCGTTTATAGTTACATTAAATGTTGTGGAACATCTGTAAAACTAGATCGTTCCTGTTATCGCTTACATTATAGCAGCTATAAACAGGCATTCCTTCACTTTCTCTTGATGTCATTAAGACTGAAAATGCAGCTTGTAAAAGTCACGTTACCTAGAAACCACAAAGCGTAAACTATTCCGTCCGAAGACGTTTGAAAACTGACACTGGAGACTCCTTCCATGAATGTTAAATAAACGTTTCTGTCTCCTTACAAAAAAACAAAAAACAAAAACGTTGCCATATCAATGATTACACACATTCTTTTTCGTTGTTAAATAACAACATGCTTAATGTTTAATATTGGTCTTAGATTGTGTATGTGTAGCTGTTACTACTGTAATGTGAAACTACATTAACACCTTCTGACCAATCAGAATCAAGGTTTGTGGTACAATAATTCATCACTAATAAGTGTGTATACAGTAAGTAGTGAATAAAGCATTTTTTGTCAACATTATCAGCTTATTAGTGCTTTATTTCATATCTTATCATGTATAATGTGGGCGTAGGTTTTACTGTAGCCTATAAAATCAAGAATACAGTACGTTGAAGTTAATTGTCATGAATAGTCTTGGTTGTGATAATCACATTAATTTGCATATTTTTAGCCTTTTTGCTCCGGTGCAGAACGCAAAGACGTAAACATTGGACACCAAACACGTCATTTCTGATCAGGTGAAATAGATTTGTGGAAATTATATTTTTTTTTGCCAAGCAATTCCTTTAGTTCCAGTCTAAATATAGGTCGATGATTTCTTGTCTAGCTGTAGAATTAGACAGAATGGTGCGCCAAACTTCCTCAGCTTTCCGAGCAAATACATTAATCACAAAGTGAGCACTTTGCTGATCATTTTTAGGACGTAACATTTGGAGAAAATCAGCCTCAGTGGATGCATAATGAGTGTGATTTCTGTCCGTCACCGCTTTTAATGATATTTTAATTTAATCTGACAGTAATCCTGCTTCTGCTCCACTGCTGAGTCTAACACTATGTAAAATAACTCTGAGCCGTCGTTCATGTGGCCGAAGCACTGGAGCTTGATAACAGGCTTGCTAGAGTTATAATAAGTGGTGTCTCCCCCTTTTTTTTTTCATTTAAATCCCAGCATTTTCCTCTCTTCTCCGTTTGAAGCACGGCTCTTTGATGGTGTCTGTGGGTGGGATGGAGCAGGTCGATACATGTCGCTAAGAAGATGGCAAGCTCTTTTTAACTCGCCCTCGCTCTCTCTTTTAACTTTGCATCAGGATCGTACCCCAGACCGCGTGCTTTCACCGTGACAACACTCCAAAATCTGTAGCTTTGGAGAGCACTCTGGAGTTAATACGTCGCAGCACGGTGTAAATTGCTGGGCCTGAGACCAGTTCTGATTATTCTTTGTTATTTTTAAAATGTCACACAGCAGGACGCTGGCTCAGGTGGATTAAGAGTGAGATTCGGTCCAGCCGTGCAGCCGTCACTTCTATTAGGCTTCCGCCTGCGATTAGCGTGAGTGGCTGGTGGGAAGTTTTGACACATTTAGTGATAAAAATTTGCCGCTTTTTGTAATAACACACAATCACAACAACGCTTTAACACTTAGCTAAAGACTACAAACAGATCAGGACTGATGGAGTGAAAAGGAAACTAAATTAGTGTCATGAATAGTGTTTTGGGATTGCGTTTGTCACGATTTTTGGTGTCCATGTGGGTTTCCTCAACCAGTAGGTGGATTAGGTACTCTTGTGTCACCTCTTGGTGTAAAGAGTGTGTGTGTGTCGTGCCCTGTGACCACGACCAGGATGAAGTGCCACTTAAAGTCCAGTTCACACCAGATACATTTCTTTCTTTCTGTTTTTTTTTTTTTTTCTGAATCTTCCCCAATTTTCTCCCTAATTTAGTCAATACCTACCCATCAGGCAGCTCTCCCCTACCACACTATCACACAGCATCCAACCAGGGAGGGCGAATACTATCACGTGCTTCCTCCAACTGCATTTGTTTTTAAAAAAAAACTGATGCTCATACAACATCAGGGGGCGGATTAACACACTCGGAGGAAAACGCTATGCGCCCACTTCCGCATGAGTGAGCTCACAGATGCCCATGATTGCCTAGTGTTGCTGTGATTGATAGAGGAGAGAGAGCGTATACCACCCCATCCTTCCTGAGAACATGGCCAATTTTATTCTCTTTTACTCTCTTGCGCCACTCAGGAGCCCCGCCGGATGCATTTCCCCAAGCATTTTTTTTTAACACACTTGAGAGGTGCATCACACACGGCAGTTACACTTTCATTTTAATAAGCATTTCAGTCCACACAAGCTGAAAAGCTGAAAATAACACAAATAGGTATCACCCAGGGATCTGTGAGGTATAACCAGGGGGTTATGCATAATATAATAATATATAAATATAAATTTAGTAAATTTTAGTAAAAATGGGTCCTGAGTGGAAGAATTTTGTGAAAACAAACACTGCCTCCAATATACGTATATATCCAGAATATTATTACGCTAATTTAAATAATATGCTTAATTTTTAATCGTTTTATTTTTTGTTAAATGAATCTATGCATTTTTATCATTTCTATAGTAAGAACCCATTCACAGGGACTTATGCTATATAGCAGCTCCATGTAATCTAAGATTAATAATAAACTGATGAAGCATGTTATTTGTTGTATTCAAGTCTTCTGTATAGAGATTTTTGCTCTTTGTGTTTGTTTTTTGGTAACATGACAATAAAATATTTGCAATATTTTATTAAAGACAGTTCAGTATGACAATTCTGTGATTCTAAAACGTTTTTGATCCTTAAAAGGTCAAAGTATTTTATACTTTATGTTAGCATCTCCCTCTCGCGCTGCGCCGCTAGCGGAGGCTAGCGGAGTAGCACGGTTCCGCATTCCACTGAGCGCATTCCACTGAGCGCATTCCACTGAGCGCATTCCACTGAGCGCATTCAAGCGCGATTCATAAAAAATCTCCGGACTCATTCATGTACTCTGGTTTTGTTTACTTTGCCATGTGCTCTTTTGTTTTTGTTTTACGTCAGGTCTCTGCCCCCGCCTCCTTATTGGTCCGTTTGGTTTTGATTCATGTCCTGTATCCGCCCTTGTTCTGTCATTGGTTATCCGTTTATAGTTTGATTATTGTTTCCAGGTGTCGAGTGTTTTAACTTGTTTGCGTTTGATTACCCATGTCTCTTAAACCCCTGTTTGTGTCCGCTTCGTCGCGGAGTATTAAGTATGAGAGTGAAATGTAACGGAAAGTGAGTCATGATAACTGAATGTAACTAAAAGTAACGATGAAGCAAAGATAAAGAATCGTAGTTTTTTCTATGTTTTTGTTTACCAGGCGTTCCCTGGTTCTTGGATTCATGCCTCGTGACTTCTTGGAATATTCCTCCATGTCTTTGTTTTCCTTGTTTTTCCTCGACTTAGCGGTATTGTCTCATGACTTCCTGGATTTTTTCCCTGTGAGTGTTGGAATTATTGCCTAGCCTTTTGGAATAACTGCCCTGTTGTTTTTTTGGGAATATTGCCTTGTTTATTTGTGTGGTTTTTTTTGTTTGACTGTACCATTACTTTTGAAGGCTATATTTATTTTGTATGTTCCTAATAAACCCCTGCGAGGTGCATCCTGCTTCCCTCCTTCCGGTTCCGTAACACTTTACAGCAAAATTTTGGTGTAAATATTCATATAAATCCAGTGTCATGTTAATAACAGTTATTTCTAACATTAACTTATTATTGCCAAAAAAAAAAAAGTCACATAGAATCTTATACGTAATTCCAAAGTCTCAACGTTTTCTGGTCTAAAAGCTGCGAATCCCAGCTTTAAGGTGAAATTACTGTGTCTAATCACATTCAGGGTCAGTTTGGTGTGCTTTTCTTCTCACTGCGATAGAAGTATAAGAAGGCACGAAAGAGAAGCTCAGCAGTACAACGTCAATGCGTCATCCTGAGTGTGAAAACTTATTATAAGTAGTGATGCGGTAACGAACAGAGGCGTAGTGTGAACACAAACACTTGGACAAAAATGGCAGGTTGAGTTTTATTTACATAGAGAAGGAAGAAAAGGGGATTAAAGGGGGAGAGAATGAAAGAGAGAGAGATTGGGGGTGGTGGTGATAGAGGGAGGTGTAATCCAGTAGCTAGAATGCGAGACATACAGTGGGGGTTCATCTTTTCTGCCGTGAGCAGTGGCAGCTCGTCCATAGGGGCAGGTGTTCCACAGCCTTAGCATTTATACCAGCTGTTCATCAAATAATAAAGTTCACAGAGTCCATCCTGCTAAAATATTAACTGCCTCTTTTGAGTGACCAACAATCTGAAAAATAAAATGTTGTTATTTGACAGATATAAGCCAATGACAGATATATGCCTTTCTAGATGCTGCAGATCTGTTATTGCTGTTATTATTGCACCTAGTGGTCAGAAATGTGAACTTCAACAAGCTCTAATAGAAATCCGTATGCGCAGGAATGTTCTCCGTCTTATGCTCACACTATGAACATTTTCAGTGGAGGACCAGGTTGCCAGATATGTGTGTGTGTGTGTATATATATATATATATATATATATATATATATATATATATATATATATATATATATATATATATATATATATATATATATATATATATATATACACACACACACAGTGGGGGAGAAAAGTATTTGATCCCCTGCTGATATAACATATATATAACATATGTATGTTATATATATGTTATATCAGCAGGGGATCAAATACTTCTTCCCCCCACTGTATATAGCTTATAGCATAAGTCAACTGAGAAAGCCTCTCAAGTGAATTTTGTTTGAAGCTGTGTCATTATTAATGTTGTCCTGCACCACCAACGTTATGATCACGAGCTGCTGATGGCTGTGAGGAACAGAGAGAAGTTAAATAGAGCCATAGTGCAAAGGAACTGTAGTGTATTTGGCAGCTGTCTCGTCTTTAGTGTTCGTTTCTCTCTCACTAGCTGGGAGGGAGCTGCTTGTTTTTGTTTTGTTTGCTGTCCTGATGGCACCTGGCTACTGACCTTAGAACTGATTTGGCAGTGCTTTGGGTTCCCCTGCATGGCGCCCGGAATTACAATGTGCTAGACAACAGTAAAGCAGGAGAACCAAGCCGAGATACAACACTGAGCTCTGGCATAACAACACTATCGTTCATTAGAGTCTATTTAGAATTACTATTAGCAGCTGTTAGCAGAAAGGAGGCGGAGGTCAATGAATGATGAGTGATACACAGACTTTTAGAACAGCAGCTCTTGCAGTTATATGTATAATCATTGATAGGGTAAAGTTTTCCGTAAGGAAACATTTATTTATTGTACATTCTTGGAAGGAGTCTCTAGTGTCAGTACTCCATAAGAGTCAGAGATAAAACTGTACCACTCCATCATTGATTATTTTCCTGTAGTAGCACGTCTTGAAGTGTTTTATTCCTTGCTGCTTGTCGTTGAACTATCCCGGGTTATCCAACCATCCATTTTCCATACTGCTTGTCCTACAATCAGCCTACAATGCATGTCTTTGGACTGGCGGAGGAAACTGGAGTACCTTGAGGAAACTCCGGAAGCACGGGGAGAACATGCAAATTCCGCACACACAGGGTGGAGGAGGGATTCGAACCCCCAACCCTGGAGGCAAACATGCTAACCACTAAGCCACCGTGCCCCCCTATCCCGGGTTATATACATGATGTTAAAAAACATTCACATAAATGATTCATGTTGTGACATGTTTTTTTGCTTTTCTTGTCACAAATTCTAAACCAGGTGAATGTAAGTGTGAGCTAAATCTTTATTAGCAAACCAAATCCATAGGCAGTATCCTAGTCAAACAGGAAAAAGGGTCAAATTATTGGGCAAATGGAGCAATATGGAGTTCAAAACTTGGAAAGCAAGTGGTCAAAGGCAAGAAGACAAAACAGGAAAAAAACTGTAAAAACAACCTTGCAAGGAAATGAACAAATAGAGTTTCTTAAAAAAGCGAGAGTTGTAAAGTCCGTACTGGATCCTGATCGGAACGGAAAGCGGTGGCTCCTGGATCGACTGTGGAGCTGGGTGTGACATGCTTCTTTTCCTCATTTTAAGCCAATATCATCTCTACGCCATTACTCACGATTCTAATAGCATGAAGAATTTAACTGACACAGATGTATGTTTAGTAGAACATTGGTACAAATGGACAGATGGGCTTCCAGGCCTCGCGAATCAGCTTCCAACCCTGCAGGCGGAACAAAATGGAAGCACAAAAAGTGCTTCTCAGTACTGGCTACAGCAGGAGAAACACTTATGAGTGAGAATGGGGGACAAAAGGATTCTTCATTGAGAAGGCAGCTGTGTATGAGGGCCACGAGAGGTCACCTGGCTCTCCTCTGCACACAGATGAACACTGCCCCTCTGAAGAGCTCTGGCCGCAGTCCCAGCCCAGCCAGCGAGGGTTAATTAGTCATTTGGCCCGCACACTGTTCCATTTGTGGCTCTCTGCAATGAAGGCCGGCTCTCCTGAACACTCCACAGCAAAGCAGCGAGCCAATCTGACACGACAGTCCGGTTCCCCTCCGAGACACTTAGCCGTGCACATTGTCTATTGATTTCTCTTCAGAGTGATTAGAAGTGACTGGCATTCCTGGCTCTGTTTAAACGAACGTGTGGAAGGTTTTTGAACGCGTGTCTCTCCAGTGCATTCCGCTTCCCTCTGTTCAGCCACTGTGTAATTAATTTTGTTCTGTGTCCTTGCCTCAAGAAACAGTTTACTGTGGATTAGGACCTTTCTCTTAAATAGTGCGACTTCTTTGTCGCTGTCCTTAAATTCATCAGTGCGGAGGCAGACGAGCCCTGGGAGAAAATCATGCAAGTCACTCAACAAGAAGCGAAACTCTGTGGATGCAAAATGTGAAAATAATTGTGATGCGTGACGAAATGTTTATGAAAGCACCGCTGGGTTTCCTGCTTGAGTTATTTCAATGTGTCTCTTTAACTGTAAAAAAAAACAACAACAACAACAACAACAACAACAACCCTGACTCCCTCAGTATATATGAATGTTAAACATTTATGTTTATTTTATTAGTTTATATGAATACCTAATTCAACTAATGCTTTCATAATGATGAATTAATGCACGTTCTAAAACCCAGCACTTAAATAATGAAGCAGATACATTCTATATGAATAGCAATTAACAATGCTAATCGTTATGTGATAGCATCTTGTTTACTAATTCTTTTAATGAATTAATATAATGACATATGCGCTATTAATAATCAACTATTCAAATATTAGACTTACTACTCTATTATTTTGGCTATTTATTGGAACCATGCAGATTTTATTCCTGAATTACATCTAAAGAATGTATTTTTATTACCATTTTCATTAAAGTTACATAACAGAAGTTATTATATAACATGAACATAAGATTATTTATTATATAACATTATTTACAGACGACCTGTTTTTGAGTTCCTGAGGTTTAGTCTATGTCCAGTCATAAATGCTAATAACTCTAAGAACTAAATACATATAATATGTTATTGATATGATAATGGTGGGTTACAGTTGTGAATCCCACCACTGTAACCAAATTTAAATTCACGTTGAGAATCAGGACTCTAGAAAATATATACTGTATGATGGGTAGAAATAATCTGGAAATATTGGTCAATAACAACACTATCCAGGGTCACCCAGAGGAGGATGGGTTCCATGTTGAGTCTGGATGCTCAAAATAATTTTGAAGCTTTACATGAAAAAAAAAAAAAATACAGTAAAGAGCAGTAAACAGTAGTAAATGAAACAAAGTCAATATTTGGTCTGACAAAAATATCAAAAAATAAAAATAATAGTAGTGGTGTCCGGTACAACGTGTGCAGTTTTATAAGGAAATGAGCTGCTAAGTTTTTTGAGCATCTTACAGAACCAGCCACAGTTCTTCTGGACACTTTGACTTTCGCACTCGCTTCTTATTTTCGCAGCGAAACCCAGCAGCCTTCATTGTGTTTTTTTGTCTGAAAAGTGTCTCTTACGTAATCTGCTGCTTTCTTTAATGACATACAAATAATAGCACTGCTCCTTTGCTATTCATTTAGCAGGCGATATTATCTATTAACATTTAAAACCAGTGTCCTACAAGATTATTTTCCGGTGTTTTAGTCTTAGATGTTGCTGTGTTTATTCTGACTGCCTTACTTCGTCTATGTCAATCGGTTCTCCCGGCTTTATTATTAGTGCGTCTTTCTACATTTGATCAATTGAAATTATGAAAGTAATCCAGCGCCATCCAATGATGTTTGTGTACGCAGCTGCATATGGCAAATTTTATAAACAATTTGAAATGATGCACGTTTCATTCATATTCTTTCTTACAGAGCATGTTTGATTTAGTTTAGCCCTACATGTTAATTAGTACAATAACTAAGAAACATGTACTAATATGTACTTCAGGTGGTCGTTATTCACGCATGAAATCACACAAGACTCACGTCATAGTTGAGGTCGGCGCTTCGTTAGTTCGTGATTAGTGCATGCCTTAACTCATCATTAGTTCATATTTAAGTAAGTATTAATTCAGGTGTTAGTGCATGGTTACTGTAAAGTGTTACCATTTAATGTTACTAACATAAAATTCCCGCGAAACAATGTTTCATTACGAACATTCCCTGTTTCCCAAACTAACATTAGGAAAACTTGAAAAATGAAACAAAAAATGTTGCACCGTCATTGCAGGAACGTTCTCAGAACATCTAGAAAACCTGAATAAAAGTTCTGACATGTTCAGGAAACGTTCTGCTCTTCTAAAACCGTCAGCCAGGATCTTCCATACACTGCTCCTTACGTTAACATTTTAGCTGTACGTACTTTATTCGCATTTACCAAAGTCAGGTGAAGTCAAGTGGGGTTTTATTGTCATTCCTATACATTGCTTGTATACGTGGGAACAAAATGCTGTTTCTCCAGGACCATGGTGCACCACATAGCAGTATGCAAGACTACATAAAGTGCGTATACACAACAGTGTGAGACGAGTGTAGGAAAATAAAAACAAATTTTCCTGTGTGGCATCTTATCTTATATGATTATCTTCTGATAAAATACCATGACACCAAATTGCTACACATCAGGCCTAATCCTCCTTCCCTTTGTGTTTTTTGAACCCAGTGAGCCACACCAATCAAATCCCTAAATTACATATCAGCATTCATGGGAGAGTCAAGAACTACAGAGCAAATAAAGCCATCAATTATATGCACTTAAGACCAGCTCCAGGTTCAGTTCAGGCTTTTGTTAGCAGTACCGTCTCCCAGCGTCAGCTCTCTTCCTGACTTCATTAACACTTCAAACAGCTTTAGCGTCTGTCACACACTACGTGAACAGCTCTAACACTTAATGGCCCTGTTTTCTCGTGTTATTTCCGTCCGCTGTGTTCACTGATGGAACATGAATTTTAAGACTATTGAGCTGTATGAAAGATTAACCGTGATATCTGTACGTGAGGCCACACTTACAGGCTTTAATAATGAGCCCTATTGTATAATTCTTGCGCATCTATTCAGCGGCAGCAACTCATTTATACTTTTCTTCATCTGTGTACCTGCAAGTGTATGTGGGTGTCGTGCGCAGACTTTTACATAAATGGCAATCAAAGCTGGGAAGTAACAAAGTACAATTTTTTTTTTTTTTATAAGTATTTGTGCTTTTTATTTCACCCAGGACTCAATAATGGTATAAATGTGCTAGCACGGCTAACCTTATAAAAATAAGGTTCCATTTTTTGGTATCCTTTTAATCTTATTTGCTGTTAAACAATGACAGTGTTTGTTTGCTTGTTTTTGTTCAACTTTCGTAGAACCAAGAACACTACCACCACCATGATGAATGGTTCTAAGAAAAATATACACATGAATTAGAAGGCTGGGGCTGATTTCTTCCTAGCCCTGACTGTAGATTCATGCAGCCTATTCGTTACAGATGGGTAAAGGGATCACACAGAGTGACACACCCCATAATTTTGGTGTCCATTTAGGCAAATTTCTTTAAGCCTGCCTCGCTGAGACACATCTGTAACACATCATTAGAAGTTACTGAGAAAATGCACATGAAATACAAAAATGGAAGTAATAAACATTAACACTTTCTTTCTTTTTTTTTTTTTAAATTTCAAAATGACGAGAAACTTGAAGTAAATACCAGTTGTGGAAAAAACACTGAGAAATTATACTTAAGTGAAAGTATAGATAATGTGTCAAAATCGTACTAAACTGCCGTCCGGCTAAGTTGTTACTTTTAAATGTACTCAAGTATTAAAAAGCAAAAAAAGTGAATGTTTTTAACGGATGGAATTAAATGAATGTCATGTTTTCATGTGAAAAGCAACTTTAAGTACTTATCTAAAAAACTGTTATAAGCGACTACGCCGTTTTGCCTGAATCGCTAAGCTTGCTGCTAATACGCCTGACTGACGCTATGTAGTTTGGCCATGAATTAAACATAAAGTAAATATCATGTAAATAACCATAATGAACCATTAGCTAGAATTTGTTGTTGATGTGCTGCCTAACCAACTTGTTATAGCTACTGAAATCAATGCTAGTCAAACCTGGCATTAGTGAAGAAAATGTAGTTAAAGGCTCAGTAAAGGCTTAGTCCATGCCTCCCTGCTGGAAAAACAAACAAAAATAAAACAATAGAAACCATCATGGAAATTCAAATGGTTTCCAATACAAATACCATTACAAACCATCAGCTATTAACCATTAAAATCATTACCAAATGGTTTCCATTATGTAGTATTATGGATGACGTATTAAGGATGTAGGTCCTTCATGGTATCCACTAGACATAACATGCCACCAATAGAAGGCAACAAATTACCAATAGAGACTCACAGGGACCATTACAGTTTCCATTAAAACCGATGTAATTCCCATTATAACCATTAAAACCATTACAAATTCTATGACGGTTTCTATTGGTTTTTTTTTTCATCAGGGCCGATTTTATACGAGTCTTACTCCAGTGTATTGAAACATTTTACTGAGGCGCTCATCCTCAAGTTCAACACTGCAATAAGGTGGATTATCCATCTTCACACACACACACACACACACACACACACACACACACACACACACACAGATATAGCTATAACGTTAACTACATTGTGTAGCATGACAAGGTCGCCTCAGATGATGAATTACCATGATTCTTGAGGGATTTTTTTTTTCTTTTTCTTTTTAATCAACTTGATTGGATGCTAAACTGAAATGACTGGACGCTAAACCACACCCATACAAACATCTTGGACTACCGATCAGAAGATTGAGAGTTCAAATCCCTTGAGCAAAGCCCTAAACCCTCAACTGCTCACTTGTGTAAATGAGATAAATGTACTGTAAGTCGCTCTGGATAAGTGTGTCTGCCAAATGCCATAAATATAAATATAATATAAATATTTATACCACAGGGCTGTTGAATTCTCGATTCTGATTGGCTGACGGACGTTCTGAGGCGTGCAATTATTTCTCAGTAAATGCACAGCTAAAGTAGTTCCATCCAGTCAGGTCTTGACCGCATTACAGTTCCATATCAGTTCGCCGAGTTAACTGAAATAACGGAAGAGTTAGCCTACTGTCCACCACAGCACACAGAGCTAACAACAAACAAAATGACAGAAAATTTCGGTTTTCCAGAAATATGTAAGGAATAATTGACGAGGGGTCGTTGAATTATGAGAAAAATAATGCAAGGTGGTAATGCGATTACAAGGCGAAGCGGAGGCTTGAGCCATTGATATGCAGTTACTGTAGAGAGGGAGAAGAGAGAAAAGAGAGAGAGCACGTATGATAAGCCGATCAACAAGTATCAATATTTATTTATTTACTCGTTGTATTTTCTACACGAATTAAAAAAAAAACGAAAAACCATGTGAACATGTAGGCTTATCGATATTTATTTATTTAATTATCATTATATATTTATATTATCAGCATGAAACGGGGAAAAAACTGTGAACTCTCTCTCTCTCTCTCTCTCTCTCTCTCCAATAACTGCATATCAATGGCTCAAGCCTCCGTTACTAGCTCTATAATGATGTTTTGGATTTAGCAGCAGAGGCTTGAGATGGGATGCGTAATAATTAGTTCCACACACAAGGGCATTTTAAGGACAAAAACCTGACAAATGTCTTGAAATAAAACGTCTGAACAATGTCTTGAGGTGTGGTTACTGTGGTATAAGCGGAATAATTGACTCCGGTCCGTTGAATAATTAGAAAATAATGCATTTCCACGTCAGGGTGTGCATCATTTCCTAATAATCCAACGGACCGGAGTCAGTTATTCCTATGCAGTCATTGGCTACACGAGAGGAGACCTTCAAGATTTGTATAAATTTAAATTTAAGGAGTAAAAAGAGTTTTTAAAAAAAATGTAATTAAGAGTACAAGTATTTAATTTTAACAATATGCACATGAAGTATAAATGTCCTAATGTGATACTGAAGTATAGTAATGAACTACAATAGCTTAAGTATTTTCCACTTCTGGTGACTACACTAAGCAAATATTGGGCAAATAAATAAATAAATAAATAAATAAATTACAGGCCTGTATTTGTGTACAAGGGATAAATAACAGAAGTGTAAGTTGTTGTGCGGTTTGAAGGAAAGAGCAAGTGCAGCTTGAAAGAGACATGACATGCTACACTACATGGCCTGCTACAGTTTAAACTGCAAACACAAAGCCTCACCTACTTACATCACCTGGGCTTCATATCTAGGTTGTGTATATTTACTTATTTATTTATTTATTTTACACTAGTCATTTTAAGAAATGTCTCAAAGCTCGAGCGCTTACTCACAATTCATTTCTACAAGGCTGCCTGTTATTTTGGAGTGTTACAGAGTTAGCCATACTGAGAGCTTACATTAGTTCTGAAAGGTCTTCAGACACCAAAATAGATGCTTTTTAGTCATTTAACCATGCCAGAAAACACACGTTACATTGCGTGAGGGTGGCAGTCATCCAGAAAAAAACAAAACAAAACAACATTCACCTCATTTTGTGGTAAATCTATACAGATTAAAAGTGACAGAGGAAGAGAAGGTGCTGTTACTGGACTCAATTTTGGAGCAAAAACAAGACAATCCAGTGAACTCCATCAGTTCAGTCATAATGTTGATAAAAACCCAACATCAGTAGTTTTTATATATTTGTAGTCTTCATGCTTTTTTATTTATTTATTTATTTTTTATTTTTTTACATTTTATTACAAACCTCCACACAGTAAGCCTCTGTCAACAGACATTCTTAACAGAACAAAAAGATTTAATGTTAAAAAGGCACAATGATGTTGTTTTTTTATACAGTGATTCAAGTTTCCAGAGTAGCTCATGTTTGATTTTAATTTTTGCTTCATTTTGTTTCTTTTGTTTTTTTTGTTTTTTTTTAAAATTATTCTGTTTGTTCAGAAGGTGTTGATTGATTTTCTATAACAGCATCCCCGTCAGCAGCACCAGCGATAAATTGCAGGTTTATATTAGTGGCTGATCTCCATTATCTAACACTAAGAATAAACAGGTTTAAAAAGCATTGTTATTTAACAAAGTAAATGTACACTGTTCAGCCATAACATTAAAACCAAAACAGCTCTGACCCGTCGAGGCATGGACTCCACAAGACCTCTGAAGGTGTGCTGTGGTATCTGGCACCAAGACATTAGCAGCAGATCCATTAAATCCTGTAAGTTGTGAGGTGGGGCCTCCATGGATAGGACTTGTTTGTCCAACACATCTCACAGATGCTCGATCGGATTGAGATCAGGGGAATTTGGAGGCCGAGTCAACACCTTGAACTCTCATGTCATGTTCCTCAAACCATTCCTGAACAATTTTTGCAGTGTGGCAGAGGCCACTGCCATTAGGGAATACCGTTGCCATGAAGGGTTGTACCTGGTCTGCAACAATGTTTAGGTAGGTGATACGTGTCAAAGTAACATCCACGTGAATGCCAGGACCCAAGGTTTCCCAGCAGAACATTGCACAGAGCATCTCACTTCCTCCACCAGCTTGCCTTCTTCCCATAGTGCATCCTGGTGCCATCTTTTCCCCAGGTAAGCGACACACATGCACCCGGCCATCCACATGATGTAAAAGAAAACATGATTCATCAGGCCAGGCCACCTTCTTCCATTGCTTCATTCAGCAATTTGTGCTATAGTAGCTTTACTTGTGGGATCAGACCAGACGGGCTAGCCTTCACTTCCCACGCGTATCAGTGAGCCTTGGGCACCCATGACCCTGTCGCTGGTTCACCGGTTGTCCTTCCTTCGACCACTTTTGGTAGGTACTAACTGCTGCATACCGGGTACACCCCACAAGTCCTGCTGTTTTGGAGATGCTCTGACCCAGTCGTCCAGCCATCACAATTTGGCCCTTGTTAAAGTCGTTCGGATCCTTACACTTGCCCATTTTTCATACTTCCAACACATCAGCTTCAAGAACTGATTGTTCACTTTGCTACCCCTTGACAGGTGCCAATGCAGTGAGATAAACAATGTTATTCACTTCACCTGTCAGTGGTTTTAATATTATGGCCGATTTGTGTATAATCGTTGACACAGTGAAGATTTCTGTGAGGAGACCATTTATGGAAGGAGTCTGTAGTGTCAGCGCTTTTTAGCGTTTTATGCCATCAGCCTTTTATGGTTCCTCAGTAACAAACAAGATGTGCATTTTGTTTTGGATAAAAACTTGGATAAAAAGTACAACACATCAGTCTTTAATAGTACAAAATTGAGTTACTGACAAATTATTGTGGTATAAGAGGAATAAAAGCACTTGCTGTTATAGGAAAACAGTAACTCCACTTCATCACACCACCCTGTAGGCGATCATTGTTCTATAACAGCATGACACAAGTGTTTTATTACTTTCTATATGTCTTTGTATGCTGTAGCATTAAGATTTCCCTTCACTGGAACTAAGAGGCCTAAACCTGTTCCAGCATGACAATGCCCCTGTGCACAAAGCGAGCTCCATGAAGACATGGTGTGTTAAGGTCCTGCACAGAGCCCTGACCTCAACCCCACTGAACACCTTTGAGATGAACTGGAACTGGAGCCTCCTCGATTCAACATCAATGCCTGACCTCACTACTGCTTTAAAGGCTGAATGAAAACAAATCCTCACAGCCAGTGGAAAGCCTTCCCAGAAGAGTGGAGCTTATTATAACAGCAAAGGGGGAATACATCTGGAATGGGATCTTCAACAAGCACATACTGGTGTGATGGTCAGGGGTACACAAACGTTTGGCCGAATAGTGTACATAAACTATGCAAATTAAGAACTTGGCACCAAAAAAAGAACACCGGCTATGAATACTATAACCGCAACAAAGGGGAAAAAACACAGAACTGAAAACAGGAAATGAGAGGGATAATAAAAGAAGTTGTTCAAAAATACGTGGTAGTGTGCCCTCTGGAGGCTTGGTGGCGAACTGTCTTTTGTGGATGTGATATGATTAGCTGTCAAGCTATTTATACTCTACATCAATGTACATTAAACAACATTTTAAAATAACCTTTTATTTTTTATGGACTCCCTTCTCGGAGGCATTCTTTTAAGCTTCCCCAACAGTCATGTTTGAATGATTTCTAATAACTGTTCTATCGCAGGCTAACATTCGGGACAGAGCCGTAGAACTGCAAAGGGCTGACACAAGAGACAATCAGGCAGATCTAATTTGCGATTACACTCATCTGCAGGTCCGCGTGGTGCCACTGTGCTGCGGAATGAAATCAGAATCAAGATTCATTCATGCACATCATTATTAGCCATTTTCAAAGTCCCTTGAATGAAGTGCACTACGCTCTAGGGAGCTTTATGAATAGGGAGAGAGTTATTGGCACTTCCTCCGACTACGCAGTCTCTTTTCTCTTTCTTAGAACAAATCTACATTTCTGTCTAATACTGAAATCATTCTTTAGGTATGGAGATGATGTTTGGCCTAAATGACCCCCATTAACAAAAATTGAATATTAATAAAGTATGTATCAAACATTTTGATATATATGATATGTTTGATATATTTTATGTTATTCATATTTAAGATATATTTATTATATGTATTTTTATATTGTTTAAAACATACCAGAATTTAATTTTTATTATTATATTTATGCTTGAATATTATAGATATTTTATATGATATATAAATATATATCATAAATATATATAAATATATAGATATATATATTTTACACTAGAATATTTTATATTATTCATATCTTTAAACTGATTACATTATACATGTTATATAAAATGTTTTGTGTTTGTATTTTATACATATTATATATATTTGAAATGCACCCTAGTAAGTATAATGTGTAGAAAGGTCTTGAGGTCATTACTCATGAGAAACTTTCCTATAATTTGGCAGCCACGACTCACTTACTGCGTCCTCATAAAAACCAAAGTCATGGAGTCATGGAGCTGTTATAGCTACCTGCTTAATGAAGCTAATGGAACACAAGTCTATCTTCCTTACCGTTATTCTGTTTATTAGCTGCATTAGTGCTGAGTTAGAAATGAAGATGGAAGGATGTAAAAAGATGTGTGTTTATGAAGCAGGCGCACTCGACTCTAAAATTCACAGACGTCACGTCATTGAATAAGCCACTGAAAACAAAGCACACATTATTATAGTTTAATCTGGCAGGCGTGCGCTAATCAGAGTGTACTCGTGCAGTATTATTCCTGTGTTTGTGCCACCAAAGTCGAAAAAACACAACAATTATTCAGGCATGAAGCGTAATCAAGTGCTGCTTTTATAAGTAGTACTTATAGCATTAAGGGGGGAAAAGCACAAGGTAAATGTGAGCAAATATGAGACACTGCATGAATGACTGAAAATGAAAACAACTGGTAACAGTTTATTTAAAGTGTGCCTTTATAACACATTCATAAGCATTGCATGAACATATTACAAAGCACTCGTGGAGAATGCATGAAAGAGATGGCTTAATACAATGTACAAAATCGATAGAACAACAATTATCTATTATCATTCTGAGTTCTGACTGATTTGTTTTTCACCGATAGCTTGTTTTTACTAACAGCACATTCATGATGCTTTAAGAACACTTAAAATGCTTCATTTGGCTGGCATATGGACTATAACAAAGAAGCAGTATTGGAATTGGGTTCCATAAACATTAAAAAAACAAATAAACCAAGCATTCAATTCCCTGCTCCTACAAGAAGTAGATACTCACAAAAGGCACGATGGCAGGTGCACACAATTTTCGCCAATACTTCGCTTTAATACCTTATCTACTTCTTATGGCAGCATGGAACTGAATGCTGAGTCTATTTGTATTCAAATGAATTGTGGATTTATTATTTATTATCTATTATTATTTATGAAGCCCATATGAGAGGCAAATGAAGAATTTTCATGCAAATTTTCCATCAAATTTATATATATATATATATATATATATATATATATATATATATATATATATATATATATATATATATATATATATATATATACAGTACTGTGCAAATGTTTTAGACACCCTATATTTTTAGTACAAACTTGGTTATAGATTTTTTTATTTTATGACGTCTACATTATCAAGTCAGTACAAAAAACATTTTAGATTCCCAAACATTAGTTTTCTAGCACAAAATTAAATGTTACAGGAAAATGTTTGTATGTCATTAAAGAAAGCAGCATATTACGTAAGAGACACTTTTCAGACAAGAAAACACAATGAAGGCTGCTGGGTTTTGCTGCAAAAAATAAGAAGCGAGTGCGAAAGTCAAAGTGTCCAGAAGAACTGTGTCTGGTTCTGCAAGATCAGTGGTGGCTGAAGTACCTGAAAGCCACACTTGAGTAAAAGTACAGATATCTTACCAGAAAATGACTTCGGTAGAAGTTAAAGTCACCTTTTAGAATATTACTTGAGTAAAAGTCTTAAAGTATCTGATATTTGTTATACTTAAGTATGAAAAGTTTTTTTTTTTTAATTAAATGTACTTAAGTATTGAAAGTAAAAGTACAAGTAAATGCTGTTTACAAAAAGTTTATTCTTTTTAAGCATGTAAAAAGATTAAAAATGGAGCCTACAAAACAAAGTCTTCGAGCTGAAGCTCTTGAAAGGAACAAAGAGCTCAGTCTCTAGCAGCTTTGTCAGGGGCAACATGTCATTCAATTTGCCAAATCGCAAAACTTTCAGAGTAAGCAACTCACCATATGGCTGACCATCTGTCTTCTGCAGTATGACAGAACTTTTTTTTTTTTGTCGAGTGGAACTCCTATGCTTGAGTGGAAACTGAAACTTAACTGGAGTTTAGCTGTACACTCTTAGCTGTTAGTAAAAACAAGCTAATAACTTTCAAGACGTTGAAAAAAAGACAGTAACACAGTATCTCAATCAGAATAATAACCGATGGTTGCTTTTCTCTTTTCCATGTAAAGAAAACCTCCAATATCATCTTATGCCATCTTTTGACATAAGCCTTTCATAAATTCTCCAACATTGCTTTATAAACTATTTATGCAATGCGTATGAATGAATTATAAACGCATCCTTCAAATAAAGTGGTGCAAAATATTTTATATAAGGATATTTAGGTACAGCGGGTAGCATTGACATCTCACAGCTCCAGAGTCCACGGTTCAATCCTGAGCTCGGGTTACTGCCTCTGTGGGGTTTCCTCTGGGTTCTCCGGTTTCTTCCCACCTCCCAAAAAGATACAGTAGGTGGACAGGCGACTCTAAATTGCCCCTAGGTGTGAATGAGTGTATTGGGGGAATAAGGGGATTTAAATAATATTCCTCATTAGATTATGATAAAACACATATAAGATTATTAATCCTAGAATACTGATACATTTCCTGGTGCAAGATCATCCTGCTTTTCATTTTCAAGCATTTATTTCTACAAAGAAACAAAATAATGTGTCATTAGAATGAGACATTAAAGCTTCAGATGATCATAATCATATTCATAATCCAATGATGAAAAATATTAGATACATTTGACCATATTTAAGATACTTTCACTTGATAAATATTGCAAAGTGGACGGAAAAAAGCGGCTGCTTTTCAAAAGTGCAACAACACCGAGTGACGTCAGGTGCTTCTTTTTGTTTGTTTTTTTTTACCTCCCAACCAATCAGGTCGCAAGTTGGAGTCAAGCAATTAAAAAAAAAAACATGGCGTGCAGAGTGCCAATGAAAAATGAGTCTTGTTAGAAAGAGATTTACGCCATTGGCATGGTTAGGTTAAATACTGAGGAATCAATCTTATCTTTGTTGTTAATAAATAAGCTAGCTAATTAGCTGGAACAATCGGAATGATTACATCGTTGGTTACAGTGTGAGACAAACAGCAACAGTTACAACAAAGGCAAACAACCTCCAGTCACCGGAATTAAACCGGGCATTATTTCATCTGTATTACTGATAACAATAAATCTAATCTAGACAGCAGGCTAGCTAGTTAGTTAGCTGATACTAGTTAGGATTGGTAAGAGCTTTGTTATGGTTACAGTGTGCAGTTTTTTGGTTTTTTCCGATTTTTATATCAGCACAAGCGATGTTCTGGCCAGCATTTTTTCTTGTAAAAACAAACAAACAAAAAAAAAAAGTCTGAAAGCAGCCTTTCAAGCATGATTACATGTGCTGACAGAAAGCAGGTGTCAGTAATGGATATGTATTATAATCTTTTTTTTTTTTTTTTTTTTTTTGTGATAATGATATTAATGCGGCACGTGTGACAGGGTGCCACAGAGCTGGATGTGCTCAGAGACCAAAAATCTACTGTTTGCTTTGCAGGTGATCTACGTTTTTTTTCTTATAGAGTTTTGAAAACTGCATTCGAACGGAACAACCCTGACAGCATGCATGTGCTCTAATGCTAAACCATCAGAAAAATATAGTTTTATTTATTCTTGCGGCGTGTATTTTTGAGGCAGATATGATGTGACTCGTAGATAGCCATTAACTCCAGCTGATGAAATGTTGACCTTGGGGAAAGTTTCTGCAACTGTCTGAATTCAGTGAAGAAATATTTTCTGCTTTAGGGTAAGTGAGATTAATGTGCAGTCCCAGTTGGTTAAAGCTCGCATTAACCCTGTGCAGAACAGCTAGAGAGAGAGAGAGAGAGAGAGAGTGAGAGAGAGAGACACATGGCAGACCTTAATGAAAACAAACAAGCTTATAAGAGGGATCAATGACGGCTAAATTACACCGGAGCACGAACGTTATTAATATTCGAGTCCACAGCAGTGCTGCGTGACATGAAATTGATTGATTGGCCTCGAACCCTATAGCCTGAGTGATAAATTATAATTTAATAACAACATGAATGTTCTGTTTATGACGGCGGACCTCTGAGATTTATTCCGTGGTTCGTGCTTAAGAAAACATGGCGGGAAATGAAAATGGTGATGGATTGCAGTTCCTACTCTCTCTCAGTGACAGATACGGAGAGTGATAATGTTCACCATCATGCTGTTGTGTGCTGTGAGAAATCTGAAGCGGTTTGATTACACTTTCATTAAGACGTATAAATCTGGGTTTCAGCACGCAGCCCACCTTCACTTTAGGCCTCTTTATGCACATCGTTTCAGTTTTGCAGGTCTGGCGCGCAATAAGTCAAAGACATGGCGTACTGGTAAACAGGAAGTAACAAAACAAAACAGGGTATAAGGAGAACGTGAAGAACTTGGCAGAGACAATAACCTGAAGCTCTTTCTATTGTTCGTTGTTACATTTGTATCGGTTTGTATACTTCATGGAAACGTACGTTTGTGAAGCAGCTAAATAACAATGTTTCAATGGTCCTTTGAAGAATGGTGGTGGTAGCCCCACCAGTAAACTCCTCTGTCTTGAGCATGTTGCTAAAATGTTACATGTTGCTCAAACTTTACAGCTTTACCTTTGACTGTTACAAAGCACCGACAATGGGGACCCCTTCCATACGTCTTCTAATCTGTTTATGTGGATCGTCCTTCATTCTTGAGTGTCCCTCACGTATTAGACTGAGCGCATTAACATAACAATAGCATAAACATTCACATAAAGCTGCACTACCTTCAGAGCTGCTGTTATCGAAAATGAATAAACCGATCAGAATCGCGAGGTCAACAGCGCCGTGGTGCTGCAACAATACGAAGAGGATCAACAGCTGGACTGAAAACAACTTTGATCGAACTCGAAACAAAAGCAAGTCCACAGAAGTTCACATCTAACTCGAGACACGAAACATCGACGAGCGTCTCGAAAGAGCCGGTGGCTTTGTTTTATTCTTTAATCTATTATTTAAAACTCCGCTGCACTAATGTATTCTCTTCCCATTCACCTGGCAGGATCGAGGTGATAAATCCCAGAGTGCATAGTTAAGCGTCACTCTCAGCGAGTATTAATCTTCAGCTCACCTTCACTCAGTCGTCTCTGAGCCTAGAGGACATTTTCACACGTTCCCATGGCGACTAGTCCTGACTCTAAAATGGTTTTTTTCGACACCCCGGCGCATCGTTTTAACTTCTTCAGAAAGGCGACAGTGTTCACCACCTCATGCAAGATTCAGTCTTGGCCTTTTTATGTCACATATGAGGACATTAAGGCTCACGGTGAATGGGGTCTCGACTTCGGTTGTATTAACTTTGATCATGAAAACAATCCCAGAACTACAAAAGTGATATCTCGAATAAAGGAAATGTTATGTAATATTTCTCATTATGAGATTATTATATAAGAAATATATGACCTATTTAAGCCTATTTTAGACATATTTTCAAGCAAATTTCAATCTTAAATCGGATTATTCTATTGACAGATAATTTTGCTTCTTTCTAAAAAAATAAACGCTTGAACCAAGTAAAGCTATCTGCCAATAGAATAAGACAATTTAAAAAATATATGTATATATATAGAAATAGGCTTAATAATCCTATATATGTTTAAAAACATCTGTTAAAGAGAAATGTTAGTTGAATTTGCCTTTATTCAAGATATTTTACTTGCTATGATCAATTATTTTGCAGTGAAAATGCCATGTTTATTGATTCTTATCATTAAAAATCATGTTTATAAGTTAATCTGCCTTCAGATGAAATTTATGCTAATTAGCCATGCTGGTATTTTTTGGTTATAAAGCAGTTCTAATCCCTTAACACATTTAACTCAACATTTATAAGTTTTACACTAATCAGCCATAACATTAAAACTACCTGCCTGATATTGTGTAGGTTCCCCTTGTGCCACCAAAACAGCTCTGACCCGTCGACTCCTGGACTCCACAAGACCTCTGAAGGTGTGCTGTGGTATCTGGCACCAAGACATTAACAGCAGATCCTTTAAGTCCTGTAAGTTGCGAGGTGGGGCCTCCATGGATCGGACTTGTTTATCCAGCACATCCCACAGATGCTCGATCGGATTGAGATCTGGGGAATTTGGAGGCCGAGTCAACACCTTGAACTCTTTGTCATGTTCCTCAAACCATCCCTGAACAGTTTTTGCAGTGTGGCAGGGAGCGTTATCCTGCTGAAAGAGGCCACTGCCATTAGGGAATACCGTTGCCATGAAGGGGTGTACTTGGTCTGCAGCAATGTTTAGGTACGTAGGTACTAATTGCTGCATACTGGGAACACCCCACAAGACCTGCTGTTTTGGAGATGCTCTGACCCAGTCGTCTAGCCATCACAATTTGGATCTTGTCGAAGTCGCTCATATACTTACGCTTGCCCATTTTTCATACTTCCAACACATCGACTTTGAGAACTGACTGCTCACTTGCTGCCTAATATATCGCACCCCTTGAAAGGTGCCATTGTAACGAGATAATCAATGTTATCTCTCAAGCTGCCATTAACCTAAAAAGAGAAAAAAATTGGCTGGTGATGGCACAAATGTTTTATATCTGTTTTAACATAAGCAATAACAGGAACTCATTTGTTTTGTGGGTGTTCCGGAACATTAAATGTAACTATAAATGGATAAAACATAGGTTATTCTTGAATTAAGAATTAGCAAATTACTGTCATATATGAGGAATACGAGGAACACTTCAGGATGTGCTGTCATAGGAAAATAATCAACTCTTATCTTCCTATTTATTCCACATATATCATATGAGATATACATGTAATAGTAGAAACGAAGCTAAATTAGGAGTTAGTTTTGTATTATCACGTCTACAGTGTTATTATATACTGTGCAATAACTGTATATGGGATGAGATGAGATGCACTCGGGTCACGATGAAGGACGACGAAACAAACAGCGAGTGGAATTTGGCACCGTTTAATATCCCTAATCTTCCCCCCCACACACTGTCCCTTTATTAAAAAACACAATGAAGTGAACTTTTCCTGCTGAGTTGAGCACTAATTGAGAAAATGGGTCATCCTGACATCTTGGTTTTCTTCTTTGCTCTCAAATTTAATAATGCCACGTCTAATTTCCTGAAGATTTGCTTTGGAAGATATAAAACACACACACACACACACACACACACACACACACACACACACACACACACACACACACACACACACACACACACACACACACACACAGGTGACTCATTACCTTCCTGAAAATACAACCACCTGCTGAGGATCTGTGTCATATATGTGTGTGTCTATAAATACGATCTATTTGATACGGTGATACACGTCGTCTTTATGTTCCTGATCATCCGTGTGCAGACGTCACCACGGAAACGCACACGTGGGTCAATTAGCCGGAAGTGAAAATGCGTAAAGAGGAGACAGAATCGACTTAACGGACATTTTCAATCGGTACAAACAAATGAATTATTTTAGCGCTGCAAGTGTGTTATAAGATTAGTCAGGACACTGTTGGGTTACTGTGTGTAGAGTATCGTGACTCTGTGTTTAGCTGCTGGTGAGCAGGGTGATTGGAAAAGGGGAGGGGTTTGAGCCCCCTGTTGGGCAAATAATTCATACCTCTCCATGATAACACTGGTAGAGAGATAAAACGGACAGCACAACTAAAGCTTTTTTGATAGTAAACAATAAAATTGTTACATTCTGTAAAAAAGAGTTAAACTAGAAACATCACGAGGAGTTCATTTTTATCATTTTTTGTTGTCATTTATCCAGTCACCATCTTCACTAGGAGGGATTTATTAGGATTTTTATTTGTTTGTTTGAACTTCCAAAACAGTGAAACCCAAATTACATATGTTCACTACACATGCTCACTACATAGGGTATAATATAATAATGTTGCCCCTGAATAGTGCAGAATGTGTCCCATAGAACTTAAATTTACGATTCAGCAACAGAAAATATGACTAAGAGGAATAAAAGACTTGATGTGCTGGAATAGGTACATAATTAAAATAATAGAAAATAATCAACTTTGCAGTGACTCTGTTTCATCACACCAGCCTGTAGTTGTTTATTTTGCTATAACAGCACACCCCTAAGTGTTTTATTCCTCACTTATTGTTAAGCACTTTGGGAGTTCCTGTTTTGTGTATTTTGGTATGCATCAGTTTCAAAGTCAATGATTGAAATGAATTGAGGGAACAAACATAAATCGGGTATTATCGACTATTATTAACACACATATGGATCGTAGCAGATTCAGTGGTATCATCAAATATCGAATAGTTTACTTATGAATCAAAATCGTATTGTATCACCTCAGATTCAGTGGTATCGCCAAACATCAAACTCGAATCGTTGCCTTATGAATCGGAATCATATTGTATCGTATCAGATCAGATTCGTGGTTTTGTCAAATATCGGATCATTGCCTTATGAACTGATATCGTATAATAGCAGATTCATAACATATGCTGTCATTACATATCGAATCGTTGCCTTAAGGTCTGTATGGAAGGGAAGCCTGAGGTTTACACACCTAATATTTAATGCACACCCACTAGTGATGTCATGTGTTATTCGTGAACAAGTTGCTTAGTGAACATATGTAATTTGGGTTTCACTGTTTTGGAAGTTCATTTTAATCATGAATATGTATGTATATATATATATATATATATATATGTACAGTACTGTGCAAAAGTTTTAGGCACCCTATGTTTTTTAGTACAAACTTTGTTATAGATTTTTTATTTTATGACGTCTACATTATCAAGTCAATACAAAAATCATTTTAGATTCCCAAACATTAGTTTTCTGGCACAAAATTAAATGTTACAGAAAAATGTTTGTATGTCATTAAAGAACAAGAAGAAGATCATTTTTGTCACACCAGATATTGACTTTGTTTCATTTACTACTGTTTACTGCTCTTTATGGCATTTTATTTTTAATGTTTCATTATTTTGAAGGCATCTTTGCGCTACAGCATTTCTTTGCATGTGCCTAAAACTTTTGCATTATATATATATATATATATATATATATATATATATATATATATATATATATATATATATATATATATATATATATATATATATATATACAGGTGCATCTCAATAAATTAGAATGTCGTGGAAACGTTCATTTATTTCAGTAATTCAACTCAAATTGTGAAACTCGTGTATTAAATAAGTTCAATGCACACAGACTGAAGTAGTTTAAGTCTTTGGTTCTTTTAATTGTGATGATTTTGGCTCACATTTAACAAAAACCCACCAATTCACTATCTCAACAAATTAGAATACTTCATAAGACCAATAAAAAAAACATTTTTAGTGAATTGTTGGCCTTCTGGAAAGTATGTTCATTTACTGTACATGTACTCAATACTTGGTAGGGGCTCCTTTTGCTTTAATTGCTGCCTCAATTCGGCATGGCATGGAGGTGATCAGTTTGTGGCACTGCTGAGGTGGTATGGAAGCCCAGGTTTCTTTGACAGTGGCCTTCAGCTCATCTGCATTTTTTGGTCTCTTGTTTCTCATTTTCCTCTTGACAATACCCCATAGATTCTCTGTGGGGTTCAGGTGTGGTGAGTTTGCTGGCCAGTCAAGCACACCAACACCATGGTCATTTAACCAACTTTTGGTGCTTTTGGCAGTGTGGGCAGGTGCCAAATCCTGCTGGAAAATGAAATCAGCATCTTCAAAAAGCTGGTCAGCAGAAGGAAGCATGAAGTGCTCCAAAATTTCTTGGTAAACGGGTGCAGTGACTTTGGTTTTCAAAAAACACAATGGACCAACACCAGCAGATGACATTGCACCCCAAATCATCACAGACTGTGGAAACTTAACACTGGACTTCAAGCAACTTGGGCTATGAGCTTCTCCACCCTTCCTCCAGACTCTAGGACCTTGGTTTCCAAATGAAATACAAAACTTGCTCTCATCTGAAAAGAGGACTTTGGACCACTGGGCAACAGTCCAGTTCTTCTTCTCCTTAGCCCAGGTAAGACACCTCTGACGTTGTCTGTGGTTCAGGAGTGGCTTAACAAGAGGAATATGACAACTGTAGCCAAATTCCTTGACACGTCTGTGTGTGGTGGCTCTTGATGCCTTGACCCCAGCCTCAGTCCATTCCTTGTGAAGCTCACTTAAATTCTTGAATCGATTTTGCTTGACAATCCTCATAAGGCTGCGGTTCTCTCGGTTGGTTGTGCATCTTTTTCTTCCACACTTTTTCCTTCCATTCAACTTTCTGTTAACATGCTTGGATACAGCACTCTGTGAACAGCCAGCTTCTTTGGCAATGAATGTTTGTGGCTTACCTAGTGAACCAAACTGAGAGACCATTTTGAAGGCTCAGGAAACCTTTGCAGGTGTTTTGAGTTGATTAGCTGATTGGCATGTCACCATATTCTAATTTGTTGAGATAGTGAATTGGTGGGTTTTTGCTAAATGTAAACCAAAATCATCACAATTAAAAGAACCAAAGACTTAAACTACTTCAGTCTGTGTGCATTGAATTTATTTAATACACGAGTTTCACAATTTGAGTTGAATTACTGAAATAATTGAACTTTTCCATGACATTCTAATTCATTGAGATGCACTTGTATATACACAGTGAGGGAAAAAAGTATTTGATCCCCTGCTGATTTTGTACGTTTGCCCACTGACAAAGCAATGATCAGTCTATAATTTTAATGGTAGGTGTATTTTAACAGTGAGAGACAGAATAACAACAAAAAAAATCCAGAAAAACGCATTTCAAAAAAGTTATAAATTGATTTGCATTTTAATGAGGGAAATAAGTATTTGACCCCTTCGACTTAGTACTTGGTGGCAAAACCTTTGTTGGCGATCACCACTGCACTGAGTGATCTTTGAGGCGACTGGACTCGTGTTATAATCGCGAAAATATCAAAACACAACCCTTATGGGGGGAAAAAAAGAGTTTGCATTCTGAAGTGGCCTTTCCTCTTAGCTTTTGATGGGAAACTCCATTAACACCGCCGCCCTGTTCGGCCTCCCTGTGGTTCTGAGTAATGACTGTATTTATAATAAATCTCACAGGCCATAGTGAATGAACTTAACTCTTACATTTGTTAGAAATATTATGATGAAAAATCTGTACAAATCACTCGCTCAGGCCACAGAGTGGATATTCACGAGGATGTCAGATATATATTCGAGGAGCTTTATCAGTTCTTCATCACTTGCAGTGACATAGATGGTTTTTCTTCTTTTGTGTTTTATTACTGGTGTGTCAGTGCTCTGTGTGTGTGTGTGTGTGTGTGTGTGTGTGCGTGTGTGTCTTCTCTTTCATTGTCGCTCTCCCTCGGGACACCTGAATAATAGATATAAATAGGGGCAGAAGAGAGACACAGGCACTTTATCCAGCTTATTGTCGGTGTTTTTCCGTCTCACGCTGATTCCCGAGGGAAAAAGGAAAAAAAAAAAACTGAAAGCATAAATCATAAAAGCGTCGCTATGTCAAGGAAATTAAAGCAATTTAAACAGTAGGCTAACGTGTGACAGCTGCAGAGTCTGGCATTCCTGTCTCTCGTCCTCTCATCCTCTTCTCCTCTTCACGTAGATTTCATCACAAATGCTCTAAAGCCAAGAAAACCGTGAGGCGTGAGCCAGGATTATTATTAAAATAAAGAGGACACGTTCCGTCCAACTGTGAGGCCAGAAACAAACGGTCCTGAACTGTAGTTATCACGTGTGCATGGAAAAATCACATTTCACATGGGATTATAGGAATAATATGAGAACATGTGGAAAACATGTGAACATGCATTTCAACATGTTACGCTCTGAAAGTGCACACGTCAACACGTGACATGACATGAACAGTGTGATCACGTTGGAAGCAGTCACATCTTAAAATAAAAACATGCATATGAACATGTCAAAATAACTGAATAAACATTTGTGAAGTTAAATGATTCATGTAAAAAAAAACACTTCAAAATGAATTGAAAAATATTGCATGTGAACATAAATGAATCGTTAAAAAAACACATGAAAATAAATGAATCGTGTGTAAAGAATCACGTGAAAATAAACAAATCGTTTAAAAACGTGTCAAAACAAATGAATCGTTTAAAAAAATCAAGAAAGTAAATGAATCATGTGTAAAGAATCACATTGAAATAAATGAATCATGTGTAAAGAATCACATGAAAGTAAATGAATCACATGCAAAGAATCACATGAAAGTGCATGAATCATGTGTAAAGAATTACATGTGAACATAAATGAATCGTTAAACAATCACATAAAAGTAAATGAATTGTGTAAAGAATCACATTGAAATGAATCACACAAAGAAATATATGAAAGTAAATAAATCGTGAAAAAAATCACATGAAAGTAAATGAATTGTGTAAAGAATCACATTGAAATAAATGAATCATGTGTAAAGAATCACATGAAAACAATCACGTGTAAAGAATCACATGAAAACAAATTAATCGTGTGAAGAATCACATTGAAATGAATCACATGTAAAGAATCACACTGAAATGAATCACGTGTAAAGAATCATATGAAAGTAAATGAATCATGTGTAAAGAATCACATTGAAATAAATGAATCACATGTAAAGAATCACATGGAAATAAATGAATCGTGCAGAAATTCATGTCAGAACAAACGAATCACGTGATAAACAAACAAATCGTGTAAAAAAGCAGATGAAAATGAATCGGGTAAAGTCGTGTGAAAAAAATTTATCGTGAAAAAAATCATGTGAAAATAAATCAGTCAAGTGTAAAAAATCATATGAAAAAACGAATCGTGTAAAAATCGAGCGAAGATGAATTGTGAAAAATTCACATAAAAAATGAATCATATGAAAAAAATCATATTTGAAAATAAATCAATCAAGTGTAAAGAATCACTTATGAAAATAAATTAATCACATGAAACAATCGCATGTGGAGAAAAAAAAAAAAAAACGAGCACTACATGTGAAAAATGTGTGAAACATAACGTGTAGTGTCTGAAAACCCAGATGTGCATCATTTATGTGATTCAACACGTTTAGAATTCTAGAAAAACGCAATGCAGTTTCATGTGACGCAATAGTAGGTGACATACGTATACACACACACACACACACACACACACACACACACACACACACACAACTCTCTCTCTCTCTCTCTCTGAATGGCTGAATGAAGCATTGATCCTTGATCCTGCTTCTTTAAGACAGATCGTTCCCACAGGGCCGCTGACCTCGTGTCTGTTCTCCGCCTCCTTCATCTTCACACCAACATCATGAAAAATTCAAGGACAGCATTTTTAACTGACAATCATGTTTGTAAATGAGACGCTTCTTTTTTGTAGGGCACAAGATAAATAAGCATCAGAAGGCATCTGTGAGTTAAAGCGGGGAGGCGAAGGAAAGGAAATGAAGCGTGATGTTTGCTATGCAAAAATATGCAGCCTCGTAAAAAATAGATCATTACGCAAATCCAAACAAGCTGCTAAGATTCTGAAGCTTTTATCAAACTGTGGAACATGTGAGACTTCATTACTTCTGAAACTGTAGTAGCTTTTCTTTAAAAGAAAATCAGAAACGGTAGTGGCGTTTATTTACTTCCTAAACAGCAGCAGTTTTTTCTTTTTTACTTCTAAAAAAAAGTAGTAGCTTTTTTAAACTTCTGAAATGGTAGTAGCTTATACAGTGATCAGCCATAACATTAAAACCACTGACAGGGAACGTGAACAGCGTCATTTATCTCGTTACAGTGGCACCTGTCAAGGGGTGGGATATATTAGGCATCAAGCGAACAGTCAGTTCTTGAAGCTGATGTGTTGGAAGCAAGAAAAATGGGCAAGCGTAAGGATCCGAGCGACTTTGACAAGGGCCAAATTGTGATGATTAGATGACTGGGTCAGAGCATCTCCAAAACAGCAGGTCTTGTGGGGTGTTCCCGGTATGCAGTGGTTAGTACCTAACAAAAAGTGGTCCAAGGGAGGACAACCGGTGAATCGGTGACAGGGTCATGGACGCCCAAGGCTCACTGATACATGGGGATACGTGGGGCGCGAAGGCTAGCCCGTCTGGTCCGTCTGATCCACCCCTTCATGGCAACGGTATCCGCTAATGGCAGTGTTTTAGAGGGACAAGGGGGACCTACACAATATTAAGCAGGTGGTTTTAATGTTATGGCTGATTGTTGTATGTGTATACATTTTTTTGTACCACACACTTACCTAGCTAATACATCCACTCTGAGAAAAAGAGTTCTTTTTGGATAAGTAAGGATTCTTAACTTGCAACTTCCTGATATTATCCTATCAGTGTTATAAGATGTGTGTATCCTGATATACAACTTACGAACATGTTAACACCCCTGTGATTAGCAATGAACCTTGCTGGATAACAGGACACTCGGAGAAAGCGGCACGTAACACGCTGGCACATCCGATAGCGTCGATGTGTTACTCAGCTGTCAATTACTGTCGCGAGTGTTTTAATTACAGCAAGAGCTTAACATCACGCTCTAACCAAATAAATAAACAAACAAACGTGCCGTGTTTTTCCGCACCATCTGTTCTTTTTAATTCCATATATTATAAATACTGAGATTTACATGGAGATATAAAATAGTCGATTTGTATCCAGACATATTCCAACGTGTTGGCATGTCCTCAAAATGTACAGCTCGATTCCAAAATAATCTCGACCTACAAACCTGAGACACTAGAAGGAAAGAAATACAGCAAGAAACATTGCCAAAGCCTGCTACACGGTAGCAAATACGGACCGAACGCATTAAAAAAAAAAAAAAAAAAAAAAAAATCTCTGCATCGAGTCCGGTAAAACCTTCAAGCCAACACAAATCCAAATGATATCTTGCACAAAATAGAACGGTGTGGAACCTCCACCGCAAAATATCATATCTGTAATAAAGGCAGGTTTATCCAATATTTCTCATTATCATTATTATTATTATTTTTTTTTTCCATAACAAACATAATAAAAAGTATAAGCCTATTTCTAGACATGATTTTTTTTTTTTGTCTTAGAACTAACATCATGAGCAATTTAGCAGGGAACAATATGCATCTTTAACAAAAAAATTCATACATGACTGTTGCAGAGAGTTGTAGCCCCTCCCCCTTTTTAAATATCGAATCGCTCAACAACGGCAACTTCGGCAAGGTGATTTTTATAATGTTGGGGGCGGGACACCAGATTCTAGAGAGCATTTGCTTGGAAAGAAAATCTGATGAGAAGCTGAAGTGCAGGACGATGTCATGGAAATTGTTGATCCGTGTTGGCGGTAGAGAGAGACCGTATATGTTGAATGCGTGTATCTTATTAATGTGAATTTTGCCATCGTTTTGGAGCGCGCTAGCTCATACATATAACCTTAAAGCTAAACTATTCACACTAAAAGCCACAAAACTTCAATTTTGATTTCATGGGGACTTTAAGTATCAGAGTTTATGGGGAAGATCTACGGAGCCGCTGAAGTGACCACAGAGACTTTTGCAAAACCTTTCTCGTGCGCACACTTAACGGTTTCCGATGGGTGTATAGCTGTCTTCCGTTTCCGTCACGTCGCTCTGTGATTACATACCTATGTCGGGAAGCAAGACCGGAAGTAATGTCTTTGTATTGAAGGTCAAGTTTAAAATATACTGTATCTCTATAAATTCATGCGCGTCCATGCTCTCGGTTTCTTTATGTGTAAATGAACGATGGCGATGACGAAACGTTCGCGTGCGCACGTGAAAAGTCTCTGTGATGATTTTTTTTTTTTGCACAGGTCACTTCCGGGGCTCCGTAAAAATCACCTTGCTAGCTTATTAAATTATTTGCACATCAGTTTGAGAATCTGGATACATCTCTTTTTCATGTATGGGGTCATGTGGTACAACCTCTATATGCTCATTGGTCAATAAAGAGCTCAGTTTTATATAAATTCTCCAAAATTGACTAATCGAACTGGATCGAAATCGCGGCTGTGATACGATTTTTTTGTGCATCTTGATAAATAATTGGTAAATAGCTTGAATAATAATAATTGGTATAAAGCTTGAAGTGAGTGAAAATATCTAGAAATAGGCTTAGCTATATCATATTTGGTATACAATAATCTTATCATAAGGAAATATTCGATAAATGTACCAATATTCTACTGGCCTAGCTGCCAGACGTGGCTGATCCGTATGCACATGTACAGTAGCTAGGGATAAAAATGTTTAACATTTATCATATGATGTCAACTTCAAACAGAGACATCCAGGTGCATCGTGGTCTCCTGGCCATTATCCAGGCTTCTCTGTGCTGTCCAGTGTCCTCGAGTCTCTCCACATCCCGTTACAAGGTGCTACCAGGCAGTACGCTGGTGATAGTCCATTTCTGTCCGCTGCATTTCTGGACGGTGAGCTCGAAGCCAAACTCAGTTTCGTTGCTCTCCACAAGTTCGAGGCATCGCTTTGACTTCCTGTTCTGTATGGAGCCTCTCTGGGGGGGACAAAAAGAGAGGGGGAAAAAAATGACTTATTCCACTCTCTGTTCTTTGGTACTGCACCAGTTCATTTCAGATTCATTTTGAAATCTCAGCATGTGTTCATGCTACAGGATCACAAACGCTGTAGCGGGCGTCACTTCTAACACCCTTCACACTGAAACGACACCGAGGCCGAGGCGGCAATCACAAAACAACGCGGAGGAAAAGAGAGCTGAGAGAAGTTTTGAGGCAAGACGTCATGCCGAACGAACCAAATTCATTTCTATCTATATCTATCTGCTGGCCGTTTTCCTCAGTGGGATCCTGACGCCTGAAGAAACAGTGAAGCCTCAGATACAGTACTGCGCAAAAGTCTTAGGCACATGCAAAGAAATGCTGTAGAGCAAAGATGCCTTCAAAATAATGAAATGAAATGTTTCTACATTAAAAAACAAAATGCGGTAAAGAGCAGTAAACGGTAGTAAATGGAAAAAGTAAATATCTGGTGTGAGAAAAAGATTAAAATAAAAATAGTAGTCTCCGGTATAATTAGTGCAGTTTTATAAGGAAATGAGCTGGTAAGTTTTATTGAGCATCTTACAGAACCAGCCACAGTTCTTCTGGACACTTTGACTTTCGCACTCGCTTCTTATTTTTGCAGCGAAACCCAGCAGCCTTCATTGTGTTTTTTTGTCTGAAAAGTGTCTCTTACGTAATCTGCTGCTTTCTTTAATGGCATACAAACATTTTTCTGTAACATCTAATTTTGTGCTAGAAAACTAATGTTTGGGAATCTAAAATGTTTTTCGTACTGACTTGATAATGTAGACGTCATAAAATAAAAAATCTGTAACAAAGTTTGTACTAAAAAAACAGGGTGCCTAAAACCTTTGCACAGTACTGTATATATAAAAGCAATATCACACCCACAATCATGGAGTTGTACTGATGCACTGCTGTGATTAACTACAGTATGCTAATCATGAGACTAATAATGATTTATAAAGCATATTCGTCGATATGATGACGTTTTCTGTAAGTAGATGTTTATTTAAACTGTGTGGAAGGAGTCTCCGGTGTCAGCGCTTTGTAACGGTTACTGATAAAGCTATGGCTAGAATTTTTAGGATGGAGAATGTAGTATTTTGTGGGTTTCTCTGTCTAACAACTTCAAGATAAAGTCAGAGAATGACTATAATCTTCTACAACAGTACGATAACTATAAATGGGTAAAAATTGTTTTAAAAAATGTAATAGATAAAAATGGGTGTAGTATACAAGTAATAGAACAGTTTGGGATGTGCTGCTATGGGAAAATAATCAACTTTAGGGTGCTTACAATGACTCTGCTTCATCACACCATCCGGTAGATGATTATTTTCCTATCACAGCATGCAACCGAGTGGTTTATTGATCACATATACTCACATACTCACATATATTTGTCTCTCTATCATTAATAATGTCATTTTTATTTTGTTTTGTATTCATTATACTTAACTCACATCTTCAGTATACAATGCATTCAAATGGCATTAATATATTCTAAAAACATACCATAAGCAGTTTTGTGTAGCAGCTCATTAATGACTACGTTCTTGTCGTATTAATTTAGCTGTTCAAGTTCAATGCGAGGCTAATTAATTGTTTTTTTTTTTTTTTTTACTGTCGAGAAGTACATGGCGTCCTGCTGCTCGCTTCATAATCGTAGCAAATCAGTTTAGCCTTCAGGTTACTGAACAACGTAATTGCCTGTTTCAGTGTGTTCGGTGATAAAGCTGCTCATCATTTCTTGCTGTAATTTGTTCCTAATCATCGACTATGTATCTGAACATTAAGCAGACTGAATCAATCTGGGCTACGAAAGTGAAAAGACAAATTCGGATGTCGCGGGGAGTTCAGGATAAAATACAAACAAAGGATTTTGTCTTGAACAAAAAGGAAACGTCACCAAACCTAAAAAAAAATAAATAAAATAAAATTTAATAAATAACACAGAGGAAAAAAAAAAAACACTTCCTGAGGGAACGTTTCTTCATGGTTCATATGATATGATAATGTATGTTTGTTTACTTCTTGTTGAGCTCATTAATTGTTAAAGATGCGAAATTTTGTATTTTGGTGTCGTAAAAAAAAAACAAAAAAAAACACCAAAGTGTCAAAACTCTTCTCCTCTTGTTATAAACTCTCTCTCTCTCTCTCTCTGTCTCTTTCTCTCTCTGTTTATTTGCCTGGGAAATATTCCTCATTTCAGTGTAATTTCACTCTGATTTGCGGTGGACGCTTCACACCAGACACAATCACCTAAAGCGCAGCGTTTCCTGCGGCACACACGCTGGGTGTGAAGAAGCGTGTTAGAATTACAGCGTTCAGACAAATTGCACTGGTGACGTACGATTGCTTTCTTAGCGCTCCGGTGAACACTGACTCTCAACGCTCACGGCTGAGCCTCCATTTGATTTCGAACAGGAGAAACGCTGCGACCATGATGTCTGTATCCATATCGAGGACATCACACATGATCCCATCCTCCCGTTCATAACCCTGCAACTTTCTGCATTCTGTGTTATCAGCAATGCATACAATGCATATCCGAAATTAGTCACATATGTGAACCAAATCCGTCATCTAGCCAGCGGCAGATGGTGCAATCAGCCGTGTTAAGAGGTGTTAGGAGTCATTATCTTCTGTTGGTTTTATTTCTACAAGATTCTTTTTTTCTGCCTCAAAAAATAGAAAGTCACAGGAATTTTCACTGTTTAAAAAAAAATAAAATAAGGTGTAAAAAATGTTTTAAAAAAATGAAATTTAATTGCATCTCCGCTTGGCATCTTCACTCGCCCAGTAATGTGATGTGCACTTTATTATGGTGCGATGTTGCGGGGCCCAAGCACCTAACAGGGACAGGGGGAGCCATTACGATGTACTAACAGTTCACACCTGACTGAAGCTAAGGAATGTGTATGAGTGTTTTTGTGGTACGAAGCTTCCCTCTGCAGACTCTAATGAGGGTTCTAGATTAGCTCTGAGAGGTTCCATGCACTGCTCCCATGATGCTCATGTTCAGCTCCCTGCTACTTCATTTCCGTGTAATGTCTCTTATGAGGGTTGTTACCTGAGTGAAAAGCCAGTGGAGCTTCATGCGCTTGGCCGTGGCGTAGCTGCACTCGATCAGCTTCGGCCGCCCGTTCACGTCCACCAGGCACTTGTTGTCGTCGTCGTCGATGGTGGGGCTGAGCACGCCCACGTGGAGCTGCTGCGTGCTGCTGTAGTACACGTTCTGAAACGACACCACAACAAAACACGTCCCTGAGACCTGAGCTACTGACAGAGCATACGATAAAGCAGACTCCTGGAGTAATCTTGAGATTGTTTACATATATAGCATTTTACATATATTTACGTCTTTTTTGTACTTACATTGCAATAAACATAAGGTTGTTGTTTTTTTTTTTTTTAAATGAAATAAAATCAATTAAAAATTGGAAAGATTTTTTTTAAATTTAGAAAATATAGAAAAACATGAGTAGAAAATAAAATGTAAAATTAAAACCATAAACTTAACAATAATTTAATTAAAGTGCTCTTAGTCGGTAAAAATATATAGAATCTAGGTAAATTTTGCTAATATTTCTTATTATGAGATTTTTATAAACCAAATATAGAGTATATACCGAATATAGAGCATATTTCAAGACATTGTGTAAAATGTCAAATGTCTAAAAAATGTACATTTTCACTCATTTCTCGTAAAATTGCAATCTTGACTATTTTCAAACTTGGAATTAGTAACTATTTCTAAAAACAGACTTTTTTTATTTGCAATTTCTAGAAATATACATTATAATATGATATGTTGTATGAAACTCTAATAAAGCGAAATATGACACATTTGCCTTATTAAAGATATTAAATAATTACTAAAAATATCATTGCAGTGTATAAAGTCCGATCTGACAATTCTGATGTTAAGGTTTTAAGACACTGAGGCATAAAATTGCAACTTTCACTAAAGTCAAAACATACAATTTATTCATTTAAACTATAATATCATTGCAATATTTGTAGACTTTTAAGCAATATCTTGGTGTAGAACTTCTCACATACAGTATAATCTGCAGCATATACATAACATTAACCTGTTAAAAAAAACAGATAGACCTTATAATCTCAAATTATTAATAAAAAGAACAATATTACTATGTGTATTATGATAAGACAAAAAACAAAACAGAAAAAAAAAAACAGATGAGTTGTGTTTGTACAGCTGAGGCTGCCTGAAACAATATTGAGCCACAGTAAATAAAAAAAAAGAAAAAAAGGATCTGATCTGAGAGTATATACTAACAGGGATTGCATTGTCACAGTCCTAAAATTACTCCAGCGAAGAGAAATAAAAAAAACCCTTTTATACTTTCCGCTCCAGTAGAAGCCACATTAACTGATAAACACATCCAGTGATGCAGAGTTGCCTGTGGTTGTGTTTTAGCAGCGAACCAGAGAGCCATAAGAGCAGAAACAAACACTGCAAAGTGTTAATAGTTACATAAAGCTTGAGCTCGGAATAACGGCCATCGTTCAGCTCGATAACAATCAGTGGTTACTGAGACTCAAGTTTAACCTTCATGTTGTTATGTTCACTACACAGCAAACACAGTCTATTTGTATTTATTTATTTATTTTTTAACAATCGCAGTTCCCAAACTTTTTGGGCGAACGACCCCAAATGCACATTTTCTGCGACCCCAAGCCTTGACCACCTTACATTTCTTTTTTTTAAATTTCCAGATTTATAATATAGGACTGCTGTGTCATTTGAACAGTAATATACGACCCCATTTCCATAAAAATTGGGATTTTTTTCTAAAATGCAATAAAAACAAAAATCTGTGATTAGTCGAGTCTCTTGAAACTTTATTTAATTGACAAAAGTACAAAAAAAAGATATTCAATGTTTTCACTGACCAACTTAATTGTATTTTGTAAGTATAAACAAATTTAGAAGTGTGGAGGATCAGGTTAATTGGTAACAGGGGAGGGTATCAGGATTGGGCATAAAAGGAGCATCCACCAAAAGCTCAGTCTCTGCAAGCAAGGATGGGTCGTGGCTCACCAGTTTGTGCCAAACTTCGTGAGAGAATTGTCAGTCAGTTCAAAAAGAACATTGCTCAACGCAAGATTGCAAAGAATTTAGGTCTTTCACCATCTACAGTGCATAATACTGTGAAAAGATTCAGGAAATCTGGAGAAATCTCACTGTGTAAAGGGCAAGGCCGGAAACCACTGTTGAATGTGCGTGACCTTCGAGCCCTCAGGTGGCATTGCCTGAGAACTCGTCATGCTACTGTGATAAATATAACCACATGGGCTCGGGAGTACTTCGGAAAACCGTTGTCACTTAACACAGTCCGCCGCTGCATCCAGAAATGCTGGATTGTTTTCGTGAGAAACAGACGTCGAGTTCTCCGTGCCAAAGGTGAAAAAGACCAACCAGATTGTTATAAGTGAAAGGTGCAAAATCCAGCACCTATGATGGTATGGGGGTGCATCAGTGCTCACGGCATGGGTGACTTTCATATGTGGGAAGGTACCAGTGACGCAGAGGCATATATTGGGATTTTAGAGAGACATATGCTGCAGTCATGGCAACGTCTTTTCCCAGGAAGTCCATGGTTATTTCAGCAGGACAATGCCAGGCCTCATTCTGCACGTGCTACAACAGTGTGGCTTCGTAGGCACAGAGTGTGTGAGCTTGACTGGCCTGCCAGCAGTCCAGATCTGTCTCCTATGGCACATTATGAAGAGGAGAATCAGACAATGGCGACCAAGGACTGTTGAGCAGCTGAAGTCTTGTATCAAGCAAGAATGGGCAAAAATTCCACTTGCAAAACTGCAACAATTAGTATCCTCAGTTCCCAAACCATTAAAAAGTGTCATTAAAAGGAAGGGTGATGTAACACAGCGGTAAACATGCCTCTGTCCCAACTTTTTTTGAGTGTGTTGAAGGCATAAAATTCTAACTTTGTTTATATTTACAAAATACAATCAAGTTGGTCAGTGAAAACATTGAATATCTTTTCTTTGTACTTTTGTCAGTTAATTTGTCAAGTTTCAAGAGACTCGACCAATCACGGATTTGGGGTTGTATGTATGTGTAATGTAAGGGACTTGCACTGACTCACCAGTTTAGTGTTGTGTTGTTATAGGAAAATAATCCAGTACGAAGCAGAAGGGTCTGGCTTATACTTTGCGCAGGATTTTGTGTGTGCGTTCAGAAGCAGCGGTAATGCGGGCGACATTATTATTCACACACTCTCTGTGTGTCTTATGTACATTCCAAAGATTTAAAAGCCACATTCACTAGACGGCACCTCAGAGCCAAAACATCCCTGTCCAAGTCAAACTGTAGAATGTTTAGCGATGTTAAGGAGCTCTGTTTCATTTTCTGCCGTCCTCGTGATTGTTGTCATGAACTGTGTCTCGAATCAAAAACTCGACCTTACATTCAAAAGTACTTACTAATCTATAAAATCCAGAAGGCTGGCACGCAAAACAGAGCTTTCTGTAGGTCTGGAGCTGACATGAGCGGTTTTTAAAAATCAAACACTAACTGTACTAAGAAAACTTGATAGTGTTAGTACTCAATAACGGTCTAGTGCATAAGTATGCAATTTGAGTCACAACGCTAGTTTGTTTAGTAGAAGTTGATGGACAGGATCATTTTTTATTGCTGAACTATGCTAATGCAGCATGTCAGGATAGTGAAAAAGATTAAAATAACATGTACCCTAATAATTTAAATGTTGCTTGTCTGAATGTGACTCCCAGTAACATTAGTACACAAAATCCATCTTCAATATTCCTAATATTAGTTTATAAAATGAATGAATGAAACAAATAAGGAAATAATGAGTTTCTCTCATGACATTCAGTTTGGGAACCCCTGAGTTACACAATTTATTATATAATCCCTAATATATCATTTCATCATCTCAGCTGTTAGCAGTGCAAACGTTTGTGAAAATACACACACATTTCCTTAACACTCCTTCCATAAATGTGAAATAAACACCTCCTAAAAAAAAAAAAAGACTTACTTATTTAACCATATTGATAGTTATACACATTTCATAATCCGTTTATGAATCTAAGTAACTCGTTACTATAGAAACGATAACGTGTTAGAAAGAGCGCATTGACATAAACCTGTGATGTGCTGTTATAGAAAATGAATCAACACCTTCTGACCAATCAAGCTTAAAATTGTCTTGTCCTGTTGGTTTCATAACCTTATACTTGTTTTATCCTAATGAGAAATATTAGATTAGATTAATTTGCATATATTCAAGATATATTTCCCCTAGCTATTATATTTGCACTGAAGTCATTTGATTACCAAAAAAAAAAAAAAAAAAAAAAAGTTATAACAATTATTTCGCCTTCTTTTTTTCAAGTGAAAATGACAAAAACTAAAATGGGTCATTCGGACCCACGCAGGATGTAACGGTTAAATAAAAAATGAAGCAAGTCCACACACACACACACACACACATCGCTATGAGGAGTTTTGAAGTGTTTTTCAGATGGAAATGGGCAGAAGCTAATTAGAACAACCGTTTCACTGCCATCCAAAACACACAGATCGCAAAAAACTGGAGCAGTTCAGCCCTTACATGTGTAACCATGACAACATCCATCAAAAAGAGCAAATATTCAACTACAACCTGCTCGCTTTGCTCGATTCAGCTCTCTCTCTCTCTCTCTCTCTCTCTCTCTGAAGAAACATCCCAGAATTACTTTTCCACTGAGTGAGCCTGTGCGCTAAAAATACTGCCATTTTTTTGTGTCTCCTGAGCAGGATTGGTCACGGCAGGACGTGACGTGTGTTATGGAAGGAGAAGAATGAGTCACACGTCCAACAGGAAAGCGCTCTTTCTGATGTTATTTCTTGCCAATGGCCGTTTCAAGGACGTTCAAAACGCCATCTGTTTACAGCACGCAGAACGCAGCCTGGCACCGCAGATGGCAAACACCTGGGGACACACCCGAGGGTCTGAAGAACATCTGGCACACCTGCCTTTCACTCTCAGGCAAATCAGTGCTGAAAATGGCTTCATCTCTTTCATCTACAGGTTCCTTTGTGATTTACTGATTTACAGGTTTTGATTAAACTTCTGAATCTTGATTCTGATTGGTCAGGAGGTGTTGGCGAATTTTCTGTACCAGCAGATCTGGCAGTAGTGCAGCTGCAAATCACAGGTTTATATTGCTGTGCTATTGTTTCTATAGTAACTACGTACACAGGGACTTGTACTGCAGATGCTCCACAGGAACTGATTAAAAAATGAAGAATCATTGACCTGGTGATGTTTTCTGTAAGGAGACGTTTAACATTTAGGTTTGGAAGGAGTCTCCAGTGTCAGCAACTTTCAGAAGATTCCTCTGTCAACCAGTTTAATGGAGAACATGATTTATATCATTCTTTATTTCTCTCTCTCTCTGTCTGTCTGTCTGTCTGTGCCCTGAAACACTGAACAGCACCAGCACAATGAAGTCTTTCAAGTAGGTTTGCGGCTTCATGTCAGTCCGACCCTCTGATTCAAACATTACACACACACACACACACACACACTCTTACACACACATTCACACACACATAGACACACAGTTATCAGCCAATGTCTACCCAGAGACTGCTCACATATATCTGCTCTGGGCACAACACACAGTCTCAAACACACACACACACACACACACACACACACACACACACACGCACACACACACACACACACATACAAACACACAGAGCGCAGCTCCTCTCCACAACAAACTGTGTATGTATCAACACAGAGATAGAGAGAACAAAGAGACAGAGAGAGATCAAGAGAAAGGAATAGAGGGAGACAAAAGGACAGACAGAAAGAGACATAGAGACAGAAAAAGAGAAAGGGAGAGAGACAGAGAGAACGACAGAAAGAGTGAGCCAAAGAGACAGAGAAATAAAAACAGAGACAAATAAAGAGTGAGACAGAGAGAGACAGAAAGAGTGAGAGAGAGACAGAAAGAGAGACAGAGAGAGAGAGAAAATGCGAGACAGAGGAAGACAAAGAGACAGAAACGGAGAGACAAAGAGAGAGGGAGACAGAGAGAAATAAAGAGGGGGGCAGAGAAAGAGAAACGGAGAGACAAAGAGAGAGGGAGACAGAGAAGTAAAGGGTGACACAGAGAGAGACAGAGACAGAAAGAGTGAGAGAGAGACAGAGAAAATGCGAGACAGAGAAAGACAAAGAGAGAGACAGAGAAAGAGAAACAGAGATAAAGAGAGGGAGAAATAAAGAGGGAGTCAGAGAGAAAGACACACACACACACACACACACACACACACACACACAGAAATATGTCTGAGCTGATCTCGCCAGGAATGATGCTGTCTCCATAAATTCTCTAGACCTCTAAATAGTGCACAGGGGAGTGAAATCCTGGAGTGAGTTTAAAATAAAGCCTGAAAAATAAACGAGTGATGTTTATGAGGGATGCGAGAGTAGAGTGAGACGCCTTCATGTTTTTAATAACTCCACCAGCACACATGCTGCGACACTACGCTGTGACTCGGCGAGTTTTTAGCATCTGGAGGAGAATGTGTGCAGTCAGCAGGCTTTCATACTCAAACTGCATTGTTACAAAGCTGAGACGTGGAGTTTCACCACACAGCGCTGCTGGATTCTGCGTTCTGATTGGTCACAACCTGTTGATTTGCAGCTCTGGCGTCTGAGGTGTTCCACTCGGCTTTGGAGAAAACAGAGGTTTAGCTTCCCTATCTTTACAGCAGGACCTGGGTATATTAGTTCGGCATTTCCTCACCTGAGATAAGGTTCTGTGAGATATTATTCCTAAGTTAAGACACTTATGAGATCAGATTTTTTTTTTCTTTTCATGAGACTTGTCTGTGTCTGGTTTGAGGAACTGAACAGTTACACACTGATTCACTGTTCATACACATATGACCTTCACTAGCATGGGTTCCTACTGACTTAAAAATCCTGAGCACATGAAAGGTTTAGGACATTTTAGGACATTTAGGACATTTAGGACGTTTAGGATGTTTAGGAAAGCTCTCTCACACAGGGAAATAAATATGCTCTGAATTTAATGCCAAAGCAAGATGAATGATCAACACAGCAGGACACTAATGAAGGACATGATCACTAGAGAGAGAGAGAGAGAGAGAGAGAGAGAGAGAGAGAGAGAGAGAGAGAGAGAGAGAGAGAGAGAGAGAGAGATGCAGAAAGAGACAGAGAGACACAAAAAGAGATGAAAAGAGGAGGACACAAAGAGAGAGAGAGAGAGAGAGAGAGAGAGAGAGAGAGAGAGAGAGAGAGAGAGAGAGAGAGAGAGAAAGACAGAGGGATATAGAAAGAGAGACTGAAAGAGAGACAGAGATACAGAAGCAGAGACATAGAGATACAGAACGAGAGACAGGGAGAGAGACAGAGGAGACACACAGAAAGATACAGAAAAAGAGAAAGACAGAGAAACAGAAAGAGAGACAAGAGAGAGAGAGTGAGAGAGAGAGAGAGAGAGATGCAGAAAGAGACAGAGAGACACAAAGAGAGATTAAAAGAGGAGGACACAGAGAGAGAGAGAGAGAGAGAGAGAGAGAGAGAGAGAGAGAGAGAGAGAGAGAGAGAAAGACAGAGGGATATAGAAAGAGAGACTGAAAGAGAGACAGAGAGACAGAGATACAGAAGCAGAGACATAGAGATACAGAACGAGAGACAGGGAGAGAGACAGAGGAGACACACAGAAAGATACAGAAAAAGAGAAAGACAGAGAGATACAGAAAGAGCGACAGAGAGAGAGAGACAGAGACATATAGAAACACAGACATAGAGATATAGTAAGAGATGCAGGGAGAGAGACAGAGAGATACAAAGAGAGATACAGAAATAGAGAAAGACAGAGACATACAGAAAGAGAGACAGAGAGCGAGACAGAGACATACAGAAACAGAGACATAGAGATACAGAAAGAGATGCAGGGAGAGAGACAGAGAGAGATACAAAGAGAGATACAGAAAGAGAGAAAGACAGGGATACAAAGAGAGATACAGAAAGAGAGAAAGACAGGGATACACAAAGAGAGAGATACAAAAGACAGACAGAGAGACACACAAAGAGACACAGAAAGAGTGACAGAGATAGAGAGAAAGAAGGAGAGACACCAAGAGATACAAAAAGAGAGATACAGAAAATGAGACGGACTGTGAGGAAGACAGAGATACAGAAAGTGACAGAGAGAGACAGAGAAAAAGAAAGAGAGACAAAGAAAGAGATACAAAAAGAGAGGCGGAGAGACAGACATTACCGCTCACCTGAGGAGTCATCCCGTGGCAGAGGTACAGGATGGGGACGTTGTCGGTGTCTGGCCCCTGATCCAGACACAGCTCGCTCTTCAGAGAGTTCCTCAGCTGCACACAGGACAGACACAAAGCCACGCTGACTGCTGGGAGACTAAAGCTTCAGAACAGAAACACGTACAGATTTATTTTATCCTCACTGTTGAACTCATGGCTCAGGGTTGTTCTTTTATTAGCGGCCACTGTGTAAGTGCTGTGGCTCACCAGGTAGAGGGATCACGTCCTCTTCCTGCCTGAAGCTAAACAACAACACTTCACGTCAAACATCAAATTCCTAGCTCTCTCTCAAACACTAAAAGTCTCGTACGCATTTACTCCACCTGGATACAGCGCTGCCGAATACTCGATTCTGATTGGTTAGAAGGTGACCAACGTTCTAATATGTTATTATTTCTATGGCAACAACTTCCACAGGGACTCGTATGGCAGATATTTACTTAGCTAGCATTTGTGGAAGGAGTCTCCAGTTTCAGTCAGATGGAAAGCTTTCAGAGTGTTTTTTGTGGTTTGGCTGTAACATGACAATCAGTTAACTGAATGATAGATTATAGCTGCTATAATGTAAGTGCTAACAGGAAGCAACTTCTTTCGCAGAGGTTCCACAACATTGTACTGTAACTATAAATGGATAAAAAAAAAAAATGATGTCATTCACTAATGAATGTAAATTGTAATTGTTGGAACGTTGCCATTGTATACGTGGAATAAAACACTTCGGGATGTGCTGTTATTGGATAATAATCCACTTCATCACACCGCAGCATCGTTGATTATTTTCCTGTAACAGCACACCCAACATACAGTGTTTTATTCCTCATGTAATAAAGAAATTTGTATGCACTGATTTCTACAGCCGTTTTAACACATATTCATGGATTACGCACTAGAATACAGGTCACACGTTTACACGTTTCCTCGGTGTTTTGCCAAGAGGACATTTCCGTGGAAACGACTTTTTTTTCCCTCCTTTAACTTTTGACACTCAGTCCTGTGTGACTGCGCAATACACTCTTCTGCATTCTGCTCCTACACTCCGGTTTGATTGACAGCCCTCAGAGTAATGAGGGCAAGAGTTATTTCACAACCTGGAATTAATTTTAATAAGACGAACCCATTTTCTCCACCCGCTGAGGAAACCACACGGTGAATCGGTGAAGGTGTAAAGTGGACGGGTCGCGTCCACAGAGCCGAGTCACGTGTGTTAACCCAACAGTTCGGGAGAGGTGAAAAGACATGTGGCTATTTTCTGTTCGCGATTTGACATGAATATAAAATCAGGGCTGTGCCGATAGGGTCGAGCGCTGAATTAAAAAAAAGAAAGAAAGAAAAAACACAGACGGATTTCAGTTTAGCAGCTTGACACAGCACACTGAGGTTTCAGAAGTGCTGTGCAAAGACCCGAATCTGGGGCTAGTCAGAGAAGCAGCGTTAGCATGGATGAGAGAATTCAGCGTGAACTATGGGGGGGTGGTGATGTATCATAGCACGATACTTGAAGTGAGTGAGTGACATGTGAAGGCCAGTGTATGGTAACCCATACTTGGAATTTGTCCTCTGCATTTAACACACATTAGGGGTTGTGAGTAGTGAACACACACACACACACACACGGAGCAGTGGTCAGCCATTTTTGCTGCGGCGCCCAGGGAGCAGATGAGGGTTAAGGGCCTTGCTCAAGTGCCCAACAGTGGCAGCTTGGCGGTGCTGGGATTTGAACTCATGACCTTCCAATCAGTAGCCCAACTTCTTAACCACTGAGCTACCACCGCCCCTAAGACATACTATACACAATGTATCACAACTAATGAGCTACTGGCGAAACAATGATCTATTGAGCTGCTGGCGAAACAAAAGCGCTGCATTAAAACTGTAAAAATGAACAGCTGTTAAACTGAGTTTGATATTCATTCACTTCTAACACTGAAAATCTGTTTAAAAATGTACAAATTTAAAGACTGAGTACAATATTTGTTTATCAGACCCAGTCAGTGTCTGTTGCTCAGTACACCAGTGGTTTCTTTCTTTTTCGGGACATTCCGAATTGTTTTGTGCTATGCCCCTGATTGATTTTCCCTTTTTTCCCCTTCAAAATGGCTTGCTTTGCTCCCATAGACAGCTCTCTGATCTTCATGTTGGCTTAACCTTTTTAACAAACAAATGCAGCCTTCACAGGTGAAACTGAAGGATAAAACCAAGAGCAGATATTCAGAGCTATTTATTGTTTAAACAGTCAATCTAACAGGACACACCTGGGGAACAGGAAACACCTGTTCAGTCACCAATTCTTTGCTCACCTACAAATTCGGTTGTCCGATACAAAATGTGCCGTTTAACACGTCTACATATAAATACCAGGAATTAAAAGCTGAAGTTCTAAACTCTCTTCTCATATTCATCTATTAATCTTAAACCCAAATGTCTTCAGTCTACAGCAAAAAAAAAAAAAAAAGAAGAAAAAATAAAAGAATTGGCCTTGCCATTCCAGTAGTTTCGGAGGGGACTGTATATCATCATATCGCATCATAGTCTCTCGCACATCTCACTGGGGGTGGGCGATATGCCAAAAATATCATAACACTATTCTCTAAGGCAGTCGTATGAGACACGATCACGATTTTGTCTACAAAATGGAATTTCTTCCATTTTTAATTATTTAAAAAGTAATAATAATAAATGTTACTGAAAAGGAGAAAAAAAAATTAAGTGGAAAAAATTGACATTTTACAATTTAAAAGATATTTTTAAAAAATATGATAAAAAAGATCTCGTGATATTGACGATATTTCAGAAAAATGTATCGTGACAATTGATAACAATATCGATATATCGTCTCACACGGGCACATCAGTCTTTCGCAACCACACACAATCAGCTGCCACAGTCACATGACCTTCATGTGTCTTCTTGTTATGTCACTCACGTGTGTGTGTATGTGTGTGTGTGTTTGTGTTTGTGTAGTCGCTGTGGTGTTAACGTTGCTCTCACGGTCCCCACTTTCCCCCAATGCTTCTACTGTTTCTGTGTCTCGACCTCAGCCTGCGCTCAGGATTCGGATTCCGCTTCCGTCTCTGATTACCGTGTCTGCTTGGGAGTCTGTGCTAAGAAAAGCCGTAATGAAATGACTCGAGTCCGTACGCGTGAGGCTTGTAAATATTACACCTGTACTCCACTGCGTTATTTCAGACACTTTCAATTATAAAACCTCAGCAACAGTACTGTGAGTTCTCGAATCCGATTGGCCGAGGAGCGCTGGTGTGGATTGACAACAGCAGCTCTGACAGTTGTGCCAGCTGTAATTCAAATCACAGGTTTACATTAATGCGCTCGTTCTAACACTGGAGACTCCTTCTATAACTGTTAAAAAACATCTTTACAAAAAAAAAAAAAAAACTTAAATAAAAACACATTTTTAAATCTGTTTATCTTTTTTTGCAACAGTTGTAGATACAACCAACAAGAGTGCAATCGCTCCTCATTCTGATTCGGTTTATTAAAATGATTCGGATGATTTGAAAATAAAAAAGAAATGTTTTGAGGTAATGACTTAAAGGTTGTAAGTTCAACTTGTTCAACAAATAAATACATGTAAATATATAATAATGTTTCCTGTAGAGTGCTGTGTGTGTGTGTATGAGTGTTTGTGTGTATAAAAAGTCGATGGTAACGTGTGTGACATCTCACCACTCCATAAGCGATGGTGTCGGTGTACATCCTCATCTCGGGGTAGATGTTCACCAGGTACCACCTGAACGTCTTGCACTGCAGCCTTTTCCTCAGGGCTTTCCTCTCGGAGATATCGCCAATGTCTATGCCTGAGTCCTACACACGTACAAATACAGCCCCACACACACACACACACACACACACACACACACACACACACAAATATAAAGAGATACTTGTGAGTGTCTGTAGTTAATGGATTTGCATTAAAATAAAAGTAGGGCCTCTAAATGGAAGCAAATGGAAAGTTTGGCTCAGAACTATAATGGAGGTTTAAGATGAGCGTTGCTTCGATTCATATCCTTATACTGCGCTCACTGATTTTTCACCACACATCTCTCAAATAGCTTTATGTTCATCGCTAGTGGGCGTTTCCGTCTTTAGTTTACTTCTGTCGGAGTTGCTATAGGTCTGAAAAGGACTGTAGGTGATGGACGTTTCGTCCACCCGAGCGGTTAAAGTCAGCAGGTTACTGTTGTGATAGCTGGTAATAAAGAGGCAGCAACTTAACGTGTATAAGCCAAACACTTCTTACTCTACATTTACATTTATTGAGCAGACGCCCTTATCCAGAGCAACCTACAGAAGCGAGCTGTAAAATCTTTTTTTTTTTTTTTAATTCATTTTCTAATTCATTCATTCCTTCACTTATGAGTGGTATTAATAGTCCATAAAAATAAATGCAACTTTATATAATGCTAACAAAGTCCTTATTGTTCGCCAAAGAGGGAGAACAGACACACTGATAGATGGTCACACAAACAACATAGCTAGCTTGAAAATATATAAAAAGGCAATGATTTTACCACAAATCATGCTATCCAGTTAGACACAAAATGTACAGTACTGTGCAAAAGTTTTAGGCGCCCTATTTTTTTTTTTTTTTTTTAGTACAAACTTTGTTATAGATTTTTGATTTTATGACGTCTACATTATCAAGTCAGTACAAAGAACATTTTAGATTCCCAAACATTAGTTTTCTAGCACAAAATGAAAAGTTACAGAAAAATGTTTGTATGTCATTAAAGAAAGCAGCAGATTACGTAAGAGACACTTTTCAGACAAAAAAACACAATGAAGGCTGCTGGGTTTCGCTGCAAAAATATGAAGCGAGTGCGAAAGTCAAAGTGTCCAGAAGATGCTCAATAAAACTTACCAGCTCATTTCCTCATAAAACTGCACTAATTGTACCGGAGACCACTATTTTTATTTTTTTGTCACACCAAAATATTAACTTTGTTTCATTTAGTACTGTTTACTGCTCTTTACGGTGTTTTTTTTTTTTGTTTGTTTGTTTTATGTAGAAACATTTAATGTCATTATTTTGAAGGCATCTTTGCTCTACAGCATTTCTCTGCATGTGCCTAAAACTTCTGCGCAGTACTGCGTGTGTAGAAATTTAATGTGTTTGGTGTACCCAAATAGAACTGTATAAACACTGGCACTGTTCTGTTTTAGAGAAGAAGTAGGCTTGTGTGATATTATATTGATTTTCCCCTGATTTGCGGCTTTTTCGCGAATTTAAAATATCACGACAAACGATTTCGCTGTCCAGAACCGTTAACCTAAGAAAGACAGCGAAGCGAGCATGTATGTAATCACTTTTTAATTATCATCACCATTAATATTATTTGTCATTATTAGTGTTAGAATATAAGTGTTAGAGCTGACACTTTGTTGTAGGCATATTTAATATATACTCTTTCAGCCGAAAACCAAAAGAGCCGTTTTTAATCATTTTCGGACGGGATATTTTTTTAAAAGCTGATGTTAAATATATACTTGTCTAATGTTAGCTAAGACGAACACACACTGATAGATTTCATTTCACGTTAATGAACTCAAAACATATAATATGATATAAACCTCACTGGATATCATGGCTATATAATATCGTGTAGGGATGATAATACTGATATATCCCACAAGCTTAATATGAAGCCTGTAGCAGCACAGCGAGCATCAATGATTGCCTCGGCAGCTGCACAGAGGAAAGAACATGAGGAGCCAAAAAACAGATGCTTCACTGTAGGGATGAAAAAATTTCTTGACTAGTAGTGGCCACATCTTTGCTTCTCATTTGCATAAAGCTTCACGCTTTTTTTTTCTCTCCTCACTCCACTTCCTGTTCCGAGCTTTTGAAAATGAACGACTTTCGGCCGTGTCGCGTAACTGCAGCTGTACGATTCTGTACGATCTTCCTTTCTTTGGTCGCGTCTCCTTTACTGTGAAGCTCGGATGCTCACGAGGCTGAACCTACTCACCTATAGCTCTTACAAACCAATCCTAAGGTCAGCAGCCGAGACTAAACTCGTGAACCTCTTTATGCTTGCGCTCGGTGCCGTGAAGAACAACGAGCTTCGCTTCACGGGGGTTGAAATACGCGCTCATGGAATTCAAAGCATCGGGATTCGAGAGAGCGTCCGAGCTGCCTGACCTCCAAGCTTTTCTCCTCGCATCTCCGTTCCTCCTCTTCTCGCGGCGAAGCCTCGGCCAAGCACCGGGCTCTCTGTGCCTTCTGTTCCTTCCAAATGAGCTTAATTGCTGTGTGGCTGATAAACGCATGATTTGAGCATGAATACAGCGTGAGTTGCTGGCGCATCAGCTCTGAGCAAATACAAACCATGAAATGTTTGCTTAACACACACACACACACACACACAAAAAATAAAAACAAAACGAAAACACAAAAAACACATATTTCTCCACATAGCCGTTTGCTTTTTTTTTTTTTTTTTTTCATCGTTGTTCAGATTAAACGAAGCTGCGTCGAATTTGTATTCCACACACACCAGGAGAAAAAAAATAAACATCTGCTTGGAACTGATTACACTAATCTAATCTCTTTACCTAAGCTACCAGTGGATAGAATTAGTGCCAGCTTTCTGAAAACATGACGCAGCACTGTTTATCCAAGTCAAAACTATTTACATGGAATTAGATTGCGTGTGTAAGTGCTAAATGAGCAGTGTGGGATGGAATCACCTCCTGCGGAATGTTCCAGGCCATGTAGACGTGGCTCTTAAACTCGTCCATCCACACCTCGGCTACTCTCAGGGCGTTACGGCGCACGTGTGCGGTCAGGTCCTCGGTGTACGGCTTGTGGGCGCGCTCGATATGGGCGATACGGGCACAGGGCAGAACCTCCACGCTGCCACCACACTGCCACACCTACACACACACACACAGATACCACATATCACTTACATGACAAATAGACAATCTGGTCATAACCTTTTCTTAAAGGATGTAGTCGATAGTATCTAGGCTTTCTGATCTGAGCCGTATGTCCCATTGTGTTTTATTCTTTATATTTTGTACAAAAACTATTTCCACTACCTAGTTTAGCATAGATTAGTTTTTTTTTTTTTAAATATATATATATATATATATATTTTGTGTCCATCTTTATCCAGATGTTCCACAGCAATGTTTAATACTGAAACCTTCACTCCAGTTTCTCCCAATGAAGAAACGATGACATTTCTTTTATGTGTATCTTCCCCTTTTCAGCACGTCCTGGCACTAGCATCTCATCTCATCTCATCTCATCTCATCAGCTTACTCCCAGCCGTGTACGATTTCATTCGATGTAATTGACTGAGACTCCTGGACTGGCATGTCGTGTGGACTAGCCAGGCAGAACTTTGTGCTCCTATCCTCCTGTACCTTCTGTATAATAAAGAGTGCTGCAGCTGGGACGCGACTGGAGAGCTGAGATGCAGAGTGTGTAGTGTGAGATTGAGTGTTACGGCTGCCCAACCCTCAGCGCTTCCTCGGCTACATACTGATATAACACACACGCTGAGACACACTGAGAGAAGTCACACAAGAGAAAGTCTCAGAAAGTACCACCGCAAAGTTCTTGTCAGGCAGGAAACTTTTAACTACAAACCGCACTTCGGAGGTGTAAAATGATCAGTGTATCACATAGTGTTTCTTAAATACAGCCAAATGTATCCAGTATTTTCTATTATAAGATTACAATAAGCCGAATAGAAGAATATTAATCCTATTATTCTATCAGTAGATAATTTTGCTTCTTTCTAGAAATAAATACTAAGATTTGCAAAATTATCTGCCATTAGAACAAGACTATTTCAAGCTTGAAATTAGTCACAATAGCTAGAAATAATTGCTTAATAATTGTATATTTGGTTTGTTGCAATCTTATATTAGGAAATACTAGCCAAATTTGACTACATTCAAGATAGTTTCACTTGCTAAGATGCCATTTTTGCTTTAGTTTCTAGAAAACACCGGGTGATTAAGTGAACAGCAGAATTCAAGAAAACAAACATGAAAATACATTGAGTATGGATTTACAATACTAAACTGTAAATCACAAGAGAAAAAAAAAAAAAAAAAAGCATGGTGGTCAAGTCTTGGGGTCGCGGAAAATTCATAATGTCAATGTTTGGGTTTGCTTGCACAAAGAATTTGGGAATCCCTGCTGACTGGAGTGCAGGTTGTAATGATATGAAAACAAAAAGCGGCCCACACGACATAACTAAAATAAGACCCCTTGTGAGTTCACCTCAGATCCAGACGGGGGTCACAAGAAAACTTTACCATCTATTACATATAATGTATTTCTATGCATAGACTTGCTTTATGGTAGGGGCACGTTCGCCTCGCACCTCCAGGGATGGTGGATCGGATCCCGCCTCTGCCCTGTGTGCATGTTCTCCCCGTGCTTCGGGGGTTTTCTCCGGGTACTCCGGTTTCCTCCCCCAGTCCAAAGACATGCTCTGTAGGCTGACTGGCATTTCCAAATTATCCGTAGTGTGTGAATGGGTGTGTGAATGTGTGTGATTGTGCCCTGCGACGGGTTGGAACCCCGTCCAGGGTGTCCCCCGCCTTGTGCCCCGAGTTCCCTGGGATAGGCTCCGGACTCCCCCATGACCCTGTGTAGGATAAGCAGTATGGAAAATGGATGGATGGATAGAATTACAAGCCTTCGTTCCATTTTCTGTCTTAAGCCCATTTCACACCAGACCACAGCGGCACCACATCCAACAAGAGCCATTTTCAAGCTCTTAAAATGAGGTCACCAGGCAGTAGCCCTGCTGTAACCCCCGTAGCCCTTTCCGGCTCATAATCTAGCTTGCCAGTTTTAACAGCAAAGATTAGCTTGGTTTCGCAATATTGATTTTTCAGAAGAGGGAAAAAAAAACACTCTCTTGGAAAAAATAGAGTTATGAAATAGCTGTAGTTCGGGAGAAAGACCACACCTGAAGCCCTGCCTTCGTCTTAGTCCTACAGATTCACATCTCATTCTCTACTAGTGACGAAGGTTTACGCACGCACCACCTCCCCGCCTCCTCCATACTATTAACAGCTCCTACTCAGGACTCGTCAGTGGGAGGTCTGGCTTTTTAGTGCAAAGCTGAAGACAACCAGAAGTCCAGCCCAAGTTCTGACAGTTCTCCTGGCATTAGAACAGGATTGTGTGATGCAATTCAGGTGAATTGTAATTCAAATGAAATATTAACATTAATTGTTCTCCTGACTCTAGCCTGTCTCACGTCTTTTAAATTGTCCTTTAAGGAAAAGGGTTCAGAATATGGCACAATTTCATGTTTTTCTGAAATATTTGTTGATATTTGAAATATACATAGATAGAACAGACAAAAATACAAGAGGCCACATCTTGGTTAAAGCATGGTGAGGTGTCTATGCCGCAATGTGTGTGTGTGTGTGTGTGTGTGTGTGTGTGTGTGTGTGTGTGTGTGCGTGTGTGTGTGTGTGTGTGTGTGTGTGTGTGTGCGAGTACTCGGCATGCGGCCAGGTCTAAAGAGAGATCTGTTCTACTCTCTGACTAAACAGGGAGCTTCTGTCACTCAGCATTTACTCCCAAACCTTAATTCAATCAAGTTTATTGCACCGTGTCAATACTGATTCCAAACAACATCAGTTCATATATAGTGAAGTGTCATTCATTCATTTTGCTTGATCGAGCACATACAACAGTACTCAAGACGAAACCTTGTGCTGAGACTCTGCACAATGTCGACGCTGCACTGATTTCCAGACGTGTGAATCAGCGAGTCGATTCGATTCACGATTCACCGATTTTCAGTCTGACTCGAAAGCAATTTTTTTTTTTTGTGAATCAGGAATGATCCTATTCGATTCAATACTCTGAGAAGTGATTCATTTCAGTGATTCACGCTGACTCACTTTGCCTCGTTCTCTCTCTCCAACAATGATTCAGCGCCAGTTACTCACATGGACTTTCGTAAGAACAACTTTCGGTGTATTTTGGGATACGGGGAGTAAAGTCTCAAAAGTCTTCTATGACATTGAGGTTCGGAGAGTTTTGCAGGCCAGTCAGTGTCCCCTGGTGTTCCATCGGGTTTGTCTGACACGTCACACACAGATTTGTCCATCTGACAGCATCATCCCGCACCATGCAGTATCGGTGTTTTGTGTTCTGCTTGTACATGAATCACAAAAAGCAAACCTCAGAGTCAAACAAGATTAACCCTTCCATGCATAGTGTCCACACTTATGGACAGTCAAATTAAGGCTTTTTTTTTCTTCATATTTTAGGAACATAGAAGATGTAAAGCACCTCCAAATTACTGTAATTACTGTATAAATTATTATCCAGATTTCTGTTACTCTCTGTCCCCAGTATATCTTTACGAAGCTTATAAGTATAATTAAAAAACAAAACAAAACACAACTCATAGTTGTGCCAGACTCAACGCTTTAGATATTTAAAAGATAATTGGGTTTTTTGATGATTTTTTTTTCTACCTCCTTTAAATGTGTAAATTTTGTACATTTCAAGTATATTGCTATTGAAAAAAAAAAAAAAAAAACTGTATACAAAATTGTTTACAAAAACAGAATATTTTTTGCATTTTAGTTATAATGTTTGATCTTTTTTCACTCATGACATTCCTACACATGGACAATCCATTTACTTTTTAATATAAGTGATATTTAGTGAAAGTCAACGTCCATGTGTCATACAGTATGTCATGTAATTCCAAGGAATTTAAAAAACAAAGTCATCTAAAGAAGCTGAAATGCATGAAATGGTTAATCAAAAAAATGTAAAAAGTGATCAATCAAGCGATGTAACGTGTTTACAAAAAGGAGGTTGTCGTAGTGTGATTTGGGGCGTGTCAAGAGGGAGGGCGTTGAGAAATCCAATCTACATTTTTGGAGAGTCACAGCTGGACCCAAAAACAGATGAGAACCACTGATTTTTTATTTTTTTTAAAAGGGTAGATAGTAATAGACAGAACTGATGAACTGATTCCCCCCCCCCCATTTTCTCTCTAATTTCTAATTTCTTGGCCAATTCCTACCCACGATTTAGCTCTCCTATATCATACGACAGCTACCAACAGGTGAGGCGAAGGCGAACACGTGTTTCTTCGGAGACACATGAAGCATCTTTTCACACTGCTGCTCATGCTGCATCACAGGGCGGCGTAACACCCACGGAGGAAAGCTCTATCCGCCCTCTTCCGCATACATGAGCTCACAGACACCCACGATTGGCTAGTAACGGTGTGATTGACAGGGGAGAGAGAGAAAGAGCACCATCCCAGGGAACATGGCAGATTTTGCTCCCTCGGCTCTGGGATTCCAGCTCACGCTCTCCAGGCGATAGGGCGAACGCTTTTCCGTGTATAGACTTTGTGCAAAATGGAGCTGCTAATACAATTTGTTTTATCTCTTCAGAAGTACGCTCCTTTGCTCCCAGCTCACGTCTCGTCTGTGAAAGCTCCAGCATGTTAACCCCAAACCCGAGACCAAAGCACACGGCAGGGAGAGCCACTTTACTCAGCATCATCGCCCACAAAGACGACATGACAAGAGCAGCGGCATCTGTCCCTGATTGCGCAGAAGCTCTAAATCATCGTGTCGCTGCTTCATCAGCAGTCAGTGAACCCTTTACCCTCAGACTGTGAGAGCACGAGAGGTGAAAAGAGAAATAAAAATAAAAAAAAAAGAGAGAGAGGGTGATAAGAAGGATGAGGGAAAAGGAATAAAGAGGGCAAGGCCTCACACAGAGCTGTTTATTGTCCTTCGGACACTGGTGCTGGAAATAAAAATACCCATGACCCTCTTTTTTTTTCTTCCCAAGAGGAAGTCTGGCACTATAATATCTACACACACACACACACACACAATAAAAGTTTCATCCAACAACACGGGGGCATCTGTGAGATCTGATTTATTTGGGACAGACAGTTAACAAGGATGTCAATAGTAATTCTACAGAATTTGATGAAAATTCTGCTCACTTTCCGCTGAAATAATCACTAGTAAGTGGCTCATAGAAGCCGAATACAAGAAAAGTCCCTGAAACAGTCACAGAAACATTTAACTCTCAGGATGAGGGTCACCTTCCTACTGCAAACATGCTGCCTATTGCTGCTTTCAGGACGATCATCAGGGAATTTGGGTCCACTGTGTTGACTTTCTTTTTGTGACTGCTGATACAATCAAAACGATTCAATTTCCATTTATACACAAAGCGAGCTGAAGAACAAAAAAAAAAAAAAAAAAAAAAAAAAAAAAAAAAAAAAAACCACCATGCTCCCACCGGAAAGCAATCAGCAGGCCATTATCGAGAAAAAGAAATCGTAAAAGTGTGTCATTCGGGGTGGGAATACTGCCAACAGGAGCCACATCACCCTCCTCCTCCTCCTCCTCCTCCTGCTCTTTTTTAGAGTGATTGATGATTACACTGTTGCTTGCAGTGAAAAGCAACACTGAGTGGCTCCAGGATCAGCAGAACCTGATTATTATGGAATCTGATATGAGTATTTGCAGCGCTCTGGTTCGTAACGCTTTCTGGCTATCTATTATTAGCTCTCCTAAGGGATTCGGACAACTCGTCTTACCCTTCTGATCGAGCGTTCAGGTCGGAGTTAAAGAACATCTTCAGATGAATATATTACAGCCTGCGCAGAAAAAGCAAGAAAACAAAATGATGAAATTAAGTTGAAACTGAGGCAATGTGCTGCTTTTTTTTTTTTTTTTATCTCCAAGCAACAGTTTAGATTTTATCAAACCCAGACTGATATCTGATTTCATTCCGCAATGACTAGCACAGCGTAAAAGGATAAACCTACACGCACAGTGTGAGAAATAACGCTGCCAGAAAAGATTCTTTAGAGTGACGATAGAGAGGAACCCTTTATTTTGGGTTCTGAAATCACCTCCTTGATGGATCTTTCACCATTTTTGTTGCTGATATAGAACTCCACCATAAATGTTAGCGTTCTGTAGTAACGTTCTGCAACTTTTACTCATAATAATAAGAAATGCTTCAGTATTGCGTGATGGTGCAGTGGGCAACGTTGCTGCCTCACAGCTCCGGCGTCCACAGGTTGATCCTGAGCTCGGGTAACTGTTTGTCTGGAGTTTTTGCATGTTCTCACCGCTTTGCATGGACGTCCTCCGGCTTTTCCGGTTTCCTCCTAACTCTCTGAACGTGCCGGATGGGTTGGTTATACTGAATTGCCCCTAAATTGTGTGTGTGAGGGTGTGCCTTATGATGCACTGGTGTCCCATCCAGGATGTATTCCCACCTCATGCACAGTGGTCCTGGGATAGACTCTGGATCCACTGTGACCCTGACCAGGATGAAGATGAATGAATGAAATCCCTGTCATTAAACATTTTTCCCAACATAAATACGGTCAAAGAATTACTCTAACACACCTACGCACATGGGGAACACTTTGTTCTTCCTCTCTCAGAAGTCTCTGTCATTTTTTTTTTTTCAGTATACAGTACCGTGCAAAAGTTTTAGGCACATGCAAAGAAATGCTGTAGAACAAAGATACCTTCAAAATAATGAAATTAAATGTTTCTACATTTAAAAAGAAAAAATACTGTAACGAGCAGTAAACTGTATTAAATGATACAAAGTCAATATTTGGTGTGACAAAAAAATTAAAATAGTAGTCTCCGGTACAATTAGTGCAGTTTTATAAGGAAATGAGCTGGTAAGATTTATTGAGCATCATACGTAATCTGCTGCTTTCTTTAATGACATACAGACATTTTCCTGTAACATTTAATTTTGTGCTAAAAAACTAATGTTTGGGAATCTAAAATGTTTTTTGTACTGACTTGATAATGTAGACGTCATAAAATAAAAAAATCTATAACAAAGTTTGTACTAAAAAAAATAGGGCGCCTAAAACGTTTGCACAGTACTCTATGTACGATGGTGAGTCAAATTAAAACCTTCATTTTTTTTCTTATTTTGTATTGTTTATGTCATAAAAGTGCATAATATGTCTACATAATCTGCATTCTGTTCAAGTTGTTCCAGCACTTAACAAGTGTCCAGTTTCCTCTAGAAAGAAATTCGATTCGATTCTAATTTACATAATACTTTTAAGGTTTTCATTGAACGTACCCTCATATACTATCGGGGCTATATGTGCTGAATTATTTCCTGTTACAGATACGACATGCTGCTTTAACAAAATGTTATGATTTTTTTCTCGCCTATGACTCCATTTGAGTCAGAATCAGATTGAAATCGATTCTTTTGGTTGTTGTTAATTAGTTTCCTACAGTTTCCTACACTGAACATAACTATTAAACAAACCAAAAGGCAAAAGACCACAACAGCAACATTGCACAGGGGGTAAGTGTGAGGGGGCGGGGCTTGAAACGTGCTCATAAAACTCTTTTATTCGTTGTTCACAGCTGAGCGCTGGGAATAAATGAGTCAATAAATATTGACTCATTTATGCATGCCATATTTCTGCAGCACTTCAGCTTTGTTCTTTGGCACAAAAAAAAAAAAAAAAGCTTCCCATAACCTACAGTACAACACATTTGCTTCACTCCCTGGTTTTGGACTGAATCAGGGTTCCATTATTTCTTACTGCTAATGTTCACATAGTTTTGGCCGAATGCTGTGTTCTTACCTCACTAAAGGAACGGCACTGAGGAAATAAACGCACCAGGATTAGATTGAATCGGACTAATCCCTGCATATACAAAGTGGCTTTAATGTTGTAGTTTACCCAGCGGCACTCTATCTTCCCCACTCGCGCCCAGACGTACCAGCCGCAATCAGACATGCAACAGAAATCAGTTTGATAAGTCGCTCCTCTGCGTCCTGCCAAAAGCAGTGGAGATCATTATTGTTGTTAATCTGTCAGGAGAGAGGCCATTATCTTCATTAGTTGTGGTCCGCAGAAAGAGAGAGAGAGAAAGAGAGATCATCACTCACCCTGACGCCCAGCTCCACATTCTCGCCGCCATAGATTTCCAAGCCTTCGTCCAGCAGCCCGATTTCCTCAAAGTACTTCCTGTCTACGACGAAGCAGCCAATCAGAGCAGGACTCCTGAAGAGAAACACGCAGCAAGTTTTCTTTTAATAAATAAAGTTGTCAAGTTGCTGTCGTATAAGAGCAATAAAACGAAATAAATCTAAATAATTGGTTTCAGATTGTTTTGAGATGCTAAGGCATAATTATGATCTTTCTCATGATTAAAATTTATTAAATGGTTTTATCTTATCTTAGTAGGTGATAATCTACTTGCATAAACACTGCCCTGAATCTTGTCCCAAATTTCATATTCATTACACAAAACAAACATGATATTTTACTCCTATTAAAGAAATTCAGAATTTTCCAGAGACACTCTTAATAAACCAGTTTGTACATTTTTTGCACGTTATTATTATTTTTTTAATTACAAACTTTAGACTTTTCTAAAACTGAAAATAATATACAGTACTGTGCAAAAGTTTTAGGCAGGTGTGAAAAAATGCTGTAAAGTAAGAATGCTTTCAAAAATAGACGTGTTTATAGTTTATATTTATCAATTAACCAAATGCAAAGTGAGTGAACAGAAGAAACATCTACATCAAATCTATATTTGGTGTGACCACCCTTTGCCTTCATTTCATCATTCATCAATTCTTCTAGGTACACTTGCACACAGTTCTCGGCAGGTAGGTTGGCCAAAACATCTTGGATAACTAACCACATTTCTTCTGTGGATTTAGGCAGCCTCAGTTGCTTCTCTCTCTACATGTAAACCCAGACAGACTCGATGATGTTGAGATCAGGGCTCTGTGGGGGCCGTACCATCACTACCAGGACTCCTTGTTCTTCTTTACGCTGAAGATAGTTCTTAATGACTTTCGCTGTATGTTTGGGGTCGTTGTGATGCTGCAGAATAAATTTGGGGCCAATCAGATGCCTCCCTGATGGTACTGCATGACGGATAAGTATCTGCCTGTACTTCTCAGCATTGAGAAGACCACTAATTCTGACCAAATCCCCAATCCCAAACTTGCAAGGAACCTCCACCATGCTTCACTGATGCCTGCAGACACTCATTCGTGTACCGCTCTCCAGCCCTTCAGCAAACAAACGGCCTTCTACTGCAGCCAAATATGTCAGGTTTTGACTCATCAGTCCAGATCACCTGCTGCCATTTTTCTGCTCTCGAGTTCTAGTGTTTTCGTGCATTGGCCTTGTTTCCACATCGGTGGTAGGCCTTTTTGGCCGCAAGTCTTCCAGAAGGCCACTTCTGACCAGACTCTGGACAGTACATGGGTATAACAGGGTCCCACTGGTTTCTGCCAAGTCTGAGCTGATGGCACTGCTGGACGTCTTCCGATTGCGAAGGGGAGTAAGCCTGATATCTCTTTCATCTGCTGCAGTAAGTTTCCTTGGCCGACCGTTGCGTCTACGGTCCTCAACGTTGCCTGTTTCTTTGTGCTTCTTCAAAAAAGCTTGGACAGATCATCTGATGCAATCTGATTGCTGATGCAGTATAACTACCTTCTGTCTTGTTGCTGTGCTCAGTCTTGAAATGGTGTATGACTTTTGACAGTAAAATCTCTTCAGCAACCTCACATTGTTAGCTGAGTTTGGCTGCTCCTCACCCAGTTTCATTCCTCCTACACAGCTGTTTCAGTTTCAGTTAATGATTGTGTTTGAACCTACATATTGAATTGATGATCATTAGCACCTGTTTGGTATAATTGTTTAATCATACACCTGACTATATGCCTACAAACTTTGCGCAAATGTACCTAGAAGAATTGATGCTGTTTTGAAGATAAAGGGTGGTCACACCAAATATAGATTCAGTGTAGATTTTTCTTCTGTTCACTCACTTTGCATTTTGTTAATTGATAAATATAAACTATTAACGTCTATTTTTGAAAGCATTCTTACTTTATTTATAACATTTTTTCACACCTGCCTAAAACTTTTGTACAGTACTGTAAATTAAAAAATAAATATAAATTTTTCATTTTTATTTTTTATTTTTCAGTGGTAAATAATTTATTTTTGCAGACAATAAATACAAGTTAGAAACTTTTCAACTCATATATCATAATATACAATATATTGTGTATCGTAGAAATGTCTCATACAATATATTTTTTAAATCATTTTTATCATATCGTCCACCCTTAATAACTAAAAGCTAAAGGTAGGTGTGAGTACGCAGCATGCTACCTGATTGGAGAGGTGGTGTTGTTCAGGTTCCACCAGGACTTGGGTGGGTTCAGGTAGCGACACCACAGTTCCCAATCGAAGCCCTGAGCAGACAGCGGATACTCCTCCACCTCAAAAGTGTCGTATTTAATGTTGTCGAACGATGGTGAGATGATCCGCGTCCGGTCCTCCTTGATCCGCTGGAGAATCGGCTCAGCCCTGAAGACAATGGCAAAAACATATATCTATTAGCAACTGACACCTGAAGATATCCATTACATCTATCCCATTAATTATATAGATATACTATACTAGATATATGTATAGATATACTTTATAACACAGAGCTGTTGAATAGTATTGGTCAGAAGGTGTTGATTAATTTTCTATAACAGCATCTCTAACAGTAGTGCACTTGCAAATCACAGGTTTGCATTAACGCGCTCAATATAATACATCTTCGTTTCTACGAGGGACTTACGAGGGACTTGTTTAAATGGATTTTTAAAAATGTGCTTTTATTTAACAAAGAAAACATGGAACTGTTAGGGGTGTAACAATGTGTCATGTTACAATAAAATCAGATGATATGCATCGTGGACATCAGCATTCTATTAATTATTCATCTAATTATGCAACTGCCCTGTTGGAACACCAGAGGTCCCAATCCGAGTAATCTGTGGCCCCATTATACTGTTAAAAATAGCTCTTCGGTAGCCTTCAAATGACACCAGCCCCTCGATGCTGTGATCTACGTTGCACGAGAGAATGTCGTGGAAGTTGGCCATTTTAGCTGTCTTTGGAGCTCTATTTAGACCTCTAAATAGTGCTTTGTACCAGTCAGAATGTTTTCTTGGAAACAAGCAGTGTTTTTTTGTCTTATTAAATTCATGAGAAAGAAAAAAGATATGGTGAGGGAATGACTGTATATAGTTGCTATAACATAAGTGATAACAGGAAGTTGTTTAAAACAGACAAAAAGAGCATGCTCTTTTTTAATGCGTGAGTAAACTGCTGTTGAATAAGAGGAATAAAACATTTCAGAATGTACTGTTATTGGAAAATATTCAACTTCGCATTGGTGACAGCAACTCTAACAAATCCTGCCATTGATTAATTTCCTATAATACAATGTCATGTTGTGTTCCATACACATCACAGATGAACAGTTCCGCATCTGAATTTAGGACATCATTTTAGGACTGGCTCACGGATCACTTTGAAGCTCATTAAAGAAATATTCTGGATATTGCTCCATCTGTGCTGACATTTCTGGGTCAGGTTGTTAAGCGAGTAATGGCAGCGGGCCGCGTGAGCTGTGGAATGTGATTGCAATGATGATGTGGATGTGGACGGGGGGGTGGGGACGGACTCAATCGTGTTTTGTCTGCGGTGTGAGACACCTGGACGCGTTCCACAGATCAAAGGGATTCGGTTAATCCTAAACGACAGCGCAGATGTTTCATCCCACGTGTTCGAGTGCACCTCCATAACACTCTTCATGACACACCTGCTTTCTAGCAAACAATGTGCATTCCGGAAAGGTGTTATTTCAGGATTAAAGTCTACGTGAAATGGCTTCTTAGCTGGGGTTTGATTCTGCAGGTTGAAATATTTCCCTCTGAAACGGCGACAACGTGTTGAAGTGATGGAGTGAATTACACACCAGCTAACAGCGTTTGAGATACGATCACACCTCCCCCTGTCATGGAACCGCCACCGTGTACAAATTCCTCCATCAAATAAAGTCCATCTATTTTTTCCTCTTGGTTGGAAAAGTGAATACTGAACAGCCCAAAACACTCTAACAAATCATGTTTACTGTTAACAAACTAACAAGCTACTACTGTACAGCAAGACCCGACTCTTGAGGGGCGGGGAATACTGTATAAGCATTTAATTGGATGATCCAGTAAAGATATACTGTATGTCTAGATATGAATCATCAAAGATGATTTTTTTTTTCCCTCTGGAAGTGACGAACTAAAAAATTTAAACGAGAAAATTTATTTATTTTTTGTCTTTTTTTTTTTTTTTTTAAGATATAGTGCTATACTGATGTCCATAACACTAAGGGACTGGCACGAAAAGCTCTGAAGTTGAATTTCAGGGGCATAATGCTTGTTTTTTTTTTTTGGTGCAGACCAAAAAAGAGCGTCTGATCGAAGTGGTCTTGTTCATACGGCAAAATAGCGATTCGACTCTGAATCGACTCAGCTGCTGGAAATGAATCGAACATGATGTACAATTTTTGTAGCAGGTTTGTTTTGTAGGTTTGTTTGTTTGTTTGTTTGTTTTTGTATATACAGTATCCGAGGTGCTAAACTAAGCCTTGAGGAGAGAACTGAGACAAAGCGCAGAGCTGCAGCGCTGCACAAACGCAATGTGTTCTAGAGATCTGAGCCAATGAACAACAAGAGTCAATACACACTGCATGTTATAGTAATTTTTATTCATTCATTCATTCATCAACCAGCTTGTGTAATGTCTTTTGCGATTTCTACACACACTTGGTAAAGGTTTTCCCATCGCTGTATTTCTGACCGATCGATGAACGGGTTTTACGAGGACATTTGAAGTCCTACACGCCCCTCAGTCAACGTTTTCGCTTTTACTTTTGTTTTTTGTTTCATTTAAGTGTGTGCAGTGTGAAACCAAAACCTAACTAAGAAGTGCTTGGTTCAGTTTCTCTAATAAACTTTTTTTTTTTTTAATATAAAAATCAGATTTATATTAAAGACATGACAATAGAAGGCAGGTTAAAACATTCTGACTCTATTTGAATAAAATGTATAGAATTTATATTATTACTAGTGAATGAGATGAAGATTTGATATATCAGTGTTCACAACGAACCCTACGGCTGTTTTGCAATTTAAAAAAAAAATGGGATATGCTGATCGTAAAAATTCACTGATGTGGATTTTTATAGTCGACACATAGTCACGTTTCATTTACAAAAACATATAAGCTACTGAATATTTCGGTAATCGGTGGATTTGTTGAAATAGGCAAAAGGCTTTTCAATTAAAACAAACCTGACACAGAAATGTCAGCACAGATGGAGCAAAATCTAAAATATTTCTTTAACGAGCTCCAAAAATAATAGAAAAAGTTGTAAGGAGTGAACAGAACATGAGGGTTCATGATATTCACTTTCTCAGACAGAGTTCCTCGTTACCCACCAGCCAGTGTTAAACTCCACGTGGGCGTCGAACAGGGCCACCACGGGGGCAGTCGCAGCCCTCCAGCCGCTCACACGGGACCGGATCAGACCCTCCTGCTTGTGGTGCCGCACCATCTTTATAAAGCCTGGACGTTTAGCGTTCGTCTCTTCTACAAAGTCCTGCAGCTTCTCTTTCAACTCCTCTAGAGAGACAGACAGAGAGACAGACAGATGAGCATTATATCAGTTTAGTATTACTAGGTATTTAATATTCCTCCCTCTTAAGTGCTCAAACTGCAAGTCCAGTCTCTTGGACTCTTTGTACCAGAGGACGGAAAACGGAACACGCGCCTGTTTTGGTGGTGCCCGTGTTCGGCATTGAATTTATTTGTGATGTCACACGCCATAGTAGTGGTTAATGACACTCAGGGCTTTAAGAATTTGCCGTTTTTCATAAATATAATTACACTTTCATTGTGGAAGTTGTATACGGTGTTATACTATCCAAAAAAAACTTTAGTTGTGCTGTCCGTTTTATCTCTGTACCAGTGTTATTGTGGAGAGGTGTGAATTATTTGCCCAGCACGGGGCTCACACCCCTCCCCTTTCCCATCACCCTGCTCACCAGCAGCTATGTAAACACAGAGTCACGGTACTCTACACACAGTAACCCAATACTGTCCCGATTAATCCTGTAACACACTCGTGGTGACGAAATAATTCACTCGTTTGTACTGATTGAAAATGTCCGATCAGTCGATTTAAATCCCGGCGGCGGAACGGAACGCCAGTGTACTGCGAGAAAGGGTTAAAGTGACTATTAAGATCTCATGTGTGCAACGATTTCTTAAAAACAGAAAAGCAACAAAATAAAAGGAGAAAAAAAAAAACTAACATTTAAAAATAAACGGTATATCAAAGATATCTTTGCATCTGCAGGAAAATGAAATCCAGCAGGCTTCAGATTAAAATGTGTAACTGTGGAAAAAAATAAAAAATGTAAGCAGTATGTTGAAATTTGAAGCTGTATTGTTGATGCACTCAATCTTTTCTGATGGTTTATGAGATGGTGTGCAGCATGCCATCGCCCTGTCGTGCACTCTAACTACGGCTGATTGACGATAGTAAATCCCTTGTGGGTCTGAGGAGGTAAAGAAAGGGGCGGGGTCACGTCATTAGGCAGAACAAGACACCAAAAGCTGGTTATGAGTCGGGGGGGCTCAAATCCTGCCTCCGCCCTGTGTGCGCGGAGTTTGCATGTTCTCCCCGTGCTTCAGGGGTTTCCTCCAGGTACTCCGGTTTCCTCCCCATGTCCAAAGACACGTGTTGTAGGCTGATTGGCATTTCCAAATTGTCCATTGTGTGAGTGAGGGTTGGTACCCCATCCAGGGCGTCCCCCGGCCTATGCCCCGAGTTCCCTGGTATAGGCACCAGGCTCCCCCTCGACCCTGTGTAGGATAAGCGGTATGGAAGATGGATGGATGGTTGTGACTCGGCTGTAGCCGGTATTCATGAAGATCAGCATAATTTTTTTAATTATTTTTTATAAATGACTTGTTAACAAGTTTAGTAAGAAGTAAGTTAGTAGTAAGAAGCTATTATCTGTAACTTGTCTTATTATAAAATTCAAGTATATAAACTACACATGCATGTCCTCTGTGTTGAACAGCGGAGATACTTATTGAATTTTTGTTCAGTGAAGTAAACAACGTGTTTCATTTTCTTAATTTACCGTTCATGTTTGAAACGGAACATTACAACACGATTTATTTTTGTTGCGTTTAAAGCTTTAGACACAACAGAGGCTAAGTGGGAATGACAAGTGACATCAGCGTCCTACCCAGAATTATCCCCGCCTATTCTGAAAGTCCACGCAGACGCTGGAAATTCACCAGTTACCAATTATTCGGTGGTCGTACCGCGGAGCAGCGTTAACTTCATTAAAAAGCAATCACGCATTTGAGCTCCCCGAGGCTTTCCATTTCACATTCATCAAAATCTCCTGCTTTAATGACGCTCTGATTCTCACACGCCGACTCCCCGATGAGCCGATTCATTAAATCAGGTGTGTTAAATTAGTGGATTATAAATAATGAAAATGTGGTCAATATAAGGAGCTGTTATCAGTTTTCAGTTAAACTAGACGCCAATAACGGTGCGCTTCGCTGCATGACTTCATACTCTGGGGATACTTCAAAAAAATCTATAATAAAAACACCAAACACTGAATTAATGATTTAATCAAATGGTCGCACTGAACTGTGAAATTGTTTTAAAAAGGCATTTTATGAATATGACTGGCCAAAAAAAAAAAAAAAACACTCAGTGTCATGCTGTTACAGGAAAATAATCAACGTCTCAGTGATGTGATGAAGTTACGAGCTACCGATACTAACCTGAAGTGGATTATTTTCCTGTAACAGCACGCCCCGCCCGAAGTGTTTTATTCCTTTTACACCGCAGTGATTTACCAGCTTTTACATTTGTGTCTTTAAAATGAAAGAACAGCACATCATACTTTTATCCATTTATAGTTACATTTAATGTTGTGGAACATCAATGAAACAAGTTACATGAACGTCTGCTTAGAGAAAACTGTACAATATCAAAAATGACACATTTTTATTAAAAGCTGTTAATGTTGAGCATCTGACTTAAACCTCCCTGTGTACACTTTCTTTCTTTCTTTTTTCTTTCTTAATTTTTTCCTTCCTTCTTTGCTTCCCTTCTTTCGTTCACTTTCTCCCTTCCTTCCTTCCATCCTTTCGTCATCTCTTTTTTCTTCCTCTATTTCCTTCCTTCCCCACTTTCTTTATCTTTCTTTCTTCCTCTATTTCCTTCCTTCCTTTCTTCCTTCCTTCTGCTATTTCCTTCCTTACCTTCCCTCCCCACTTACTTTTTCTTTCTTTCTTTCTTTCTTTCTTTCTTTCTCTTCCTTCCACACTTTCTTTCTTTATTTCTTTCTCCATCTCTATCTTCCTCTATTTCCTTCCTTCCTTCTTTCATTCTTTCCTTCCTTCCTTCACCACTTTCTTTCTTTGTCTATTTTTTCTTTCATTCTTTTCTCCATTCCCATTCCCACTTTCTTTCTTTGTCTATTTTTCCTTCCTTCCTCCCAGTTTGAGGCCTCCTGTGCCATTCTTGGATTCACACACACACACACACACACACACACACACACACACACACACACACACACACACACACACACACACACACACACACACACTCTCTCTCTCTCTCCTGTGTGCATTATCCTTGAGCAAACCATGCTCGTCATTGATCAGTGAGAAGGTGCAATTGCATGAGGGAACGTGAACAGAATTGCTGCAGGCCATTTTTTTTTCTTTTTTTCTTTTACACAAAGTTTGCTATGAGCTTCTCCAGCTTCTTGCTCTTTCACAATTGCATTAAAGCCTGTCTTCTCGTGCTGCCCTGATTTATACCACGCCACTGTCCTCTCCTGCTTCCAGCCTCACAGGGAAAGAGAGAATCATTTCCTCTGTACGCCTCAGAGCCGGAGTGTGAGGCAGGACTCGAGTCCTGGAGGGCCGAAACACTGCACAGTTTATCTTCCTACCTCGTTTAAAACACCTAAATCAACCAATCAACTCATTACCCGGCCTTTAATGGGCTGAATTTGGTCTGTTAAAAGCGCAAAAACACACAAATCTCTGCAGCACCGAGGCCGCTCCTGCCTACTGACTTCCAGCTTCGCTTTTATTTTATTCTCCTCTATCTACATTCAAATGTAACAAATTCAAATGAAGGTGAATTGACTGAAATGAGTAATGGGTTACCGGTAATGCTTTGGTATGAATCACAATAAAGCACCAAAGCATAAGTGGTCCATTATCAGCGAGCCGCACGATCAATCTTTCATAAAGCATTACCTCAGGTGCACTTGTTATACCGGGACACATGACACGGAGAAGCGGCGTCAGATTGTAATCGTCGCACGCCTTCCGCCGTAACTAGGACGATGTGATAGCCTTTGTTTTAAAAGTGACATTTTCATTCAGCCCCTTCGTGTCTCTGACATTTACAGCTCTCTCTCTACGCTGCGTACTATTCAGCTACCTGTCACTGAAAGAGACTGGACATCCATCATGTGGCCTGTGCGGAAAAATAAAAACCTGTCCACTGGGAATATATTACACACAAATCCCCCCACACTCTCCACGAGTCAGATTCAAAGTGATTCTGAATCGAAAGTCCTTGAGCTGAGAAGATTCGTATTCACCCCATGTGAATCCTTTATGACTAGCATGGAACCTCCAGACTGAGGAAAAAAAAAAAGAAAAAAAGGTTTTGGGTTAAAACATCTTTGTACGTCCTCACAGAATTCTTGATTTTGGTGTCATGTTTATCTTCAACTCTTCAATTAACCCTAAACTTAACCCCAGGTTTAGAGAAGTTCGAGTGTTGGGTTTCTTTTAGGAAGGGCTTCTTTAGAGCGACTCTTCGTTTTCTCCTCGGCTCGGTTCACTTTCACAAGGCAACACGTGTTCAAAACGTAACCAAGATGTGTTTATGCAAGTCACATGTGAGCAAACTGTCGTCTCATTGGTCAGAATGCGCCTGTTTATGTCCCGGGGTTCCGCTCATAGCCGTCATCCGTCAAGATGGATAGACATAATATGGATATCATGGATAGACTAATTTATATGTTCCACGGAGCGATTAAAGCCCAGCTCCTTGAGACGCCTGATAAACACCTTGTAAACCTCTGCGTTTTTGAAAATTGTTCAGAAATATGTTCGTCAGACCAAATTTCAATGAGGCATTTTACCTCGTCTTTGGTCCAGTTTAAACAGCGGACAAGTTGCGGACTTGCCGTTAGCAAAACGGACATGTTTTTACGTAACGCAGTTCCCATCATGCATCGCTATACAGGTTGGTTCGTTGGGCCGTTGGGTCGGATTGATTTCTCACCACAAGCGAACCTCTCCAGGGTTCGTTTGCAATCGGGCTGAGACCACCTCGTTCGTTGCCGTGTTCATACACGTCTAAACGAAACGAACCTTTGGAGAAAACGCCCCAGGGTCCGAAACAAACGCTCCAAACGAGCCAGGTGTGAAAACGCATGGATTACGGACATCCCTTTCGAATCGGGAAGACGCAGTAATGAAACCGAGTAAAATAAAGTTCAAAATAAAGCAAAATAAAGTCCAGAGCAAAACTATTATATATGTAACTGTCAGTGCATACAATCCATCTCCCCATCTCCTCACGCTAACTGGACCCAAATAATATCTTTTATATGCTGTGCAACGACAGAACAAGGACGAAACGTCAGCCAACGTCTTGTCACTTTTTGTCGAGGACGCAAAAACAATCAAACCACGTCGCCATAGGTTATTACATCATGCCAGCTTCCACTTTATAGACGCATCAATTGGTTTTCATGGGACTGGGAAGTACACTGAAGGACTAGATAATAAATATGAAATGTCCAACATGATTCTGACTCTAATGAGGCTTAATGCATTTTGTGGGTTTCTTTCAGGAAGAGCCTCTTTAGTGCATCTCATCCATACTGCTTGTTATGAGGATGGTGTCTAACAGCGGGGCTTTAAAACTTGACCCCAGGAATCAACTAAATTGTGCAGGAGGGCGTATAATTACCGTTCCGTACTCAATCCGAATTTCTATAAAGCTGGTTTGTGACACCGGGATACGTTTATTTCACTGGATATGAACAGATTTATTTGTAAACCGTGAGCATCTCGAGAGCGTTTACATGAGAAATATGTTACATTATATATCACAGCAGGATACATTGTATCCTAAATATAAATTTACGTGAACCTAGACTTATCGTATCCTCAAATCATATAATTGTTGATGAGTTACTGCATTTACAGGTGCATCTCAATAAATTAGAATGTCGTGGAAAAGTTCATTTATTTCAGTAATTCAACTCAAATTGTGAAACTCGTGTATTAAATAAGTTCAATGCACACAGACTGAAGTAGTTTAAGTCTTTGGTTCTTTTAATTGTGATGATTTTGGCTCACATTTAACAAAAACCCACCAATTCACTATCTCAACAAATTAGAATATTTCATAAGACCAATAAAAAAAACATTTTTAGTGAATTGTTGGCCTTCTGGAAAGTATGTTCATTTACTGTACATGTACTCAATACTTGGTAGGGGCTCCTTTTGCTTTAATTACTGCCTCAATTCGGCGTGGCATGGAGGTGATCAGTTTGTGGCACTGCTGAGGTGGTATGGAAGCCCAGGTTTCTTTGACAGTGGCCTTCAGCTCATCTGCATTTTTTGGTCTCTTGTTTCTCATTTTCCTCTTGACAATACCCCATAGATTCTCTATGGGGTTCAGGTCTTGTGAGTTTGCTGGCCAGTCAAGCACACCAACACCATGGTCATTTAACCAACTTTTGGTGCTTTTGGCAGTGTGGGCAGGTGCCAAATCCTGCTGGAAAATGAAATCAGCATCTTCAAAAAGCTGGTCAGCAGAAGGAAGCATGAAGTGCTCCAAAATTTCTTGGTAAACGGGTGCAGTGACTTTGGTTTTCAAAAAACACAATGGACCAACACCAGCAGATGACATTGCACCCCAAATCATCACAGACTGTGGAAACTGAACACTGGACTTCAAGCAACTTGGGCTATGAGCTTCTCCACCCTTCCTCCAGACTCTAGGACCTTGGTTTCCAAATGAAATACAAAACTTGCTCTCATCTGAAAAGAGGATATTGGACCACTGGTCCAGTTCTTCTTCTCCTTAGCCCAGGTAAGATGCCTCTGACGTTGTCTGTGGTTCAGGAGTGGCTTAACAAGAGGAATACGACAACTGTAGCCAAATTCCTTGACACGTCTGTGTGTTGTGGCTCTTGATGCCTTGACCCCAGCCTCAGTCCATACCTTGTGAAGTTCACTCAAATTCTTGAATCGATTTTGCTTGACAATCCTCATAAGGCTGCGGTTCTCTCGGTTGGTTGTGCAACATGCTTGGATACAGCACTCTGTGAACAGCCAGCTTCTTTGGCATGAATGTTTGTGGCTTACCCTCCTTGTGAAGGGTGTCAGTGATTGTCTTCTGGACAACTGTCAGATCAGCAGTCTTCCCCATGATTGTGTAGCCTAGTGAACCAAACTGAGAGACCATTTTGAAGGCTCAGGAAACCTTTGCAGGTGTTTTGAGTTGATTAGCTGATTGGCATTTCACCATATTCCAATTTGTTGAGATAGTGAATTGGTGGGTTTTTGTTAAATGTGAGCCAAAATCATCACAATTAAAAGAACCAAAGACTTAAACTACTTCAGTCTGTGTACATTGAATTTATTTAATACACGAGTTTCACAATTTGAGTTGAATTACTGAAATAAATGAACTTTTCCACGACATTCTAATTTATTGAGATGCACCTGTATATACAGTATACGGATTACGCTGTCAAGTTTAAAACGCTCGTTTATTTCAACTTGAATTTGATTACCATTTAGTGAAAATGTTCAGTTGTTTCTTATTAATGAGCTGAAAGAAGGAAATCAAAAACAAATCCATAAATTTAGAAGAATTAAGCCTAGCCATTCAATCAGGACAAATGTAATGTAAATTCATACATTTAAAATCTATATCCTGAATTTATATATTTCTGAAAAGCTGCTTTGAGACAATGTCCATTGTTAAAAGTGCCATACAAATAAATCTGAATTGAACTGAAATGAATAATGGCGCTGTATAAAAGGAGTCAGTGTGTGCCTGTGGGAGCTGACTCGCTGCAGTGGCTGAGCTGCTTTTATTGGAAAAACCCTCTTCCACTGTTTAGTCACCATTTTGTTGCTTTCAGCTCCCTGTATGCTTTGCCACAACTTTACTAAAAGATTGCTAAATGAAGTCCAATGTCTGTAGTTAAAAGCAAATAAAATTGAATTGAACTTTACACAGAAGCCTGTACTTATTCATTTTCCTGCTCTCAGAGAAAGGTCTCGTTGTCATGGTGACATTGTTGACTTCCTGTCTGGCTCTCGAGTGAGTGCTCAGACGGCGCTGTCAGAGGACGGAGACACGCCGTGATGCTCCACGCCCCTGTGAACTGCCCTCGGCTCCCCCAAATCATCCAATTAGCGAGGAGGAGCCAGCCTGGTCGCCCTGAACTCACGCTGCTCGAGGCATGCTAATGAACAAACGATGAACTGTGCACAGATCTGACGACAGGTAGATAACGACGGCGTCTGAAAAGTCCTGACGGTTTCCGCGGAGGCGCTGATAAGCAGCAATGAGATTAGATTAGCTATCACGGGCATAATGACAGAAGCATATCTGTCGCCGCTGCCGTCTGACACAATGCTCCGGCACACGTGCTGCAGAACACTGTTAGCAAAATGTCAGCGCTGCCGTGACCTGACTACCTGAGGAGGGACAGAAACAAACAAATAAAGATCCAAAATCCAGCAGGAACGAGCACATGAGGAGGTGACATAAAGAGCCAGCTGCAGGGTCTTTTCTTGTGGAACAAAATAAATAAAAACCTCTGATGTTAGGTTTCTGCAGAGCAAAGACTGGCGGTGTACAGGGATGCAAGAAATACCATTTTTCAAGAAATAAAAATGTAACTTTTAAATTTTAAAAAATAAACAAGTAAATAAATCCAAATGCATTAAATAAAGTGTCACCGAACAGCTTTTTTTTTTTTTTTTTTTTTTTAAATATAGCACTACTGAATTTTTTTTTTTTTGTAAAACCTTCATATCGTGATACACATCATGTATCGTGGAAATGCCGTCGGGATTCGTGATAAGATATTCTTGTTGTATCGCACGCCCCTGACCGTAATCTTCATCCTGACCCACATGCAAGCTATCAGTCGCTTATTGTGTGAAAAATAACACTAGGGTTCGGTTCAGTGTTTCAAAATGGACGTAAAATTACTTCTTAGGTTTTGAAACTGTACAACTGTAAATGTATTTTAAGCTACCGAATATTTATTCAGTAGTGTCATTAGTGTTCATCATTATTATTAATATAAATAATATTAACGAAAACAAAAAAACAACTTGCATGCATAAGTGGTGAATTTTTTTTTTTTTTTTTTTTAGGTAAAATGGAGACTAAAATGAAACCGAAATCACTTTTTTTTTGTATCATATTTTCCATTTTCAGGCCAAAATGCCATGATTTAAATGTAATCTGATTTTTTAAAAAATATTTTATGGTCTTTAGAGACATTTAATGCATATTAATACATTAATTTATTAATGTATTAATATATTTTTTTTCCCAAATTTTACACTTTATAATGAAACACAAAATCAGACTGGGAACAAACTAACCAAATAAATAAATAAATAAATAAATAGATAGATAGATACATAGATAAATAAAAGCAAAATGATTTCTGCCATTTCTTTTTTATGGTGTTCCCTTTTTCACAGGCAAAGTGACAAAGTGACAGTGTATCATATTTTTTTTAAATTTTGTGTCATTACACTCCTAATCTGCGTACACATTTTCATATTTAATATTGTTCTTATTTATTTTCTTATAACTCTCTTATGAGCGTAACTTAAAAAATCAGCATACTGCCCTTGCGTTTTGATAACGGATTTGTTCCGGCTCCGCCTCTTTTTTTATGACCACACCACGCTTTACCGGTTTCTCTCCTGCTCTACAGGTCATGTGTCTTGCTTTAAGTCTGAATTTTTATTATGATCAGGAAAATGAACGGAGCTAAACTGATATGAGTGGCACGGTGGTGCAGCGTGTAGCTCTCCCAGCTCCCACCTCCTGTCTGTCTGTGTGGAGTTTCGCATGCTCTCACAAATGCCTGTGTGGGTTTCCTCCGGGTTCTCCGGTTTCCTCCTGTCTCCCAGAAACGTCCCCGGACTGGTGACGCTAAATTACCCCTCGGTGTGAGTGTGTGGAAATGTGCATGGCGCTCTACGACAGACTACGAATAGTGAAGACGAACGAATGAGTAATATTCGGTTATGTTCAATTCAATCTCAATTATTATCAGTACAAATAATATTAATAACAACGGATACAAAAAAAAATAATAATAATAATCTTCCCATGATGGGGGATCTTTCTCACAGAAGCCCTGAACTGCAACTTAATGTATCATTATTTTGGCTTAATATCTCATTTTCTCATAATTTACTGACTTCATTGTTGAATGTATGATATGTATATTATGGAAATTAGTTTAGAATTCTTATTCCTGTGTTGTTTCACAGATCATAAATAAGCCAGATGCTGTTTTAGTGGAATTCAGTTCACACACACACACACACACACACACACTGTATATATAGTAGATGATCACTCTGAGCGTTATGGAATTCTGTCTAAGTGTTAGGAGTCATAACAAGAAATAAGATATTTATATTTATATTTATATTTAGCACTTTACTTTTTTCCCAACTTGCAGTTCAGGGCTTCCGTACCTTCTGATGCACACACATCAGCACAAAGAAACAATGTAGATAAAAGAGGTAAAATACTTCGAAGACTAAAAAGAGACTAAAATCATTAAAATCACTTTTTCGGTCTCAGATCGAATAACCTGAACATAATAATTATTTTATTTAACTGGTTTATTTGAACATATGTTGATTGATAGCAATAATGTTTCCTACAGACTCACCGCTGCTGCTGTTGTCGTCCACCAGTATGATCTCTTTGAGGAGGTGGCTGGGGGTTTTGTTCAGGGCCGACTGGACGGAGCGCAGGATGACGGACAGCGCCTCGTTCACGAAGATGAACACGACGCTGACCTGCGGCAGGTTCGAGGGGTACGACATGTTCTTGCACCTGCACAAAGAGAGCGCCGCTCGTTAGGACATTTCTGACACCGTGTTCTGACACGTTCACAGACGAGCGTTTGATAAAACCCGCGGGGTTTTTTTTTTTTTTTTCAGGCCGTTCAAAGCGCCGGCGAGAGCTGTGAAACACGTCGGCCGTGACATTGACTCGCGTTTTACTCTGTTCGCTGAGGAGCGGACCAGATGCGAGCAACTCCCTCACACCTCGCTGAAAAAGAGACGTGCGGTAATTACAGGTGGCAGAATAGCACTTTTCTATTCAAAACTAACACCTCGCGTTTACGGATTGTCAAAACAGCGGCTGGGTGTCGGCTACGGGGCGGCAGAGGGGTACGCCTCAACACCTCAGAAACGTGTGAGAATGAGAACTTTGTCACCTTTTTCATGCTTTCTCGTCTAAGGGCTGTACTCAGAGTTGAGTTAAGCACACGTAATGAGGATTTCGTTCCAGAAAGCACACACCTGCATGCAAATCTTAGCCGTAACTACAGACTTAAGCACTGTTCAGAAGTTATGAGGGGGTTACGCAAGGGGGCGGAGTTAAAAAATAAAACAGAGGTGCGCCCAAGTTACGTGCAGTTCCGAAATTCAGCTTAACTGGATTTTTCTTGCGCGATACTGAGACGCCGTGTAAGCACCAGCACCGCTGTCTAACAGTTGGAAGTAACAACATGTTAAAATTCATATTTTGGCTGTAAATATACTAAAAAAAATAATGGAATGCCATTTGAGACCAATATTTAACACATAAATATGATAGCATTGATTGATAAACTGTGTCGTTACTTTAAAGTTTATGAAAAGGGTTTGAAAAAAGGACTGAATCTTATGGATAAAATTAAGAACACTTACAGTGAGTAATAAGCGTAGCACTTGAGTTCATGGTCAGCTTATCCTTCAAACCATCATCACGTTTTCTTTTACAGGAGCGCGCATCGAGTTAGGTATCATTTTATAAAATTGACAAATAAAAATAAAAGCGTCGCACACATTACGATTTCATGACCTCCATTTATTATCTTGTGGCTTCATTAAAAATGTGCTGGATCAAGTGCTATTTCATAAGCTGTTAAATGATATGGGTGGAAGCAGGGGCGTAACCTGGCCTGGGCATTAGGGGCTGTAGCCCCGAAGATTTTTCCTTTAAATCTCCACTTGGAGAACTATTTGTCACTACGTAACTGATCGTCAGTAAAAGGAGACAGTCTGTAATTTTATATCTTCAGTGTACGGAGGCGAGACCAATCAGACAGGGTTTACAGGAAAATCTGTGGAAATACTCGTGTCTTATTGGCTGACAGCTCTCAATTCTGCCAAACGCTATAGCTCACACAGTCAGTGTGAGGAAAAATGTATATACACAGATTTTTTTTTTTTTTAAAACAGTAAAAGGGTTGAAACTGAAACACTAACATCCTCTCATGCTGGAAAACATGGTGTGTAAATGTCTATATGAGTTCCAGGTTACGTGAACATGATATGAGCAGAGCATAAGGACAGGTAACGTACTCTGCATGGCACTGCAGCAGCTAAACCCACACAATGATAAATTAGTTGTCCTAGCCTAGCCTGTAGTCTCGTGTTAGTTTTACATTTTATCGGTCTGGTAGTCCTGCAAACAGTGATAAAACGTTTTGTCCAATTTTCACATTTTTTAAGCGATTAGTCCTCACATGCAAGAAAGAAATGCATGCAAACAGTCTATTTTTTAAAAAGTTTTTTGATGGAGCTCAGCCCCGGATAATTAACAGTCCAGCTGACGCGCCTGGCTGGAAGCCATTTTGTTAAATGAAACCAAATTTGCTGTGATTAATGTGATAATTACAATAAGATGAAGTCCGAACACGTGCGAATGTACCTGTGTAAACACTGATGTAACTCTTGGGTCCAATACGGCTAAAAGCTTGCAGACACCTGACCATCGCGCTCATACAGTATGTGCTTGTTGAACATCTCATTCCAGATGTATTCCAGCTTTACCTCCACTCGTCTGGGAAGGCTTTCCACTAGATTTTGGCTGTGTGTGATGGTCAGGTGTCCGCAACCCTTAGCCTATATAGAGTATCTAGGTTTCTAACCAGCTTGTGCCAGTCACACATGTGCCTTATGTCTTTAATTCTTTTCGTTTTCAGCATGTCTCACCCTTCAGGTCTGTAGTCTGGGATGGCTCGGTCCATGGGCAGGCGGTCACTGAGGTAGCCGTTGTAACCGTAGTACTGGAACATCTTGAGGGCGACCCGGCGACTCTCGGAGTTCAGATCCTGACCCCAGTGGCTGAAGAGCGAGGAGTCCGAGAACGATCGGTCCTCCTGATTACTGTCTGATTTCAGCGGGGCTTCTGTCAGGGTCACAAAGAGTCAAACACACACACATTAACATCCCCTGCAACTAAGGATTGTTTTGATAATCAATTATTATTATTATTATTATTATTATTATTAGAATATTCTCAGTGCTTAATGTATGTCAAAACCAAATGAAACCTAAAGTAATGTAAGGTGACATTATTCTATACTTTTTTTTTTTTACAGGTTTAGCACGTTTTGTTGCAACAATCCGTCTTATCTGTACCTAAAGCCCTGATCTGTCCAATTCCGACAAGACAAACATCGTAAATAAATGTGTGCGCAAGCCGAATCATTTCTGGAATCACTGAATCGACTCATTTCGGGATGGACTTCGATGTGAACTGAAAGCAGGATGGCGACTCGATGACTTGACACATTATTCACGGTATAAATTGTATAAGCTAAGAAAATCAAACAATGTATCGTTTATTAATGAAAAAAAGAACTGAAATGATATAAACAAATGTAATCAGTGAATCGACTCTTTGAGGGATTGACTATAGGGAGGTGTAAGGGTTTGAACAGACCAACGTATGAGGAAAATAGCTAAGAGACATCGTAAAAGATGGCACCGTTGGAGTCATAACCGTAACCGGCCGTCATTTTGCGAGTATCGCAGATAACTTTTCACAGATTCTACGTCATTTTATTGGAAGTGAAATTTTAAGTGGAAATATGTATATGAGGACGCGAGCTAGCCCGAGAAAACTCAGAACGCAGAGTACGATTTAGACGTGTAAGAATGAGGAATGTGCGGTTTGCGTTCCCGGCAGTTCCGACATGTGCTGTAATTAAATCAATGCCATTGTTATGTTGTGTAGAAATGTCATGTAGTTAATTAGTTCCGCTCCTCTGAAGCACTGCTGAAGAAGTCTAAGGCTGAAGGCAGATTTACGTCCTGAGAGAGAGAGAGAGAGAGAGAGAGAGAGAGAGAGAGAGAGAGAGAGAGAGAGAGAGAGGCATTGTGGGAGGTCAGTGTGCTGTAACAAACATCCAGCATATAGTAGGATGGAGAAAAACAGAAAGCCGGGATGAGCTGTAATTAAATCAGTGTCACTGTGGGCTCGTGTAGCGGCGCACATTTATTACGCTTGTTACACACTCTATGGGAAGTGAGTGTGTGTGTGTGTGTGTGTGTGTGTGTGTGTGTGTGTGTGCGTGTGTGTGTGTATGTGAGAGAGTTGAACAGGGAGTCAGCGGTGGAAAAGTGCGAGTTTTCAGCATGCAGGTGAGACAGGAGGAGCTCAGGCTGAAACAAAGACGCTTCTGTTCCAGCGCCTCTGAGTGAACACTGAACCCTGACCGAGGCACCGAGGCACACTCATACACTCATACACACATACACACATACACAGATACACCCATACACACATACACTCATACACACATACACTGGTACCATTTCTGCTTCAAGCCATCAAGCGAGCCTGTACGCTGCTTACACAACATGTCATTTCCACATCTAAATCCTCTCTCTGGTGCAAAAGTAATCCTCCCACCCCCACCCCACCCCCTCCAGAGCTGCAATTTCAGCAAAATAGTGACAAAGTGGCATTTGAGATTTTCTCAATTCTATGCAAATTAGCTATGGTGTATGATTCCTCGGACCAAACCTGCGGCGCGTATAGTCCGACGTTTCTTCATTTCCCCACTCACAACTTTACTTCGTACCTGCATTTACTGTGTGATGCATGAAAAACGTGAAGAAACGCTTATACCGATGGACCTCTCGTTAAATATTTATAGAGACATTACAGAGAAAAATAAGCTCGGAAGGAAGCAGCCAGGATTATTGATGCGTACAGGGACTGAACGTGGCTATCGCTCGCTTTGCTAATCAGCCAGTGGAGCTAGTACAGAGCCGAGCACTTAACATGTAAATCACGTTTTAATACATTTTAAACAAAACTGGTGTGTATAGTTTGTGTGGTGGGCTGTAGGCTAGGCGTGTCAGTGTAGGGTGATACGTTTTATAAACCGTAAAGCAGTACACAGTGTTCAACAAATCTGTAATCTGCACAAAAATTCAAAATAAATAAATAAATGTGTTTTTAAAAAGTGCTGTAATTAAATCGACATTATGTCCTTATGTCCTATTTAGAAATGCTGTTATACCCATTTAATACACTCCAAAAAGATCTGCCTTGCCTGCAAAAATAGCAAAGCAAATTAAAGACGTAAATATCAGGGAGTGGTGCTGAGCAAACTGAAGCCGTGTACACACAGCCGGTCTCTGTGGAGTCGCTGCTCTTACAGGAAATAGAAAGAAAAACAAGACGAGAACCTTCATCGTCTCTTAAGTCAAAGCCTGGTTTCAGAGTCAGATTAATAATATAGGAGTTTACACTCTTGGGTTTCTCTAGAACATGACAAGCTGCGTTTCTGTCTTATTAACTTAATGAGAGACAAATAGAGGTTGGTGAAAGAATGATTCTTTATAGCTGCTATAATGTAAGTGAAAACAGGAACTTGTTTTACGGATGTATAAATGGATAAAAAGTATAATGTGTCATACTTTAATTAATAAAAATTCAGTGATTCAGTCTGTGATTCAGTGAGATTCAGTCTGTGATTCAATTTGAGATTCAGTCTGTTTTTCAGTGAGATTCAGTCTGTGATTCAGTGAGATTCAGTCTGTGATTCAATTTGAGATTCAGTCTGTTTTTCAGTGAAATTCAGTCTGTGATTCAATGAAATTCAGTCTGTGATTCAGTGAGATTCAGTCTGTGATTCAGTGAAATTCAGTCTGTGATTCAGTGAAATTCAGTCTGTGATTCAGTGAGATTCATTCTGTGATTCATTGAGATTCATTCTGTGATTCAGTGAAATTCAGTCTGTGATTCAGTGAGATTCATTCTGTGATTCATTGAGATTCATTCTGTGATTCAGTGAAATTCAGTCTGTGATTCAGTGAGATTCATTCTGTGATTCATTGAGATTCATTCTGTGATTCAGTGAAATTCAGTCTATGATTCAGTAAGATTCAGTCTGTGATTCATTGAGATTCAATCTGTGATTCAGTGAAATTCAGTCTATGATTCAGTAAGATTCAGTCTGTGATTCATTGAGATTCAATCTGTGATTCAGTGAGATTCAGTCTGTGATTCAGTGAGATTCATTCTGTGATTCAGTGAGATTCAATCTGTGATTCAGTGAAATTCAGTCTGTGATTCAGTGTGATTCAATCTGTGATTCAATTTGCAAATCAGTCTGCGATTCAGTGAAATTCAGTCTGTAATTTAGTCTGTCATTCAGTGAAATTCAGTGAGATTCAGTCTGTGATTCAGTGAGATTCAGTCTGTGATTCAGTGAGATTCAGTCTGTGATTCAGTGAGATTCAGTCTGAGATTTAATCTGTGATTCAGTCAGTGATTTAGTGAAATTCAGTCTATGATTCACCACAGGAACCATTTCAGAAACTGTAGTAGTGCTTCCTCAGGAGCTTGTAGACCACAAGAACCTTTTCAGGAACTTTAGCCATGTTTCCACCAGAAAATCCAGAACAGATTTAAGTTCCTGCTTGTGTCTAGGTTCTCTAAGCTAAAATTCCAGCATATATATAAAAAAACTATAACAATCTAACATGAAATTATTAAAGTTTGCTTTATATCAGAGGTGGTGCAACACAAGTGAGAAAGCAAACCTTTCCTTCCTTTTGCTTCTGAAGGAGTGTGTTCTGCGCTCAATTCTAAAAAAGGTCTGCAGCATGAAATTGTGTTTTGACTGCATGCAAACAATTTAAAAATCGAATGCTAATGCAAACATCATATTCACACAACAACATAAAAGCAATAAACAACTTCACTCTGCCTCATCCAGATTTGCTGCTGGTGGAGTTCTTTCTGTATGCTGAAATATTATACAGTATCAGTCGCCCAGATGTGTCACTGATTATTTTGTGCAGTGTGATGAACATGCAAAGCTGGAATTCCAGGAATTTCTCCAGGACTGGCCATCCCAGCAAATTCAGCCCAAGAGCAGACCGTCTGATGCAAAAAGAAGTCTCCAAGAACCCCACACTTTCATCACAGGATCTGCTAGTAAGTCTTGCAGCTGTTGCCACAGTAACAGTAGACATGTTTGTTGCAGACCAAAGAGAGCTTTTCAGGAGTAGTTACCTCATACCAACTGTGAAGCACAGTGGTGGAAATGTTATGGTTTGGGGTTGCTTCACTGCCTCAGGGACTGGACAGATTGCATTCTTTGATTCACCTATGAATTCTGCAACATATCAAAGATTGCTTGAAGATGTGAGGCCATCTGTCCAAAAGTTGAAGATGAACCGAAAGTGGACCTTTCAACAGGATAATGATCCTAAGCACACTAGCAAATCCACCAAGGAATGGCTTGCAGTCATCTTGCAGTCATCAGTCATCTTGAAACTGAAAGAATACTGCATGGAAGAGTGGTCAAAAATTCCAGCAAGCCTGGTGGACAATTATGCAAAACGCCTAGAAGAAGTTATTTCTGCTAAAGGGGGCAATACTAGCTTCTGGGGACTAGGGTGTACTTACTTTTTCCACAGAATAATATCATATCCACTGATATTTCTGTTGATAAATAATTGAAAAAGCTAATTTTCCTTGTGGTTTATCATATATGCAGTATCTCACAAAAGTGAGTACACCCCTCACATTTTTGTAAATACTTTATTATATCTTTTCATGGGACAACACTGAAGAAATGACACTTTGCTACAGTGTAAAGTAGTGAGTACAAAAGTGAGTACACCCCTAAGTGAAAATGTCCAAATTGGGCCCAAAGTGTCAATATTTTGTGTGGCCACCATTATTTTCCAGCACTGCCTTAACCCTGTTGGGCATGGAGTTCACCAGAGCTTCACAGGTTGCCACTGGAGTCCTCTTCCACTCCTCCATGATCACAGAGATGGTGGATGTTAGAGACCTTGCGCTCCTCCACCTTCCGTTTGAGGATGCCCCACAGATGCTCAATAGGGTTTAGGTCTGGAGACATGCTTGGCCAGTCCATCACCTTTACCCTCAGCTTCTTTAGCAAGGCAGTGGTCGTCTTGGAGGTGTGTTTGGGGTCGTTATCATGTTGGAATACTGCCCTGCGGCCCAGTTGGGTAATGGCTAACTGGGCCCGATTTGGACATTTTCACTTAGGGGTGTACTCACTTTTGTTGCCAGTGGTTTAGACATTAATGGCTGTGTGTTGAGTTATTTTGAGGGGACAGCGAATTTACACTTTTATACAAGCTGTACACTCACTACTTTACATTGTAGCAAAGCGTCATTTCGTCAGTGTTGTCCCATGAAAAGATATAATAAAATATTTACAAAAATGTGAGGGGTGTACTCACTTTTGTGAGATACTGTATATATATATATATATATCAACTTCATTAATATGCACCGTTTCAAAGATGATCAAATGTTTGCTTGACCAAAAAATGTCAAGAAAGCCAACAATTTCCATGGGGTGTACTTATTTTTTCACATGACTGCAGATGGATAAAAAGTGGCGTGTCATTGACTAATTTAAAAAAATACTGTAATTGTTGGCAAATCAGTGTTGTATAAGAGGAATAAAACACTTTGGGATGTGCTGTTATAGGAAAATAATCAACTTCGGGATGGTAACAGTAACTCCGCTTCATTACACCACTTCGTCGTTGATTATTTTCCTATAACAGCAAGACACGGTGTGTTTTATTCCTGATTTATGCATTATATTCTATTACTTAAAGGTCATGATATAATATAATGAATGGTGGCACTGACAATCAAATTTACACTGCCTTGCCTCTCAGTGTGTGTGTGTGTGTGTGTGTGTGTGTGTGTGTCCATTAAAGCTGAAAAGGTCACACCTGCAGCAGAGTTTCAGCCTGCCGTGTCGACACACAAGTTTAAAGACAGCTATAAACCTTATAAAGCCCATTAACAGAGAGAGCAGCGAGCTCACACCCTCCACTCCCACGACACCACATAAAACTGTTCACGTTTCTCGACAAACGTCACCATGACAACAGAACACTCCCCTGTCAGGATGAGGGAGGTGATGTGATAGCCAGAGACTACACCGGGAAACCAGAACGCTGAGGCAGTGTGGACAAGAAAATGTAATTGTTAAGGTTCAGATTTTCTCTCTTATACACACACACACACACACACACACACACACACACACACACACACACACACACACACACACACACACACACACACTGAGTGGCACTAGCAAACTAGTAAAAACAGGTAATTATGTAGTCAGTACAAACACATTAGATATCGAAGACGCTGATGATGTGTGTACTAGACCTGAGCGATCATATCAGTATTTTGATAAAATGGATATCATGGTAATGTCAATATTATGTTTTTTATTTATTTATTTATTTATTTATTTATTTATTTATTTAGTGTTTAAAAGTAAATTTTATTACAAGCTGACTGGAGGCAGCTGATTTAATGTTGAAATGTGTATCTTTAAAATTGTAAAATGTTATCATTATTTTTTTTACTGATTTTCAATGTTTTTTTTTATAAATTAATTTTATATTATTAATTAATATATTAATGTGTCACGCTTTATATAACACAATAGTCCATAATACTACTATACTGGTACAGGAACCTTTTCAGGAACCTTAGTCTTGTTTCCACTACTAGAACCTTTTCAGGAACTGTAGCTGTCTTTCCACAACAAGAACCTTTTCAGGAACTTCAGTCATGTTTTTTCACGAGGTTTAGTCATCTTTTTAACCACAGGAACCTTTTTTCACGAGGTTTAGTCATGTTTTTACCACAAGGACCTTTTTGGCATACTTTAGTCATGTTTTTAACACAGGAGCCTTTTCAGGAATCTGCTGATCTGCTGAATACTATGTCAGAGTATGTTATGCTTAGATTCATAGCATCTTTTAATTATATTGTTTTGTTTTTTTTTTTAATTATATTGTATCTTTTTGCACTACCTGTTATACTTGACACTTTCACACTAGAACTGTGTACTGGTCGGCACTACACTGTTACTTACTGTGCCAATTGTCCTGTTTAGGAGTTACTGCACTTGTCTTGTGTTGTTTGCACGTGCACTTTATGTAGAATGTGTAGCTCTTTGGTTCTGTGTCGTCTCATGTGGTTTAGTGTGTTGTTTTATGTAGCACCATGGTCCTGGAGGAACGTTGTTTCATGTCACTTTGTACCAGCTGTATATGGTTGAAATGACAATAAAACCACTTGAACTAGAACTTGAAGGAACTTTAGCTGTGAACCTTTTCAGGAACCTTAGTCTTGTTTCCACCACAAGAACCTTGTCAGGAACTTTAGCTGTTTTTCCACAGCAAGAACCTTTTCAGGAACTTCAGTCATGTTTTTTCATGAGGTTTAGCCATCTTTTTAACCACAGGAACCTTTTTGGAGAACTTTAGTCATGTTTCCACCACAGGAACCCTTTTAGGAACTCCACCACAGGGGCCTTTTCAGGAACTTTAGTCATGTTTCCACTTCAAGAACCCTTTTTGGGAACTTTAGAGAGAATTGTGATATAACATTTTTGTCATAATGCCCGATGGGTGCGTCTACTGTACCTTTAATATGCACCTTTCACCTGGATGAAGTGATAGAAACGAACGTTTTTATCAGTTTTCAGAGTAAAGCTTTATAACTACACTACATAATAAGGGGGGAAAAGGGTGTACTCTCGATGGATCCTTTTTCTTTCTGAGAGTGTAAGTGCATAAAACGCTGGTGTTAAAATATTTTAGAAATGCATTTAGTCTGAAGTATCCTGGTCTCTAATCCATCACACACTTTTCATTCTCACTCCAGCACTGCTATGAAAAATGCCCGGAAAAATACTAAGAGCTAAACGGGACTTGATTATATTAACGTGTCAAGCTTTACAGTATCTAACAATATACAATAGTCCATAATACTCATATTTTCAACAGTGGTGAATAATGCTGTTCAATTTAAAATGTCACTTTTGCCCTTTATAATGTTTCCCATGTGCAAACAGTGAAGCCCATTAAGAGATCTTTGTTCTTTTCTCTCCCCGTCTGGGAACGGCCGCCTGTAAACTGCTCAATATTTATTCCATATCCATATAATCCTCTGTGGAGGCTGGCGACAAGCTGAGAAAATTCCAAACAATGTGTCTTTGTGTGTGTGTGTGTGTGTGTGTGTGTGTGTGTGTGTGTGTTTCTCTTACTGTTAGCACTGTGCTGATATTTATTCAGAGAGCATTAGCAGCTCCACAACCGGTTGTGTATGTATGTTTGTGCGTGTTCTTGTGTGTGTGTGTGTGCGCGTGTGACAGAGAGAGAGATGTGGGTGTTCAGGAAGGTGTAGGCTGGCCGTGTGGGAGTTTCCGGATCTGTGCCAGTTTTCGACGGGCAGCAGGATCGTGTGGCCAAGAACGATCCGAATGTCCCCGTGTGGCGCTAAATCACCTCCCACATGATCATATTAATAGCGTGAGCAAAGCAAAAAGTGTAAAAACAAAACCATAACGGGACAACGAGTGGAAAGTCGGTCTGTCTCTCACTTCTTTCTCCTTTTTTCCCTTATAGTTTGACCTGTGCTTTTTGCTTTATTTTCGACAGGCAGCAGTCAGGGGGCGAGTTCTTCTGGTTTTATCCTAATGTAACTGGAATTGCATGAACACAGCGTGTTCTTTATTTAGACTAATCCAATACTCGTGGTCATAACTCATAGCGTCGGTCAAATCGCAAGCAGGCAACATCAATCAAGGGATATCATTCATCTTCATTCATCTTCAGTAAGTGCTTTATCCTGTTCAGGGTGGATCCAGAGCACATCCTGGTCCCCCAGATGGGACGCCCGTCCATCGCAGGGCTTCATTCACACGCTCATTCACATACTCTTTCACACTTATGGGCAATTCAGCATAGCCAGTCTGCCTACCTGCATATTTCTGAACAGTGGGAGAAAAACAGAGAAAATGGTGGAAACCAGCACAGAAACACAGGGAGAACTCCATGAGCTCCACACAGATGGTAAGCTGATTTCAGGATCAAACCCAGGACCCTGGACAGTATTATGGGTGGGTGATATGACCAAAATGTCATATCATGATACTTGAGAACATTACTACGATCTACAATGGGTATCACAATAAAGACCCATGAGCCAAAACATTATGACCACTCACAGATAGGGCTGGACGATTTTTCCGATTAATTCGAATTGACGTTCTAACACGATTTTTTTTTTTAATCGCGTATATTTAATAATAAAACTATTAGCGCACGCACGCATCCAATTAGATACACTGTCAATACAGCAATGGTAGAATAATTAATAGTCAATATTTCCCGACCACATGATGGCGTGCCTGATTAACCGCTCGCGCGTTCTATATAGAAATGTAATGTAGAACTTAGCGTCTGACATCATGGAGACGGATGGCTCTTTTCGTCAGGATGACCTTGTGCCAAAGAAAGGTAGTAACGTTTCCTCAGTGGTTCCTAAGTGCTTCCTAAATGGTTCGGATTTGAGAGGTCAGATGTCGAACAAACTTTGGTTAAGTGCAAGAATTTCATTTGCGACAGAGACCCCAAGCCGAATGGGAAGAATGCACTGAGATAAGAAATGAAAACAAAACAACAGACAGCAGTCCAAGTGCATCAGGTTCAAATAAAATTGCAAAACGCCAGATGTCATTAGCGGCATCATTTTCCAAAGCCATTCCATATGACAAAAAGGCGCCCCGATAGCAAGAAATGACAGATGCTGTGACATGGTTCTCATACACATCATAGAAAAGCAAGGGTTCATAAAAATGCTACACACTGCCGATTCAAGATACAAGTTGCCAAGTCGCAAATATTTCACAGAAGTAGCGATTCCCCGAATACACACTGAAACACGTGAAAAAGTAGCGGAGCAGCTCCTGAACGCATCTTTTTTTTCCCACGACGACTGACCTGTGGAGTAGTCGTACTCTTCAGCCGTACTTGAGCCTCACAGTCCATTATGGTGACGCAGAATGGAGACTCCGAAGTCTTTGCCTTCAGACGTGTTATTTTCCAGACGATCATACAGGGGAAATAATTGGTCAAGGGCTTAAAGATGCACTTGGAAGCTTGCTGAGGATCGACAGGTGTGCGTGACCACTGATAGCGGAACGAACATGATCAAAGCGATGAAGATGAACCAGTGGACCCATCTTCAATGCTTCGGACATAAGCATGATTAGTAATGCAAACAATAAAACCACGATAATTCAGATCGTACGTTTTTATTTAAATGTATTTAAATGTTTTATTTAAATTATGATTTTTTTTAACTACTTTAGCTTTAGTTCAAATCATTTAAAAAGTGTATATGTGTGTGTGTCTAAAGTTATGTAGGAGAATGCAAAAAATTTGTACTTTTTTGTCAAAAAATTTTACTTTTTAATGCTGGCTAACAATAAAAACATCAGTTATCCCCATTTAATATCTGACCACCTATTAATGTTTCTTAAATCTATTCATTTTTAATAGTTTTCTTTTAAAAATATATAATTTTTTTTTATCAATTATTGTTCCCATCAAAAAACTTTTGAGTGCTGCAGAGTTGGTTGTTCATACATTTATTGTCTAAATTTACGTAGGAGAATGCTCTTCACAAACGAAAGAACTGCTATTTCAAATGCATTTTCTTGCTTTCTGTTTTAACAGAACATGGTGTGAAAGACCATAGAGTTGACCGTGCAATTGTAGTGTGCAAGAAGGTTGTAAGTGCATTTTCCTTCAGTTGGAAAAAGAGAAAGGATCTTGCATCTACACAGACTGAGCTCGGCCTACCCTCTCATCAGCTCATTACGGAGACCCCCACCGGATGGGGTTCAAGACAAAAAATGATTGAGAGGGTTTTAAAGCAGGAGAAAGCCATAGCTTGAGTCCTTGGCTCTGATTTTTCGCCATATCACCCAGCCCTACTCACAGATGAAGCAAAAAATGATTATATTGTAATAACAGCGCATGTCAAAGTCTGGGATATACTAGACGGTAAGCAAACACGTGGTTCTCATAGTCGATGTGTTGAAATGGGCAGGGGTGAAGACCTGAGCAACTTTGACAAGGGCCAAATCATTATGGCCAGACGACTGGGTTACAGCATCTCTGAAACGGCAATGCTTTGGGGTGCCAGAGGCCAGAGGAGGGACAAAGCACAAACTGGCAACAGGCCGTTGGGCGCCCAAGGCTCATCGATGCACAAGGGCAATGAAGGCTATCCCATCTTGTCCAAATGGACAGAAGAGCTACTGTGGAGCAATGTACCTTGTACCTGTACCTTGGCGCAATGGACCTGGGCCTGTACCTTAGAGCAATGGAAGAAGTGATGGTGCCAGGATGCACTGTGGGAAGAAGACAAGCCAGTGGAGGCAAAATGATGCTCTTGGCAGTGTGATGCTCTGATGTTCTACTGGGAAAACCTGGGTCCAGGCATTCACATGGAAGTCAATTTGACACATTCCACTTACGTAAACATCGCTGAGGACCAGGTACACCCCTTCATGGTAATGGTAATGGTATTCCCTGATGGCAGTGGTCTCTTTCAGCATGCACCCTGCCTTACCGCACACATTGTTTGGGAATGGTTTGACAAACATGCCAAAATTTAATTAAAATGAAACATGCAACAGTAAGAGCCATGCACCAAGGAGACTCTGGATTTTAAATTTGTGATGCTAAATGTTAGAAACTATAAATAGCTTCTGCCTTTATTGTTGTAGAAAACTTGGAATAGTACTAAATAAAAGACGGGTGGTGGAATCTTGTTTTAATAGATGTTTCTCAACAGCAAGAACGCGACAAAATGTTCAAACTCACAAGAGCATGAGAGCGGAGAATTATAACAGAAGAATTAAAATGGAGTCAAGTCACCTGGGGTTACGGGTCTTAATGACAAGTCAGAGGCTGAAACGTCCGCCATATCGGGGTATTTCTCAGAACCTGAGTTCTGCTGTGTTGTATCTGGCAATGAAACATCGGTTGAGAACAAATAATCTTTTGAGAAACTTTGGCTGTGAGACTGGGCAGTGAAGTCTCACAAGCAGCTCAAGTTCCTATGAGGTTCTGCCTCCAAAGCTGCAGCGAAGACAAACAACCTCCTCATCGCCAGAGTTCCACAGAGTTACTGCAAGCCGATAATATTTAGGACTGGTACAAGGGTTTGTTTTCAGTATCTGTATAGAAAAATGCTCTGGACAGAGCTTTTTGTTAAAAAAAATAATAAAAAATACATAAACACTCACACTGACTCACTCACACATCTTTCTGACATTGTTCTCCATTAACACACAAATATACAAGCTTTCCGGAGAAGGGAAATGGCGTTAGTGCAGGTTTTCATTTTGCCAAAAAAGAATGACGGCTGTGATTATTTTTAGTTCTTGTGGTCCTTTCGAGTAGCTGGTATTAAGTAAAGGTAGAAGCGCACAAATCAGCAGCCTCGACACGTGGATTTTGTGGGCAGGCTAATTATTTTTATTCATAGTTGTCCAGTGGACCAGTAGGTTTAACAACTAGAAAAACAAAAAACAAAAAAAGACTTTTTTCTTTATTTGTTTTTAAAGAAAAGTTTTCATTTGGCATGTAGCTATGTTTAAACCTCACAGTGTGCGATGCACCTCGATACGCAATTTGGTTGGTAGTAAAACTATTTTCATTTTGATTAATAAGCTTGGTATTATCTTTTCCAGGAAAAAAAAAAACGAGCGAAATAAACTGCAGCGCAAAGCTGTCATAGAATTATCATGTCATAATAAACGGAAAGAAAATGGCACAACTGCCAAGCGACTCTGCTTAGAGGATGCCATGCGCCAAAAACATTGACCGGGTAAAGAGGGGATTAGTCAGAGAAGAGAGAAAGAGGCCAAGGGTAACTCTCAACATGATGCTCCCACCACCATGCTTCACTGATGGAATAGTATTCTCAGGGTGATGAGCAGTGTTAGGTTTCTAGGGGAGGTGAATACTTATGCAAGCCGATGTTACTCTTCTGCTAGCACAACATGCACAAGTCACCTCGTGGTTAAACATAAACATGAGAGAAAATATAATTGATAGCTATAATCAGATATAGCTTTTACTGGCAACAATTTATGATTTTAATTTACTGGACTTGTGTCATCTGAGGAACTTCTTCAACACGACTGTACTACCCGAGTTTACTACTAGACCATATTAAAGCCTAAAAACAGCTAAATATAAAGGCGCTCCAGTTTTCTGAGTTACTACTATCTGCTAGAGAAAAAAAAGGGGAAAAAATGAATAAATAGAGTGCAAAATGCAAAATACATGGCTTTCAAATCTCTAAAAAACAAAGAGGCCACTTTTTTTCCCACAGACACAGGAACATCATCCACATCAGTCAGCTTTCATGGATGTTTTTTTTTTTTTTTTTTTTTTTTGTATTTCTCCTGTTAGAGAGCTGTGTTTGAACGCTGAACAGTTTTCTTTTGTTTCATACACAATACGATTTCTCCTGCAGCACTTCTGCGTTCTGTGGAAATGGAGGAACAAATGAAAACACTTCAGACGGACTGTGCAGGAAGGTTACGCTCACAGTAGGCTCGAGTGTCAGTGGCTCACAGGCAGAAAACACTGACGCTAACTAATTCTCCTTCTAACATGGATTTATCTGAAACTGAAGCTATTAAAGATGACACGCTTATCCCTCTACTGCATGCTGCATTTATTTATTTTTGTGAGCGTTTGAAGAAAACCTATTTGTTGATTGGCTTATAGTATATATAGTAAGTGTTACTAAATATACTTTTTACATATAACGGTCACTGGCGAGTTTTTAGCAAGATGGCGCATGCAGACATGACTCACTCGTCGCCTTCATTTATTTCATTTCATATATTTACTTGTTCAAGTAATTGGAAATTTAATCCTCATTACATAATATTGAATGCTTGTTTAGGAGCATTTGAACAGATTTATTTGTAAATTGTTTGTACAAGCATTTACACAGTTACAGAGTTTACACATTTAGTATTCGTGAAAATCCTGTGAATTCGGAAAAACGTTTGTATTCTACTCGTGCACCTGGGTGTGTGTACATTTACGCATAAGCAGACTAACTAATGTATACATCGACTCGATGGACTTCAAATCGTATAATTTGCATGGATTACTGCACCTTTATATCTGGAATATACTGTCGCGCCGAGCACTGAATGCTGCGGCTCTCAGCGCACATCGCAGCTCTCAACACTACGGCGCCTACTTCCGTGTCGTCGTGTCGTGTTTTGGTTCACATCTTGTCTCCACCCGGGCTTTGTCATTGGTAGTCTCCCTAGTGTGTCATGATTACTTTCAGCTGTTTTCAGTTTGCCCTTTGATTAGTCTTTGTATTTAAGCCCTCATGTTTCTTTGTTTGGTGCGGAGTAATACTCAGTCTGCATCACCTGAACTTACCAAGTCTTTGATTTTGTCTGTTGATATTCTGGTTTTGATTTTGCCTTGCTACCTGGTTTTTGCATTTTTTGGATTTAGCCCCGAAGTTGTTTGCAGAGTTTTGCTTCACGTTTTGGATTTGTTTTCCAGTTTTTAAATAAAATTCTAACCTGCATCTGCATCCGTCTCCGACTCCGTCATATGACATTACGTTTACAGCGTTTGGCAGATGCCCTTATCAAAAACATAAGTAAATTAAAAAAAACATAAATCATCCTCAGGCTACATCATTAGATCAGGGACTATGTGTACCATCAAGAATATTCTGTAAAAACCAGTCGTTTTATATCGTTGCCATTGTCAAGTGTTAATTAAGTGGTAGCCCAGACCTTCTGATGGGAAGATCATGAGCTCAAATCTCAGCACTGTCAAGCTACCACTGCTAGACCCTTGAGCAAGGTCCTTAACCCTCAACTGCTCAGTTGTATAAAATTAGATAATTGTAAGTCGCTCTGGATAAGGGTGTCTGCCAAATGCCATAACTGTAATCAATCAAATATGACAGTTACCATTACCACCCTGAAGTTCATTATTTTCAAATAACAGCACGTCGATAAGTTTACCAACAACAATTTGTAAACAATTACATTTTTTAAATTTACTAAAGAATGCTACATTGTTCTTTTATCAGTTTGTAGTTACATTAAATGTTGTGGAACGTTCATGAAACAAGTTAGTTCCTTTTCTCGCTTACGTTATAGCAGCTATAACCAGTTGTTCCCTCAGCGGCCTCTCTTTTTCCACTTTCTTAACGTTAAAATAGATAAAACTCTTCTGTCCTCAAGAAAAACATCCCCATATCAATGATTATACACCAATTGTTTTCCATCCGCCCGTGTTTTACAATAATGTACATCCGTGCTATAAATTATATTATACACTCCAACATATTGGATAATAATATATCCAGTAACAGCTCCTGAGCCTCCAAACCTACACACACTGTGATCAATAACATTTTTTTAAAATCTGATGAGCGTGAAGGGGTGGATGTGCTCTTAATCGTGCCTGTAGGTTTAATTTATTACATTCTGCAACCCTGCGCTCATCCATCCTGTTGAATGTGTGCCGAGGGCAGCAAAACTGACCCAATATGCATCAACGGATGGCAGCGAGCCTAAACACCCCGAAGTGGACACAACACTGTTAATTTAATGAGCTGGAGAAAAAAAAAAAGGAAAAAAAGCGAATAAGCTGAAAACTTTCAGTCCTGAAAAGACGCAAGAACGTTTCATTATTTTTATTCATTTATAAAAAGCCGTCTGTCTCAATTTGTGCAAATTGTTCAAAGAAAAATCTGACAATAACTTGAGTTTCAGCTGAACCGCAGCCTAAAGCTACTGTGGAGATAATTATCTCCGTCTGGCTCGTACGCTTCTGCTCTTCCTCTGCGGCTTTTATATTTATATTACGTTTCTCATTTGGTAACAAGAGCTTTTGCTCACCTCGCTTAAATTAGATCAAAACATCCAAAGCAGTTTAGGGAGCGAGTGCTGTTAAAACCTTCATTCTTACCTATTATCGGGGGGTTGGACGTGAATAAAGAGATCTCTGGTGCTGGGCCGTAGCAGCTAAATCTTTAGCCTCTACAGGGTGGGAAATAATCACATTCCGCCGTATCATGGGATAATATAAGCAAAGGAGAGCAAGAATAGGAGAGGAGGATGTGTGTTAGGAGTCTTGCTGCAGTAAAAGCGTGTACCTGTATCCTGTCCAATTATATCCACCAGTGAAGGTAAATATTAGATTACAGTGAAGGATTAAATCAGACACACAGCTCTGACTGGAGGTTTGTGAAAATGCTACTTAGACAGAGAGAAAATTATAATGGGCGCATGAAAGCATAAGTCTAATCATCTTGCATAAACAAAAGACATTTCCACAATATATGATGTGTAATACCATACGTATTCGGGTTCGTTAACAAAATGACAGCAAAACAGCGACCCTTTTTAAAAATGTTACATAAACATCTCCTTACAGAAGACTTCACCATATGAACAGTTGACCATATCAACAATAATACCAAAACATCTTTTATCTCTGTAAAAATCACTGTGAATGAGCTGTTACTATAGAGACCACAATATATTAGAACTAGCTTCACTACTGTCAGAGCTCCTGCTATAGAAAACGAATCAACACCTTCTGACCAATCAGAATTGAGAATTCGACAGCGTTGCAGTATAAAGAAGTTCATCATGATACTGATATTGTACAGAAATACTGCTCAGCCCTTTTCTGAAGTAGAGAAGGAGTGGTACTTCCTTGAAAGATCATTAATCTAAGCTAATCAGAGAACCGAAACCGACCAAAAAGTGCATGAAATAAAGATCTGAGTAGATCCTGATAAATTCATCTCCCTTTCAAACTGCAGTGATAAACTATGCAAAGAGTTCAGGCTCTGTTTCATCCGCTGAACCACCGGCTCATATATCAGATCATCCAAATGAATGTGAGCTCCATGGCCGAGAACGAGGCGTCTCATCACGGCACGGTTATTTCAGCCACCGCCGGCGTTCATAAATAATGCACAAGCCGAGACCATTACTGCCTCCTGCACAACGAGCTGCTGGGAATCTGGTACGGGTCAGTCAAGCCTCGTCGCCGTCATATCGATGAAATGAGTTTCTCGCTGAGAAGTAAATCACTTCGAAATGAAGAGCGTCAGACGCAAGCTTCAACGAGGTTGATCTTGAAGAGCAGCTGCTGAGGAATGTTCAAAGTGCAGTGCTCTTTTAGCTGAGGAGAGTGCTTCAAGGTATCTTGTGTCACTTCTAGCTGGTTCAACTCGATGTCGCAATAAATCACCTCAATCCTCCAGGTCACTTTCAAACCTTCTGGAATTTTCCTCCATCGCTAAAATAAACAGGTGAGGTGATCTATAAAACCTTATTTAAAATCGCAGCCATCTAATATGCTGCATTGTTACTGCACTGGCTCATGGGAACACTGTAAGGAACATCATCGAGGTGGTGGATGTTCGTGTGACGAGACCCAGGAGAGCTTATATTTTCTAAGATGAAACCCGTCACCTTTAGCGTTGACCGATGAATAAAAAAAAAAACATATCATTACATTACAACATTACAAGCAACAGCTTGTCTTGTCATTCAGCATTTTCCAGTGATGTCATATTTAACATGAGTAAATCCAATACAGAAGTAGTGGAGACATCGGCGCAAACAGAGCAACTCAGAAGTCCCAGAATGCAATGTGGCTATACGACGGAGTTACCACAGAAACCACAGCTTGGCTGGTTAGTGATGTATAAGATAATGAGAGGAGTGACACTGATGGAGGTATTAGCATGAATGTTGGAGCTTTGGATACTGATCCAAAGAATTCAGAATTAAAAAATCCTGACTTCGCTTCAAAAATACTCGTAACATCCCACATCCCAAGGAAAAAGAGAGGCCGGTGAGGGAAGGTTGCTATGATGTATGTATGACGTGATAAAGTTGTCTCATGGACGTTTCACAACATTAAATGTAACTATAGAAGGATAAAAAGTATGATGTTTCGCTGTTTTTAATAACAGAGTTTGTAATCTTTTGCAAATCGCTATGGTGTAAGAGGGAAAAATAACACTACAGGAAATGAACAGCATGCTAACAACACAACAACCTATAAATAAAGTGTTTTATTCCTTGCATATCATACGATAGATTACGGGCACATGCCTGCCCTTGAAGCTGCTTGTTCTGATCAGCGTGAAAACACTGAAATGGCGTCAAGCTGTGAGCAAACAGAAGCAGTGGGGTTTTTACTGCAGCTCAGCTGCTTCAGGTGTAAATGCACACGATTCATACAAATACTCATCCCTCCACTGCTGAAATATTTATGACTGGATAACAGCTCGCCAGATTATGATGAAATGGCCTCCCGTCACTGCGGCGAGGCTTTTTTCGGTCTTGCTCTGGAATCTGTGACTCGTACAGAGAGTGAGCTAGTTCGAGCGTGGAATTATCACATAGATGTGAATAGAATTCTTCTGGCTTCTGGGTGGTGCAACAGAAACGCGAATGATTGATCGTTGAAAGATTGCGAGTTCAATTCCTGGCGATGAAACTTGAAGGTAGGGATGACGGTATCGGGGCCGACTGAGGCATATTTTAACTGATCGGCTTTACTGAGCACTAACCTAAGCCTTTGTTTTACGTCAGCTGTCATGGAGAGCGCAATCTGTGGCAGGACTACGCAGTTAAAATGTCTGCAGTGTGGAAATATTTTAAGTTGGAAAACGAAAGCAGTCCAACAGCCACTTGCGAGCATTTCACGAGGCGGTAGCAACAGAGCTGTGTTCAATACTACCAATTTGATACGGCGCCTAAAAACTAAGCACTCAACAGAATACAGCAAGTTCACTCGGGTAACTCGGGCAAAAGCTGCACCGAAGCAACACACACTGGAGGATACTTTTAAAAGGAGAGAGAAATTTCCTCTTGACAGCGACAAGGCCAAAAAGATTACAGAGAGGGGAACTGAATTCATTGCTTTGGATGATCAACCCATGGCTGTGGTACAGAATGCAGGTTTTCGACACCATTTGGAGCTTTTGGAGCCAGGGTACACCCTACCCTCTCGACACTACATCTCAGACACATCTCAGCCCTCCCGGAGCTTTATTTGTTGTGACTGTGAATGTTAAAGTTAAGCTATTACCCCACTTCAAAGTGGAATTGTGATTATATTACTCATTGCGAGTGTTCTAGATTTACTACTACAATGCTGCACTAAGAAGAATTGATAAGAGCTATTTCTAAAAACATTTAAAATAAGAGCCATGGCTAAAAATATTATTAAAATTGTATTTATTATTTAAAAAAAAAAAAATTTAAGGAAGGAACAGCTTTGATTCAAGCAGTTTTTTTTTCTTAATGCATAGCAGAGCTATTCAGTTGTCAGGCATATACATTGGATTGATTTTAATAACTTTAATGTACGTGAAGTGTGCACCTATACAAGTGATACGAGTATACAAATATCGGATCAGGACTCTGTATCGGCAGATACTCAATATTAAATGACTCGGATCGGGGGCAAAAAAAAAATTGATTGGGACATCCCTACTGGATGCCATTCTCTCTCTCCGCTGTCAATCGAAGCGACACTAGCCAATCGTGTGCATCTGGGAGATCGTGTCTGCGGAAGAGAGCAGATAGCGCTTTTCTTCTGACTGTGTTACACTGCTCTGTGACACAGCATGAGCAGCAGTTTAGAAAGATGTACAATACTGTGCAAAAGTTTTAGGCAGTTGGGGAAAAAATGCTTTAAAGTAAGAATGCTTTCAAAAAATAGACATGTTAATAGTTTATATTTATCAATTAACAAAATGCAAAGTGAGTGAACAGAAGAAAAATCTACATCAAATCTATATTTGGTATGACCACCCTTTGCCTTCAAAACAGCATCAATTCTTCTAGGAACACTTGCACAAAGTCAGGGATTTTGTAGGCATATAGTCAGGTGTATGATTAAACAATTATACCAAACAGGTGCTAATGATCATCAATTCAATATGTAGGTTCAAACACAATCATTAACTGAAACAGAAACAGTTGTGTAGGAGGAATAAAACTGGGTGAGGAACAGCCAAACTCAGCTAACAAGGTGAGGTTGCTGAAGACAGTTTACTGTCAAAAGTCATACACCATGGCAAGACTGAGCACAGCAACAAGACAGAAGGTAGTTATACTGCATCAGCAAGGTCTCTCCCAGGCAGAAATTTCAAGGCAGACAGGGGTTTCCAGATGTGCTGTCCAAGCTCTTTTGAAGAAGCACAAAGAAATGGGCAACGTTGAGGACCGTAGACGCAGTGGTCAGCCAAGGAAACTTACTGCAGCAGATGAAAGGGATATCAGGCTTACTTCGGAAGATGTCCAGCAGTGCCATCAGCTCAGACCTGGCAGAAACCAGTGGGACCCTGGTACACCCATGTACTGTCCAGAGAAGTCTGGTCAGAAGTGGCCTTCATGGAAGGCTTGCGGCTAAAAAGCCATACCTCCGACGTGGAAACAAGGCCAAGCGACTCAACTATGCACGAAAACACAGGAACTGGGGTGCAGAAAAATGGCAGCAGGTGCTCTGGACTGATGACTCAAAATTTGACATATTTGGCTGTTTGCTGAAGGGCTGGAGAGGTACACGAATGAGTGTCTGCAGGCTACAGTGAAGCATGGTGGAGGTTCCTTGCAAGTTTGGGGCTGCATTTCTGCTAATGGAGTTGGGGATTTGGTCAGAATTAATGGTCTCCTCAATGCTGACAAGTACAGCTTATATATAGATACTTATCCATCATGCAATACCATCAGGGAGGCATCTGATTGGCCCAACATTTATTCTGCAGCATGACAACGACCCCAAACATAAAGCGAAAGTCATTAAGAATATCTATATATCTTTAGCGTAAAGAAGAACAATGAGTCCTGGAAGTGATGGTATGGTCCCCACAGATCCCTGATCTCAACATCATTGAGTCTGTCTGGGATTACATGAAGAGAGAGATGCAACTGAGGCTGCCTAAATCCGCAGAAGAACTGTGGTTCCCTATCAAAAGCTACTCTCGATGCTGCGCATCAAACGCTAATGGGAACATTCTTTGTTCGACCGGTTGCAAAGCATGTGTGTCAAACGCCAAGAATTTGGCTTAAATAACCTTGGTGAGTTACATCATTGATATCGTGCACCTCCACCGCCACTCGTGTTTCGGGGGACAGCGGCCTCCAGCGAAATGTTAGATGTTCGGTTGCCTCCTGCCATGTTTCAGGACACCAGACATCTAACATCCCCCCATCAAAGTGAAGTGTCAAAACTAGTGTCCCTTTCAGAGAAGCTGGCAGCGTGAAAGCTACTGCCAAATATCTCTCCATGGGCAGAAAGGACTGTAGAGAAGGCCTACAGGATTCAGTTTGCATATCGGCCTCCGCGTTTCAATGGCGTGGTCTCCACTTCCGTAAACCGGAGTGAGTGCATTTGTTGACACAGGAAGTGCAAGCACTGCTGGGCAAAGGGGCCATAGAACGTATTCACCTGCCAGACAGAGAGTCAGGCTATTATAGCCGGTATTTTCTGGTTCCCAAGAAAGATGGGGGGTTGCGTCCAATTTTAGATCTTCGCGGGTTGAACCGCTACCTCAGAACATACAAGTTCAGGATGTTGACGATCAAGACGATTGTGTCGCAGATCCAATCAGAGGACTAGTTCGTGACAATCGATCTCAAGGACGCATATTTTTCATGTAGAAATCGTGCCACAACACAGGAAGTTCTTGAGGTTTGCTTTTGGGGGCAAAGCTTACCAGTATCGGGTTCTTCCATTCGGCCTAGCTTAGTCATCCCACACATACACGAAATGCATGGATGCAGCACTGGCTCCTCTGTGACTCCAGGGCATCCGCATTTTAAATTACATAAACGACTGGCTGATTCTGGCTCAGTTGCAAGAGCTGGCGCTTCGACATCGGGATGTCGTCCTAGCTCATCTCGAATCTCTGGGGCTCTCTCTCCTGCTTGGAGGGCAACGTATTTGGGTTGTATGGGATTCGATCATGATGCAGGCACAGCTGTCTCATGCACGCGTCGAATCCATTCTAAATGCCCTAAAGAACATCAAGCTAGGCCAGAGAATTACTCTTCATTACTTTCAGAAGGTTCTAGGTCCCATGGCAGCTGCATCCACGGTGATACCCTTGGGCCTCCTGCACATGAGGTCGTTTCAGTTGTGGCTCAGAGCCAGGGGATTTCATCCAAGGGCCAATCCCCAGAGGCAATAAGGGTCACGCGCCAGGGACTTCGTACCCTTTCTATGTGGTTCAGACAACACGGCGGTAGTCTCTTACATAAATCACCTGGGCGGAATGCTTCTGTGCCGCATGAACAGGCTAACACAGCAGATTCTGCTGTGGGCACAGGACAAGTTCCTGTCCCTCAGGGCGATTTACATCCCCGTGAATGTGGGAGCAGACTTGCTGTCCAGGCAAGCTGGGACACACGGGGAATGGAGACTCCACCCCGAAGTAGTCAGTCAAATCTGGGAAGGATTTTACGAAGCAGATGTGGACCTCTTTGCTTCACAGGAGACGGCACAATGTCCCCTCTACTTCTCTCTGACTCCCCCAGTCTGGACACCATGGCCCATATGTGGCCTGGACGGGGTCTTTACGCATTTCCCCCAATCACTCTACTCCTGGGGGTCCTGGCCAAGGTCCGTCAACTGGGGTCTCGCCTCTTATTGATAGCGCCCCATTGGCCGACCAGAGTATGGTTCTCAGATCTAATATTCCTCCTCGATGGCTCGCCGTGGGCAATTCCGGTCAGGAGAGATCTCCTATCTCAGGCACAGGGGACAGTATTTCATCCCCGGCCCGAGCTCTGGTACCTTCATGTCTGGCCCCTGAGGGAGACCAACTAAGAGATGCTGGGCTTCCAGCCAATGTAGTGGAGACTATTCTAAGTGCCAGGGCTCCCTCCACTAGAAGTTATGCCTTCAAGTGGCACATTTTCGGAAATTGGTGTATGGTGCACCATTTAGACCCAGTTCACTGCCAAGTTGTTTCAGTGCTGGAGTTCCTGCAAGAGAAATTCTCCCTAGGCACATGTCCGAACATGGACATGAACATGAACATGGCCGCAATTTCGGTTTGCCATGCTCTGATTGATGGGGCTTCTGTGGGAAAGCACCCTTTAGTCGCCCGCTTCATTTGTGGAGCCAAGCGGTTGAGGCCACTCACTAGAGCGACAGTCCCCTCGTGGGACTTAGCTATAGTGCTCGAGGGTATGGTCGGCACCCCTTTCGAACCACTAGAGTGGTTCAAGGTTCGAGGGCTGGTCAAAGCTATCTTGCATCCTCACCCTAATTATCTCCCGAAAGTTCCATTCTCAATCATACATCCGGTCGTTCTTGAAGCCTTCTGTCCTCTGCCTTTCATGATGATGGAGCAGGAAAGACTACACTTACTGTGTCCAGTACATGCTCTTCAGATTTACGTCCACCGCCCCAGCCAGTGGCGTAAGTCGGAGCAGCTTTTCATATGCTATGGGGGCCGCAACCGGGGGCGGCTGCCACTAAGCAAACTGTGTCTCCTTGGGTGAGGGATGCCATTGCCCTAGCCTATGTGGCGCGTGGTGAAGCTTCGCCACTAGGAGTTAGGGCCCATTCAACCAGTGGGGTTGCATCTTCTATGGCTTTGGCAAAAGGTGTCCCCCTGCAGCAAGTGTGTGATGTGGCAGGTTGGTCCTCTTCGAACACATTTGTCAGATTCTATAGCTTGGATGTCCATGCTACTCCGGGCTAGCATGTCCTTGAGTCAACATCCCTTAGGCATGTCTGAGACCTTCTTCAATGTTTGTTCGCACACACTACACAACCTTGGGGTTCAGACACTTCCAGTGCGGCGGCGTTGGTATTCTCGTTCCCATTAGCGTTTGATGCACAGCATCGAGAGTAGCTTTTGATAGGGAACGTCTCGGGTTATTTGACTGTAACCCTGTTCCCTGAAAAAGCGGGAACGAGATGCTGCGTCTCAGTGCCGCACTACAGACGTGTCTGGCGTCTCTCAGACAAAGTATAACCTGAAGATATGCCTGTTTCATGTCTATTTATAACCTGCAGGTGCACGTTATCAATGACGTAACTCACAGAGGTTATTTAAGCCAAATTCTTGGCGTGTTTGACACACATGCTTCGCAACCGGTCGAACAAACAATGTTCCCATTAGCGTTTGATGCACAGCATCTCGTTCCCGCTTTTTCAGGGAACAGGGTTACAGTCAAGTAACCCGAGACGTTAGTTATCCAAGATGTTTGGGCCAACCTACCTGCCGAGTTCCTTCAAAACTATGTTCAAGTGTACCTAGAAGAACTGATGCTGTTTTGAAGGCAAAGGGTGGTCACACCAAATATTGATTTGATGCAGATGTTTCTTCTGTTCACTCACTTTGCATTTTGTTAATTGACAAATATAAACTACTAACATGTCTATTTTTGAAAGCATTCTTAGTTTACAGCATTTTTTCACAACTTCCTAAAACTTTTGCACAGTACTGTAGTTGGCTGGCTTCAAGTGTGTTAGAGAAAACGTGGAATACCCTTCTCCCTCTTCTATCATATGATGGGAGGAAAAAACAGAACAGTATCATCACTTTTGGGAAGCCTGCTTTCTGATGTTGCCAAAATCCAGTCACAATTTAATCACAGTTCTAAATCAATGCCCCTGTCTGGTTACTATATAAATTAAGGCTTACGCTCAGGCCGTGTTGTTGCCTTCATTATTGCATTGCCTGATAACAGAAGAAAAATATGGATTTTAATTTTCTATAGAGACAGAACTTTGGAGGAATGAGATCAGCACAGTTAAAGCTTGAGAATCCTGACACTTCAGATGAAGAAAGTTAGCTAATAATGAGTTTGCCTTTTTTTTCATTTAGTTATGGCTCAGGAGAACACAAAAACCTCAGTATTAAATGATGAAGTATCAGAAAACAACCCAAAACCTCAACTCATCTCCTGTTTTCTCCTATATCATGATATCCCACTACTGGTCATTAGGGTTTACTTGCCTGAGGACAGCACAGACAATGTGTTTATGTTAATCGAAGACTATGTCGAGAATCAATGAGCGCACATGGTTTTGTTTTTGTAATTCAAACACTGAAACAATTTTCATTCATTCAGTCTTCAGTAAGTGTTTTTTTCCTGGTTGGTGGATCCGACCAGGTCGGTGGATTCCGGTCGGTGGATCGGAGTCCATCCCAGGAACACTTGAGGTGTGAGGCAGGAATACACCCTGGATGGATGGGACGCCAGTACATCTCAAAGCATCATGCCTAGGCACAGTTTAAAATCAGCCATCCACCTACGGACATGCTACTACAAGCTTTTTTTTTCTTTTTTTTTTTTAGATAAAGAGAGAAAGACATAATCGTACGGCCATATAAATCTAAGTATTTATGATGACTCTATGTGCGAGATCTGGAATAATCACTTGATGATCGTTTAAGACTGCAGCTTGAGTAAGAAAGGATTTGTAGGAAAAGCTCTGAAGGCAACACACATAAAGAAATCTAGTGTAAACGTGACCGATGGAGAGAAGAGAATTGGCTGGACAAGCTCTCGTCGTGAATCTGTAGGCGAGCAATTATAAAAAAAAATCTGCTGGACGTTTCAACCTCAAAGCTGTGACGATACGCTAATGTCCATCACACATCTCATAAATAATGCCTTCTCCGTGTCATACGCACACACCTACATGTAAACCTTAATGTAAACAGAGAGAGACACAGAAAGACACAGAGAGACAGATAGACAGGCAGGGAGAGAGAGAGACACACACAAAAAAGAGACAGAGAGAGAGACAAGCACAAAGAAAGATATAGACAAAGCGAGATAGAGAAACAGAGAGTGAGAGACACACAGAAGGGGAGAGAGGGAGTGACACACAAAAAAGAGAGAAAGAAAGACAGAATGAGAGACACAAAGAAAGAGATGGACAGAGAAAGGTATAGACAGACATAGATAAAGAGAGACAGAGACACAAAAAAGAACCAGAGAGAGAAAGAAACACACAAAGAGAGAGAGAGAGAGAGAGAGAGAGAGAGAGAGAGAGAGAGAGAGAGAGAGAATTGAATTGAATTGAGAGAGAGAAGGAGAAAGGCAGAGAAACAAAAAATGAGAACAAGACATAAAAAGAGATAGCGGCAGAGAGACACAAGAAGAGACAGAAATAGACAGAGACACAAAAAGAGATACCGAGCAAGAGGCAAGAGAGAGAGAGAGAGAGAGAGAGAGGAGAGACAAAAAACAGAAAGAGAGATAGAGAGACAGAGAGAGATAAAAAAAAGAGAGTTTGAGAGAGAAAAACACCGAGAGGGAGAGACACACAGAGACAGAGAGACACAGAAATAAAAAAGAGAGACAGAAACTGATCAAGATAGAAAGCGAGAGACAGAAAGAGAGTGACAGAGACAGAGAGAGAGAAGTCACGTCTCGGTCTGGTTGCGACGGTTTCATTGACAGCTGCTTTCTTGCACAGCTCTACATTGTGTCTCCATTAATGATACACGAAGAAGCTCATTTGCGTGTTTGTGTAAATGGTGTGAAGTAAGAACATGAAACAATATTTAAAGGAGGAATCTGTATGTGCTGAACGACTTCAGAGCTCAAACAGACTCCTGGAAGAGGAGAGCTGAAATGAAAGCTTATCACATGTCTGTGTAATTACGTTTCGATTACAACGCTGATTAAACGCGGTGAAATGTGTCGAAAAACGTTCTATATGAATGTCAAATAAGAGTGTGTGAATGTGCAGTGTGTGAATCGCTAATACGAAGGCACAGTGATTACGAAGCTGCGTTTTGGGATGTCAGAACGTCAGTATTAAAACTTAGAAACGAGGTTCTGCAAATTTATTCCCTGCCCTTCAGCCGTACTCATTTACACTCAATGTCAGTGTGAATTATTGAATCTTATTACACACACACACACACACACACACAAAGTATTCTGATGTAGTCCATATGTATCTACACTTATATAAGATGCTGTGATGCAGATACGAGCAGTGTTAAGAAAGCTTGGTGTATAAGTGAGTGTATATGACCTCCCGCTCTCTGCATCTCCCTGCATCGCCATCATAAAGTCTATTTTTACCCTGTGGCTCTGTGTGCTGAACGCTGCAGTGAATATCTGATGCCCCACGCAGGTGAATTCAGAGAGAGGGCCTGTAGCTCTCAAACGTCATCCTACTAAAAAATTTCTCAATCGATAAAGCAGATCCGACAATCGAGTTCGCTGTTCACGGGCCTCTTTAGAAAAGCACAGCACCGTTTCTAGTTCTGAGATGTTCTTGGGCCGTCTTGCATGCACAGCGCCTTTAAGATCTACCTACACATTGTAGATGAGGTTCAGGTCATTGAACATCATTGTGAGGATTCGAAAAGCTTCGGCGTGCATTTCTTGAAGTGTTTCACATCACTGTCCTGTTGTAAAAGTTTCTTGGCTGACTGTGTTCCAGAATTTGCTCATATTTACTTCAAAGTTCAATCTACCTGTGCAATGTTTCCTGTGCCACTGCATAACAGATCCACCACCATGCTAAAGGGTTCCGTTTTTACTCCATCGGTCCATAAAAGTAGCTTTCAAAATGCCTCTGCTCTATCTAGATATTGTTTTACTTACTTCAGACATCCACTTCTGAGAAGAGTTTCCTTCTGATGACTCTTCCATGCAGATCATGTTTGTGCAAGCAATGCTGCAGAGTAGACCACTCCTGCACCAACTAAACCTTCCTACATGTCCTTAATGGTAAATGGTCTGCACTTTCAACCTTTGCGGTTCACAAAGCACTTTACACTGTGTCTCATTCACCCATTCACGCCAATGGCAGCAGAGCTACCATGCAAGGCACCTGCCTGCCATCGGGAGTAACTTGGGGTTCAGTGTCTTGCCCAAGGACACTTCGGCACATGGAGTCATGTGGGCCGGGAATTGAACCGCCAACCCTACGATCAGTGGACAACCTGCTCTACCACCTGAGCCACAGCCGCTTAATGTCTTCTTTTTTTTTTTTTTTTTTTTTTGCCTTTCTGCCCAGCATTCCAGATCTTGCCTTCCCCTTAACCGCCATTCCTTAACGATGTTCCAGACAGTGGAAATAGGGCGTCGATATCTTTTTATAGTCTTTCTCTGCTTTATAGGCATCAATTTTCTTCATTTTCAGATCCTCAGTCAGCTACTTAGAGAAGGTTAAAGTTGGTGAGTGTTAGAACAAGATTTTAATTTATTACGCTCTGGAATTGCTATTCCTAATGACAATTCTTGACCCGAGTAATGAGTCCAAATGAGTCAATTTAAACCTAACGAGTTAATGAAGTTCTGAGACTTTACAACTAGAAAGGTTTCCAAACTTTTGAACATACCATTAAATATAAAGTAACTGTGCAAATTACAGTTTGTGCAGTCATTGTGTTTACTTCTTTTCACGTGTCATTTGGCCATGTGTCATTTGGCCAGGGGTGCCCAAACTTATGCATGCAACTATGTAACATGTTGTATTAAGTATAATTGTGTTAAGTATTGAGATATACAGTACTGTGCAAAAGTTTTAGGCACATGCAAGGAAATGCTGTAGAGCAAAGATGCCTTCAAAATAATGAAATTAAATGTTTCTACATAAAAAAATAAAAATAAAAAAAAATACAGTAAAGAGCAGTAAACAGTAGTAAATGAAACAAAGTCAGTATTTAGTGTGACAAAAAAATAAAAATGTTAATAAAAATAGTAGTCTCCGGTACAATTAGTGCAGTTTTATAAGGAAATGAGCTGGTAAGTTTTATTGAGCATCTTGTAGAACCAGCCACAGTTCTTCTGGAGACTTTGACTTTCGCACTCGCTTCTTATTTTTGCAGCAAAACCCAGCAGCCTTCATTGTGTTTTTTTGTCTGAAAAGTGTCTCTTACGTAATATGCTGCTTTCATACAAACATTTTTCTGTAACATTTAATTTTGTGCTAGAAAACTAATGTTTGGGAATCAAAATTTTTTTTTGTACTGACTTGATAATGTAGTAGTCATAAAAATAAAATACAAAATCTATAACAAAGTTTGTACAAAAAAATAATAAAAATAGGCTGCCTAAAACTTTTTAAACAGTACAGTATTTTTGTCATTTTGGCCAACCCTATTCAGGAACAGAAATAAAAAAAAACCAAAAGATTATGGGCTGATGGGCTGCAGCTCTCATAAACATCCTCCATGATGGAGAAGGAAAAACAGTTCTGAATCAATAAAGCAGGCAGAAGCTGAAGCAGGTCACATGGGTCTCCGCTTTTAGAACCTTACATGCCGAAAGATGGCCTTTGGTGTCACAAATATAGTAGAGTGAAATTATAAGCAAAGTGATGCGTAGGCTGTGGTGTGAAATACAATATGCCATTTGACAAAGACTTTTCACATTTACACCCAACAAGAGAGCCTTGGATCGTGATCATTGTATAAATATTTAGAATCAGTGTTACTGACATCTGGATTCTGATTGGTCAGAAGGTGTTGGTTCATTTTCTATAACAGCAGGTCAAACAGTGGTGCAGCTGCAAATCACAGGTTTATAGTAATGTGCTCGTTACCGTTATTTATTATACTTGTATGATGGATGATGGATGATATACAATGGGGGAGAAAAGTATTTGATCCCCTGCTGATTTTGTACGTTTGCCCACTGACAAAGAAATGATCAGTCTATAATTTTAATGGTAGGTGTATTTTAACAGTGAGAGACAGAATAACAACAAAAAAATCCAGAAAAATGCATTTCAAAAAAGTTGTAAATTGATTTGCATTTTAATGAGGGAAATAAGTATTTGACCCCTTCGACTTAGTACTTGGTGGCAAAACCCTTGTTGACAATCACAGAGGTCAGACGTTTCTTGTAGTTGGCCACCAGGTTTGCACACATCTCAGGAGGGATTTTGTCCCACTCCTCTTTGCAGATCCTCTCCAAGTCATTAAGGTCATTTTCAATGCCCTGGCTGAGGGAAGGAGGTTCTCACCAAAGATTTGACAGTACATGGCCCCGTCCATCGTTCCTTTGATGTGGTGCAGTTGTCCTGTCCCCTTAGCAGAAAAACACCCCCAAAGCATAATGTTCCCACCTCCATGTTTGACGGTGGGGATGATGTTATGACTTGGGGTCATAGGCAGCATTCCTCCTCCTCCAAACACGGCGAGTTGAGTTGATGCCAAAGAGATCTGACCACACCTGACCACAACACTTTCACCCAGTTCTCCTCTGAATCATTCAGACAAACTTCAGACGGGCCTGTACATGTGCTTTCTTGAGCAGGGGGACCTTGCGGGCGCTGCAGGATTTCAGTCCTTCACGGCGTAGTGTGTTACCAATTGTTTTCTTGGTGACTATGGTCCCAGCTGCCTTGAGATCATTAACAAGATCCTCCCGTGTAGTTCTGGGCTGATTCCTCACCGTTCTCATGATCATTGAAACTCCACGAGGTGAGATCTTGCATGGAGCCCCAGACCGAGGGAGACTGACAGTTTCTTCCATTTGTGAATAATCGCACCAACTGTTGTCACCGTCTCACCAAGCTGCTTGGCGATGGTCTTGTAGCCCATTCCAGCCTTGTGTAGGTCTACAATCTTGTCCCTGACATCCTTGGACAGCTCTTTGGTCTTGGCCATGGTGGAGAGTTTGGAATCTGATTGATTGATTGCTTCTGTGGACAGGTGTCTTTTTACAGGTAACAAACTGAGATTAGCAGCACTCCCTTTAAGAGTTCCTAATCTCAGCTCATTACCTGTGTAAAAGACACCTGGGAGCCAGAAATCTTGCTGATTGATAGGGGATCAAATACTTATTTCACTCATTAAAATACAAATCAATTTATAACTTTTTTGAAATGCATTTTTCTGGATTTTTTTTGTTGTTATTCTGTCTCTCACTGTTAAAATACACCTACCATTAAAATTATAGACTGATCATTTCTTTGTCAGTGGGCAAACGTACAAAATCAGCAGGGGATCAAATACTTTTTCCCCCCCACTGTACATCTAGGAATAAACAGAATACAAATTGTGTGGTTCTTTAACAAAAAAAGGCATTTATTCGTTGATATGATGAAGTTCATATCTGTAAGGAGATTTTTTTTTTTAATGTAATGTTTACGGAAGGAGTCTCCAGTGTCACAGCTGTAACTTTGAGTTTTCTGCCACAATAGAGGTTTCTCGGTAACATAACAAGCTACGGGCTATTTATCTTAACATCGTGATGGAGAAAATAGAGACGACTGGGTGCTATAACATAAATAATAACAGGAACTTGTTTCGTGGATGTTCCACAACGTTAAATGTAACTACAAACGGATAAAAAGTACATTGTGTCATTCTTTAATAAATAAAATTGTAATAGTTTGGAAGTTCCTCTGTGTTCTAGGAAGAATAAATCACTTCAGGACGTGCTCTTGTAGGAATAATCAACCCTGCTTCATCACACAGCCGTGTCGCTGATCATTTTTTCTATAGCGGCGTATCCTCTCATCCTGACGTGTTGTATTCCTTAGTTTACGGTGATCGTGCAGGCCAAGGAACCTCGATCGGAACGTGTTTGATAGCACTTGGTTAGGAATAAGTGACTCAAAACAAACTGCTGTGCTGAAACTGAGGAGCAAGAGCTCGAGTCTTATCATCACACTGCAGATGTAACCTGTGTGTGAGTAATGCGTTCACTACAGCCTTGGGCCTGAGAGAGAGAGAGAGAGAGAGAGAGAGAGAGAGAGAGAGAGAGAGAGAGAAAGAAAAAGAGAGAGAGAAAGAGAGAAATTGACAGAGGGAAAGACAAAGAGAGAGACAGAGAGGATGAAAAGGATGAAAAGGAGAGAAAGAGAGGGGGAGAGAGAGGGAGTAAGAGACAGTAAGAAAGAGAGAGAGAGTGCAGAAGGAGAGACAGAGATAAAGACAGGGAAGGAGAAAAAGAGACAGAAAGAGAGAAGGAGAGAAAGAAAGAGACAAAGAAAGAGAGAGAGCGATAGAATGAGTGGCAAAGAGAGAGAGAGATAGAGAGAGAGAGACAGAGGGAGAGAAGGAGAGAAAGAGATAGACAAAGAAAGAGAGAGCGCGATAGAGTGAGTGGCAAAGAGAGAGAGAGACAGGGAAGGAGAAAAAGAGACAGAGAAAGAGACAGAGAGAGCAATAGAGAGCGTGACAGAGAGGGAGAGAGAGGGAGAGAGAGAGAGATAGAGGAGACAAAGAGAAAGCAAGTAGAGAGTGAGAGAGAGAGAGAGAGAGAGAGAGAGAGAGAGAGAGAGAGACTGACAATCCTCAGCTGACCTGCTCGATTTTCACAGCTCTTTGCTTTCTTCTGCAGTTTTTGTTCCCCATGCTGTACACTGTGTCTCTATGAAAGATCGCAGGAACACAGGAGAACGCTGAAAATCCCACATGTTCAGTCTCCAGTGCACCTGCTTTCTATACATAGTGCACTTATGCGTATTTACAAAGCGCCAGATTAGCCTTGAGTGAATACTGAGAAGCTCGGTGTCATGAATATAACATTAAATGTACTAGACACTGCAGCGATAGTGAGCTTTACGTGCGCACCGGTGTTCCTTCGGCTGCGTTCAAATCCCCTTATGCCTGGAGCACGATGATCAGAGATAATTAGACGATCATCCTACCAACGATAAGATCAGCGACTCAACATCCCGTAGTCGCGTGTGAAAAATGCAATCCTGCCGTCATGCGTGACGTGTATAAGGAATAAAAACACGTGTCATGCTGTTATAGGAAAATAGTCAACCACATGGAGGTGTGATGAAGCAGAGTCACTGTTGCCACTCTGAAGTGGATTATTTTCCTATAACGGCATGTCTCAAAGTGTTTTATTCCTCTTACACCACAGCAATTTGACAACGCCTACACCTATTTTAGTTAATTATACAGTATTATAGCGTTGTACTTTTTATCAATTTCTAGTTACATGCAATGTTGTGGATGTGGTTCCCTCACCACTCGCTCTTATTTCTCTCTACTGAAGTTAATAAGACAAAAAAAAAACAAAAAAAAACCTCACGTCATGTTAGTGAGAAACCACGTCCAAGTCCTGAAGTTACAGTGTGACTTCTGACACTGGAGACTCCTTCCATAAGCGTTAAATAAATATCTCCTTACTGAGAACTTCACCGTATCAACGATGATACGTTTTGAAGACTTTTTAAAACCTGTTTATTATTAGGCTTATCTTCAGAAACGCTAACGTATTAGCTTCTGACCAATCAGGTTGGAGAATTCCACAGCGCTGGGGTGTAGAGAGCGAGCTGACCTGTTTGTTCGGAGCTGATGAGAAATTCGGCGAGAGAACCACGAGGTTCTGAGAGCCAGGTGACTCTGATGTTTTGTATTCTGGCCAAATGCTCACGATCCAGGCCTAAAAACAATCTGTGAAATCTGACATTATATAACGAGTCTGACATTTTCAGCAGGATTAGGATGGTCTACATCCTGTAGTGTGGCCCAGGCAGTAAAAAGAAAGCAAAATTTCCCACCACATGCATCCATTTTCTGTTCCAAATACTCAGGATTAAAACTTAGAAACAAGGATCTACAAATTTATTCCCTGCCCTTCAGTCATACTCATTTACACACACAATGGCACTGTCGGTGCTCAATTAATCTGTTAGCATAGACTCTTTTTGAATATAACCACACACACACACACACACACACACACACACACACACACACACACACACACACACACACACACAAAGTATTCTGATGTAGTCCATATGTATCTACACTTATATAAGATGCTGTGATGCAGATACGAGCAGTGTTAAGAAAGCTTGGTGTATAAGTGAGTGTATATGACCTCCCGCTCTCTGCATCTCCCTGCATCGCCATCATAAAGTCTATTTTTACCCTGTGGCTCTGTGTGCTGAACGCTGCAGTGAATATCTGATGCCCCACGCAGGTGAAGTCAGAGAGAGGGCCGAGCGTGGGCCGCGTGCTGAAAGCGAAACTCCACACGGACCCCCCGACACACCGACCGCTGTGGGCTGTAGCTCTCAAACGACGTCCTCCATGATGGAGAGCTGAAAACCATTTCTCGGTCGATAAAGCAGATCCGACAATCGGGTTCCCTTTTCACTTTAAAAAGAACAAAAGGCGACGAGGTGGGAGTTTCTCTCCGACTTCTGCCTTTCCTTAAAGACACTTCAGGAAAGTGTTAACAGGGGTGGGATGATATGGCAAAAAAAAAAAAAAAAAAAAAGCAAAAAAAATCTTATTGCAATTCTCAAAGTCATTTCTATGATATATGATATGTATCACGATGTATAGGGTTGCTCACAAGCCGCCACAATACAGTGGTGTTGCATTTAATTAAAAAAATTTCTCTGATGATACTTTATTTAAAGTCTAGATCCGTAAATAATAGTTTCACTTTATATATTAAAAAAAGTTTTTTAATATGTAACACTGAAAAGAAGAAAAAAAACAAAAATCTATAAAACGTTTAACATTTTACAATGTTTTCTCAAAGATAAAATATAAATAAAAAAAACTATTTTAATACATTTTTTCAATATTTAACACTGACTGAAATACTGTAGACAAAAATTAAAATCTGTAAAATCTTTTAACATAAAATATTTACTATTTTATACATTAAGTACAAAATTCTGATCAGTTGTTATTATTATTATTATTATTATTATTATTATTATTATTATTATACAGGATTTCAGAGTTGTTGTTTTTTTGTGATTGTTGCGGCCAAAAATGCTTGATTTTGCTGCGACTTTTTTCAAAAATTGTGATACAAAATTTGAATTGGGGAAATCGCGATCGCACGAAATAGTCCTGCACGCTCTTTCGCAGTGATGTTTGTTGGTAAATGAGACCTTTTAGCCGTACTCGTGTTCGACGCACGTGAATCGACGAGGGCTTTGGCTGAATGCGCGTTGTGATGACGTCACGTGACGCGTCTCGGCCCAAATCTGCGGAAAATCTGCGGTCATTTTGAAAAATTTGCGAGTTCCTCCGAATACGGCGGGGTTAATTTCAGTGATCGGAAAAAAACACGAAATCCTGGAGGGACTGGTTATTATTAATATTACTGAATTCATATTTTACCTTTTGTATTTCATCGGCCTTTCTTTTTTATTTATTCCAAAATTTCTTTTTTTTTTTTAATGAACCGAAAAGGTGAATTTTTTTCTTTAGAATTTTAAGTACAAACTTCTAACATATAATCATTTACTTCCAGTCAGTTTTTTTTTTTTTTAATAATTATTTAATTAATATTTTTCCTTTTGTAATTTTGTATTTTGTCTTTTTTTTTCCCAGTTCCAGTACTCTTCTTTTTTTTAATCAATTTGTTTTATTAACTCTTAATCTTTGTTGTTTTTAAATGTCCTCTACAAATAAACTTGATCAATTCTGACAAATTACAAACTCTGACTGCTCTTTAGATGCTGTTCACAGAATCTTTAAAATTGTATAAACGTTACTTGGCATTTTCGTTTCATCCCAAAAGTACCCTTGTTTCTTTTTTTATATAAATAAATAAACCGTTTGTGAGCAAACTTATATACAGTGGATCATGATACATTTTGTGTATTGTAGAAATATCCTCAAGTATCAGGTATCCTGATATGATCATTCTGTCACACTCCACACCCTGACTCAGGAACAAAACGCTTGTAAAAATGCTTCCTTCACCACAAGCAGGAAACCTTCAGACATGCAATTTCCCATCAGGACGAGACAGAAAAAGCTGTAGCTGACAGTCTGGCGGGCGTCGACCTCTGACCTGTGTCTGCCAGTTACACTCACAGGAACAGGCGGGTCACTCCGATCTGCCCTACAGGATGTTATTTTCACAGATGGAGCCTGAAACTATGACAACGTAACCGGCTTCACTTTGGGATTAAGGTGTAAAGTTTTCAAGCAAGTCGATGTGTGAATATCGATTGAATTTTACCACAAATACCCAACTAGACAGCAAGGCAAAGTTTCAGTGTGAATGCTGCTTAATAATGAGCATTATTAATATTATCCTTGTTTGTTTTTTGTGGGGTTTTCTTTGTTTGTTTGTTTTGCAGGTCAAAAATATCATAGTCCCACCTTCTTGTTTTCTACTGGCTCACAAGACCATAATCACTAAATTAACATTTAAGATATTTAGAAAGCATTCAAACCCATAAAAGGTCCTCCTGATGAAATTCATGTGAAAGTGTTAAATGTCAAAGAAGCAGTCAGAGTGTCTGCTAGGGGTGAGCGATATGACAAAAATATCATACCACGATTCTCACAGGCGTTTCTACGATATGATATGTATCACAATATACTGTATAGGTATCCTAATTTATTCAGTGTATACAAAAATCCTTTTTTTTTTACTTTTTTATATATATATTTTTTTTTATTAAATTTTTTTAATAAAAAATATAAAAGGGGAATGTTTTTTTAAATCTGTAAAATATATATATGTTGAATTTGCTTAATTAAAATGCGCACATCGGTTTCACGTGAACAACCTGAGTTACATTACATTTATGGCATTTGGCAGACGCCCTCATCCAGAGCAACTTACATTTATGTCATTTATACATCTGAGCAGTTGAGGGCCTTGCTCAAGGGCCCAACAGTGACAGTTTGATGGTGCTGGGATTTGAACTCACGACCTTCTGATCAGTAGCCCAACCTCTTAACCACTGAGCTACCCCTGCCACGTTGATGCAATTTGTTTTCATATATCCAACATGATTTGATCGAGTATTTCCAAAACCCTGAATAAGATCCAACCCTGCGCTCTCACCCGAGCTCAGAATCAAACCCTGATCGTTGTCTTTGTGAGACGGCTCCACTATCATGCCGCACAAGTGACGCTAATCCTCTTAATAGTAATAATACTAATATTAATACATAATAATAATAATAATAATACACTTTTTTTTTGCCAACTCTCCGTAATATGTTCTGTTAAATCGACCGCATGCTCACTGTCTACATAAAACCGCTGAAAAATTGCATATCAGCTTCTTTAGAAAGCAGCTTTTTTCGCTTGGCCTCCCCGCAGTGAAGAGGGTGAGCGTGTAACGAGTGTGACGCGGGGATGTGAAAGCTTTAAGGAGGAGGAAGCAGCAGAAGAGCAGCAGCACGAAACGTGAAAACCTGGATTTAAAATGTGTACGAATGAAATGCTGCAGAGAGCAAAGCGTCACTCAAGTGCAGAAAATGTTCAATTCTCACCGAGAATCAGAACCAAAAAAAAAAAAAAAGATCAATTTGTAGCTTCTGTTTCAGCTTTCTGTCGATTCAATCAGGTGGTGCACAGCGGTGGGGAAATGCTTCACTGTTTCACTGCTCCGTTATCGTATCGCATCGAAGACACATTGTGCAGATAAAACATCTCCGAGCTGCGATTTGCTGCTCTGCACTAACAGCTTTCTTTTTTGCTCGGGTGAAAATCGACTCTTCATTGTGATGTTGGGTTTCGAGCCGAGCGATGACTGACACGTAATCGACGCTGATGCTTGGCAGACTATTTTGGAAAGCAAACAGGAGAGGCATGAATAGGCTGATGTTACTTCAGGGGTGGACAAGTAGCTTCAGTAGGCTGGTGATCACCTGTGCGTTTTTGTTTTTTTTTTTTTCTTCTTCTCTCATTCACCAACATCAGACTCGGTAATTTCTTACGACTTACACACTCGTGGCGTGCGTAGGCAGAAGTCAAGAGCTCCGGGTAACGTTCATGTCAAACGTCGGAATGAGGAATTCTCACCGACTGACCATTTTGATATTTCTGATATTTCAGAAACTACTGATTTCCTCGTCTCAGTCTCTAGAGTTTATACAGAATGATATGATGAACAAAAATCATCCGGTGAGCAGCAGTTCTGCGAACAGAAACTCCTCGTACATGAGAACGGTCAGAGGAGAACGTCCAGACTGGATCGAGCTAACAGGAACGCTATGCTAACTCAAATAACCACTCTTTACCGCCGTGTTGTGCAGAAAAGCATCTCGGCATGACAAACCTTCAGGCAGATGAGCTACAACGGCAGAAGACCACATCGGGTTCCACTCCATCGCTCCTGCACCACATCTTAAAGCATTTTATGCCACTCCAGCGTTTGCGTTACAGTGATTTTATCATGGGTGTGGGTGTTCTTAGACACCTCTGAGAGTGCCTAAAATCCCCTTACCCATGATACAAAATTACCGTAACACACAAACGTTTGTGACTTTGTAAAATGGCGACAAAAATAATATGAAAATAATCCAATAATTGAAATCCCAACATGATAAAATCCAATCATTAAAATTACTAATAATATTCGCAACGAACAATTCTTCCATCCCAAAATGCAGCCCGTTCACAGTACGCTTCGGTTGCTAAGCAACAAAACAGACAATGATTAACGTATTGGGTGTTTTGAAAGGTTTGGTTTAAAACTTTAGACTAGGTTTATTTGTGAAGTGTTATCTTTTACACTTCATTTTTTTTCTGGCTTTTTTTTAAATTTTTTTTTTGACGTAATTTCCAGTAAGGGAACATACTGAGCAGCGATGCTCCCTGGGTTTTGTGGTGCATTGTGGGATTTTTTTTTAGGGAGCGACCGTTCCGGTGCACTGGAAGGATTCTGCGATTGAGACAACCGACTGCTGAACTTGGGAACTAATTGAGTCGCACCCAAGATGTAAGGTGGGAGGAAGGGGGCGGGGCTTCCAGGGTGTCAGTTAATCTTGGAGAGTTCAAAACACCTACGTGACCGTCAATCATTCCAGAGTCATGCCCTGATTGGCTCATCTACTGTTATGTTGGGGGGGGGGGAAGAAGACTGTACTACAATGTTATCATCCTGGAATGAGCAGTTGGAACTGGAAACTATTTGGAGGTGGTTCAAACCTGAGCTCCACCCCCTACCCCCGCCTCTGCATCAGTCCCATAACCTACCTTAGCATCGAACTGCAATCAGAGACGATGTTTTAAACCCAAAAGCAGGACCAAACTAAACCATCTGTTAGTGCTGATATGGGTTTAGGACACCGCAGCGTCTCGTGTCATTTGAAACAGATGATCACTTGCAGGCTTTGTTTAGTAACAGCACGTCCGCTCGCACGTCTCTAAACAACGTTTCAGACTCCATCGCATCTCAACATGTCTTACTGACACAATTGGGATACGATTTACTGCGCCTCCTAACAGCTTCAACGGCTCGCAGACAAATAAAATAAACAATTTCCTCCGGCACTTTATTCCTTCCCCTGTTCCGTGTAGGCTCCTCGGCTTCTCCGGTCGGAAAAATGAACCGGCTCCCGCTTCAACTGATTAACGCCGAGATGCGTAAAGCAAACGGCTTTATTTTGTTGTGTGTTTAATGGGCCTTGGGACAGCGCTGAGTAATCTACATAAGAAATGAGACATAAAAACCTAACAGTAATGCAAACACTGCAGGTGTGCTGTTACACAAAAACAAAAACAGGAGGAACTGTATTTTAGGAAGCAGAGGCCTTCACTATGAGTTATGCTTTCACTCGATTTTGCAACAAACCGCAATCATTATGTTTGTGCGAGCGCTGAAGAGAGGCCGAGATGCTTTGCTTCATTAAAAATGCCATGAATTTCAGAAAAACAGTTCAGCTACGCTTTGCTGCAGCGCTTCTTCTTTAATCGGCTGACTCGGCTTGCAGCTGTTCGCTGACTGCGTGGGCTGTAAATGACGCGATGAATGCAAACTAGAAACAGATCTATACAAATACCATTTCAAGCTTCGTGATGTTTACATATTCAAAAGATTCAGTCGCACTTAACACAAGTCTGTGCAACAAACAGTAACCATCTTCAGTTAACAATTCTAGAAAATAGGTTCGATCATACCTTCAATTGTCTCATCTGACATTTGACATTCTTGTACTAATTATTTAATTTAATATTTAATATTTTAACTTGCGTGTCCACGTGTCTACGTTTTTTACATGTACTTGTGTATACGTGTGTGTTTATATATGGTAAAATTCTCAGCGCTCTGTAAGTACTCAGCGCTCTGTAAGTACTCAGCGTTCTGTAAGTACTCAGCGTTCTGTAAGTACTCAGCGCTCCATAAGTACTCAGCGTTCTATAAGTACTCAGCGCTCTGTAAGTACTCAGCGTTCTGTAAGTACTCAGCGTTCTATAAGTACTCAGCGCTCTGTAAGTACTCAGCGTTCTGTAAGTACTCAGCGTTCTATAAGTACTCAGCGCTCTGTAAGTACTCAGCGCTCCATAAGTACTCAGCGTTCTATAAGTACTCAGCGCTCTGTAAGTACTCAGCGTTCTGTAAGTACTCAGCGTTCTATAAGTACTCAGCGCTCTGTAAGTACTCAGCGCTCCGTAAGTACTCAGCGTTCCGTAAGTACTCAGCGCTCTGTAAGTACTCAGCGCTCTGTAAGTACTCAGCGCTCTGCAAGTACTCAGCGTTCTGTCAGTACTCAGCGTTCTGTAAGTACTCAGCGTTCTGTAAGTACTCAGCGCTCTGTAAGTACTCAGCGCTCTGTAAGTACTCAGCGTTCTGTAAGTACTCAGCGCTCTGTAAGTACTCAGCGCTCTGCAAGTACTCAGCGTTCTGTCAGTACTCAGCGTTCTGTAAGTACTCAGCACTCTGTAAGTACTCAGCGCTCTGTAAGTACTCAGCGTTCTGTCAGTACTCAGCGTTCTGTAAGTACTCAGCACTCTGTAAGTACTCAGCGTTCTGTAAGTACTCAGCGTTCTATAAGTACTCAGCGCTCTGTAAGTACTCAGCACTCTGTAAGTACTCAGCGTTCTGCAAGTACTCAGCGTTCTGTCAGTACTCAGCACTCTGTAAGTACTCAGCGTTCTGTAAGTACTCAGCGTTCTGCAAGTACTCAGCGCTCTGCAAGTACTCAGCGTTCTGTCAGTACTCAGCGTTCTGTAAGTACTCAGCGTTCTGTAAGTACTCAGCGCTCTGTAAGTACTCAGAGTTCTGTAAGTACTCAGAGTTCTGTAAGTACTCAGAGTTCTGTAAGTACTCAGCGTTCTGCAAGTACTCAGCGTTCTGTCAGTACTCAGCGTTCTGTAAGTACTCAGCACTCTGTAAGTACTCAGCGTTCTGTAAGTACTCAGCGTTCTGTAAGTACTCAGAGTTCTGTAAGTACTCAGCGTTCTGCAAGTACTCAGCGTTCTGTCAGTACTCAGCGTTCTGTAAGTACTCAGCGCTCTGTAAGTACTCAGCGTTCTGTAAGTACTCAGCATTCTGCAAGTACTCAGCGTTCTGTCAGTACTCAGCACTCTGTAAGTACTCAGCGTTCTGTAAGTACTCAGCGTTCTGTAAGTACTCAGCACTCTGTAAGTACTCAGCGTTCTGTAAGTACTCAGCGTTCTGCAAGTACTCAGCGTTCTGTAAGTACTCAGCGTTCTGCAAGTACTCAGCGTTCTGTCAGTACTCAGCGTTCTGTAAGTACTCAGCGTTCTGTAAGTACTCAGCACTCTGTAAGTACTCAGCGTTCTGTAAGTACTCAGCGTTCTGCAAGTACTCAGCGTTCTGTCAGTACTCAGCACTCTGTAAGTACTCAGCGTTCTGTAAGTACTCAGCGTTCTGTAAGTACTCAGCGTTCTGCAAGTACTCAGCGTTCTGTCAGTACTCAGCGTTCTGTCAGTACTCAGCGTTCTGTCAGTACTCAGCGTTCTGTCAGTACTCAGCGTTCTGTAAGTACTCAGCGTTCTGCAAGTACTCAGCGTTCTGTAAGTACTCAGCGTTCTGTAAGTACTCAGCACTCTGTAAGTACTCAGCGTTCTGTAAGTACTCAGCGTTCTGCAAGTACTCAGCGTTCTGTCAGTACTCAGCACTCTGTAAGTACTCAGCGTTCTGTAAGTACTCAGCGTTCTGTAAGTACTCAGCGTTCTGCAAGTACTCAGCGTTCTGTCAGTACTCAGCGTTCTGTCAGTACTCAGCGTTCTGTAAGTACTCAGCGTTCTGCAAGTACTCAGCGTTCTGTAAGTACTCAGAGTTCTGTAAGTACTCAGAGTTCTGTAAGTACTCAGCGCTCTGTAAGTACTCAGCGTTCTGCAAGTACTCAGCGTTCTGTCAGTACTCAGCGCTCTGTAAGTACTCAGCGTTCTGTCAGTACTCAGCGCTCTGTAAGTACTCAGCGCTCTGTAAGTACTCAGCGTTCTGTAAGTACTCAGCGCTCAGACAGTGACAAGGCCAAACCCCTCCCCAAGTGTGTGATATGTCTAGAGCAATTTTCTAATGAAAGCATGAAGTAAGCTTTCTTAAAAAGACATTTGAAAACAAAACATGCAAACCTGGACACAAAGCCAATCGAGTTCCATCTGAGTTCCATCTGAGTCAGTCTGAGTGATGAGTGAAAAATGGTTTTCAATAAGCAAAAGTTTCACTTAAAGTTTGCCTGCTTGAAATCTCTAAGAATACTTAAAGCAAATAATTTAGGTCGAAGGGGTCTGGCTGACAATAAAGGTATATGTATGGTGGTCACTTCAAGCCTTCCAGTCATGTGACATGTGCTGGATCTGGATAATGAGACGATCCTCAGTGTCATTTAATGTCACACAGGCGAACAGGCAGAAAGTGACGCGCCCCGGGGGGACGGATAATAAAATAACACACCACAACAGTTTTGACAGCAGCTGCACATGACGAGATGATGACACTGACTGGGAGAAAAAAAAAAGGCTGATGTGTCTCTCGCTGCTGTGGGGCGCCTACGCCTGCGAACACTCACGTGACTACGTTCACGTACGAGTACCAGCGAAACACAGCATATATGTCCAAAAGTGCAGGGAATTCAATTCCTGTGTAAAAATAATGAGGAGAGAAAAGGTGATGATTAAGCCATAAATGTCTGAGAGACATGCAGTACCGTTAGTTCCTGATGTGTGCTCTTAATTTTTATTTTGTTTACATTAATACGAAACTTTATGTGCTTGACTCAAGTTATTAGACTAATATTAATAAATATTATATTAAAATTAGATTCTTTTTTGGAATAAAATTTTAATAATAAGAGAGTTCTGCTCTTGGATGAGCTAACGCAGGAATGGTAAGATAGTTTTTTTAATTGCCATAAAGTGATAGATGGTTCTGGGGTCAACAGGACACTGATTGCTAGGTAATAAACAGATATGAGGTTAAATGATTCTCTTCGATTGCTTCGTTTCCTCAGCGGTGCACGGCTTGCGTCTTAATTAATGACTAATTACACATCACTGGCTTCTAATTACAATCCTAGCATGGCCACAGGAAGGAGAGACAGATGCATGTGTAGGAGTGGGCAAGATGGCAACCGCTATCAATGTGCTATAAATATCTTTCTTTTTTTTTCTTTCTTTTTTTTAAAAAGACATCAATATTTATATAAAAGTTTTTGGCATGTCAGATTGTTGTGGATAAGTAAATGCCTTAACATGGTTTGTTTGGGATTTTGGTCTAACGGAGCACAACCGTATCACCAACAGTCGTAAGAAAAAAACGCAGAATGGTATGAAGAAGAAGCATTGACCGCATATACGGGTGCGTCTCAAAAAATTCGAATATCGTTGAAAGTTTCCATAATTTAATTTAAAAAGTGGAACTTTCATATATTCTAGATTCATTACACATAAAGTGAAATATGTCAAACCTTTTTTTTTCTTTTTTTTTTTTAATGTTCATGATTACGGCTTACAGCTCATGGAAATCAAAAATCCAGTATCTCAAAATATTAGAGTAAACAATTTATAATACAGAAATGTCGACCTTCTGAAAAGTATGTTAATTTATGCACTCGATACTACAGTGCAGTGAAATTCTTTTCTTCGCATATCCCAGCTTGCTAGGGAGCATAGGTCAGAGCACAGGGTCAGCCATGAAATGGCGCCCTCGGGCAAAGCAGGTTAAGGGCCTTGCTCGAGGGCCCAACGGTGGCAGCTTGGTGGTGCTGGGGCTTCTGTTCAGTAACCCAGAGCCTATAACCACTGAACCCCCACTGCCCCAGTGAAGCTGGGGCTGATTTCTTTCTAGCCCAGACTGTAGATTCATCAATAACAGTCGTGTCAGGTGATTACACAGAGTAACACACCTCCTAGATCTAGTTTGGGTTTCTATTTGGGCTGATCTTTTTCAGACACATCCATAACCAGTCCCTCCAGGATTTCGCGTTTTTGCGATCGTAGAAATTTACGCAAAATCAAGGAAACTCTGCAATATTGGGAGGAGCTTGCAATTTTTCGAAATTACCGCAGATTTGGGCCAAAGCAATTTCATGCAGCTGCGATTTCGCCAATTCAAGTGGTTTTCCGCAAAGACAAAAGCACGAAAAACTCTGCAACTTGCCTCACAAATTTTGGAAAAACCCGCAGCAAAATCAAGCATTTTTGGCCGCAACAATCACAAAAAAAAAACTCCACGAAATCCTGTATGGACTGTCTAACACGTCATAAACGAGGTAGATTATTTACTCTTTAACAAGAGGGTTAAAGAGGGTTAATTTTCTGCGACCCCCCACAAGCCTTGACCATGGTACACTTTAATACTTCAACAGTTATAATTTAGGACTGCTGTAATATTTGAACATTTTATTAAGTTAGTAGCATACCTATTGTTTGTGTAATTCCTTGCACAGTCTAGTGGGAAGTGTTGTGCTGCTACAGGAAAATAATCCACTCTGGGATGGAGTGATATGGCCTGAAGACATGTAATAATTTGGCCCGCATCATTCTAGTTACCTCGTCAATCATCGGTGTTAAACCGCTTTGTGACAGTGTTCAACTGTTAAAAGTGCTGTATAATAGGGGTTTAGCGATACATCATGACGCCGTGCATCGTGATGCAAACATTTTACGATGAACTGAGTAATGAAAGATAAAAATCTGTGCCGTTTAGACAGGAGGTCTGTCTGTGTAGACGCTCAGGCGGGACGTGGAGGGAGGAGATGAGAGATGTGCATGCACATACACATCCTGATCAAAGAAAACACAAAGCCAGACGTGGCCTTTAATGTGTGTGCGTGTGTGTGTGTTTGTGTGTGTGTGTGTGTGTGTGTGTGTGTGTGTGTGTGTACGTGTCTCCTCCTCTATCTGACATCATCACACATTATTATTCACCGTTCATGTTAATTATCAGAGAGAACATAAATAACTCACCTTTGATCAATTCCCAGTGTTAGATGAAGCGTGAAAAAAAATGTTCATTTAACTACGGCATGGACTTTGATATATGATGCATTGATTACAGCCGTCTGTCTGTCTGTCTGTCTGTCTTTCTCTCTCGTTGTGTGTCTCTAGCTCTTTCTCTCCCTCTCTCTTTCTCTGTCTTTCTCTCTTTCGCTCTCTCTCTCTCTCTCTCTTTCTCTCTCTCTCTCTGTGTCTCTCGGTGTCTCTCTCTGTCTCTTTTTCTGTCTTTTACTCTCTGTCTCTGTGCATCTCAATCTCCCTCTCTTTCTGGTCCTCTCTCTCTCTCTCTCTCTCTCTTTCTCTCTCTCTGCTCTCTCACTCTCTGCATCTCTCTCATTCTATGTGCATCTCCCCCTGACTCTTATTTGTCTCTCTCTCTGTCTCTGTGTCTTTGTATTTCTCTCTGTTTCTAATTTTACACAAACTCAGGAGTCTTTCTGAACTAACTGGATTTTCATCAATAACACATTTGTTGTGTAAATGTTCTTGCAAATGATTTACAAATAACTTCCTTAATATCCAGTTTGATAAATGAGGCCCTCTGTCTCTCTCTCTCTCTCTCTCTCTCAATCTCCTTCTCTCTTTCTGTCTCGCTGCACTTCAGAAATGCAGGTATCATGTGTTTCACTGCAGCGTGACCTCGATTTGCTCCAGCGCTCTGCTCCTTGTCCTGCTTCTCAGAGAGCTTGCATATAAAGTCCTAAAGAAGAACTTTTTTTTCTCCTTCTGAGATCAGCGGGTTGCAGTTTCTATTAAGAAACGCGGCAGACGTTGGCATAATCGGGGTGAAGAGCAGTGACGTCTCTAAATCATAACCGGCGCAGGTCTGCGAGCGTGTGCAAAAAAGAAAATCATATTAGAAATATCACCAGCCTATTGTGAGTGCTATTCTGAGTTACAGGTAGCCTTTTTAGATTTTAGGCTGTAAACACGATACGGATCACACGTGACGCATGACGATCACAGTGAATGTGTAAACAAACAGAAATTTTACCTCAACAGAAAAGCAGGATCAAGCAACTAAATAGAAATTGAGGTTAATTTCCATTTAGGAAATTTTCTAATAACATCCTATAACGGGTCGAATTCTCAATTCTGATTGGTCAGAAGGTGTTGATTAATTTTCTATATATTTTCGATTTATGTTAATACGTTACGGTTTCTATGGTAACAACTTACACAAGGATTTCTCAATGCTTCACGTGATCCGATCTAATAATAATAATAATAAAAAAAAAAAAGGCTGTTATTTATCAAAGAAAAACGTTTACTTGGGTGCTTTCTGTAAGGAGATGTTTATTTCACATTTGTGGAAGGAATCTTCGGTGTCAGCGCTTTGTAACAGTCAGAGGTAAAGCTGTAACTTTAAGCTTTCTGACATCTTCAGGACAGAGGAGTTAATGAGGGAAAGACTGTTTACAGCTGCTACAATATAAATGATAACAGGAGCTAACTTTTACAAATCTCATAAACCCATATGTTATTCACAATGGAACATAGAAAACATATCAAATGTTTAAACTGAGGAAATGTACCATTTTAAGAAAAAAAAATAAGGTAATTTTGAATTTCATGGCCGCGACACGTCTCAAAGAAGTTGGGACGGGGGCAACAAAAGGCTGGAAAAGTGAGTGTTACTAAAAAGAAACAGCTGGAGGAACATTTTGCAACTAATTAGGTTAATTGGCAACACGTCAAAAACATGATTGGGTATAAAAAGAGTATCTTAGAGAGGCAGAGTCTCTCAGAAGTAAAGATGGGATGGAATCTGGAGCATATGGAAGCAGATGTTGCTCTAAAACCTGTATATACCTTTCAGCATTGATGGTGCCTTTCCAGATGTGCAAGCTGCCCATTCTATAGACACTAATGCACCCCCATACCATCAGAGGTGCAGGCTTTTGAAATGAGCGCTGACAAAAAGCCGGATGCTCCCTCTCCTCTTTAGTCCTCTTTAGTCCAGAGGATGCGACGTCCATGATTTCCAAAATAATTTCAAATTTCGATTCGTCTGACCACAGAACAGTTTTCCACTTTTGCCTCAGTCCATTTTAAATGAGCTTTGGCTTATTTCACATATGGCTTCTTCTTCGCATGATCGAGCTTTAACCTGCATTTGTGGATGGCAAGGTGAACTGTGTTCACAGACAATGAGTTCTGGAGGTGTTTCTGAGCCCATGCAGTGATTTCCATTACAGGATCATGCCTGATTTTAATGCGGTGCCGCCTGAGGGCCCGAAGATCACGGGCATGCAATATTGATTTTCACCCTTGTCCCTTGCGCACAGAGATTTCTCCAGATTCTCGGAATCTTTTGATGATATTACGTACTGTAGATGGTGAGATATTCAAAGTCTTCTCAATTTTACATTGAGGAACATTATTCTGAAATTTTTCCACAAATTGTAGACGCAGTTTTTCGCAGATTGGTGAACCTCTGCCCATCTTTACTTCTGAAAGACTCTTTAAGATACTCTTTTTATGTCTCTCTAAGATACTCTTTTTATACCCAATCATGTTACTGACCTGTTGCCAATTAACCTCCAGCTGTTCCTTTTTAGTAACACTCACTTTTCCAGCCTTTTGTTGCCCCCGTCCCAACTTTTTTGAGACGTGTTGTGGCCATCAAATTCAAAATGACCTTATTTTTTTCTATAATGGTACAGTTTAAACATTTGATATGTTTTCTATGTTCTATTGTGAATAACCTATGGGTTTATGAGATTTAAACGGAAAAAACTTGTGCCATGTTGTTCTTTAATAAATAAAAATGTAATCGTTTTGTTGTAATGTAAATGTAATTGTTGCTGCTGTGGCGCGTGCTGTTATAGGAAAAGAATCGACTTTGAGGTGGTAGCAGTAACTCTGCTTCATCACTCAACCTCGTTGTTGATTATATTCCTGTAACGGCATGCCCCATCCTGTTTTATTTCTAACACAGCCCATGAAATATGCTGCGAAGCCACTTCTACGTGTGGCTGGTGTATAAGCTTGCACTGATTAACAAAGGAGTGTATTGTGAGTATATTGTGAAATCATTTCACATTTACATTTTTTAATTTTCTTCCGTCTCTGTACTCCAGCTGGAGAAATGACTAAAATACACAACGAAGAACACAGCTACGCCACTCGCACCTGGTTTGCAGATAGTCATTCAGGTATTATCCGGACGTCAGCATCGGGTATCACCTCAGAACCCGAGCTCTGATATCGGTTTCATATTTTAAAAAAAAAAAAGAAAGAAAAGGAACAGTATGATCAGGACATGCTTTTATCTTAACCACAATGGTGACAGTGATTTTTTTGTTTCGGTTTGAAACTGGAGCCTAGTCATACATATAAAGTGTTTTCTAGGTAAAATAACACTGCAAGTGCACTCAGGAAATGGAGTAAGGAGGTATGACTGACTGCACCGAATTACCATTTTTAAAAAAAGAGCTCAGGGTAGAGTCAGAGAAACACAAACGCTTTATATGAACGGATTTAACCGAGCTTTAGTGGTGTAGAAATACAAAACCATCTCGTTATTGTTAATCATCGCAAATATTAGATACGACCGTGATGAATTAGCCAATAAAGTACTAATCTGCAAAAATTCAGATCTCAGACCATCTGTGACGAGCAGCCTCGTTTATAAAGACTTGCGTAAAAGAATCTTAAAAGCAGACGTACGATAGTTTTCCTAAAAGTTCCTACGAACTAGGCTTGTGTGATCGTGTGCAATCGTCCTATCGTGCCCCCTAACTACGGCCAAGTGATCGCTCTGACGGGGAAACGAAGGGGGCGTGGCCAGGCGCACGTAAGCTGTAGCTAGGGATGGGCGATATTTTATTACGGTTAGAAATTCTCCCCACAATAAGAATTATTCTTCCCGCGATAATAACGATAAAGCCTGGTTGATGACGTATTCCTGTGTGCGACGGTCCGCGACCCATTCGCAGCTCACGTGCAGAGCGAAAACAAGTATGGCGGAAGGTGGACGTGAAGCTGAGGAGGAGCTTATCGCTAAACGAAGAGCCTGGTATTTGGATTTTTACTGGTTTTTTTATGCTTTTATGTAATTGGTATATTTTAGGAGCCTATCTGATGATGGGTAAGTTTTACTTTTAGATCAATGTTTGTGTTTCTGAGGCTCTCAAGACAGCATGCAGCTATCACTTGTAGACAAAAACAGTGGTGGATGGTACTATATTTACATCGTCGCTGATATCGTTATCGCAATAAATACCAGAAAATATCGTGATAAGTCCACATCACCCATCCCTAGCTGTAGCTAGTAGTCACTATCAGTAGCATTTAGTCTGTTTTAATATTATTATTATTATTATTATTAATGCCCAATACTAGCAATGCTTGCAAAACTGAAGTTGGAATCGTAAATAAATCAATTTCTTAATTAATCAATTTATTATCTGTAGCTAATCTCAGTATAAAAGCAGAGGAGGTACTTATTGTGAATTCATGTATAGTGAAGTCGCCCTGATGAACAACATTTTCTTAATTTAATCCCCCGTTCATGTTTTGAGAGCGAAAACACTCAAGGCTTTATCTGTTTTATCTGTTCGGCAACACGGACAAGAAGAAGCTAAGGTTCATCGGTCAACGGTGTTTCGTTGCCCTGCCCCGAATTAAGGTTCGCCTTCAAAATTGGTGAAAAGAAAACACACATATTAGGAGATACAAAGCAATTTCTTTCTGCCCAAAATTTCCATTTTGAGATTATTATTATTTTTTTTTTTTTGTGCTCTGGTGTTGCACTTCATTATATATATAACCTAATCAGAGATTAACAATATTAGATCAGTGAGATGAAAGTCACATCCTAGTTAAAAACGATATACCTGTCTGTCTGTATGCATGCCTGATATACGTATCTATCTACACTTCTACGGATGTAGACAGACAGGTAGTACATATTTATAGCCTAGGTCACTACATCGGGTGATACTTTTCGGTATTCAGGTTCTATACCCAGTATCAGTATGAGCGCGATACCAGTGAAAATAAATGGTGGATCGGATATCGGAGTAAGGGTATCGGATATCGGATCCTGTAACAAAATAGCGAAGATAGGTATTGGAAATGTTTACATATAAAGAGTCTTGACTGTAAATTATTTTTGCTTGAAAGAGTTTAACCGTGAAGTGCTTCTCAAGAAAACAATCAGTATATCACCGGTTCTCAAGCTTTCAGTATTTCAATAAAAGAAAACGTGCCATCATGCCATCTATAGTAAGTATATACACCATATTGCCAAAGGTTTATGGACACCTGACCATCACACCCACATGTGGTTCTTCTCCGAACTGTAGCCAGAAATTTGGACGCACACAATTGTATAGAATGTCTTAGTACGCTGTAGCTTTACAGTTTCCCTTCACTGGAACTAAGAGGCCCAAACCTGTTCCAGCATGTCAATGCTCCTGTGCACGAAGTGAGCTCCGTGAAGACATGGTTTGCCAAGGTTGGAGTGGAAGAACTGGAGTGTCCTGCACAGAGCCCTGACCTCAACCCTAGTGGGATTGAACTGGAACGCCGACTGCACCCCAGGCCTCCTCGCTAACGCTCTTGTAGCTGAATGACCACAAATCCCCACAGCCACGCTCCAAAATCTAGTGGAAAGCCTTCCCAGAAGAGTGGAGATTATCATAACAGTAAAAGGGGACTAAATCTGGAATGGGACGTTTAACAGACTGATATGAGTGTTATGATCAGGTGTCTACAAACCTTTGGGATCCTGTATCTGTGTCAGGGAAACGCCGGCGAAAGACTAAAGACTACAATTCCCATCAGCCACTTCACCAGGTCGCATGTCTATCTGCACCTGATTCACCTTTGAGGTTAATGAGCACACTATATACTGTAAGTCACAGTTTGCAAGTTTGCACTACACTCTTTGTCTTGCGTTTGTCTAATGTCGTGGTTTTGTGTGCTACGTCCATGTGTCTTACCTTAGTGACCCTAGTTCATAGTTTATGTTTGGTGTTTTGTTTGTTATTTATTAAATATAACCTGCACTTAAATATCGCCTCCGGTGTCGTGACGTGTCTGTAGCAAGGTGAACTGAAGATGGCAGATTTCCCACGGTGTACGAAATGTAAAACTGAGCTCAATATTAGCAAGAAAAACAGCAAGAAAATGATTATTAGCATCCACACACATTTGAATGTATTCACAGCTCCGTTTGTTTTATCCTCTGGTGTGTGGGTCGGTTCGCCGTTTTTAATCTTATCTAATGTTTCGACTGAATAAAATCGATGAGGGTCTGTACTACGCGCCACGTATTTGACACGTGGCTCTTCCACCCCAGAGCCATGAAATACGGCGCTACAGGAGAATCAATTATTTTGATACTTGTTCTTGTCTTGGCGGGCTTTTACCCTTCAGCCTCACAGTAATTAATTGTTTTCATTATCAGTTCTCCTTGCGCTCCATTTGCGGTAATTAAATGCCCGATCCATTTCACGGTGACAAAAATCAACATGCTATGAGGCTTGCTGGAATTCGCTCGGTGCTTCTGTGCAGGCTGGAGAGAGATCTCTGACTGGTGCATAAATGTATGTGGTTCTCATAAACAGTATCTCTGGTGAGAAAGAGAGAAATGAGTGGGGAATTTACAAGAAAAAAAAAAAAAAAGAACATTTAGGCATCACGCCAAATTCCGTACCGCTTCGTGAAGAAGTCAGCTAATCAGGATGTGGATAGTTACTTCCATTTTCCAAACAAACACAGCTCTAAAAAAAAAAGAATGAGTAGCATTCTGATTAATAGCTTCTGTCTCTCTGGCTGGACGGCTCTGAGCTCGTCGTAATCCTCGCGCCTCGGCTGTTCAGCCCAAAATGCCACCTGATTGGTTACTTATCGGCGACTGAGGCTTACAAAGTTCAGGAGTCTCCTGGTAGACATTAAACACACGTCCGTGATGATGCATTATTTGTTTCCACGACTCCGCTGAATGCTTTACCGCTGAGATAATTAGCCTTCAGCAGCTGCTTATTAGGGAGAAGCTACAGGGAGCTGAGGATGTAGCAGGAAGTCGTGAATTACAGCTTCCTCTTATTTACGGTGAGACTCCGTCATGCTTATCTCGCTCCACACAGCGCACTTCTGTTCGAGAATTAATTCGCTCTGTGCTCTGTGGTGCTCCAGGTTCGAAGTCAACATCCGAATGTCACGGCTAAGTGTGAAGAGTTCGGTCCCCTTCGTGAGCTTCAGTTAAAAACAGAAAGATGCTCGGGAAGTATATTTATTATTTCGTCTCCAGTAACGGCTTTAAAAAATGAAAATGCTGAAATTCTACATAAATTGAATCGACGGTGTTTGATTAAAAATTCTCTGAAGGTCCAGTTTTTGTTTGCAAAGCTCCGGCTAGCATGCTCACCATTAGTGAGCCATTCGTTGATATAAATAACACAATTTGAAATAGTTCCCACGCCTGCCCCATGAATCATAATCAAAATATCATGTAGTGGCATAATGTCGATAAACAAATGACGTGTTAAATGACGCTCGGAACTGAAGACGTAAACAACATACAAAACCTCACGAGGAACATGAGGAAGTGAACTGCAGGGGTTAAATGGAGTCCCCCTGTTAATCACAGAGCCACCGGCCAATCATGGCTATCTGTGAGCTCATGTATGAGGACGAGGGTGGATGGCGCTTTCCTCTGAGTGTGTTACGCCGCCCTGTGATGTAGCACGAATAGGGTTGGCTGCCGAAATCCTATATGACCGGCATGTACCGGGCCGAATCAGAACACAGATTGAAATATTTGCCCTCTGGTTCTCCGAAACGGACGTAAGAAGCATCATCATCAGCACGTGATCGCTAGTTAAATTATACCGCATTCATGTGGTGTCAGAATGATCGGAAAAATAATTTCCCGACGGAGAAAATTCAGGTGAAAGCGAGTCGGAACAACAACATGGAAAGTCGAAGGACATGGCAGACGACAGTGATTGGTTGATGGGAAGAAACTTTTGATTAATGGGGCGAGAATCACGTATTGCATATACATTTTTTTTTTCGCTAACATGTCATTTGTAATATGGTATTAGGTTATAACGGTTAGTTGCTGTCGATGTAGATTGAGGTAGATTAATTAGAAAAGTTATTTATTAGCAGTAAGCCTGATAAGTCAGGTCAAGTAATATTTAGTGGTGGTGATGCAGTAACAACTCTGGGACAAAATCACTTTGGAATATAAAGCTCTGATAACACAAATCCAACACATCTCTGTAGTAACGTCAGTGTCCATGTTGTTTTCACATTCCGACTTAAAAGCACAACTCTGGAAATGAGACCATCCGAGGAGCGCGTGGATGCACCATGTGTAGCTCAAAACAATCGACAAGACTTCGCAAAAAGGAATAGAGACTAGAGCTGGGAAATATGGCCATATAATATTGATACTGTGATCAATTATGTCATGATACACTTTTCTAAAATTTCTGCAATTTTTTAAATAAAAAGATATTTTTCATTTTAAATATAAACATTTGGAATGATACTTTTTTTATTTATAATGAATAAAAAAAATAAGTTACAACATTTTTGAGTTTGTAATTTGAGTTTGGAGATTTTTTTCCCCCACTGTTTCAGTGTTGATTATTTTTGTACACATTAAATAAAACAGAGATAATAAGGAGACCCCTAATTTAGGCAGCGGGGTAATAAATAAACAAACTAATCAACGGCTGAACACAGAACAGGTGCTCACATTAGAAAGTCAAACTGACGATAAGACAGGGGTGTAAATGAGACATCAATTACACACACACACACACACACACACACACACACACACACACACGCAAATTCAGCTGTGAGCTTAGAGCAGGAAAACTGGACTACATTGTGATGAAGAGGAAATACACACAAAGAGCAGAAACCTAATCACACTTCCTCGTGTAAACTGACCCTGAGATCTGTAATCAGTGATTTCAGCAACAGCCACGAACACGAGACGCTAAAACTCAGGATTAAAGTCCGGTTTTAAAAAGCGTTGGAGACTGAGGCAGCGATTTATTTGTTGGTAGAGCAAGTAACACTAGAAATAACGCGCTTCTAGCAGCCATGCCCGTTAAGTAGGTGTGTATCGATAATCAGTTGAACAACTGCACCCATGCTCGTTCGTGCAGCCATCAAATCAGCCAATCATGTGACAGCAGCACCATGCAGATAAAGGTCAAGAGCTTCATTTAACATTCACAGGAGGATGACCAGACTGGTTTGGGCTGACGGAAAGGCTACGGTAACTCAAATAATCACTCTTGGCAACCGTGCTGAGTGGAAAAGCACGTCAACGTGTCGAAACTTCACGCACAAACCTGAAGCACAGCGAGTCTACAGAAGAAAAAGGGGAGAGACAATGTCAGGAAGCGGTTTCTCGCTTCTAGTGAGAAGCAAGAGATTTGCTGTAAACATTTGTGTTTAACATTATGTACTAAATATTAAATTCCCAATTCCTAAATTCCTAAACAAACGTGAATAAATGTGTCAAATGAATGAACGCATGATGCAAGCAAGTCACGCCGTCTCGCTCAAGAGTCAGTCGGTTTTTATTATACAATTGTCTAGGAATGTCTAAGAATAAAAATGATGCTGCCATTTAAAAAGCATGAAAAATGATATAAAGATATCGTGATACCTGTGATATCTCAGAAAAGTGTATTTATTTACGGCAAAAGCAGTATGATCACATCACACAGCTCTAGTCATAAGGTATAACAGCACGTCCGCAGAAACGTCTGCTATGTATGCAGATAAATATAGCTGCCTCTGCTCTCATTTCTTCCTGTGATTCAGTGTCCAGTGCCACCATATGTGTGTGTGTGTGTGTGTGTGTGTGTGTGTGTGTGTGTGTGTGTGTGTGTGTCACAAACCCATATGTTATTCACAGTAGAACACAGAAAACATATCAAATGTTTAAACTGAGGAAATGTCCCATTTTAAGGAAAAACAATAAGGTCATTTTTGACCAATTTGATGTCCGTCTCAAAAAAGTTGGGACGGGACAACAAAAGGCTGGAAAAGTAAGTGTTACTAAAAAAGAAACAGCTGGAGGTTAATTGGCTACAGGTCAGTAACATGACTGGGTATAAAAAAGAGCATCTTAGAGAGGCAGTGTCTTTCAGAAGTAAAGATGGGCAGAGGTTCACCAATCTGCGAAAATCTGCGTCTACAATTTGTGGAAAAATTTCAGAATAATGTTCCTCAATGTAAAATTTGCGATGACTTTGAATATCTCATCATCTACAGTACATAATATCATCAGAAGATTCCAAGGATCTGGAGAAATCTCTTTGCGCAAGGGACAAGGGTGAAAATCAGTATTGCATGCCTGTGATCTTCGGGCCCTCAGGTGGCACTGCATTAAAATCAGGCATGATCCTGTAATGGAAATCACTGCATGGGCTCAGAAACACCTCCAGAACTCCTTGTCTGTGAACACAGTTCGCCGTGCCATCCACAAATGCAGGTTAAATCTCTATCATGCGAAGAAGAAGCCATATATAAACTGTTCTGTGGTCAGACGAATCGAAATTTGGAATTCTTTTTGGAAACCATGGACGCCGCATCCTCTGGACTAAAGAGGACTGAAGAGGAGAGGGACCATCAGCGCTCAGTTCAAAAGTCTGCACCTCTGATGGTATGGGGGTGCATTAGTGTCTATGGAATGGGCAGCTTGCACATCTGGAAAGGCACCATCAATGCTGAAAGGTATATACAGGTTTTAGAGCAACATCTGCTTCCATCCAGATTCCACCCCATCTTTACTTCTGAGAGACTCTGCCTCTCTAAGATACTCTTTTTATACCCAATCATGTTACTGACATGTTGCCAATTAACCTAATTAGTTGCAAAATGTTCCTCCAGCTGTTTCTTTTTAGTAACACTCACTTTTCCAGCCTTTTGTTGCCCCCGTCCCAACTTTTTTGAGACGTGTTGCGGCCATGAAATTCAAAATGACCTTATTTTTTTTCTTAAAATGGTACATTTACTCAGTTTAAACATTTGATATGTTTTATATGTTCCATTGTGAATAACATATGGGTTTATGAGATTTGCAAATCATCGCATTGTGTTTTTATTTACATTTTACACAGCGTCCCAACTTTTTTGGAATTGGGGTTGTGAATATATAATTCAATAAATAAACATAGATAAACAAACAAATAAATGCTGGCACTTCAAATAAATAAATAAATAAGTGAGACAGACAAACAAACATATAAATAAACAATAAATCACTTACTATACATTCCTTATCGTAAGCAAAAATACTTGCCATGACCCACAATCAACAAATAAACGACTAAATGAATAAATTAAATAGATAGATAGATAGATAGATAGATAGATAGATTAGATAACACTTACTATAATTTGCTTATTGTAAACAAAAATACTGCACATGAACCCATAATAAATCAATAAATCAGTCAGTCAATCACTAGCACCTACTAGAATGTGGGTGTGACCTCCTACACAGTGATGAATCAGGAAATAATCAATCGATGATTGAATAAATAAATAAATCCCGGCCTTTACTGGAAGCTACTTATTGTGAAATAAAACATTGAGCCTGTTATACTTGAGCGTAGCATTGATGATAAAGCAGCTGAAAAAAATTTATCTAACTGTCACTGCATGTTATAGCTGGCAGAATGACTCAAATTTTGCTCGTGCTGAAAGCAAAGAATTTGAAACACACACACACACACACACACACACACACACACACACACACACACACACACACACACACACACACACACACACACACACACATTCCTGTTGGGTTTGGCCTGTGGACGCATCATTAGTGAACGAGGACAGACTGGAAAGCAGACACTGAGGCAGCGGCTAATCTGCTGCAATACAAAAGCTTTTTTGTCACAGTTTTAAAGCCAACAAGGGGATTAGCGGAGAACAAAGTGCCAGTGCCGGGACTTTCATTCCCAAATCACTGGAGGAGGAGGAAGTCAAATTCATACACACAGCTCGGAGAAACGCCGCCAACAAAAACAATCATCTCCGAATGACTTGTTTCAGGCTCCATTTTTAAACCATTTTAACATTTTTAAAACAACACCCAGAACAAAACCCAAGAAGTTTCCCACAATGAATTAACCAGTTAGGCGACCGTTAATCGGACTACAGCAGCTATTCAAATCCAAAAGCTCGTGTTAATAAAGTGTTCACCAGGGTGGGCCGTTTGTCATGCCACCTTTTAATTAAGCAAAAGCTTCTCTGGGTTCATAGTGGCTGAGAAACACAGAAAGTCCACAGCTCAAAACTAACGGAAAAATGTATACAGGAGGAAGAGCAGGTGATGTTGTATGGAGGGTGTAAAAAAGATGGAGGGATGTAAAAAAAAAAAAAAAAAAAGATGGAGGGTGTGAAAAAAGATGGTGATTGTAAAAATAAATGGAGAGTTGTAAAAGATGGTGGGTGTCAGGGGCTATTAGCTGGACTGTTAATCATCCAAGGCTGAACTCAGAAACGTTCTTCTAAATAGACTGTTTACATGCATCTTTTTTCTTGCATGTGAGGGCAAATTGCTTAAAAAATGTGAAAATTGGACAAAAAGTTGGATTTATCATAAAACCTGCCTCGGGTGTTAGTGTAAAATGTGTAAAATGTTAAACTTTTTGGCTATCTAACACGAGACTATAGGCTAGTTTGGTGTCGCTAGCCAAGGGGAGGCACAGCTAAGCTATCACTGTATGGGTTTATCTGCTATAATGCCATGCAGAGTACGCTATCTATGTTATGCTCAGCACGAGAGGATGTTAGTGTTTCAGTTTCAACCCATATATCCATTTTTCCTCACACTGACTGTGTGAGCTAGCGTATGGCAGAATTGAGAGCTGTTCAGCCAATGAGACGCGAGTGTTTCCATTTTTCCTGTAAACCCTGTCTGATTGGTCTCGCCTCTGTTCACCGAAGATATAAAATTACAGGCATGGAACGCATGTAAAAAAAAATACATTTAAAAAAAAGATGGAGGCTGTAAAAAAGATGGAGGGTGTAAAAAAGATGGAGGTGTGTAAAAAAAAACATGGAGGGTGTAAAAAAAAAAGGATAAAGGGGTATAATAAAAGGATGGAGGGTGTAAAATAAAAAGGATAAAGGGGTATAATAAAAGGATGGAGGGTGTAAAAAAAAGGATAAAGGGGTATAATAAAAGGATGGAGGGTGTAAAAAAAAGGATAAAGGGGTATAATAAAAGGATGGAGGGTGTAAAAAAAGGATAAAGGGGTATAATAAAAGGATGGAGGGTGTAAAATAAAAAGGATAAAGGGGTATAATAAAAGGATGGAGGGTGTAAAATAAAAAGGATAAAGGGGTATAATAAAAGGATGGAAGGTGTAAAAAAAAAAGGATAAAGGGGTATAATAAAAGGATGGAGGGTGTAAAAAAAAGGATAAAGGGGTATAATAAAAGGATGGAGGGTGTAAAAAAAGGATAAAGGGGTATAATAAAAGGATGGAGGGTGTAAAATAAAAAGGATAAAGGGGTATAATAAAAGGATGGAGGGTGTAAAATAAAAAGGATAAAGGGGTATAATAAAAGGATGGAAGGTGTAAAAAAAAAAGGATAAAGGGGTATAATAAAAGGATGGAGGGTGTAAAAAAAGGATAAAGGGGTATAATAAAAGGATGGAGGGTGTAAAAAAAAAAAGGTGAAGGATGAAATTCATCAAATTAAAGCTGAAAGTCTGCAGTTTGAGCTCATCATTTAAATTCAACTTTAATATCCTGTGGTAGACAGCTAAAACAACATTAATGTTAATGTCCAAATATTTATGGACCTGACTATATTTTAATTAATAAGTTTGTAATATTATTAAATTGCATTTTAATCATTTATAATCTCACTCAGGTTTTTCTTTTTTTTTTTTTTCGGTTTCTGATTTCGGTCCAATGTGTCCTGAATTTCTGGAAATGTGGTTCTTCTCTGTAAGTCCAACACGGTTTAAAGAATTAAGACACAACTTATTTATTTGAAATGAGTACATTTATTGAAAATAAATGCTTCTGAAAGAAAAGCTATTCCACAATTTGCACCACGGCTGTTATCCCGTGTCTATACGTGCACTGACAAAAAAAACCCACAGAAATAATGCAAATAAACTTCCCCTGTTTATACTCTGCAGTATTACAGAGTGTAATGTTATAGATGTTTATATGTGCAAAAAATAATAACAGGACGTGAGCCAGTCCGTCGGCCGTGCCGTTAATATACATTATGCATTAGGCTTTTTTCACTAAGCGCTATTAAAATAATAGGAAAAAAAAGAAACATCCTGCACACAGACACAAGTGTGAGCTCTCATCTGGAACACGGGCTAATGAACTTTTCACCACACAAACACACACACACACACACACACACACACACACGAATCACACAGCTATCTGCCAATACGAACTCCTACACAGTGAAACGAATCGACTCGGCTCGTATAAATAACTCAGTGCACGATTCCTGTGCGTTTCTATATTCAAACTTTATCATATCACGACACTTGGCGAAATTTCTACGACACGTGATATGTATTGCGGTATATCATTTAGCTAACAAACTGTCAGCAAAAAAACAAAAAAAACAAAAAAAAAACAGAAGAGTTGCATTGAAACTGTGAAAATAAAGAAGCGTTAAACTGAGGTTACTGATACTTTTATCCGATGCCTTAAAAAACTACATTCAGTAACACGGAAAAAGGGAAAAAATAAAACGAAGCAAAAAACAATCATTATTAAATCAACTGCATCAATCATTCAGCAATTATAAAAAGGTTATAAAACGATATCGCGATACCAACGATATCTCACAAAAGTGTATTGTGGCATAATCTATCACAATATTATATATTATAGTGATATATCGGCCAGCCCTGATTTAACCTAGTGACGTCCAGTAACCACATGCTGAAACGTTCTATTGGTTTGAATGTAGAGTCATGAATAAACGTTGCACCACAGCGCTGCTGAATTCTGATTGGTCAGAAGGTGTTGAGTCATTTTCTATGACAGCAGCTCTGACAGAAGTGCAGTTAGAAGGCAGGCCACGGGTTTACGTTAACACGTTGTTATAATACGTTATCGTTTCTATACTACCGGCTTATTAACTTGTGGTGAAGTATTCCGTAACGAGGCGTTTATTTAGCATTTACGGAAGGAGTCTCCAGTGTCGGTGCTTCGTCTCAGTCAGGCGTAAAGCTGTAACTTTAATTCGTCCACCATCTTCAGGACGGAGGAGTTTCTCTCTCCTTCTCGGTAACATGACAAGCTGCTATTTTTTTGTTTTGTTTTTTTTTTTACTTCAAGAGAAAGAAAAAACAGAGGCTGGTGAGGGAACTACTGTTTATAGCTGCTGTAACGTAAGTGACAACAGGAACTGACTTGTTTCGCAGGCGTTCTACAACAGTAAACGTAGCAATAAACGGATAAAAGGTATGATGTGTCGTTCTTTAGTAAATCTGCACTTCAGTCTTTTGTGTAATAGAGATAAAAACGCTTCGAGGTGTGCTGCTCTAGGAAAATAATCAACTTCAGAACGCTAACACTAACTCCACTTCATCACTGTCACTGATTGTTTTCTTATAACAGCATGACACTGAGTGTTTTATTCCTTATATAAGCTATAAGATCAATAACGGAATAATAAGCAGAGATTTGTTGTGAGATTCTGAGAAAACAAATGAATATTTCGAGTACCTTTTCAAAACTAATGTGCGGTCTAATCGCAAAAACAACGCAAAAGTGACCTAATAATCGCTCTACTATATCTCCACGACATGTTCTGCTTAGAACTGTTTGTCTTTACTCTTCTACACCCATTACTGTAATGACTTCTAATCGCATTACCCGGTGTCACCCTTCTGAGTCAACGTTTCTTCCTCGTGTCATGGGTATTCAACTCTGTCATCTCTGGCTCGCTCATTGGGGATCTACATCTGCGTCTGTAAAACTGCCGTGTCGGAATGTCTACTGTTGGAAATAAAACTGAATTAATTCAGCAGTAACAAACCGGTATATCAGAACCTGCCCTTAAATATGTGTGCGCTACTGAAACAGAACACAACCTATGGGTGTCTACACCTGCGCCCCTGTTTATTGTTTTGGGGGTTAGTAATACCGTCTAGGGAATACCCGGTGTGTTTATGTAATCCCATAATGCACTGCAGTAGCTGTCTAGATTATACACCTGAGCAGGGTAGAGAATACCCATAATGCACTTTGCTGGTTCAAGGGAAAAGATGGCACAGTGTGTGTGTGTGTGTGTGTGTGTGTGTGTGTGTGTGTGGCATCTTGTTGCTGTGGCTCTGACGTTCCTCTAGAAGATTCTTTCCGTTCTTTCTTTCTTTCTGTTTACATTTTGTTACTGACATTACTGACCGTGCGTCTGTAGTAGTTTCTGATATAGCCATTTGCTGCATTACATATGATGCTGCCGTTCCTTTCATGTCTTTCCTTTTGTCATGTTGTTACTCGAAAAGGGGTACTAGAGGGCACTTTTCCTTGTCGCTGACGTGGTACACCTTTTGTACCTTTTGTACCTGGAAAGGATGCGTGTAGTGTACGTTTAAAACTTTAATCTAAAAGGCAATTATGTACTTTAAATCTTTTCTTAAAGCTATGCTATATACACATTTCCAGGTAACAGGAAAGAGGCATTTTCAGTACTCTTGTTTATGAAAGGGTAAATTCATATTACATTTATATTTATTTATCTGCCCTCAGACACGTTCTGTGCTGCTGTAACACTTTAACTTCCCCATGAGTGATTAATCAATCTTTATCTTAACTTAAATCTCGCATCTTATCGTTTTAACCACACTCCACGGCAGTCAACGCGAAACGACTTCAAATCTCGCGAGATTACCGCTCGCTATTTTTAAGTTTGTCGGATGTAATTACAGTGCCGATTACTTGATTATGTGACAGCGTGGAAATAAATGGAACAGGAATAAACCCGATACGGTGCTATGAGAGTGACTCCAGCTCAAGACACGAACACGCAAAATGTGGAGTGGACTCTTAGAAAACAAAAACAAAAAAACTCGTATTAAACGCTATTAAATAACTACGCGAAAGAAAACGCGCATGCGCACATCCAGGTAGCGCCGGATCAATAGGTCATAACGTTAGCTAGCCTATATTATTAGTATATAATGCGTTGTACTGTGTGTTGTGTCACGTTAGAGTTCCTGGTGAAACTATGCGGTGATTCTTCGGCATTTAGTCTCGGAGTTATGAAATGAAATGGACAGTTCAATCAAAAAGGCGTCTGTCAAATTGTTTTACCGAGCAAAGGTTTCTGCGCATGCGCACTTCACTTTAAATTCATGCTTCATGTTATTTTAATGCTGGAGGTGTAATACAGATCATAATAACAAGGTGGGGGGGGCGGGAATGCTGCTTATAGTTTAATTTTCGGACAAGACAATTTAACACTACTTTCAGGCTGGATCTTCTTACCTAATAAAGTCAGAGAAGCCTAATAAAGTAGATAAAACAAGCCACTTGAGGTATTTTTTTACAAAGTCCCAGGCTATAAATGTCTTATGACTGGACAACTCATTAGAACAGAATAAATAAAGGCACTTAAACAACTTAAAAGCTTTCCGATGTAGCAGGTTTATGCATCGCCTCACCTTGTATGTGCTGGTTCACGACATTCTCCAGCCGGTCGAGTCTCTCTATAATCCGCAGAGTTTCGCCCTTCTTGTCGCCCTCCAACTTCCTGGCTGGGACGGGCACCGGGACTTTAATATACACACTGGCGATGTAGTTAGTGACCCATCCGACGTAGAGCAGGCACACAATGTTGGTCATGCCGCTCAGTATCACACACGTCGACACCAAAGTTTTGGTTCTCCTGGTGCACGCCATGCCGACATGCCTGCGTGCAGCGCGAGCGCCTCAGCAGCCGGTGCGCCGCGGACCCGCGGAACCGCCTCACTCTCCTTCTCCTTATCTTCTTCTTCTTCTTCCCTGCTCTCTTAATAAAGTACAATTCCTCAAGGTGACCTGCTTCTCTCTGTCCGCATGCTTTAATCTGAACGTGTTGGCTTTTACGAGTCTTTATTTATTTGTTTTGGTTTTTTTTCCCCCCCTTTATGTTTATTTCCTTTCGCTCCCTCACGCGGACGGCTGCTCTCCTCCTGTTCCGACATGTACGCGCGCGTCTTCCATCGCGAGCGCTCTCTCTCTCTCTCTCTCTCGCTCACTTTCTCAGCTGTAGCGTCTCTATAGGAACGAGCAGGCAGGCAAGGCGCGCGGCGTGGCGTGCTGCGCGCGAGCTACAGCCTCTCAACCAACCAATGAGACGAGACAAATGAGTTGCCTTCAATTAGACAGCGAGCCAATGAGGATCGAGTGGGCGTGTCCAAGTTTCCAAAACACTTATATGTTTGTCTTGTTTCTGTTTTTGTTCTTTTCTCTTGATTTTTTTTTTAACTGTACTTCAGTAAAGTACACGAAATGTGTAATATAATCCAGGTTAATCTTAACATAATATTTTACACCTTTTCTGTCTTGAACAGGTAAAAATTTTTAATATGTAGGCTATTTGTGGAAACAACAACACATTGGTTACGAAGTTTCTGGAAAAATATGAAACCGTTCCATATTAAAAAAATATATCAACTATAATAAGTGTTTATTACATGCGTAGGCTATGCTCTATTAATAATCTATTACACAGTATCCATGCGGATTATCATAAAATCCCACAAATCATTGGCGATTCTATACCACAAGGCCGAACTGTGACCATTCAACCGCGTTAATTTCGCGAAGAACTGCACCCAGATACAGATTAAATATGTTTATACTGAAGTATTTGTGATGCTCAGCGAGTCTGGTGTTAATCTGTTGGTTGGTGTTGTATTTTCATTATTCCTCTGAGAGTTTAGTGGTTGGTTGTCATGCCGATGTTACAGGGGGACATTGTTATTGCTAGCGCGGTCACAATGTCGTTTAATAGGAGAAAATCAACAATCTCAAACATCAACATACGGTCAGGTATTGCTGTTAGCGCCTACAAACAAAAGAGGACGAGCTAACATTTTCCAGCGACGTTCAAAGTAGTGTAGACGTCAAACATTGGTCTCAGTGCAGCTATACGATGTATTTATACTGAGTTACCGAGGAGACGCAGCTCGGATAGCTAGCGATTAGCATGGTATTAGCATGAACGTTGAAGCTTTGTAAACCGTTCAGTTTGAGCTGAGTGTACAGATGAGGAAGTGAGAGAGGTGGAAAGGACTAAAGCGCCGCTGCATCGCTCCTTTTAGGTAAACATGAAGCAAGAAGGCTAAATCCTACTGCACCATGCACTACCAGCAGGTTATCGAATGGCATTTTGGGTAATGTAGGAAACTGTTAACCAAAGTGATTAGACCAACCTGTCCGTAAAAGATGTTTAAGCGAAAAAGTCAACTCAGAATTTCATGATGAAATAAATCTTTTATGTCACTGAAGATCAAGTAATTCAGGGTGGATTGTTCCTTCAATGATGTTATTAGGGTTTTTTTTTTTGTTGTAATGCCAGCAGTATAGAAATGATATATCTTCTCATTCGAATCACTTCATTTATCATATAAAGTAGAGGGACTGAGTTTTTTCTTAAAGCTACCATTTTCTGCCCACACATAAACACACAAACACACCACCAGGCAGATACAGAAGATTTATTTTAATGCCTGTAGGGATCTGAAAGAAAACAGGGTCATTAAGGAACTAATTAAGATTGATATTAAGTACCGGCTACAGGGCTCTGTGTGTGAAAAGGTAGATATATTTTATAGTATATCATTATCACATATGTATGTTGCTGGCTAGGGAGAAATATATAAGCCTGTAAATATGTTCATTGCTTTTTAAAGGTGGGACCATTTGTTTCGAATATATGATAGATTCATGCTGAAGGCATTGAATAGTATTTAGAGCCACTTTCATGTATTATTAAACTACACGCGCAATTAAAGAACATCAATATATTAGATTACCTGTTGACCATCGAGCAAAAAAAAAAAACAAAAAAAACATTTCCATATAAATTGTCAGTGAAAGTCATAGAGGAAAAGTGCTAAGGTTACATTTAGACTTTTTTTTTTTTTCTCTCCGTAGCCAGTCTCATTCAGAATGACGTTGATCCTGAGCTGATACTTGGCACTTCACTGTGACATGAATGCATGTCAGAGGTTTTATTCCACGCTAGTGAAAAAGCACAGTGCTTTTTAAGGCCTTATAGAGGCTGGTATAAAAGATTGATGCTGGTAATTGCTTGGGCGACTCAAGAAGCACACTGATGTGTAAGTGCCTCTGTAATAAGCCCTGAAGGGGTTTGGCTGTAGAGCAACACCACTAATAATCTTCATTCCTGTTTCCTCCCTGCATCCTTTAGCATGTTTTGCAGAGTGGTGTTAAATTATCGGTGTGTTCTCTTGTGTGTGGATGCTTGTAAAACAATACAGTTATAAGACAGTAGAAAAATGGTGTCATTGAGGCGCTGTGAGAAATAACTCAATAAACGTGAAATCACTTCTGACTCTCATATTTTTTTTTATCTCATACCGAAGTGATAAGTCTTCAGCTGTCTCATTAAATTGAAATTGTGACATTGTTGATTTTTGTCTTCTTAAAAGGTTCTTAAGTAAGGAATTAAACACAATGGAGTATGTGATTATAGGAAAATAATCAACGACAGAGTCACTATTACCACCCTGAAGTGACTATTTTCCTATAACAGCATGTCCTGAAGCGCTTTATTCCTCTTACACCACAACCAAAAATTACTTATACTTTTTATCCATTTATAGTTACATTTAATGTTATCACTTGCGTTTGAGCAGCTATAAACAGTCTTTCCCTCACCAGCTTCTCTTCTTCTCTCTGGAAGTTAATAAGACATAAAAAAAAATTGAAATAAAAAAAATAAATAAACACCTTGTCATGTGACCAGGAAACAGCAAACTCCTCTGTCCTGAAGATGTCAGAAAACTTTACAGCTTTATCTGACACTAGAGACTCCTTCTCTAAATGTTAAATAAACATCGCCTTACAGAAAACGTCATCATATACTTATAACAATTATTATGTAGAGTATCCATCATATAAGTCCCAATGTAAGTTGTTACTATAGAAGCAACACCATATTAGGACGAGCTCATTAATATAAAGCTGTGATTTGGAGCTGCAGTACTGTCAGAGCTGCTTTTATAGAAAATTAATCAACACCAATAGCACTGTGGTATAATGCATTTTAATGACCTCAGGGGCTACGTTTTCCATCATCCGAGCTGTATTTCCAGGATGACTATTCTGATTTACACTGGACGTATGAGGTTTCATTTTCTTCGTTCACTCATTTAATCAGTCTGACTTCTCACTGAGACGCGAGTTACGTTTTTTTTTTTATTGTCTTATTGATGACATTGTAAATTGAGTGTAGCAGAATTCCATTAAAAAGGTGCAGCGAATCGTCATCCTCCATTTAACACTGGAATAGTGAGAGTGAGAGATTTTTGTCTTAGTCACTGATTGAAAACAGCAGTTGGCCATCAGCTTCTTCTTCTGCCTTCTTCTGCCCCTCGCTTGGTTTGTAAGTAGGATGTTTCCGCTTGTCTGTTTCTAAACATGGCTTTCCATCAGTCTCAGAGACGTCTTCCGGTATAGTTTCTAACACGCCCTTGCTGATTCCCACTCGCAATATCCATTCCCTTGTTTTTAGTCTTTTATTGCTCAGGGTTTTTTTTTTTTTTTCCAGGAAAGAATCAATTCAATAAGACTGTAGATTCCTGGAGTTAAAAGGATCTGTACTAGAGTGAGGATGATTTCAGTGGAGACTATAAAGCACTTCTGGATAAGGGCACTTGGAATCCTATAAATTAGGAGTGTAGGAGTAGGAGTGTAAGTCTTAATGCCATTATCTGCATCTGTATCTGCATCTAGTATCTATATTCAGATTTAAACCCAAAGTGGGTGTGGCCAGAAAATTTAAAGTAATTAAATATGCAGGACCTGAAAACCAGAAACATTGTTTAAAAAAAACAACAAAAAAACAGACGTAGAAACACTAGATGGTGTGTGAATTCTGGTTCTGACAGTTCCTCAACCTCAGCTACATCACTCGAGTTCATAATTGGTCCAAATTAGAGATTAAGGGTTGTTTTATAAAATACGATTCACACAGGCTATATGCAGTCATTTGTACTGTAGTTATTTTTTTTCAATATTTTGTAACAAATTTATTTGGTCTGGTTTCCAAAAATATAAACAAACTAGTTGCCTAAATCTAACCATCACAATCCTGACCAGGCAGTTACTAAGGATGCTGTAAATGCATCATGCAGCATCGCACATTCTGTCTTTGGCTAGCAAAAGTATAAACCTCCCATTGGCACGACTTTTGTTTTTCAAATGCGTTCAACCAAATGCATAAAATTCTATTAAAATTCTTTAAAGTTATGTTAATGCTAACATCACATTTGTGCAACAAAAAAGAAAAGAAAAAGCAACAATAATTTTCCTCTCAGCCTCTTCCTAAATTTTTAGATCATTTATACAGGGTACGTCATGACTGAGACACGGTTCGTGCAGTTTGGTGGAAACACAAAGTAGGAACTATTCCAGGAACTGTATAATTATTGTTCAGTGATTTCCTGAACTTGAAAAAGGCACTTTATTCTAATGCACCTAATGCATCTTTAATTCTCTCAAAAACACTTTGGTCTGTTTAATTGTGAAATGTGAGTTGACTGAAACACAGAGTGTCTGTCACATTCCTCTATGAGCGTAGGACTTGATATCTATGGCCAATAAGCTACAGAAGGTGTTCTCAGTGCCTCTGGCCAACTAATCTGGTTTGAAAGAAGCAAGGAGGTTTATTGTCCCTCGGAGCGTCCCCTGTCATAACTCTCACTCAGAGGTAACAGCAGTGTGTCCAGAAGGATGATGAATGTCATAGTTAAATGAGAGAAGGGCTGCACAGAGGTGAAGGGTGGATGATGGAAGTATAGAGAGTTGAACCCCAGCAGGCCAAATCTGTTCTCTGGACCGAATTAAGGACGGCTAATTATGACAAATCTGTGCTTCACCGGAATGCAGCACTGTGCTTAAAAATTATGACTCAGATTGTTTATCTGCGCTCGCACTCCGCCAGCCCACAGCACATCAGATCATTTTCTGATATTTCTTCTTCCAGCAGTTACAGTGATGAATAAGTGAAGCAAAGTTTTATGTCTTCCCGAGCAGATAAAGCTGATGAAGGTCGTGAGTTTGAATCCGTTAACCTTCAGCTGCTCAGATCAATTGTAAGTGTCTATAGATAATGAATAAGTGTAAATGTATGAATTTATATGCATGAATGGTCTTCTGAAAAAAGAAAAGAAAAACAGCAGCCAGCGGTGACTCATGTAATAACGAGTCAATTAAAACACATTCACTAAAATAGAAAAGAAAGAAAAATGATTGGATAGAGAAGGAGGGGTGGATGCTAAGGAGCCTATAGGGCACTGCATCATGTTTTCTCCACTAGAAGGACACCCATTAGGGCAGTTCGTCATGTTCCTCTGCATGTAGCCGAACCCTATAGGGCACCGCATCATGTTTTCTCCACTAGAAGGACACCCATTAGGGCAGTTCATCATGCATCTCTACATGTAGCTGAACCCTATAGGGCACTGCATCATGTTTTCTCCACTAGAAGGACACTCATTAGGGCACATCATCATGTTTGTCTGCATGTAGCTGAACCCTATGGGGCACTGCATCATGTTTTCTCCACTAGAAGGACACCCATTAGGGCATATCATCATGTTTCTCCACATGTAGCTGGACCCTATAGGACACTGCATTATGTTTTCTCCACTAGAAGGACACCCATTAGGGCAGTTCGTCATGTTCCTCTGCATGTAGCTGAACCCTATAGGGCACTGCATCATGTTTTCTCCACTATAAGGACACCCATTAGGGCACTTCATCATGTTTCTTCACTCTGTAGGGTACTGTGACACTCCACTGTAAAGGCAGTCATTAAGGTGTCATCATGTTTCTTCACATGTTGGGGCACCCTAGAGGGCATTTCATAATGTTTTATCTCACAGTATTTTTTTTTCTGCTTGATGGACAGCCAATAGGGCACTTAATCATGTTTTTGTCATTATAAGGATAACCTAGATAGTGTTTCATCATGGGGTTATTTTTCCATTTGAAGGGCACCCATTAGGCTATTTCATCATGTTTATTTGTATGGAACCTCATAGGTTGGTGGGCACTTGATCTTTATTTATTTTTTTTCATTTGAAGGGCAGCCATTAGGGTACTTCTTCACATCTTCTCTGTTGTAAGGACACCCTACAGGGAACTATATCCCGTTTTATCTACCATAAGGACACCCAGACATGCCATCTATTTAGAGGCCATGGCACCTTAGTCAAATGTGTGGAGCAACTGAATTAGGTGTTATAAAGTAATGCAAATACCTACTGCTGCTGTTGGACAGATCAAGATCAAACAAGGGTGAACTGTCTGCAGATGGTGTCAATGCAATGTTAATTAAAAAACAAAATTGTGTTAAAAACATTTAGGACCCTTTATGTAGATGTGATTAGTAGCCATGTAGCCTGGCACATGTGGGTGGAGTAACAAATAAACAATACCACCTAAGAAGGTGTTGTAGCTCCTATAATCTCATCAATCCCGAAGACTGAAGACAAGCATTAGAAGTGTTAACATAAACAGCTGGTGTGAAACAAGACATAACCACTTTTAAATTGTTGTGTCCTTTTATAACCATGAAACAATCTGTAATGTTAATCATTAAAACCTTAAAGCCTTTCAGTCATGAAATTTGCTTATCCAGACCTTTATAAGGCAGGAATTTTACTCAGATGGATGAAAACCAAAAATGAAAAACCAAAAAATCTGTGCAAATCAGATTTCAGTCCATGGGAAAGGATGACAAATTAATTGTCAAAGGCAAAAAATAGACAAGTGGAGCTATTGTGATTTGCTGTTTCCATGCACTCCACTTGCAAAGAGATAAATGTCTGTGGGCCGTATCAGTGCTTCCATCTCTCTCCTCGTGTCTGCAGAGTGTGGGAGAATGACTCAGCCTTACATGATCGATGCATTCTCATCAAATGGACTTGCCCACTGTCCGAGTTATCGGCTTTCAGCTGTGAGCCCTGAGCTGAAGAAACGCAGAGTTCTGCTGGGTAGTTGCGTGATACAAAAAACTCAGTTACATGACTCAAGAAATCGGACTGAAAGTATAAAAAGCGCAAATATTCCACATGAGCAGGAGTGCTTAAACAAGAGGACCCAAAGTCTGAATATAGCCCTTGAGCCGAGGCTGATTTGCCACCCTGAGATCTGCTTGTTAATTATGTCTTTGAGTCTTGCGCTTGTATGTCACCCAAGTGCTTCACATTACTGATTGAATGGATTAGATCGCAGTAGGGGGGATTTCTGCAGTGTGGAGAGATTACGCACAACCATGAGATGTTACCGAGGTTTGCAGATGATCCGTTTTTATCTCGAGTGCACTTCAGCACGTGATTGTCTAATTTCTAAATATCTGTTAAAACGTTTGCAGACCTGGTGTGTTCGCTAAAGTCCAGTTCAATTTTAGATTTTTTAAAAATATATATACTGTATATCTTTTTTGTTTGGTTCGATCGATTTCACATTGCAAAGATTTTTCAACCCTCCTCTTCTGGATGTTCAGTGATTGCTTAGAAATTTGATTTTGATTTGATTTGAACCTCTTATTGGGTCTTATAAAGGACGATTTACTTCTGAAGGTCATTCAGGTGCAATTTTATTAGACAAAAGTGATGATACCATAGTGGTTAACTTCCAGTATCAATCAACATTCCATGAGTTCTACCTTATTAGTAATTAACACAATAACATTACTTTGGGTTTCAGTTTATGAAATCTTCTTCTTTCTTTTTTTTTTTAAATAGTAAAATCAGCAAGGCACAATAAATGTGCAGGGACAAAAACAATAAGCATTCCTTTAAGCATTAATGGTATCGTGCTGATGTTTCTGTGCTTAATTAAGTTTTCCATTTATCCTGACAAACTCCTTCATTACACTGACTAGATAGAGTAGATATTCAAAATCCATGTCATTCAGCCTCAAACACTCGGATTCAAACACACAGCTCATGGTAACAAACAGCTCGGATGTTGCAAACAGGTTTCCATGGAAGCATATTGATTTAATTACACTGAAAGAGTAACAGCATTGCTTATGTATACAAAAGAAGAAGAAGAAGAAAATATATGCAAGCACTTTCCAACATTCGGAGGTAAAGCTGTAACATTCTTAGTAACATGATGATGCATTTTCTTGTCTTATTAACTTCAAAAGAGAGGCTGGTGAGGGAACACAACATTAAATGTAACTATAAATGAATAAAAAGTATGAAGTGTCACTCTTTAATTAATAAAAAAAAAATGATATCGGCAAATTGCTGTGATATAAGAGGAATAAAAACACTTCGTGACACACTGTTAAAGATGGTAACAGTGAATCTGCTGATCAGTCATTATTTTCTTTCTAACAGCATGCTCCAAAGTGTTTTATTCCTTACTTGCCTGACTTGTCTTCAAGTGCTGATGCAACATGGAGATAAATTCAGCTCCAAAGCAGGAGCTTTGAGCTTTGGGAACATCCTGTCAGTAGATACGACAGAGACAAATGCCACATGCTGTATGATCTTCTCGGCTTAATTGGAAGGCGTCTTCCGTCTCCTCTCATTACTTCAGTTCATCTAACATCTAAAGCGTCCTCCTCTGTGGGATGCGGAATTCACAACGCCATTCAAACTCCACTATGCGTATAAGTTATTCTTATCGACAGTCATTGGGATGTTAAGTAGTAATTATGACGGACGTATGATCGCGGCAAGTCGTACAGCTTCCCTACAGCTTTCAGTTGCAGCAACGTTTAGCAATTAGTTTAAACATGAGTGCTCAAAAGCTTGCCTGAACACCACAAGTCTGAGTAAATAGATGAATTAACATGATACTTACAGATATTAAGAACGGAAATCAAAGGCTACAGCTGTTTAAAAAGAGACAAGAATAGAAAACAAGAGGCATACAATACAAGGACCATGCCTTCACCTACACACACAACAGACACCACAGATTCATCTTCAGTATCTTGGTCAGTGTTGTGGTAACGTTGAGGCAACGTTGACTAGGACACTGGTTCATCACTGGACACACCACACACATTCACACACTCATTCGCAGCTAGATTCCACCAATCCACCTACTGGCACGTTTTAGGAGGAAACTGGAGAACATGGAGGAAACCTACACCGACAGTAACCCGAGCTCAGGATCAAACCGAAGACCCTGGAGCTGCACCACCGTACCGTACCCTACACTTTCAGAAAAAAGGGTACTAAACTGTACCTTGTCACTGGGGTGGGAACGTCATGGCACATCTTAGTACCTTTAATATGTATGGACCGTCATTAATTTTAAAGGTACACTGCATGCATCTTTATAGATAAAAGATAAATACTAAAGGTACTAAAGGTGTATGTTTGATGGTACAATGTCACCGACAAGGAAAGGGACAGTATTTACTCTTTTCTTCTGAGAGTGTAAAAAATATACTGCAGTTTATATTGGTCAAATTTTGAGAAAACCATCAAAGGACATAAATGCAGCACAAAGTGTAAGTGAACTCTCTTATCGTTCTTTTATACAGTCGGTCATGTCCCTGTTTGGCAGAAAATGTGTCTCCGTTGTTAGAAGGCTTATATTTATTTGTCAAAACCCAAATGAACCATGATACACTGGGCAACATTTGTGAATTCATCAGCAGATCAAAATCGTCCAGCGTTCACGCAGCTTGTCCGCCTTATGAATAAATGCAAATTGGTCAGCGTCTTTCTTTTGACCATCAATCTGTTTATATAATTTTTTTATTTTATTTTAGGAACCATGCTCTGAGCATCTTTGGTGATCCATTTGGTATCCATATTACACAAAATAGCTTGACGCGCAGTCTCTTTATTGACTGTGATGGCCTGCCAGGTGGGAGTGCACCGAAATCCACCAGAGAGAGAAAGAGAGAAAGAGAGAGAGAGCGAGAGAGAGAGAGAGAGAGAGAGAGAGAGAGAGAGAGAGAGAGAGAGAGAGAGAGAGGGGCGAGGCAAAAATATTGAACAGAAAAGCTAAATTATGTATAGTTTATATCATCCGTCTTCATTTGTTTGGCTACACAAGTCTATGCAACACACAAACTAACAGATGCACACCATCAGCACTAAACTCAGCTCACGTACAGTACAAGGAAGTCTGCTCACCGAGGACTAAAGAATCTTTTCAACACCCTTATGGAAAACACTTAATCTTAATGTCTGCATGGCTGATAACTGTAGAGACAGTAAACAGAATGAGGCAGATGCCATGGCTGCTGTCTCTCTGTGTGATGTGGGATTACAGAGCACACATTAGCCGACATGACTAATTTATCTGATATCGCTGCTTACACATTTAAAGAGATGGAGTGGGAGGGATCCGAGGATCTGAGCCTGCTTTATTGGCTTCCTCGAAGGTTTTCCGAGGACACGTCTGAGATGAATCCTGTGATCTGTCAGGCACTGAGCACTTTGGTGGTCCGTCCTTCTTCCCTCATCGCCTAATGTGTGGCGGTCTCGGAAAACACTTGGCATGGTGAAATTGTTTTGAAAACTGAAATATGTTTCTCGACAAGTCTAGCGTTTCAAGATCCATTAGGAAGAATCGCATTGGGATTTCATTACAATTCCACTGAAAGACACCACACCTACCTCGACTTAACATAACTTAATCTACTCATTGAAAAACAACATCACTGATCAATTTTAAAGAATTTTACGCATCATCCACATCATTCTCTGTCTCAGCATGAAGTAAAAGGCACCGACGGCATTTAAACACAAACCATCGCCGTCTATGCGCTCCACTGATTTCTCTTCACGCTAACATTGGTGGAAATATTCACTAAAATCATTTGCTCCCTTCTTGTTATTAATATATTTTTGTTAAGTCATTTAACGTTTTTTTTTTTGTTTTTTTTTAATCCGTCATCTGTACAGAGCGTGTACGCGCTCTTTGACGATGATGTGATGACGCAGTAGCATCATTTGATACAAGTTTATGCTTTAGGATAATCCATCAACAATTCAACAACCACACTACAGATAAGACAATCAACACACAGACATCAAAATAATAAGCACATTGGTGAACACAACCACTAAATGGCCACAGATAAGCTGTGAACAAATGAACAAATGTTTGCCCAGCAATTATATAATATTATATTTTATATTATACAAAATCTATAATATTATAATATAATATATTGTATATGGATATAGGTATAGGTATTGCATCATCTGAAGCAAGTACAATTTGTCTCAAAATGAGAAAACAAACTATTTTTAAACATGTGAAATGATGTCAAGGTAAATTATTCCAATCCAAGGGAAGCCTTATACATATTTTTTTTTTCCCAATTACTTTTCTAACTGTAGGAATGGAAAATAAATATAGTGTAGAATGCTTCAGTTGATATATGGAATATGGTACCAAAAACTGTTGTAAATAATAAGGATAGTTCAAATGTGCACATTTGAAGATAAATTGCAGCCTTAAATTGGATGTATCTTCTTACACTGAATGGAAGCCATTTAAGTAAGTTATACATTATACAGTGATGAGTATTAAATGAACATCCAATAACAAATCTGCAGAGATTATTGTAGGCTGTATTGAGAGATCAAAGGTTAGTTTTAGATGCATTTTGATAAACATCTGCATGGTCAAAAAAATGGTCATTTTGACAGCTGTTATCTGATTACAAATTGAATTCATCATTCTTTATAGCTATGTCAAGTAGCTATCCAACAACTTGATCAAAGCATGACATTCACTGCATGAGGAATTCAGTTATCAGCTATCGATATCTGCGTGCTGACTGACTGTTTATAACAACTGGCTCACTACACGACATGGTCTTTGCGGAACTCGAAAACAAATTTTAAAAAATTCCACACTGTTTTGATTAAATATATTTATGGTTTCCAAGCCATAGCAACATTTGATAGGTTTTCCAAAACCGCTACGCATTTACATAAAATTTGGAATTTTTCTCATCTGAATTTCAACTGCGAATTGTTTTGCTCAACAACAGACTCTGCCAGTTCTTTCGGAACAATTCTTCTTACTCCAAACCAATTCAATATATCCACCAGGGTTATTATTCATTTATTCATCTTAAAGCATATTATTCACTGACTACTATGAATTATTCAGTTACTGGGAAAAGCCGTGTAGTAACGACAGTGAGGAATGTAAGTCTTGACCCACCGATAGCTCTTGGGAGCTTAAGGAGTTAGGATTAGTTTTTGAATCCCAACAACATTGTAAGCAAAGAAATAGCATACATACATTATACATATACAATATTTGGGTAATTATTGGTGGAAAAAATTCCACCCTTAAGAAGAGCAGAGAGAAACATGCCAAGTCCAGATTCTCAATCAAAAAGATGTTTATTATGTCATAGAAAAGAGCGAGCGTGTACTAACCTACAGTTACAATTACAGATACAGTGCATCACTTCATATACTTCATCACTGTAATACATGATTGGTTATGGAGAAAAGGTTCTGGATCTACTGTATGTGTTATTAGTAAATGATCACATCAATCTAACCGAGTAAAGGCGGGGCTACATGAAGTTACTGGACTGCTGGTACAACATTAACATTAACAAAATTGTAAATTGAAAGTTGCAAATTGGTTTCTTCTACAGCACCAAGAAATGAGAAACCTTGAAGACCTGATAAAAGGAAAACATCACATCACAATCAGAGTAACTTGCAACCTCAAAAATATAAAAGGCTAAATCATGAGTTAAATATGTGTGCAGATGACCAACAATTACAAACAGAAGTCAATCAAAATGGTAATCAAAAGTAAAAACATAATACAGATACAAAATAATACTGTTAATAAGAGGGAGGATAAACTATAAGTAAAAAATTCAACTTCACCAATTATACAAAACTGCATTGAAATTGTATTAAAAATTACATTTCAGCTACAAGGATGAATGAAAAACATAACTGTGTGATGAATTTCTGACTAAGAAAGTCAGTTCTTAATGATCAGCTCCAGCAAGAATTTTATTCAAGTAAACAATTAAAGGCACAAATCCTGAAAAAGAACTATGTTGGAGATGATGTGTGTGTGTGTGTGTGTGTGTGTGTGTGTGTGTGTGTGTGTGTGTGTATGTGTGTAACATGTATCTAAGGATGATTATTTTATTGTGCCACAGGCTATTAGAAAAGTAAAATTACCAAAATGTTGCATTGTGCCTCTGTGTAATCTGCAATTTGGGCTTGTTGTAAAGCTGAAAGACAATTTAAAGGATTGTTTTGAAGTCTTTCTGGTGAAATCGTTTGTGAGGATTTTATGTTGTATTGTCGCCTGAAAACAAACCCAAGACTTTGATTGAAACTTGTTTTAAGGCGAGACACTGCAGGCGATTATGTGATATATATATATATATATATATATATATATATATATATATATATATATATATATATATATATATATATATATATATATATATATATATATATTGTATATTTTGTACTGGAACTGTTTCAAAAATGTACACTTATTGATGGAAATGAGACTATGTCTACTTTAAAAGCATAGATTTGCATACTCAATAAAACAAAACAAAGAAAATAGCCTTTTCATGTTTCAGTTCTTTTCTTTATTGTTTAAGCAAGAAAACGCCATGCACCGTTATAACATTTTTTCAATGTTATGACATTTTTTCAGTATAAAATCCAATGATAAACATTTCTTGGAGATTTCTTTACAGTATCTTTCTAAATAAGAACAGGAATAAGCATTTCATTGTGCTTTATGAATGAAGGTTATTTTTTGGTTTGAAGATTTGGTTAGATTTTTTTCATGTGTTGTTAAGGTTTAAAAAGGAAATTGACAGGTACTGTATATCATAATGACGCATAAATTGACAATTATTTCAGGAAACGTCAGGAAAATGCTTTTCAGGGATATAGTTGCAATCAAAATTATTGAACCCCCATTGCAAATCAGGTTTATTCTCAAAATGTACAGGCTTTCAGCTGTTTGCAATGAACAAATCAAACAAAAGCAATTGAAATCGTTCAACACAACGAATGCTACAAGTGGTCAGGTGACTGGCATGGCCCTGTAGGATACTTCAATGAATCCATCTTGCCATCCACATGCTGCAGGTTTCCAGTGCCAGAGGGTGCAAAGCAGCCCCAGAGCATCACCGGGCCACCACCATGCTTGACTGTGGACAGAGAGTTCTATCTTCATTCTTTTTTTCACCAGACATACCGCTGATCCATCGTGCCAAAAAGTTTTGTTTCATCGCTCCACAGAACAGAATCCCAAAACTTCTGTGGCTTATTTATATGATTTTGAGCTGACTTTTCTTGTGCTTTTGGGTCAGTAGTGGTGTACGTCTTGGATTTTTTAATTTTGACTGCAACTGTATATGACATGACATGGTTGTGCTGAGTAGGTGGAGTTTACATTGAAAATGTGCTGGGGAAAAAACCATGTGAAATAAACATTTTTGTCTGTTGAGTTTTGATATTATTACTACAGTGTAAGAGAAGAGCTGCAATGTATGAAAAAATTTTTGATTGCTTCAAGACTCTTCTCTGTGCTGCACCCAGATGGAAGAATGAACTCCCATCTGGATGAACAGCTGAGTCACTGAGTCACAAGAGACCAACCTCTTCACCAAACACTTAAAAAAGAACAAAAAAAAAATATTTGATTTGTTGCAAGCTTGATATTACCCTTAGACCCTGAGTGATTTGCACTAGCATGAGGATATGTTTTCTATACAGACTACAAAGCACTCCTGTAAGTTGCTCTGGATAAGAGCATGTGCCAAATGCTACAAATGTAAATGCAAATGTATTATTATTATTATTTTTATTTTTTTTATTTATTTTTTTTTTTTGCACTGATGGTAAAAATCTAGTGTGTTGCTTTTTTTTTGTGCAGTGTGAGACTGAAAATATCCACAGGTGCCAAAAACATTCAGGTAAAGCAACATGTTTGTACATGGCCTGAGCCGTCTGAGTCACTACACATTCTAGCAGTCTGCTGAATTCAGTATAACTAATTAAAGGTGCATGTAGATGAAGCATAAAATATTTATAGATGAAACATGTTTTTAAATGGTAAATGGTCTACACTTATATAGCGCCTTTTAACCTTAGCGGTTCTATAAAGCACTTTACAGTGTTTTTCATTCACCCATTCACACATACACAATGCAAGGCACTAGCCTGTCATCAGGAGCAACTTGGGGTTCACTGTCTTGCCCAAGGACACTTCGACATGTGGAGGCATGTGGACCAGGAATCGAATCACCAAACCTGCAGTTAGTGGACAACCTGCACTACCACCTGAGCCACATCCACCCCATATGTTCAATTCAATTCAATTCAATTCAATTCAATTCAGTTTTATTTGTATAGCGATGGACATTGTCCCAAAGCAGCTTTACAGAAATATATAAATTCAGGTTATAGATTTTAAATGTATGAATTTGAGGAAGTAACCTTGAGAGGAACCAGACTCAAAATCGAACCCATCCTCATCTGGGTGACACCAGATAGTGTGTCTGAGTCCCGAACACTAATTGGAAGGCTGTTTAATAACTTTGGGGCTTTGTAAGAGAAAGCTCTACCCCCTGCTGTAGCCGTCACTATTCAAGGTACCAACAAATAGTCTGCACCTTTTGATCGAAGTAGGTGTGACGGATCATAAAAGACCAAAAATTTACTCAGGTACTGTTGTGTGAGACCATTTAGTGTTTTATAGGTCAATAATAGTACTTCATAATCAATGCGAAAATTTAGGTTTTTAATTGGTTTTTAAATTTTAATTTGGGAGCCAATTCAGTGTGGATAAGATAGGTGTGATGTGGTCATATCTTCTGGTTCTAGTTTAGTGCACCTTCTGGAACATCCAGAGAGTAAGGCATTATAATAATCCAACATATAAGTGACGAAAGCTTGAACTCATTTTTTCTGCATCATGTAGTGACATTATACAGTGGGGGAAAAGTATTTGATCCCCTGCTAATTTTGTATGTTTGCCCACTGACAAAGAAATGATCGGTCTATAATTTTAATGGTAGGTGTATTTTAACAGTGAGAGACAGAATAACAACAAAAAAAATCCAGAAAAACGCATTTCAAAAAAGTTATAAATTGATTTGCATTTTAATGAGGGAAATAAGTATTTGACCCCTTCGACTTAGTACTTGGTGGCAAAACCCTTGTTGACAATCACAGAGGTCAGACGTGTCTTATAGTTGGCCACCAGGTTTGCACACATCTCAGGAGGGATTTTGTCCCACTCCTCTTTGCAGATCCTCTCCAAGTCATTAAGGTCATTTTCAATGCCCTGGCTGAGGGAAGGAGGTTCTCACCCAGGATTTGACGGTACATGGCCCCGTCCATCGTCCCTTTGATGCGGTGCAGTTGTCCTGTCCCCTTAGCAGAAAAACACCCCCAAAGCATAATGTTCCATGTTTGACGGTGGGGATGGTGTTATGACTTGGGGTCATAGGCAGCATTCCTCCTCCTCCAAACACGGCGAGTTGAGTTGATGCCAAAGAGATCTGACCACACCTGACCACAACACTTTCACCCAGTTCTCCTCTGAATAATTCAGGCAAACTTCAGATGGGCCTGTACATGTGCTTTCTTGAGCAGGGGGACCTTGCGGGCGCTGCAGGATTTCAGTCCTTCACGGTGTAGTGTGTTACCAATTGTTTTCTTGGTGACTATGGTCCCAGCTGCCTTGAGATCATTAACACGATCCTCCCGTGTAGTTCTGGGCTGATTCCTCACCGTTCTCATGATCATTGAAACTCCACGAGGTGAGATCTTGCATGGAGCCCCAGACCGAGGGAGACTGACAGTTGCTTCCATTTGCGAATAATCGCACCAACTGTTGTCACCTTCTCACCAAGCTGCTTGGCGATGGTCTTGTAGCCCATTCCAGCCTTGTCTAGGTCTACAATCTTGTCCCTGACATCCTTGGACAGCTCTTTGGTCTTGGCCATGGTGGAGAGTTTGGAATCTGATTGATTGATTGTTTCTGTGGACAGACGTCTTTTTACAGGTAACAAACTGAGATTAGGAGCACTCCCTTTAAGAGAGTGCCCCTAATCTCAGTTCATTACCTGTGTAAAAGACACCTGGGAGCCAGAAATCTTGCTGATTGATAGGGGATCAAATACTTATTTCACTCATTAAAATACAAATCAATTTATAACTTTTTTGAAATGTGTTTTTCTGGAGCTTTTTGTTGTTATTCTGTCTCTCACTGTTAAAATACACCTACCATTAAAATTATAGACTGATAATCTTTGTCAGTGGGCAAACGTACAAAATCAGCAGGGGATCAAATACTTTTTTCCCCCACTGTATTTCTTATCTTAGCAATATTTCTGAGATAAAAGAAGGCTATCCTAGTAATATTATTTACATGAACTTCAAATGAAAGACTGGAGTCAATAATCACACAAAGTTCTTTTACGGCTGCACATGATGAAACAGAAAGGCCATCCAGAGTTACTATGTAATCAGAAAACTTACTTCTAGCTGCATGTGGTCCTAGTACAAGTACTTCTGTCTTGTCAGAATTAAGTAAGAGGAAGTTAATAAGCATCCAGTGTCTAATGTCCTTTACACATTCCTCAACTTTATTAAGCTGATGTCTGTCATCTGGCTTTGCTGAAACATATAACCATGTGTCATCAGCATTACAGTGGAAGCTAATACCATGCTTATGAATAATTTGAGTCAGAGGTAGCATATATAAAGAAAAGAGAAGGGGACCTAACACAGACCCTTGCAGAACACCAAACTTTACCTCAGTATGCATAGAGAAGTCACCATTTACATCTACAAACTGATAACAATCAGTCAAATAAGACCTGAGCCAGGAGAGAGCCGTTCCCTTAATGCCAACAATGTTTTCTAGTCTATCAAGGTGAATAATATGATCAGTGGTATCAAAAGCTGCACTAAGGTCAAGCAACACAGGCAAGAAGACACAACCCTGATCAGAGGCCAGTAGTAGGTAATTTACCATTTTAACCAGTGCTGTCTCTGTGCTATGATGAGGCCTATATCCTGACTGATACAGTTCATGAATATTATTCCTATGCAGGTACGAACATAGTTGCTCTGCAACAACCTTTTCGAAGAGCTTGATGATAATGGGGAGATTTGATATTAACCTATAGTTGGAAAATTGACAGGGTCGAGGTCAGGTTTATTTAAATAATAATAGTACATTTTTTGTTTTCTTCAATTAGGGTGGAGAGATAGACTGATCTTGCAGCACTAAGAGATTTTCTATAGTTCAGGAGGCTCTCCTTCCATGCTGTTTGAAATACTACCAATTTGGTTTGACGCCATGTACGTTCTAATTGTCGAGTGGTCTGTTTTAAGGTACGTGTGTGATCGTTATACCAGGGTGCTAGCTTTTTCTCTCTAATTATTTTTCTTTTCAGTGGAGCTACCTTATCAAGCATGTAGCGGAACGTTGACTCTAAACATTCGGTCGCCTGATCAAGTTCTTTTGGATCAGACGGTGATCCAATCATAGTTGATAACTCTGGGAGATTATTGATAACTCTGGGAGATTATTGATAAAACTCTGTGCAGTAGCTGACGTGAATGTACGTTTGATACGTTTGTAGTGTGTCAGGGTGCATATATTAAGATTAATACACAATTTAAATGAGATGATATAATGATCTGAGGTAGCTTCAGACTGCGGAAATGTGACTATATTTTCTATATTTAATCTGTATGTTAGTATAATGTCAAGAGTGTGACCCCCATTATGAGTGCTGCCAGCATTGCTGCAGAGGTCGAAGGGGTGGGGGGTCAGCCTGTCAGTGCTCAGACCATACGTCGCATACTGCATCAAATTGGTCCGCATGGCTGTCATCCCAGAAGGAAGCCTCTTCTAAAGATGATGCACAAGAAAGCCCGCACACAGTTTGCTGAAGACAAGCAGACTAAGGACATGGATTACTGGAGCCATGTCCTGTGGTCTGATGAGACCAAGATAAACTTATTTGGTTCAGATGGTGTCAAGCGTGTGTGGCGGCAACCAGGTGAGGAGTACAAAGACAAGTGTGTCTTGCCAACAGTCAAGCATGGTGGTGAGAGTGTCATGGTCTGGGGCTGTATGAGTGCTGCCGGCACTGGGGAGCTACAGTTCATTGAGGGAACCATGAATGCCAACATGTACTGTGATATACTGAAGCAGAGCATGATCCCCTCCCTTCGGAAACTGGGCCGCAGGGCAGTATTCCAACATGATAACGACCTCAAACACACCTCCAAGACAACCACTGCCTTGCTAAAGAAGCTGAGGGTAAAGGTGATGGACTGGCCAAGTATGTCTCCAGACCTAAACCCTATTGAGCATCTGTGGGGCATCCTCAAATGGAAGCGCAACGTCTCTATCATACACCAGCTCTGTGATGTCGTCATGGAGGAGTGGAAGAGGACTCCAGTGGCAACCTGTGAAGCTCTGGTGAACTCCATGCCCAACAGGGTTAAGGCAGTGCTGGAAAATAATGGTGCCCACACAAAATATTGACACTTTGGGCCCAATTTAGACATTTTCATTCAGGGGTGTACTCACTTTTGTTGCCAGTGGTTTAGACATTAATGGCTGTGTGTTGAGTTATTTTGAGGGGACAGCAAATTTACACTGTTATACAAGCTGTACACTCACTACTTTACATTGTAGCAAAGTGTCATTTATTCAGTGTTGTCCCATGAAAAGATATAATAAAATATTTCCAAAAATGTGAGGGGTGTACTCACTTTTGTGAGATACTGTATATTGAGTCACCTTTTACACACTGAAGCAGTTACAGTTCAGTAGAGGTACATAGTCAAAAAATAATGCCATTTAGTCATTTTTAATGTCTTCATAGTAATATAACTCTAACATTTCCAACATAATATGAGGGAAATGATAAGGAAAAAAAGAGATTCACCAAGAAAATCTAAATTCCATTATGACATGGCTATGATTAAATATCATTTTTATGCCTCGGGGGCATTTTTTTATTACAGCATGAACATATGGAAATACATTCAGCCAACTGATGGTGGTTTGTTGCTACATGCTGTTTACCAGGGCTACATCTCTTCAGTCTAAATTCTACAGATGAAAGCATTCATGGTTCTCAAAAGCTTGTGGCATTCAGAGATAATTCATTTTGAATGACTCTCCTGTGAGGAGCTCGGCTAGGTGGTGATTCACATAGATCAGGGTCATAACCCCACTGCCTGCACTCCATAGCTTCTGCACGGCTGATTGATTACTGGTCTCTTACAGCTCTGGAGCCATTGATTATGATGGTGTGTGCTAAAGGCCCTCAAAAAGGGTACTCAACCCTATTTGGATGGCATGAATGGGTCAATGTTTTTAAAACAGTGCTATAGCCACATATGTCCTCTTACTATCATATAAAAACTGAAATGGGGAACTGCATATCATCTCAGTTTGTGACAAAACTTGTTTAGTACCAGTTAATTAACTGTTTAGATAATTAAATCTGCAAAGAAATGTTCAAAAAGCACATATGGGTGTGATGATCAGGTGTCCACATACCTTTGGCCATATAGTGTATAATAATGAGTTTATAGCATGCACTGCCCAAAATCATGAGGCTCTCAGCCTTGTGCTCAGTCTGTATGGATTAGGATTAAAGTTTCTGGTGTTTATGGTTCCACAGAGTAGTATTGTAACCCATGGGATTTGGATTGGAGTCTACAAGGTTTATAGTTGGGGTCTGCATGGATTATTGATGGAGATTTCTGGGATTTGTGTAGAAATGCTTGTGTATTAGGGTTCGGGTCCACGGAGATCAGGTTTACAGTCTGAAGTGTTTATGGTTTGGGTCTCCAGGGATTAGTATTATAATCCATAGGGATTAGGGTTGGAGCCTTCTGGGATTAGGGTTGGACTCTGGTGGATTATAATTGGAGCCTGCAAGGTTTAGGGTTGAGGTCTGTGGGGACTAGTTTAGAATCTGCAAGGATTATGTTCAGAGTTTTCTGGGATTAGGATTCGATTATTTTGGTATTATGGCTGGGGTCTGTGCAAATTAGGATTGGAGTCTGCAGGGGTTATGGTTAGAGTCTTCTGGCATTAGGATTAGAGTCTTTTGGGATTAGGCTTGTGATCTGGGGGATTATGGTTATAGTCTTTTGAAATTAAGGTTGTAGTCTTTTGGGATTTGGCTTGCGATCTGAGGAATTATGGTTGGAGTCAGCAGAGGGTTGGGACCTTCTTGGATTGGGTTGGAGTGTTTTGTTATTAAGGTTGGAGTCTTTTGCGATGAGGGTTGTGATCCTGGAAATTAGGGTTGGGGTCTGTGGTGATTATGAATGGAGCCTGCAGGAATTACTATTAGAGGGTGCAGGGATTAGGGTTGGAGACTGCGGGGATTGGGGTTTGAGTCTCCTGGGTTAGGGTGGATTGGGGTTTGAGGCTGCGTGGATTAGGGATGGAGGCTGTGTGGGTTGTGTGGGTTAGATACAGCGGGGATTAGGGTTCGAGGCTGCAATGATTAGGGTTGGAGGCTATGGGAATTAGGGTTGGAGTCTTCAGGGATTAGGATTGGAGACTGATGGGATTGCATAACAATAGTCACAGAGCTCTTATTTATGTGATATCAGTATGTCATAGTGTCAATATTATTCTGCACTACCTTCATAACTATTCATCAACCACTAATATTATCTTAATGATGATGAAATATTTTGGTGATGCACTGTGAACTCTGTTACCCCTGAAAGCCAGTAAAGTGATGCTGCAACTGATCCACTCTAATGTTATATGACCCCCCCCCCCCAAAGTCACAATGCCAAACCTCTTCCTTAGTAGCTCGAAAGAAAATCAAATTAAAGGTAAAGGTTATCGAATCATGACATAATTGCCTTCTCGTAGCTTAATTCACTGAGTTGAAACACGATGCCTTGATGGTCTCAGATAACCCAATCATGTCTGGGCTGTAACAGCACCTTGGAATAGCTTTAGAGTAAATGAGAACAAAATCGATGTAGAACAGGCACCAGAGTTCTGACTCTTGATGGTTTAATAATTCAGACTTGCATTTACTGCAATCGGAGAGTCTGAATGATTAAACAAGCGTGCCTGACCTTCCCAGGGCCTCTAGACGTGTACTAGCTTTGCTCTTATATGGGAAGAAAATGTTTCGATTACTTTGTTTAATTACATATTAGCATTTAATCACTGCTTTAGTACAGGAAAGGTACAGGAAGCAAACAACTTCAGGGTGTAAAGGTAACTCCTCTTCACATCAGGCTGCATCACACCACCCTGTTGATGATTATTTTCCTATACCAGCATGCCCCAAAGTCCTCACATCTGGAGGAAAAAAAACACAGCTGCTGTGACTTGCATATGGACAAACAGTTTTTCTCCAAACCTATTTAGTTGTCCAGGTGAAGCTCCCTTCGGTAAAGAGAGGAAAGGTTTGCAGACGCTGTGCAAATTGAGGTCACCAAACAATACGGATCAGCACCGAGTAAAAGTCAGAGCCACCCAGGGAGAGAGAGAGTGAGAGGCGAGTGCTAATGAAGACACTGATGGGGTCATGAAAGTCAGACTTCAACAAGGCATACGAGGGCAGAAAGGTGCAGGAGAGCTATTGTCAGGTATTACATCAATATTCAATCAGCTGTCACATAGGTCAAGAAAGCGTACCACGGCAAATGCAGGCAAATTCATGCACTTCTTGCAGTACAGTTGCGTGACTGAATAAAGCCGTCAGTTTGACGTGATGTCAAATGCTGAATCTGTAAAATATGCAGAACAACCTGGCTGCTCAATGTCTGAGAGATTCACTTTAAAATACATACAACTTCATGCCTTTACTGTCAGTCAATCAGTCGGAGTAACACAGTGCAGGTGTGTTTTTAGATCCAGAAAAAAAAAGCCTCAGAGGTTCAAAAACATCAGGAGAGCCAATGATGGAAGGTGAAGTCATCACTGTCTGGTGCTCCATGTACCATCTGATCTGAGATGTCACAGTCCATTAGGTAATATGATACTAATGCCTTCTCTCAGCACTATCCTCTCCATCCATTTTCTTATAATAGTCTTCTTTTTATAGAATCAATTTCTTTCCTATACTGTATGACTAATCACTGTAAGGGTCATTTTTTGTTCCGTGAAGAAATCCATTTTATATTAGCCGTAAAGTATAGGTTTAGACTTAGTTTAAATGCTTTATTTATACATTTAGCTGTTTGGTTGTATATTAAAACAAAAACATATTAATATAAAACTTTATTTTAGCATTTTGGCTGCATATATATGTGTTTTCCATTGTCTCCATATATTTCTTGTGACTTAATTTACTCAAACACTGTTATTATAATAAATGATCTGAAATCTCCTATTTACATCCTGTTAAATGAACCCTTTCATGTGTAACTTATTTATACGCATATCCAGATTCTTTTATATTTTATTTTTTTTGGTTAAAATTGCATGATTCTGTCTAAATATTATTTATATTAAAAAGTAAACGGATTGTCCATGAGTAAAAAAAAAAAAAAACGGGTTAAAACAGTATGCCTGAAATAATAATACATTTTAAAAAAGTTAAATAAGTGAACGTCCAATTTTTTTGATGTTGAAGACAAAAACATTTTTTAAAAATCATTTCTAAACATGATACAAGGAGGTAAATTTTTATTTATTTATTTATTTTTAAATCTTCCCAAAAATAACACTAGTTTTACAGTTTTTTCAAATGGCTTAGACACTAAAAGTGGAACTTAAGGCCCACTCAATGAAACCATTCACACATGTATCTAATCTTCAGACCAAGTCTGCTAAACTGTAAGCACATTATACACTTTACACTCAGTTTGCAAATGAAAAACAAACTTTTTGAAAGACTCTAAACACAGTTCTCTACATTAGACACATCACTCAAAACTAACTGCTCTTGTGTTTCATTTAGAAAACACTGCCATTCAAAATGGTACACTCATTTACTGATTACCTACACCAAGTGCATACGTGTGAAAACACTTATAGCTAATTTGTTCACTTAGAAATCAGAGCTTGAGCACTATATATGTCATCACATCTTGATAGCCTGCACAATATCCTCATTCCCAATGACCAGAGGAATGGACCAGAGCAGTCAAGGTTTGTTGTCATCTGGGACAACGTAAGTTTCCACCGGACTGCTCTGGTCCGCAATTGGTTCAATGACCATCCACAACTTTTGATGCTCAACCTGCCACCATATTCTCCATTTTTAAACCCAATAGAAGAGTTCTTTTCGGCGTGGCATTGGAAGGTATACGATCGCCAACCCCACCAATGCATACCCCTTCTCCAAGCGATGGAGGAGGCCTGTGGTGACATAGACGAGGGGGCATGCGAGGGCTGGATACGCCACTCCAGACGCTACTTCCCCCGCTGTTTAGCCAGAAAGAACGTTGCTTGTGATGTTGATGAGGTTTTGTGGCCAGACCCAAACAGGAGACAGGATGCAAACAATTTTTTTTTCTTTATATTACAGTAACAAGCCTATTTGTTTACAGTATCTTCAAATGTATTTGTTTTGTCTGTTACTGTTGATCCCTTAGTCAAATACAATGAAAATACAGTGTTTTGAGAATAAAATAGTTACCCCCCACCCCTTGCAAATTCTAACACATCATTGTATTGTATCTATAGTAACAGGTAATTCACAGGGACTTGTATAGCGGACGTGCCACATAATATAAGTCTAAAAACGAACAAATTAAAAATGTGCTATGAGTTAACAAAAAAAAATTGATATGGTGACGGGTTCTGTAAGGGGATCTTTATTTAACACTCTATTTCATGCTGTTATAGGAAAATAATCAACGATGGAGTGGTGTGATGATGTGAAGTTACTTTAACACCCCAAAGTTAATTATTTTCCAATAACAGCACATCCCAAAGTGTTTTATTCCTCTTAGACCAAAGCAAATTGGCCTTTGATTAAGATTGTTAAGTAAAGAATGACATGTTATAATTGTTTTCCATTTAAAGTTACATTAAATGTTGTGGAACAGCCATGAATGGTAGGTTCTGTTTTCATGTATAGCTATAGTTATTATAATAACAATAATAATAAAAAAACTTTATTTTCTATAGCGTCTTTAAAAGTTGCACCTCAAAGTGCTTTACAAGAGAAGAAATACAAAATAGAATGAAATATAAAGTAAGAGAAAACATGTAATAAGAACAATTAAGATACAATAAAATCACATAATAATCACAAAAAAGCAATTCTAAAAAAGGGAAGATTTAAAAAATACTCAAAGATTCAGCATGCCTAACCTCAGAGGGAAGAGAGTTCCATAGTCTTCCATAGTTATAGCAGCTATAAACAGTCATTCCTTCAGCAGCCTCTCTTTTTTTCTCTAGTAAGACAAAAATGACTTTCCCAGGTCAGAACACTCGAAAAAGACCTCTGTTACAAAGCACTGACCCTGGAGACTCCTTCCACAAATGCTATATAAACGTCTCCTTGCAGAAAACAACACCATATCAACAATTATACATTTTTTGAAGTCCCTGTGAATTAGATGTTAGTAAAAAAAAAAAAAAAAAAAAAGACTTCAACAGTGCTGTGGTGTAACGATTGTTTGGGGTGTCAGTGGCTCAGGTGGTAGAGCTTGTTATCCACTAATTGCAGGGTTGGTGGTTTGATTCCTGGCCCACATGCCTCCACATGCCGAAGTGGCCTTGGACAAGACACTGAACCCCAAGTTGCTCCCGATGGCTGGCTAGCGCCTTGAATGGCAGCTCGCTGTGTGTGAATGGGTGAATGAGACACAGTGTAAAGCACTTTGTAGAACCGACAAGGTTAAAAGACACTATATAAGTGCCGACTATTTATAAAGGCCCTTAAATATTTTTGGACCTCCATTACAAAATCTAAATGGAAAAAATAAGTTTATTTTTACTGAAAGTAAAAAATGTCATTTTCACTGTTGAATGAGCTTTTAATTTGTGCTGATGAAATCACCTGTATGTTGAAGTAAGTAAAAAAAAAAATATTACCATCTAATAAATCCAGTGCTTACAACTTCTGAGGAAATTGTCCAGTTGTTTTGGATTCAGTCCAGTTGTTCAGCGCGACCTTGTGAATGTCCTTTGTGCTTTTAAAATGCTGCAGGACCCGATGTGAGAGAAATTCTCTCTTCTTCCATCGCTGAGATCTGCTTTACACTTCAAAAGCAGAAGAGACAGATTCAGAGACAGGGAGGCTCCCAGACTCAAATCTGATTTAATTAAATCTGAAGAAAAGCGGAAATCAATCGTAATGAAAGGCTTGTTATTCTGTAACTGCGGGTCTGTGGACTGGCGAGCACCTCGCTGCTTGGACTTTTGTGCTTCATCAATGTTAAGGATTTAGGCCACACTTTGATGCTCTTACTCTGAGTGATTTCTCTCTTTCACTCTCTCCCTCCCTCCCTCCCTCTCTCTCTCTCCCGCTCTCTCCTTCTGTATACTGAACATCAAATGCTGCAGTATACAAAGCTCTGTTCTGGCTCCAAGTGTTGCCTGCTAGCCCTTTCTCTCACGGCACAAGTTGCTTATGAAGCTTCTTTTTCCCTTTTAAAATCAACTCGAGTGAGTTTTTCACTAAACCATTTCAGTTAGTTTCTCAGGCATGAATCTTTCACAAAAGAGAAATGCATCATCATGTATAGGGATGCACTAATACTGATACTGGTATCAGGTATCCATCTAATACCATGCTCATTTACTCATACTCATAAAAATGCTCTGGATATACTAATATCCAGCTAGTGTACAATATGTTGCTGCTCTAAAGAAGAGACAATATGACATGACAGCAATCTGGACATATTTCATGATTAATGACGGCAATCAAAGTAGAATGTAAAGCTCTGTGAAAATATCATTGACAGCATCTTCCTATAATACAAGTATCCTGATAAAACCTTTTAGACTCAGCACAAGGAGTTCATGGCTAGCAGCAAACAATGTCTACCACTACTACTATTACTACTATTACTACTGCTACCACTACTATTATTATTATTACTACCACTACTACTATTACTACTACAGCTACTGCTATTATTAATACTATTATTATTACTACTACTATTACTACTACTGCTGCTAATACTACTACTACTACTACTAATATTACTACTATTAGCGCTACTACTACTATTACAACTACCAATACTAATATTACCACTACTACTACTTCTACTATTACTGCTACTACTACTCCTACTACTACCGCTAATACTACTACTACTACTACTACTACTACTACTACTAATATTACCAGTATTACCGCTACTACTACTATTACTACTACTAATACCACTACTACAACTACTACTACTAATAATATTACTAACGCTACTACTCTTACTACTACCACTAATAATACTACTACCAATACTACTACTACTACCACTACTACTACTAATACTACTATTACCCGGAAACAATACAAAGTATGTTACTCATTGAGTACCAAAAAAAAACATGTACTCATTTACAAAATTGAACTGCATCAGCGGATTTGTTTTTTACACTTACTGTCTAGGTCTCTATAAAAAAGTCCCATTTTTATAATATACAAACTTTGGCATATAACTTTAAGACATGTCTGGAGAGTCATTGTAATGGACCGCTGGCAGTTAATTGCTGACTGATGTAAGAAGTGCCGTTGGTGGTGATACGGAGAAGCCATTAACTCACTGACTCTCTGCATTAGAGCAAATGCAAGCCTGGATGTTTGCCAGTGTATCATTGTAGAATAATGAAACAGGATCCTTTCCAAAAGTCTTTTATGTGGCTAGTTTAGGATTAAGAGCAGTAATTAGGGACTTTTGTTCTGTGCCTGCATATGAGCATGTACATATGAAGGTCTCCAGTCTTTCTGATCATTCTAGATGTCTAGCAGCAGTGATTGTTATAAAATAAGTGTCTTGAAGACGCTAATTTGAGGGGCGTCATCACGTTTACTTGTGTTAAAATTGTGAACCATTTAGTGATATATGGTATTTATACATTTAACATGCAGGTCGCTCATTCATATTGGCTAGATTCTCAAGATACAACTGTATTTCGGTGGTCAATTCAGCATTCAGGATATATGTTGCAGTTAAAAAAGCATTTTATTATAGTTTCAAAATAATACCATACAGTGCAAAGAAATTGAGGGGTGAAGTATTCAGAAAAATCAGCTCTTCAGCAATGCAGTTTGACTACGGTTGACAGTGCTTAAGAGACATGTTATCCTCACAAGGCAGGTTTATGCAACGCCTTTTGATTCAGGTAGGATAAAGGAAGCATACAATCATGCAGTAATAAAGTCCTAAACATCAGCATACATTGTAGAGGATGATAGAGCTTAATGATATCCCTACTGTCTGTCATGTTGTGGAAAAATAGACGATGATGAGTTGTGATGGGTCGGTACAGCATGGTTACTGAGGCTGGAGACAGAGGATGAAGCATCATCCGGTGCAGACGAAACTAGTCCTGGTGTAATGACCCAGAGACAGAGATGCTGTGTGTGCTCGTGTGGGACATTTCCGCTAAACATCCAGAGGGTTTTAAAGCCCATTCTTTTCTTAAAATCATTTTTCCTCCCCATCATCCCCTCCTTTATTAATCCGGTTGAGTAGTTATTTTCCCCCTGGAGGTAGGAGGTTTACGAGCACGAGCTGCATGGAGGAGCAACAATGCAAACCATGAAAGAGGATAGTAAAGATTTAATACTAGAGGCGTGTCAGAGATGGACATGATGCTTACAACTAGTGTTTCCAGATGCCTGTAGGAGGGGCATTGTTAATGAGGACTAAAACTGAAATAATTATATGACTAAAAATACAAAAACAAAATCAAAGACTATGACTAAACTAAAACTAAATATGGCTGTAGAAAACTTTATTTACTTCATTTATCTTTGTCTGTTTTTTATTAGTTTCATTTTCTTTCATTTATATTCCTTTTGTTTTGTTGTATATTTATAGTTTTTTTTAATTGGTTGTGATTTGTTTGGTTACTTTTTTACTGATTTGGTTTTTATTGTTTATTCTTTTTGTTTGTTTTTATTGGTTTTGTTTTATTTGTTTTTAGTTTGTTTGGTGTTTTTCTTTTTTATTGCTTTTGTTTTGTTTGTTTTTATAGTTTTGTTTCTTTTGTTTGGGTTTTATTGCTTCTGTTTTGTTTGGGGTTCATTGGTTTTGTTTAGTTAGTTTGTTTTTTGTTTCTGTTCTGTTTTTCATGCAACCTTTGCATGACTTTAGTTGAAGTTTAGTATAGAAACTGGAGGTTTAAAAAAGAAAAGATCAAGGTTCATAAATTAACCCCACCACCTGCACAGCTGCCGTCCACAAACTTTTCAAGAACTTATCAGCCAAGAACAAGAACAGCATGATCGCTTTAACAGCGACTGAGAAGAAGCAACACACACAACAGATTTTGATCTGGTGCCTGTGGTGATCAGATGCAGATGACAAGATGTAGCTTTACTTTGTCTGTTTATAGAGAAAGGCAGGTTTACTAGATCATGTGACGTATCAGGTACTTTATATTGCTATGAGTTTCAAAGGTTTCAGAGAACTCTACTAAACTGATTAAGAAGAAGTGTAGGCAGCGCACAGTGCAAAGAGACGTGGGAGGATGGATGCAGAACGGGACAAACTGATTTAAAAGGATAAGTCGAGTTTAAAATAAAGCATATCTCCTACATATTGAAGGGTGGATAACAAATCACATAAAAATGTTTGCTTATCTCTGACAGAGTTACTTTACTGGCCAGACGTCAGTGCTCTCACACGATTAATATAGATTGTACTACAGAGCAAACAGCAAGTATTACGTTAGAGGTTTGTTGTGGGAGTAACTAGAATTAGAACATACATCAATGCGATATATCATGAGCGAAAGCCAAGCATCGAGTCAAAACGTGAGAACAGCTATGAGTAATACTGTGATATTATATAATATGTTTTAGGCCAGTGGTTAAGTTTGGGACTGCCAAGCAGAAGACGGTGAGTACTAATTTTAGAGGCTGCACTACATTTGCTTTAAAGCGAGCTAGAACTTTTTAGTTCTCTATAGTGACTTTATTTAAAAAATAAATAAATAAATAAATAAATTTTAAAAAGAGGAGAAAAAGTCTAGCAACAAATCCAGTGATTTTTGAGCATGACATTAGCACCTGTCCATTGTTCCCAATGATCAATCACTGATCAGCATCATTTCCAATGATAAGCAAGTTCAAGTTCAAGTTCAGTTTATTTGTGTAGCGCTTTTAACAATGGACATTGTCCCAAAGCAGCTTTACAGAAGTATATAAATTCAGGACATGTATTTATCCCCAATGAGCAAGCCGGAGGCGACAGTGGCAAGGAAAAACTCCCTGAGATGACATGAGGAAGAAACCTTGAGAGGAACCAGACTCAAAAGGGAACCCATCCTCATCTGGGTAACACCGGATAGTGCGATTATAAATAAATAAATCTCTTCTATAAATCTCTTCTATAAATGTACCAATACCACATGGTCAAATAGTTGTGAGACCATGAAAAATTCATTACAGTTTTTATATGAAGTCTGTTTTGCTGAACTTCACCACTGTAATCTCAATGATCTTTAGGCTGCACCGTGTGGGACCATCCTCAGCAGCAGCATGTGACTTCCAATTGATGAGATCACTGGCATCTCAGGAGTATCATGTGTAGCTTGACAGAAGGGGAGAGGGAGAGAGAGAGAGAGAGAGAGAGAGAGAGAGAGAGGGGGGGGGGGGGATAGGGAGGGAGAGAGATTATTAGGTATGTTTATTGTCCCGTAATGGTTAAGGACAGTGTACTTTGCATGAGTGAAAGCAGGTACTCCGGCAAGACTAGCTATGACAGCGTAACTAAAAGGGAGAGCCAGAAGGTAACACAGACATGAGGGCTCCCTGGAACAAGGAGGCCAGCCACTCCACCACCAACAAACCTGGGTGAACACATGAAGGTGAGGGGGTGACAGCATCCAGACATCCCAGTTCACCACACCACACTATGCCCGTGAGACCTCTAGATCTGCTCCTTTACCTAAGGAAAAAACTATTCACGAAAGGCTTGATTAAACAAATATGTTTCCAGCCTGGACTTAAACTGGACTGTGTCTGAGTCCCGAACACTAGTTGGAAGGCTGTTCCATAACTGTGGTGCTTTGTAAGAGAAAGCTCTTCCCCCTGCTGTAGCCTTCACTATTCGAGGTACCGACAAATAGCCTGCACCTTTTGATCGAAGTAGGCGTGGATCATAAAAGACCAAAAGTTTGCTTAGGTACTGTGGCGCAAAGCCATTTATCGCTTTATAAGTCAATAGTAGTATTTTATAATCAATGCGAAATTTCACTGGGAGCCAATGCAGTGTGGATAAGATAGGGCTGATGTGGTCATATCTTCTGGTTCTAGTAAGGACTCTTGCAGCTGCATTCTGGACTAACTGGAGTTTGTTTATGCTGGAACATCCAGACAGTAAGGTATTACAATAATCCAACCTAGAGGTGACGAAAGCATGGACTAATTTTTCTGCATCATGTAGTGACAATATATTTCTGATCTTAGCATTATTTCTGAGGTGAAAGAGGGCTATCCTAGTAATATTACCTACATGGGCGTCAAAGGAAAGACTGGAGTCAATAATCACACCAAGGTCTTTTACTGCTGCACATGATGAAACAGAAAGGTCATCCAGAGTTACTACGTAATCAGAAAACTTGCTTCTAGCTGCATGTGGTCCTAGTATAAGTACTACTGTCTTGTCAGAATTTAGTAAGAGGAAGTTAATAACCATCCACTGTCTAATGTTCTTTACACATTCCTCGACTTTATTAAACTGGTGTCTGTCATCTGGCTTTGCTGAAACATACAACTGTGTGTCATCAGCATAACAGTGGAAGCTAATTCCATGTTTACGAATAATCACTGATCAGCATCATAAGCACTGTTCCCAATGACCAATCACTGAACACCATTGTTCCCAATGACCAATCACTGATCAGCATTATTTCCAATGACCAATCACTAATCATCATTGTTCCCAATGAATAATAACAGAACACCATTGTTCCAAATGGCCAATCACTGAACACCATTGTTCCCAATGACCAATCACTGATCAGCATAATTTCCAATGATAAGCATTGTTCCCAATGACCAATCACTGATCACCATTGTTCCCAATGACCAATCACAGAATACCATTGTTCCCAATGACCAATCACAGAACACCATTGTTCCCAATGACCAATCACAGATCAGAAAGTCATTTATTCCATCCATACTGTAGCTGTGTCCTTCGTGTCCATTTCACCACTCACTACCACTGCTTCATTTTGTCCGTGTTCTTGATAGACTTTATATAATGCTGTAAATTCATAAATAGATAGTTTGTGGTGTCAGACTTTCTTCTTTCTTCTAAGTTATTATCTTTTATTCTCTATTCTGCACAAACTCTATTCAGTTCTACTGTATTCTATTCTATAGATTATTATATTATTATATTATGTCTTTGGAGATATATCACGCTCTATAATGTAAGTAGTTATTATGACTTACTGAATAATTACCCAGTATTCATGAGTAGTCAATAGTTGACATAGGTGTTATTATAGTACTACTCACTCATTCCTGCTTAGTCCCTGCATTGTTACCTATGAGTTATTGAACAGTATTGTAAAGTGTTACCCATAAACGTAATCACACATTATAATGGAACACTAATCTCACACAATCGGATAGACATACTGATCATGCAAGAGGGAGAAAGAGAGAAAATCAGGAGCCAATTTGTACAAATCACTTGTTTTTGGTATTTAAATAAAAGAATACATTTTGTGCTTATTTAACATGATAACTCCATCTTTCAGGAAATGTGTGTTTGATGTTGTTTCTATGTGTTCCAGAACTGCATCATCAGAAATGGTGTATGCCAGTGGCTCTGCAAACAAGCCAGGCTCATTTGTACAGCCCTCGAGCCAGATGTAGGCTCGCTGTTTTCCATTTTCCATTGGCATTTGCAGCCACGGTAAACCGGCCTGGACGCCTCATTTAAAACCACACGCCTGTTCTGCCCTGAGCACTAACAGTCCAGAGTGCATGAGGGATACCTGAGGGGAGAATTAAATGCAGGATCCTGCTGAAGATGCCTGTTAGGGTCCATAAAGACCACGAGACATCCATCAGTTTTGACAGTTTGGATCTATCGAATATGCGACGCTCTATTTGTCTAAATGTCACCTTTTCTTTTTGTTTTATTTGCATGCTTGTAATGGGAACAGTGTCAAAATTAAGCTACCTCTAAGGGTTGAGTTGAGGTGGTGCCTGACAACAGATTTGCCGTGTCCTGAATGTACAATGTACAATTTTAGCCCTGATTTCCCTCTGACAGACTTAAATCACCATTTTCTACCCAATCTTGCTACAAAAAAAAAAAAAATCATACAACGTAAAATAATTCTTCAGTCATGAGTTGAGATTTGATGCATAATGTGACGCTCACCAGCATCTGATTTAGTGTGACCAAACAGCAAGGTTCTGGCATTGTGTGCGCAATTTGTTTATTCAAATCTCAGAGTGTGAGCGCTGCTATGACGTTCATCTAAAAGCCACCAATAGGAGGACAGTATAGGATGACGGCAAACTCATGGTACTGTGCAGCTACAAATACAATAGTAGCAGTGATGGAACTTAAAAAACATGCTATTGGACAGAAAAATATCCTTTTTCGAACTATGCCACCAGTTCTCTTTGCAGAACAGACGATCCTCACTGTTTACATCTCACCAGCCAATATTTCCTCCAAATTTTTTTGTCATTTATCTTTCAACGTTATTTCCATACAGAATAACGTACAACCACTACAGCCAGTTGCTCCTGACAGTCATATTGTTTATTTTCATGAGAAAGCTAGATTTGGGGATAGTGTGCACACCTAAACGACAAAAACGATTGCAAGTGATAAAAGTCATGTAGTGTGAGCAGTACAGCGATTCTGAGTTATGTTGTGTCCATCTGGCATTCGATTCATGCTAAACGTTCCTCAATGTTTACTCCTGAATAGAAGAACCGGCCAAATTTTCCTGCATGTAGATTGTTGGTGAAATATTTAGAGTAGAGCTGCAATACCCACTGAGAATATTGTATATTACGAGATTTAATGCATGTCAGAGATAATCAACCCTATACTTTGTACTTACACATATTAGATTTGACAGCTTCCCAGTTAACCAAGTCATACGCAAATGTCTCATTTCCTTCCATTTTAAAAAAATATTCAAAAGTGTGGCATCTCCTCTGCTATAATTTGGGCTTTTTAGAGCTGAAATTGGGGTCATGAAGTTGTAGTGTGTGTCATTTCATGGTTATCTGCTGTTTCTGTTTCTCGCTGGCTGCTGAAGCCTCAGTGCTGCACGAAGTGGACCGTCAGGAGTGGATTTAAATCCTGAGAGGGATGCAACCGTGGCAATGAAATTTTGCATAAGTAATTTGTTCATTTAAATGAAAACAGAAACCCAAAAGGAGTCAACACACAAATGGTCTCTGTGGTTTAGAGAAATACAATACATTAATAAACATGAAAAAGGTGAGGAGGGGAGCACGGTGGCTTAGTGGTTAGCATGCTTGCGACGCACCTCCTGGGTTGGTGGTTCGAATCCCGTCTCCGCCCTGTGTGTGTGGGGTTTTCATGTTCTCCCCATGCTTCAGGGGTTTCCTCCAGGTACTCTGGTTTTCTCCCCCAGTCCAAAGACATGCGCTGTGTTAATGCATGTGATTGGGATAGGCTCCAAGTTCCCCGTGACCCTGTGTAGGATAAGCGGTATGGAAAAATGGATGGATGGAAGAAGGTGAGAAGTGTATTTCTGAACCCATGCTCAGAGGACACACTGGATCACAAATGGAGGTAGAAGAGGAAATAAGAGCAGATCTGGTGATTTACTTCCTGGTTGCTACTGTTCAGCAATGCCCTGGATGGAAACACTAGAAAGCATTTAAAATACAATTGGCTGAGGTAGAAAGGTAGCCATATTTATAATGGGGCACCACACACACACACACACACATGTTCACACACTCATATACACCTAAGGGTAACTGTACACACAAATTAGCCTCTTTATTTGTCCTTAAATGGTGTCAGATAGGCAGACAAGGTTAATCTAGTACACGGTCTCATGCTTGTGAACTGGAAAACTAGACAAAACAAAAGACTAAAAAAATTACGATTTTTGACGAAGGGTTAGGGTCAGTGCTAGCTTTTGTATCTTTTGTATGAAATTCACATTTTTCATGAGATCAGGTTGAGGTAAAGCCATTCTCAAAGTCAAAAAACAGAGTTCCAAAGCAGAAAAAAAAAAAAAACAACAACTGACAAGTCAAAAACCAAAGAGCATAGAAACTAGATGGGAAAACTAACAGCATAGGTTACTAAGGAGACAAGAACCATAGTAATAAGTCTGACTGTGTTCCATGCAAGACGAACAAAGCAGTGTATCATACACTACAATTACAACTGAACAAAACGCAGGTGATACAAACTGGATGTAATGAGACTAATCCTGAGGGACGGGTGCTAACAGGTGCTGAGTACATCTGAGATCACAGATCTGACAGAGAGCCAACAGCGTGTGTGCGTGTGCGTGTGTGTGTGTGTGTGTGTGTGTGTGTGTGTGTGATAATAAACAAAATAAGCATTTGTGAATAGAAATATGTCGTGATATGAAATCATTTTATTTGGAAAATGTACTGAAATGCTCCACAATATGAAGTAAGGAATTGGGTTTTTCCGAAATTTGAATAAAAACAGTGTTTTGGTTTAATAAGAGTAAGTTCATGCGCCATTTAAGCAGTGCACCATAACATTTAATTAGGCCACCACTACTTTACACAGTTGTATACAGAACACCAGGCAATAAGGCATTTCTGGGAAACAGCACCGTGCTCATGAAAAATTTATTTTCAGCTTTTTTGCGGCAAGTTGATTTTGCAGACTCGGCAGCGAAGCAATGTTCCAGGATCATTTTCGAAATGTTAAGACACGTCTCCACTCTAAATAGTCATAATGATGAAAAATTCAATTACAGTGCAGCGCACAAATGTTTCTCTTTTTAAACTAGTCTGACATCTCAAGTGCTTCATGAGCTGCACATCTGTCCAATGCAGCAAACAAATACTGTACAATGACCTGTACTGTATGTACTGTACAATTGTACAAATCTGATGTCCAATCACCTGTCCAATTAAACGGCTAAAATAATAGTTTATACAAAAATAAGTGAAAAATAAAACACTTGGGGTGAGATGTTATAGGAAAATAATCAACGATGGTGGTGTGATTTTGCCCAGCACTAAGGTTCCCACCCTGAAGTTGATTGTTTCCCTATAACAGCACATCCTATAGTGGTTTATTCCTCTTAGACTGCAACAATTTCCCAGCAATTACAATTTTTTTTATTTATAAAAGAACATCTTGTGCTTTTACTCCCTTTGCAGTTACAGGTGATGTCGTGGAACGTCTACGAAACACTGCTATCACTCACTGTTAAACCAGATGCCACTTACGTTATAGCAGCTATAAACAATCGCTCCCCACCAGCTTCTTTTTTTTCTTCTCCTTTGGCAAACCTATTGACTGTTACAAAGTGCTGACACTGGAGACTCCTTCCATAAATGCTAAATACATATCTCCACAAACAAATGTGTCTCGTTTTTTTTTTTTTTTTTTTTTTTTTTTTAATCCATGTAATTTGTTACTATAGAAACTTTTACGTATTAGAACATTAACATAAACCTAAGATTTGCAGGTGCACTACTATCAGAGCTGCTGTTATAAAAAATTAATCAACACTTTCTGGCGAATCACAGTCAGCACTGTGGTATAAATATTTAATATACAATGAACAGATGCAAAATTTATAGAAATGATTGGGATTGTGTTCTGCAGAATCTATACATCTATAGGACAGCTATAAAGCCTTACCCTGCTAACCCTGGCCTTTTCTTTTTAACGAATTTGTGCTCTCATCCCAATCTAAATTCGAACTCGTTCCATTTTCTTGCCCCAGGCCTCTGAATAGCCACCTGAAGTGCTGACACCTTCATATTCTGATGGTCAGATGAAAAGAAAAAAAATATATCCAAACACCACTGAGCATTTCAGATGCAGAAAAGCAGTCGCAAGGGCACTCATGTGGATGAACAGAGCAATATTGTCCTCAAGGCACACATAGTGAAGCAGTTGGATTAGATTGGCTTGCCAGCACAGCAAAGTTCCACTTCTTATGTTTGCAAATGGAGCCTAATGCTGGCTATTTGGTGTGCATGCATCCAGACTATTTGTTGAACCCACTATCACACCTAATTACAAGCTAATCGAATCCCTGAATGGAGATTTAGAGTGGAAAAAAAAGGTGAAGAATCACTGAAATTTCCACAGCAGTGAGAGTGTTTCTTTAAAGGCCATTAAGTCCAGAAACACATAAAGAAAGTGAAAATCTGTGAAAGTGAAACAATGAAATGCATTCATCCGTGAGAAATTTACCTATATGAAATATTTTACATACAATATACAGGGTATGCGTGACAAATTTAAGGGGAAAAAACCTGTGTTAGTACAGTCTTGTGCCACTGTAACCACCAGAACAGCCATCGGTTGCTTAAGGTAAGACTTCCTTCTGTAAATCACCTGGACTACTCAAATACTCATAATGGATATGTAATGTAGTAATGTAAGTGTTTTACTCTGCATTGCAGGACTCTATGCATTGATTCAAGTGTAGCGAGGCAGGACAGGGTTCCTGCCCAGGGGCCCCAGATTTACTAATCCATCCCTGACTAGAGATGAAATAGTCCGATTTTATTGGTGAGCTGAGCCGATTGCACTGACTCATTGAAAAGGGCTGGAATTCCCATGACTGTATTGGAGGGATGGAACGCCGTTCTTCCAAACGATATTCCCTCAGGGTTTTGATGATGGTGATGGAGAGCAAAGTCTAACACGTCCCTCCAAAACCTCCCATTTGGCTACTGGTGAGTGTGATGAACATAACATGACTGATCATTATTTTCATCCTGATTAATCCATTCAGTGAGCCATCATAGCCCTGTGGATGGGGGCGGAGTCGTCCTGAAAGAGTCCATGAGAAAAGGGCGAATATGTGATAACTATGATTTAATTCAATGGGATTTAAGTGTAATGAAGATTTAATTCCTTGGCATTTTAGTTAGCTGTGGTGACAGGTATGTGTTTAATTTTCTGCAGCCCTCCAACCCTATCGAGTAACACTGAATGCCGCTGTTGCACGTTGTATAATAGCTTTCAGGCTCTGATCACGGCCCATCCATTTAGCTAAATGGAACTCGTGTTATGTGGGCTGGTGAACTGTCACTGTTCTCCCCGAGAGCTGAAGCTTGGCCAATTGCATTAGTCTAACTTACTGACAGCCTGTCAGCAGGGTAATTTGTAAAGGGCCATGCTTCCACTCTAAGGGTTGTAAAATGATAATAAAAAAAAAAAAGCAAGGTGAAGGTTTAAAAGACAATTGGACATTGCCAGTTCACCCTTCCATTATAATTGGAGCAACAATTCTTAAAGGTTTACTTGTCCAAATAATTAATACAACACCTTAGATATTTTCCCTACATAAACCAATCAACAAGTGTAGTGTGACATTTCACTTCGTAAGTGTTAATTTAATCTTGTCACATCAAGATAAAGACATAAGGTATAAAATTATAAATGCTCTAAGGTTATAAAAAGGGCTTCGGTTCAAGTAGGTCTTTGTAGGATTATAATATTCGGTGCACATATGTTAAGGATTTGCTACAGAGATTTAACAGAATTATTATTCTGGTTTGCACGGAACGATAAAGCCCTTAATGCTTTTGGGGAATATGAAGATTTGGCTGTTTCTTACAAAAACCTGATGGATATTGTATTTACTCGTTCAACACTTAATCAGAAATCAGCCTGAACTTACGAGAGAATATTAGGTGAAAGCCCTATTTGGGCAGGATTAAATTTACACAGTGACCTGGAGTACGTCAATCATTTGAAGGTGCTCTTCTGTGACCTGCCATGTCAAAGTTTTTTGAAGAGAGAAAATTACAGACCAATTTACTCTACAGTCATGATTATTTCAGACCTGTCCAGATAGACACGATGATAATTTTGCAAGTGGATGCGTTGGAAAAAGGTTTTTTCTTTTTTTTTTTTTTGGACTGCTTCTACTCAGTGCATTTAGTCATTTAGCACACACCTTGTATCCACATACAAGGTGAACCACAAAGATATATGCTTTGGAGAAGTAACGTGCAGAGAGATGATGCGCATTTATAAACTCAGCATGTGGTTTACTGGGTTGACTCCGAGAACCATCATCAGAATCCATAGCATGGGTCAATACACAAAGTCAAACAAGGAAAATCCATAACCTAAGACAGGCAGGCAAAGGACAAAACCAGGAATTACAACAACAACAACAAAAAAAAAAACTTGGCTCAGACTTAAGGACACAAAGCACGATAAGACTTTGCTACAAGACAATGAATCAGCAGGGGATATATAGACCCAGAAACACAGAACAGGTGCACACAGTTGGGAAGCACACCAATGACAGGATGAGGGGCGGAGACTGGAGAGCGTTATCTGGAAATATAGCTTTCTAGAAATGACTAAGCAGTTGTATTACTGTGAGCTCCATAATCGACTAATGAATCATGTCAAACAAATAAAAAGGATCATATGGCCATGTGTTATCCAGGTTCTTCAACAAAACAAGCTGCCAAGAACTTTTTTTAATGCCATTCACGAGTGTTTTATATCAGAGGAGACTTGTAAAAAAAAATTGCACTGAAATGAATCCCATCCAAATAAAGGTTGTGATAATTACAACCATCATTTTCTTTTAAACCAAAGAATATCAGATATAAGATTCGTGTAGTAAAAAGCTCTAGTCTGATGGCTTCTGGAGACATTTGAATGATATTCTCCAGTTTAGTGACATGGACAGAGAAGCTGTAAATCTTATTAACACTGGTCCTATTTAGCAGATTCAATTATATTAAGTGTTAGATCTTTAAAATATTCAGCAGCACACATTTAGAGAGAGGAACAGTGCACCAGAGCAGGAAAGGCGTATATGGAATCAATATAAATAAATAAAAATATCCAGAGCGAAAGATAGCTTTAAGGTGCATTCAGTAAGATTTGTGTGAAAAAAGGTCTCTAATAGTTAAATGAGTGGAATTGAATAAGTTTTGATTTAGTCCACCCCCATTTCCTCCCATGTACACAAAGCTCCACCACCAAGTCTTCGACTAGAGGTGCGTGTCCCCATGGCCAAGCTCCAAAGTCTAGTGGAAAGCCTTTGCAGAAGAGTGGGAGTTATTAGAACAGCAAAGAGAGGACTAACCCTTTTGCTGGCCTCACCTTGAAACAGGAACTATCGTCACAAGTTGAACCAATCATGTTACTCAGCATGTGGTGCTAAGAGTGGTTAGCTTCCACATCTTATGCAGACCACACCATGGTTTCATTGGAGTGAGCACCAGACCACTGTTTTCAAGAAGACCAGGGATTAGTTCTTGGGCTTGGGCATACTAACTAGAGTTACTACTAGCGAGGACTGTCATGACATCACTTTCAAGCCCACCCGGACATTCAGCTGCTTGAAAGCCAAGTAAATCTATAAACATGCAACATCTTCTCATAATGATTTATGAGGATTTAAATGGCTGTTGACAAAGAACAAGATTTTTTGGATGTCATCTTGCAGGAACACTGCAAATGAGCAGCTGTTCTCATATAAGAAGTATTTAGCCATATTTTTTGCTATGATCTCACAGCAAGTTCTCTAATGTTGCTCCAGTCCTATTAAGGTCTGGTTTTATACACTATATGGCCAAATGTTTATGGACACCTAACCATCACACCCATATGTGGTTCTTACTTAAACTGTTGCCAAAAAGTTGGGAGTACGCAATTGTATAGAATGTCTTTGTATGCTGTAGCTTTATAATTTCTCTTCACTAGAACTAAGAGGCCCAAATATGTTCCAGCATGAGCTCCATGAAGACATGGTTTGCCAAGATTGGAGTGGAAGAACTCGAGTGTCCTGCACAGAGCCCTGCCCTCAACCCCACTGAACACTTTTGGGGTGAACTGGAACACCAACTGCACCCCAGGCCTCCTCACCCAAGAGCAGTGCCTGACCTCACTAATGCTCTTATGGATGAATGAACACAAATCCCCATGGCCACGCTCCAAAATCTAGTGGAAAGCCTTTGCAGAAGAGTGGGAGTTATTAGAACAGCAAAGAGAGGACTAACAACCCTTTCGCTGGTCTCACCTTGAAACAGGAACTATCGTCACAAGTTGAACCAATCACGTTACTCAGCATGTGGTGCTAAGAGTGGTTAGCTTCCACATCTTATGCAGACCACACCATGGTTTCGTTGGAGTGAGCACCAGACCACTGTTTTCAAGAAGACCAGGGATCAGTTCTTGGGCTTGAAAACAGCGTTCACACTTCACCAAACATACAGTATACAACTCCAGGGGAAAATGGATAGTGTTGGCTCAATGGTTAAGGCTCTGGGTTTCTGATCAGATGGTTGGGGGTTCAAGCCCAGTACCACCAAGCTGCTATTATTAGGCCCTCAGCCACCTTTTCTGCTCAAGGGATACCATATAATGGTTGACCCTGACTTCCTAACAAGCTGGCATATGTGAAGAAAAGAATTTCCCTGTGCTGTAACGTATATGTGACAAATAAAGGCTTCTTTCTCTTAAAAATGGCCCCAAGTCCAGGGGGGGAAAAACATAATTGTGAAAATGACATTACAATGGTAAAATCCTTATCTGGAAAAGCACAATAAGAACTAACTTTCCTCAATTCAATTTCCAAGCCCCAAACTAAATAATGTAAAGTTGCACCTTGCTTCAGTTCCATTTTCCTGTGTAAATCGCATCCTTGGACTGTCTCATAAGAGGACTGAAAGGGAAAATGTTACGGGAACAATCTGTTTTATAAATTTGAAATAAATTACAGTATTACAGTGATGCATTCTGCTTTAGTCATTTACAGAAAACTGCTAGAAATCATTATTATTATTTATTATTGTATATATTATTACAGTATGATATTGTGCATTTACAAAAGTAGCCGAATACTCTATAATAACAGTGCATTACTGTATTACAGTACTTATATATTGATCTAATATAATAAGCATATTTTTCCGACAGTTCAGTAGTTGCATCATTTTAATGGAAATCGCTGTTATTGCTACTGATCTGAATGTTAAATTCTAAATAGAACGTATTTCCAGTTCAAAGTCTGTCTCAGACCCAATTTCTTGGGCTACATTTCATTGATGTGGTCTCCTTTATGCAGTGAAATTCCACACAGCAGTGTGCACCGATGACATTTCCCTCATTCACACCGAGCCGACCTTCAGAGTGTGTTTTTCTTCCCGGCTATTAACCAACAGTGTGTCTTTGATGGAGTTTATGATCCCGATTCACTTCCTCGCTCTCCTTTTCTTCACTGGATTACTGAGTTTCTGCCCTTTACAATGCCACGTCCACCTGCAGTGCATCCGATCTGTTTATCCTCTGAACCAGCGCGTCCCAACCCTGAACACGGTTCAGTCAGAAACACCGGCTTACAGGTGCGCCGGGAGAGTCAAGGACGCAAAAATGTGTGTGTGTGTGTGGGGGGGGGGAACTGCTCTTTATTTTGGGTTTTGGGTTTTGGGTTTTCTAAGAGCCGGTTGGTAAGCGATGACCTTCTGGATATCATTGTGTGGGAAAAGGCCTGAGGTTGAAACTTAGAGACCTTACAAAGAAGGAAACAAAACACCACATACAGCTAAAAGGAAAAGAAGAAACAAAAGAAACAAAAGTTACGTACAAGTGCTTTCATTAGAATGTTGAGCGCACTAGTGAATTCCAAGACTGCGATGGAAATGTCAATGTCACATAAAATCAGGGGTTGAAAATACTACTATACTTAAAAATACTACTATACTTAAGTATTGTTTTGGCATATACTTTACTTGAGTATAATTGAAATTGAATAGTTGAGTACTGTTACTTAATTACATATCCAAGAAAAAAAAAACTTACTTTTTTTACTTCTTACATTTCTATTTAGACCTTTACTTTATTCATAATAATGCATTGGACATGTTGGTTAGAAACGTCATATAGAACGTTGTTTATTGTGTCCTTTTCCCATTTTTAGCCTTGATTATGAATATTTCTCTACAGTAATTACAAATACAAAATATCCATGTCATGCACTACAGATTAAAAAAAATGTTTTTCAAAGTTTGGGGCATGAGGCAGGGGACACTCTGGATGGGGTGCCAACCAATTGCAGGGCACACTCACATACATATTCATACACTAGGGACAATTTAGAGATGCCAATCAGCCTACAATGCATGTTTTTGGACTGGGGAAGGAAACTGGAGTACCCCCAAGGCATGGGGAGAACATGCAAGCTCTGTGCACACAGGGTGGCGGTGGGAATTGAACCCCCATTGCTAGAGGTGCGAGGCAAATGTGCTAACCACTAAGCCACCATGCCCCCCATAACTGCAACGATATTTGGTTAAAAAAACAATATATTGTTAATTAATAGCTTAGAAATGGTAATAGTTGGCAAAATGCTGTGGTATAAGAGTACCAAAACTACTTCAGGATGTGTTGTTAAAGGAAAAGGATCAGCTTCAGGCTGGTGACAGTAACTCTACTGTGATATAAGCAGTCATTACTTAGTCATGCCACAGCGCTGTTGAATTTTTTTAATCTGATTGGTCAGAAGGTGTCGATTCATTTTCTACAACAGCAGCTCTGACAGTCATTCCGAAAGTAATTCAAATCACACGTTTATATTATGTATAACCATACGTATGTATGTTATAATTTGAATAGAAATAGCTTGTATAGCACAGAAATTTTGAAAGTGTTACTTTAAAATGAAAACAGTGTAAAGGTTGTTGTGATGAAGCTTTCTGCAAGGAGTCTGTGCGAAACCCTAGTCGACGGGGTGGGGGATAAGGACGCAGAACACAGGGGATGGAGAGTGCCGAGCTGTTCTTTTATTAGTAAGCACTTTTCAGCACTATGCCTTTCAGCTTTCTTAGGCGCACACACACACACACACACACACACATACACACACACACACACACACACACACACACACACACACACACACACACACACACACACACACACACACAAAAAGTAAAATCAAAATGAAATAAAATCAATCTCAGCGTCCTGCTGTTCAGCACAAGTTCAGCTCAGCTCAGGTCAGGTCAGCGCTGATACAGTGAGCTCTGTCTGTCTGTCTGTCTGTGATGTCTGGCAGCCTACACTGAAACAAAAAAATGGAATATGTGATTTAAGAGAACATATATTACAACGTATAGTTTACATAAGAATATTACGTTTCTCATTAAAACATGATCTCATTGTTTATACTAAACTTAACTTAAACAAATGTCTAATTATTAGATTGAATTATGTTGAGTGAATCACATAGTATTAATGTAAAACAACTACATCATGAAACAATTACATAGCTGTTGTTACATAAGTGATAACAGGCACTGACTTGTTTCATGGATGTTCCACAACATTCAATATAACTATAAATGGATAAAGAGTATAATGTGCTGTTCACCCAGATGAGGATGGGTTCCCTTTTGGGTCTGGTTCCTCTCGAGGTTTCTTCCTCGTGTCGTCTCAGGGAGTTTTTCCTCGACACCGTCGCCTCTGGCTTGCTCATTGGGGATATATTTATCAATTTAACATTTAGATCCGAAGTTGATATATTTCTGTAAAGCTGTCCATTGTTAAAAGTGATATACAAATAAAACTGAATTGAATTGAATTTGTTGTCATTGAATTGAATTGAATCTGTTGAATTTGCTGTTGTATTAGAGGAATAAATGCTGTGAATGGAAAATAATCAACTTCGGTATGGTAACAGTATCTCTACTTCATCACACCATGTCAGTGATTATTTTCATATAAAAACACACCCTGTTGTATTTTATTCCTTACATACAGCCGTGGCCAAAAGTTTTGAGAATGACACAAATATGAATTTTTACAAACTCTGCTGCCTCAGTTTTTATGATGGCAATTTGCATATACTCCAGAATGTTATGAAGAGTGATCAAATGAATTGCAATTAATTTCAAAGTCCCTCTTTGCCATGAAAATGAACTTAATCCCAAAAAAACATGTCCACTGCATTTCAGCCCTTCCACAAAAGGACCAGCTGACATCATGTCAGTGATTCTCTCATTAACACAGGTGAGAGTGTTAACGAGGACAAGGCTGGAGATCACTCTGTCATGCTGATTGAGTTAGAATAACAGACTGGAAGCTTTAAAAGGAGGGTGGTGCTTGAAATTATTGTTCTTCCTCTGTTAACTATGGTTACCTGCAAGGAAACACGTGCAGCCATCATTGCTTTGCACAAAAAGGGATTCACAGGCAAGGATATTGCTGCTAGTAAGATTGCACCTAAATCAACCATTTATCGGATCATCAAGACCTTCAAGGAAAGAGGTTCAACTGTTGTGAAGAAGGCTTCAGGGCGCCCAAGAAAGTCCAGCAAGCGCCAGGACCGTCTCCTAAAGTTGATTCAGCTGCGGGATCGGGGCACCACCAGTGCAGAGCTTGCTCAGGAATGGCAGCAGGCAGGTGTGAGTGCGTCTGCACGCACAGTAAGGCGAAGACTTTTGGAGGATGGCCTGGTGTCAAGAAGGGCAGCAAAGAAGCCACTTCTCTCCAGGAAAAACATCAGGAACAGACTGCTATTCTGCAAAAAGTACAGGGATTGGACTGCTGAGGACTGGGGTAATGTCATTTTCTCCGATGAATCCCCTTTCCAATTGTTTGGGGCATCTGGAAAAAAGCTTGTCTGGAGAAGAAAAGGTGAGCGCTACCATCAGTCCTGTGTCATGCCAACAGTAAAGCATCCTGAGACCACTCATGTGTGGGGTTGCTTCTCAGCCAAGGGAATGGGCTCACTCACAATTTTGCCTAAGAACACAGCCATGAATAAAGAATGGTACAAAAACATCCTCAGAGAGCAACTTCTCCCAACCATCCAAGAACAGTTTGGTGATGAACAATGCCTTTTCCAGCATGATGGGGCACCTTGCCACAAGGCAAAAGTGATAACGAAGTGGCTCAGGGAACAAAACATCGACATTTTGGGTCCATGGCCAGGAAACTCCCCAGACCTTAATCCCATTGAGAATTTGTGGTCAATCCTCAAGAGGCGAGTGGACAAACAAAAACCCACAAACTCTAACAAGCATTGATTATGCAAGAATGGGCTGCCATCAGTCAGGATGTGGCCCAGAAGTTGATTGACAGCATGCCAGGGTGAATTGCAGAGGTCTTGAAAAAGAAGTCAACACTGCAAATATTGACTCTTTGCATAAACTTCATGTAATTGTCAATAAAAGCCATTGACACTTATGAAATGCTTGTGATTATACTTCAGTAACAGTTAGTAACATCTGACAAAAAGATCTAAAAACACTGAAGCAGTAGACTTTGTGAAAATTAATATTTGTGTCATTCTCAAAACTTTTGGCCACGGCTGTAATAAAATGAATATTAAAGGAATATTTCCAATACATGCAGTAGTACTAATAAAAATCTTATCATGTTCTTGAAAATCTCCGTCAGCCCCGGACATTGTGGTACATCTCTCTCTCTCTCTCTCTCTCTCTCTCTCTCTCTCTCTCTCTCTCTCTCTCTCTCTCTCTCTCTCTCTCTCTCTCTCTCTTTTAACACAACCTGTTTTTAAACGATGAAGAAATCCTACAGAAATGTGGCCACCACCTGCGGCAGAGAGATCGCTCGTCTTCATTCTTCATCAGTTTCCATGGTAATGCCTTAACCAAAGGTTGAAAAGTGTTCTCGCTGAATGTAGTGTACACTTTGCAGATTTTTTTTTTCTTTAATAATAGAAAATTACTGCTTTAGAAAGGAATCAGGCAAAGAGAGAGAGAGACAGAGACAGAGAGACAGAGAGAAAAATGACTTAATTCCAGGGTTGTCTAGCCTTTTTACAGCAGCTTGAACCTCTGGTGTTTTCTTTTCGCGTTCAGAGCAATTTTGTCTCAAGGACCTTAATGCATTGTACATTAATAGTTGTTTTGGGAACAATGTACTTAATCAGGGCTATTGATACATGTCAGACAGAACATGTGAAAGAAATTCTGACAGAATAAAACTGAGCAGCAGTGCATTAAATACTTAAAGTCTACATCTCACTCCTAAAGCTTTTGGCTTTCACGCTTCTCGTGGAATACAATAACTTCTATTTTTATTCCTGAACCCAATCACCTAAATCTTATTCTAATCCCTAAGAACTTCATGTTAACAATGTTATCCCCATAGAGGACTGTAATTTCATGGGAACGCATCCATTTTTTTCTCAGAAGAAGAAAAGTTGGTATTGCTTTCTCCTCTCAAGTGCATTATTCAGTCCCAGGGGGTCCAGGCTCTATCTGATGCTCTCAGACAGAGAGTTCTTATAGAAAACCAGTATAAATTTACACCAAGACATGATCTGGGTGAATTTCTTTCCGTGGAGCAGACATTTTGGGAACACGTTCACACCGAATTAGGGCTTTTTGTGCATATAAGTTTGAGTATGAGTTCCTATCAAAACACAAAAAAATTGTCTCTTCATTATTACAGAACTGTGATGAGAATACATGCATGCATATGCTGCATTTAGCTTAAAGATTTAGGGTGCATCTCAATCAGCTCCCTAGTTCAGTAGTCAGGGCACTGATCAGGGAGTCGGCCATTTTAAGGGCTGTCTCAATCGCAAAATCCTTCCAGTGCACTGGAACGGTCGCTCCCTAAAAAAATCCCACAATGCACCGCAAAACCCAGGGAGCACCGATGCGCGCTGTGTTCCCTAACTGGAAATGATGTCATGTTTTCTGAAGCCTCTCAGCTCGAAAAAAAAATGGCGGCCGATCTCTCAGCCAACTTCGTCTACAAATTTAAGTAGCTTGTTATCGTTGTTGTGGCTCTCAAATGATTACTTACTGTACGTTAGCGATTTTTAACTTTATTTGACGTTCTATATACGGTTTGTTTGAGTCTAACAACTTTTAAGTGTTTTTAAGTGTTTTAAAAATCCACTAGCTAGCCTACGATCCTGCTTGAAGTAGCATGACAGAAACATGCGTGATTAAGCAAATTTATATAATGTCAGAAAGATATCAGTCCTGCCTGTTGTTGATAAATGCCAGTGGTGACGTTTTATAACGCGAGTCATCAGTGTCCCGATGTGTAGTTAGCCAGGGTCCTGATATACATGATCTGCTGTTTCACAAACTCGGGAGCTGATTGAGTTGCACCTTTAGCCTAAACTTAGCTATTATAGTGGCTAGCCAATCTGACAGCTGACTAGCAGCTAACTAGGAAATAAAACTATAGGAAGTAATATATATATATATAAAGAAAGAAAAATTGAAAAATCTGTCAGAAAGTAGTAACTAACTTGGAATCTAATTTTCATTTAGGGCAGATGCCATTATCCAGAGCGACTTACATTTATGTCATTTATACAATGAAGCAGTTGAGGGTTAAGGGCCTTGCTCAAGGGTCCACAGTGGCAGCTTGGCAGTGCTAGGTTTGAACTCATGACCTTCTAATCACTAGTCCAACATCTTAACCACTGAGCTGCCATTGCCCATAACAGTTATCTAATAATTCCACAACTCTGTGTTGTTAGCTATGTTAGCTATAAATGACATAAAATGGGAGGTAAGGACAGAAATATTGGGTATTTGGGTATCTAGCTTCTTAATTAGCAAATATCTAAAATATCAGCAAGAAAAAAAAGCTACGTTTGAAGAGCCATGCTAATATTTATGCTAATATTGTAATACTGTCTTAGTGAGTGAAGAGGAAACACGTTTGAAATAAGGAAAATTAGTAAACATTTGGAATCTATTGGAAGATAAAATAATTGTTTTATAAATAATTGTTCATTTTAAAAATAAATGTTTAAATTAAGTGAATTGTGCAAAGCTGTCTCTAGGTGATGTGAGGATGTAATCAAGCACCATAACCGACACAGCATGAAGGAACATAACAATTGAGAGATAAAGACGCATTACCAGCTTTCGAATGTTCTGTGAGTCACAGTGTTCTTCTGTAAATGTACAGCTGCAGAAATCAGCTCTGCCTCCCTCATGGCCTCTTCGAAATATTCTTGGAGTCCATGCGGTTGGGTCTGACGGAGGTGCAGGAGGTTTCTTTAGCATGTCCTGCAGCTAGTAAGGAGTTGGCAGTTGATAACACACATGCACAGGCAACTAACCCTGGAGAAATGAAGACCATAGCAACAAGCTTCAGCTACAGAAGTATACTCGGCTGAAGAAAAAAAAAAAATCCAATTTGTACCAGATTCAGCCTGCAAAGAAGTCCATTAATATCAAGTTTGAACATCAACCACGAATATCAAACGGCAAACTAAAAGAACTCAGTCTCAATTTAACAAACCATGGGAGATCTGTCAGCTTACATTATATCTTTATGTCTAATGCTGTGCACACATTGTGAATTGCATTGTATGAACAGGTTGTCTATGCTTCTATCAACGTTGAATTCTCAAGTCTGATTGGTCAGAAGGTGTTGATTAATTTTCTACAACGGCAGCTCTGACAGTAGCGCAGCTGGAAATCACAGGTCATTTTAATACGTCGTTGTTTCTATAGTAACAGATTATTCACAGGGACATTTATGGAAGGAGTCTCCAGTGTCAGTGCTTTGTATCAGTCAGAAGTAAAAAAATAAATAAATCAATAAATAAATAATAGGCTGGTGATAACAGTAACTAACATCTAACCTACAGAAGGAGTCTCCAGTGTCAGAGGTAAAGCTGCAACTTTAAAGCTGGTGGTGGGCTTTGCATATTTTTCTTTTTTCAGTAACAAAACATATTGTTTGTTGAGAAAGAGAGAGAGAGAGTGAGATAGAGAGACAAAAGGCTGGTTTACATAACTATAAATGGATAAAAAATGATTTAAAGATTGTTAGCGTTTGCAAATTGCTGTTGTACAAGAAGATTAAAACCGTACGTCCACTTCATCACACCACCCTGATGTTGTTTATGTTCCTACGACAGCATGCCCTCAAGAGTTTTATACCTTACATGATGGACTTGCCGGTTTTATTCCACATTTCACAAATGCAGAACCAGACACTGGGACCTCTTGTATGTTTCAGCATAGCAACTACGATGAGGAAATGGTCAGGCCATTTTTTTTTTTTTTTTTTTAGTATTCGGGACCGTATGATCATCAAAAACAGCAGACAGTTATAGACAGCAATATTCCACCTCTAAGTCAGTTCCAGCTTCTGATCCATCACTGAGGATGTAGTTATCTGGCTCTTTTTCCTCTGAAAGGCCGTCAGAAGATTTGAGTCGCTATCAGCAGCCGTCCTGATAACCTTTCCCGTGATGTGGTGCTCTGGATGTCTTTCCTCTAATGCAAGGACATCAAACATGCTGTAGTCTGCAGTCCAGACACCTGACATGAACCAGTGCGATGGAGGCTACATGGTCAGTGGTATTCAACATTTTTATTATATTTAGGTTTTGTGGTCTCAGCTGCATCTTGTACTTGAGATCAAAAGACGAATGTGAAAAGAGAGTTTAGAATTTCAGCTTTTATTTCCAGGTATTTACAGTATATGTAGATGTTTTAAACAATATAGAACATAGCACAGCAACGAGCAAAAATATTGGTACATGCGACTGTCAGGTGTTTCTTGTTACCCAGGTGTGTCCTGTTAGATTAAACAATAAATAGCTCTGAACATCTACTCTTGGTTTTAGCCTTCAGTTTCACCTGTGAAGACTGCATCTGTTGTTAAAAAGGATAAGCCAACATGAACATCAGAGAGCTGTCTATGTGAGAAAATCAAGCCATTTTGAAGCTCAGAAGAGAGGGAAAATCTATCAGAGACATATTGCACAAACATTGAGCTATAGCTAATACAACAATTTGGAACATCCTGAAAAAGAAAGAAACCACTGGTGTACTGAGCAACAGACACCGAATGGGTCGGCCAAAGAAAACAACAACAGCTGATGACAGAAACATTGTGAGAGCTGTGAAGAAAAACCCAAAAACAACAGTCAGTGACATCACCAGCAACCTCCACATGGCAGGGGCGAAGGCATCACAATCCACCATTCGATAAGAAGGCTTTGAGAGCAGAAATATTGAGGCCTTACCAGAAGATACAAACCACTCATCAGCAGTAAGAATCAGAAAGCCAGATAGGAATTCACAAAGAAATACAGAGATGAGCCACAAAAGTTCTGGAACCAAGATTAGCCTTTACCAAAGTGATGGAAAGGCCTAAGAAAGAAAGGATCTGCTCATGATCCAAAACATACAAGCTCATCTGTGAAGCATGGTGAAGGTAGTGTCATGGCTTGGACTTGCATAGCTGCTGCTGGAACAGGCTCACTAATCTTTATTGATGATGTAACTCATGATGGTAGCAGCAGAATGAATTCAGAAGTTTACAGGAACATTTTGTCCCATATTCATCTTTTGATCTCAAACCCAAATGTCTTCAATGTATAGTGAAAACAATAGAATTGGCCTTGCTGTTCCAATACTTTTGGAGGGGACGGTCAAACTGAGCGCAAGCATAGCCTTGAAAAGCATGAAAAATGCATTCGTAACATTTGTGACTTTTCTCTTTTAAATGTTTTTTGAGTCTGTGTACGTCACATGTTTGCTTGAAAGAACCTTCTGATGACCTAAAAAAATTAAAATTGTTAATTTTTCAATCAAATGAAAAAATGTATACAGATTAGTAATGACAGACAAAACGAGCTAAGCACCTCACATTAGCAATTTACCAATCTTTACCAATCTAAAGACTAACTGCTGATTAGCTAGGTAATTTAACAAACAAGCTTGCTAACATTAAATAGATATATAACAGTACTATGCTAAGATTAGCTAAGATAAGATTATGTTATGATTAAGTATAACTTCAGCATTAACACTGTGCTTTAACTTCAACATTCTCTGTTTGCTGGATAATATGGCTAATTTTAGCAGCATTATCAGACACTGCAGTGTGTTTACTCACTGTGGACTACTGCTGAGAATGTCCGAAAAAGTAAGCAGTGCGTTATATAACTATTGTTTCTAACCTTGTTTCATGAAAAGGGAGCCTCGGGTAAAATGAGTGTCCATTCCTATTCTTGTTTTTTTCTTTCATGTGTGTCTTAGCTTGGAGCAATAGGATCATTTAAAAGAGTTAGCATTTCAAGCACAAAGCCAGAAGAAATAAAAGAGGCTTTAAATATTGTGAAGGTCTTTGTTATTTTAGTACCTCGTCCTAGGAAACTAATAGGTCGCATGAGGCAGAACGTATTCTAGTTTTTCATCCTCATTACACTGGTCATAGCTCTGGCCTTTTTATGTAACGTCCTCACAAGAGACATATCATCAGCCACCATAGTGCATACAATGCAATTTACCTAATTTGGCTTTTTTTAATTTACACATTTAGCCAAAAACGGACCATAAATCCACAAATTGACTCAAGCCCTATTCTGATTGGATTAGTTTTACATGGAGAAGTGGGATAATGTAATTATTCCTAGAGTATCTCTGGGAGTTTAGTCACATCCAAATTCACAATGGTGCACGGTGGCTTAGTGCTGGGGGTTCGATTCCTGACTTCCGACTTCCACGCAGCGTTTGCATGTTCTCCCCGTGCTTAAGGGTTTCCTCCAGGCGCTCCCCCAGTTCAAAGACATCCGCTGTAGGCTGATTGGCATTTCCAAATTGTCTGTAATGTGTGTGCGATTGTGCCCTTCAATGGGTTGGCACACTGTCCAGGGTGTCCCCTGCCTAGTGCCCCGAATTCCCTGGGATAGGCTCCAGGCTCTCCGTGACCCTGTGTAGGATAAGCAGTACAGAAAATGGATGGATGGATGTTCCATTATATTTTGTACGAAAAGACGTTTTCAGCTTTTTCATTCATTATAAAGGCAATCCAGAGAGTGCTCTTCTCACACCAAACCTAAACGAAACGAATTTAGTTTAAAACACAGAATAAATCTTTTAAAATATATAGGCGACATTTAAAAGGACTTATCAGACAACCCGGAGTTTTTAGGTTCCGTGCTCAGGTACAGCCTACATACATTCATGTTATAGTCATGTGACCTACATTGTGAAGACACGCCCATCTCTGTGATTTATAGAGATCTCTTATCCCATGTGACTTGTACATAATCATTGCAGCACAGCAATATTACTGAACAGAAACCTTATCCCATCCAAATAGTACTTATACAGTAGTAAACACACAGACGATAGCAAATGGTGTCTTGTTTACTATATATGCTCACTACATACTGTAGAGTATAATATAATGCTGTTATAGCATTATATACAGCATAAATGAAATCCCATTTGAGATTCAGCTGGAAAATCTCTCGTTAAATGTTAAAAAAATTCATACATAATTTGAAAACAAAGAAACATTAATGTGACATAAGTGAGGTGGAAAGTAAAAATATTAGATAAAATAAAAAAAACCTGAAAGTTCAGTTTGATCTAGAGTCCAGCCTGAGACAAGATGATTGAAACTGCTGCATGATTCAAGCAGACGGTTTATTCAAAAGCCCGGTTTGAGTGGATGGATTATTGGAGAAAAAGTCAATGCAATACTACCAAGAAGTGAGTCATTGTAAAATTGAACTGTGCTCTTTGAATGATAAAGACCCCCGGTTAAATGGGCTTCCATTTTTTTTCCCCCACTGTAAAATAAAAGAGTCTGTGACAAAACTGCTGTGCAGCATGAATTATTCAGGTGTGTTTCTCAACATAACAATGCAAAAAAAAAAAAAAGCACTGCTGCATACATCATCCAAAGAACAATGGCAGAAACGAGGTTTTTCTTAAGAGTCCGTTTTTTTCCAGGCAGTCAATACACAGAGATGGCACAGAATACAGTAAACGTGTGACATTGGACAGCACGAGAGTAAATTATTCCCTATTCAGAGTCCATACTTAAGGTCAAAAAGTTCTCGTATTCAGACTCGGGTTACGCACACACTTAAGTCAGTTTTGTGGCTCCCATTCAGATTATGCAAATTACATTAATTTAAAAACAAAGATAAATTAAAGTGCTGTAAATAAGACTAAGGCAAACTCCATGTTTGGTGAATAATTTTCTGAATGGTGCACACAAGGTCTGAATACCAAAATGCACAATTTCAGCATTAAGACAAGACAGAATACAGGCATTTGTCAGCAAACTGCTGCAAAAAACATGGCCTGGTCAGGACTCTACGGTTTGTGTTTGTCCAGAACGCTGTCTCTTTGTGAGTGTTGCTCTTTCTGCTGGCTTTTAGGAGGCTGTCAGGATTTTAATGACACTTCAATGTGATGCCACACATTGCTAAGACAATTAAACTCGGCTGCAGTCAGAATCTTAAAAGGCGAGGCGTCCAAAACCCACACACAGAGTTGATAGTTCTGCACACATTCTGTCAAAATCATTACTCTCTCCTCTGGTGTACGATAAAGACAGACATTCCGGCTCTCGGCCAGCTAAAGCCACAGCGGTGAACTATGAGGGTAGGAAAGACTGTCAGGCCGCATCCCCCGCGGCGTACAACGCGAGGCCGAATCTATTTTGTGCATCTGTTCTGCTCCGATGACAACGGCAATTCTTCAAGCTCAACTTGAATGTCATGGCGTCTAGCAGGGAGGCAGAGATTCATCGCGTTAGCAGGTAAACAAACACAAGCCAAACGATGCTTAAAATGCCAGGTGGCATCAACACGGAAAAACACTTTTGTAAAACCTCGCCTGCCATCTGGAACGGACTCTGCCTGCAATTTCAGTCATGGCTAGGCCAACTTCTGTTATTCCAAAGTGAACTGACTGCATATAATTTCACAGCTGACACTGAAGATAACACTGTGCTGTCACATTAAACTCTGCTGGTGACTCAGGAGATTAAGCATTGTCAACACACCGCTTCATCTACATGTACATGCTGCCTTTACTCACATGCTCCTGAAAATTCCACTTCACGATCCATTGTGACAAGTTTAAAGGAAAAATCCTACCTGAAACACTATGTTCATTTTGCAGTATTTGTGGTGTGCTTAGGAATTCTGGCTCTGTATTTTGGCTGTACTAGTCAGAAGTTAGCGGTGGTATGTCACACTGATAACCACTGAGCTACCACTGCCCTAAAGATCACATGTTAATGATAAATGCTGCTACATCATTCAGTGTGGATTTCTCCTTTTAAACATCCGGAGGCTCCATTTTAATCCTGATGACAATCAAACACTCACCAAGGACAGACTTTGAGATTGACAGTAGCAGAGCAGCATATCTGCTAACTCCAGGCAATATCAACTAGCCAACTGGCCTGAGGAAAATCGAACACAGAACCAGGAAATTCTACATGAAGGAAAAAAACTCAGTGCTCTCACACATATAAGTCGATGAAACAAAAGTTCCTGTGGGAATAATATCTGTCTGCACGGTGCTTCTGAATGTAGACATTTGCCTCTTTGTGTTAAAGTGTTATGTAAAGTCTGTGTCTGTCTCATGGGGGTGTAAGCATTCACTTGAAGCTTGTAGAACGTCAGAGACGGAGACAGTCTCTGCACGAGGACAAATAGATCAGCTTTAAATGGAGTGCTTGTAGCCCTCAGGTGTTTTGCTATAAGGAGTGCTGAATTCAGGTCTCGTGCTAAACTAGGTGCTTTATAAGCTGCTCCTGGGAGTCTGACCCAAAAAGACACAGAGCAAAGATGTTGACTTCTCAATATGGTAACTGTTAGACTCTTTAGATATGAAACAAAGGACAAACAGTGAAATTAATACAGTACTTCAGTAAAGACCTCGGCCTACTTAATATGGAGACAAAATCATCTTCTCGCGCTTACAAGCTAGCGTAACTTTGTAGACAGCATAAAACATGACAATGCAAGAGTACATAACAAATGATAGAATACAATGAAGAGAAAGAATTTTTCATTTTGTTTCATACTTACGAAGAGTCTTCCCTTGGTGAAGAGTCATAAAGGAGTTGGTAGGCTGTAGGTCAGGCTGTGATCAGTCTGTGATCAGTGTTTGATTAGCCTGTGATCAGTCTATGATCAGTGTTTGATCAGTCTGTGATCAGCCTATGATAAGTCTGTAATCAGTCTATGATCAGTGATTGATCAGCCTATGATAAGTCTGTGATCAGCCTATGATAAGTCTGTGATCAGCCTGTGATCAGTCTGTGATCAGACTATGATAAGTCTGTGATCAGCCTGTGATCAGTCTGTGATCAGCCTATGATCAGTCTGTGATCAGCCTATGATAAGTCTGTAATCAGTCTATGATCAGTGATTGATCAGTCTGTGATCAGTCTGTGATCAGTCTATGATCAGTCTGTGATCAGCCAATGATCAGTCTGTGATCATCCTGTGATCAGTCTATGATCAGTGTTTGATCAGTCTGTGATCAGCCTATGATAAGTCTGTGATCAGCCCTTGAGTAGTATATTTTGTCTTTGATCAGTCTATGATCAGTGATTGATCAGTCTGTGATCAGCCTATGATCAGTCTGTGATCAGCCTATGATCAGTCTGTGATCAGCCTGTGATAAGTCTGTGATCAGCCTATGATAAGTCTGTAATCAGTCTATGATCAGTGATTGATCAGTCTATGATCAGTGATTGATCAGTCTATGATCAGTCTGTGATCAGCCTATGATAAGTCTGTAATCGGTCTGTGATCAGCCTATGATAAGTCTGTGATCAGTCTATGATCAGTGATTGATCAGTCTATGATCAGTCTGTGATCAGTCTATGATCAGCCTATGATCAGTCTGTGATCAGTCTATGATCAGTGTTTGATCAGTCTGTGATCAGCCTATGATCGGTCTGTAATCAGCCTGTGATCAGTCTGTGATCAGTGTTTGATCAGTCTGTGATCAGTCTATGATCAGTGTTTGATCAGTCTGTGATCAGTCTATGATCAGTCTGTGATCAGTTTATGATCAGTGTTTGATCAGTCTGTGATCAGCCTGTGATCAGTCTTTGGTCAGTCCTTGAACAGTCTCTGATCAGTCTGTGATCACCCCTTGAGCAGTATATTTTGTCTTTGATCAGTCTGTGATCAGTCACAGGTCACTCATTGATCAGTCTTTAATCAATCATTCAGCAGTCTGTGATCAGACTATAAACATTCTTTGTTTTGTCTTTGATCAGACTGTGGTCAGTCTTTGCTTAGTCTTTTTATATAAATCAATAAATAAACATTGGAAAAAAGTATTTTGTATTTTAAATACATTTTATGTGCCCTGCGATGGGTTGGCACCCCTTCCAGGGTATCCCCTGCCTTGTGCCCCGAATCCCCTGAGATAGGCTCCTGGCTCCCCCTGACCCTGTGTAGGACAAGTGGTACAGAAAATGGATGGATGGATGCAATACATTTTACAAATACATTTGTTAGAACGATGACATGCTCCCTCTTTCATTTGCTGGTAGCTACATTTTTGTTTTTTGGTGTTGCCTTTTTTTAAATCAATTTTCAGTAATTGATTTGAATAAAGAGCACCCACCTGATTATTAATGTTTCCCAGAATCCTGATAGACATAAGAGGAGATCCTGAATTAATTAGGAGACAGCACATGCAGCATGTACATCTGGTACTTCGGGTAGACGAAACCAACAAAATAAGTAAAAGGAGAAATTAATGAATTATCTTTGGTACCAAATCAAACAAGAAATTCATTTAACCAGTGCTGAATTTGTCAGGAATCTGAATTTGCACCTACTCTCAGGTAACAAGGAAGTTTGGGGTTTTTTTTCAAGTGGAGTGCTGCCATTTAGTAAATCTACAGTCCTATGAATATTTGATCAGAAACCATGGTCCAGAGGGTTGGAGGAAAGGAGGGTGATGTGTGCAAGGTGTGTGAGTTCCAAGGCTGTTTCAAATTGAATGAGCCACACATGCATTATCAGGAGTTATTAGCCGCAGTCCAGCCTGATTTAGTTAGCCGTAGCGGTAATTACACTGGAGCCAGGCTGGTCTCCTTGTCGTTACAGTACGCCTCTGCTCCTGCTTATATTATCAGCTGGCAAAGACAGGAAGCAGCCACACACACTAGCTTAATAAAGCGACTGACCGTCTTTCTGCTTCTTATCTGTCTTTACTTCTATAATGCAAATGAAAAGCCTGTGGCCATTTCTGTCCATGTATTAAATGAAGGTTCAGCCTCGTGTTATTCTCCCTGGTGTTTCAAATGTGAACAGTGATCATAAATAAATATACTACATGTGCATATATATTTTACTAACCATAATTTTCATAACAAAGTGCACAAATTTATTTCTTTATTTCAAGCCACACAGTTAATTCTGCTCGTATTACGAGAAAAGCCAGAGCCACGGAGAGGACTATAACGAGCAGGAAACATGCTTTAAACTGAAGAAGGGCAAGAACATTTATCACGGTATGTAAGATGAGCTTAAAAGTGCTGAGCTTTCAGAGGCATTCAGCAGGTTGGAGTAAAATATTGTTACATGTACAGTACACAAGGCCACCTTAGTAGGTAATAAAGAAGGGGGTCCAAGCACCTACTGCAAAAGTGGTGCCAGTTCATAGAAAGTAAAATCACCCTAAAAGAAACTAAAAAAAAATCACCCTGTAAAACCAAAAATACCAACCAATAATACTTTGTTAGATTTATGGCACTTTCAAAAGACAAAGACTGTATTATTGAAAAACAGCAGTATATCCCTGTGTTCATTTTGTTGACAAAATCTAAGATGACAACTAAATATTATACCACAGGTATGGTGGACGGGAAAAAAATTAAAAACCTGTGAAATCATTGTTAGAGTGAAGTTTTCATTAAGTAGATGCTTTCTTTACCATTTTCAAAAGGGGTCTCCAGTGTCAGTGCTTTGTATCAGTCAGAGGTAAAGCTGTAACCCTAAGTTTTCCACCACTGGAAAGTATTCACGACAAAGTAGCTTGCATTCTGCCGAGAAAAAAGAAAGGCTGGTGACAGAACGAGTTTTGCGGACGTTCCACAATGTACAAGGTGTCATCCTTTAATTGTAATCATTGCTAAATTGCTGTGGTACAAGAGGAATAAAACACTTCAGTACATGTTTTAATAGGAAAATAATCAACTTCAGCGTGGTAACAGCAACTCTACTTCATCACACAACTCCATTAATTAGACAATTGCCTGCTAAGCTGCTTCCTCATTATTTCATGACCAATTAAGAAGATAAAAATCTGAAGTATATTCCAAATGTTGAATTTGCATTTTGTAGCTGTTCATGGGAACTCTCAATATGCGGGCCAAAGAGATACAAGTGAAGGAGGCCATCATTAGGCTGAAAAACAAGACCTATCAGAGAGATAGCAGAAACTTTAGGAATGGCCAAATCAACAATTTGGTACACTCTTAAAAAGGAGGAATGCACTGGCGAGCTCAGTAACACCAAAAGGCCTTCTCTCCTTGTTGAAGATAAACCCCTTCACAACATCTAGCCAAGTCAAGAACACTCTGGAGGGGGTAGGCGTGTCATTGTCAATCAAGTCTACAATCAAGAGTTGCCTTCATGAATGTAAATACAGACGGTTTACCTAAATATGCAAACCACTGGTAACACTCAAGAACAGAAAGGCCAGATTCTACTTTGCTAGAAAACATCTTGAAAAAAAAAAAAAAAAAAGCTGAACAGATGAAACTTAGATTAACTTGTACCAGAATGATGGGAAGAGAGGGAGAAGGAAAGGAAGGGCTCATGATCCAAAGCATACCACATCATCTGTCAAACATGTGGAGGTGGTGTTATGGCATGGACATGTTTGGCTGCCAGTGGAACTGGATCACTTGTGTTTATTGATGATGTGACTGCTGATAGAAGAAGCAGGATAAATTCTGAAGTGTATAGAGTTTTATTTTCTGCTCAGATTGAGTCAAGTGCTGCAAAGCTGCAATAGGATGGCGCTTCACAGTAGAGATGGATAATGATCCAAAACATACCGCGAAAGCAACCCAAGAGCTTCTTAAGGCAAAGAAATGTAATGTTCTTAAATGGCCAAGTCAGTCACCTGACCTCAAGCCAATTGAGCATGCTTTTCACTTACTGAAGACAAAACTGAATGCAGAAAGAGCACCTACTGAAGGCGGCTGCAATAAAGTTCTGGCAAAGCATCTCAAGGGAGGAAACTCAGCATCTGATGATGTCCATGGGTTCCAGATTTCAGGGGGTCATTGACTTCAATGGATTTGCATCCAAGTATTAAAAATAATCCTTACATTTGTAATTATGTCAGTTTGTCCAATTACTTTTTTAGCCTGTGAAAATGGACTCTGTGAAAAATGGCTGTAATTCCTAAACACTTAATGCAATTTTCTTTTTAAACCCTTGAATTAAAGCTGAAAGTCTACACTTCAATCACATCTTGATTGCTTGATTTCAAATCAATTGTGGTGACGTATGGGGGCAAACATTGTGTCACTATAATTTGTGTCAACTATATCTAGACTATGCATAACCAAATAACTAAAATATGACTAAAACGATTACGTATTTTTCAAAAGACTAAAAGAAAATTCAAATTAGCTGTTAAAATCGACACTTATAAATCCATGATTAGCAAAGCATATATTCGTCTGTTTTGTGCATTGAAAGGAACTTTACAGGCAGCTGAAAGAGAAACCAAAGCCAAGGCGTTCTATCACCCCAGATGGTTGCACACTGGCACATAGAGCAGAGCAACGGCTCAGAAAAAAGGAGGCATTGGCGTGAAAAGGCCTGACCATCTGCACTCCATTTAGAGCTTGCGTAACAGACAGGAAGGAAAACCTTATAGAGGAGGTGAGTCCAGTCCTGAGGGTTAATTGTGTCTGTGCCTGAGCTGCTGGGTGAACGCAGGAGGAGATGGAAGACGTGATGCCTGATATGAAACAAGCAGAATTTATGAAAGGAAGTCAGCTGTAATTGTGAGGCTGTGGCACTGATCCCAAAGCAGCAGCTCCACTTCAGCTCAGAGACCAGCTGTAGCCTCCATATTGGGACCCACGAGGGCCCACCTGCTTCATCACGCAAAGAATCAGGCCATAAAGTGTGAAGACCGACGTAGAACCGTTTGCTCATCCTTTTCAATACATTCCAGCACAGATTTTAGACAGCCAAAGGTCCCGGTGCGCTTGCTGTCAACTCTTATTACCCCTGTCAGCATCATTTTGGGTAAAATATGTGGCAAGGTTTAGAGGGATAACGGATCATTTCACATATTCATGTCTGAGCAAGTATTTATGAGGAGCTGGACAATAATTTTTTTTTAAAAAGTGCATTTATGCAGGATATGAGGGTTAAATTGGGACAAAATATAAATTGGACAAAATCTAAATCTAAAACTTTGTCTAAAGAACAAAGTTTTAAAAATCGTTGTAGAGTTTATAAAATAATATCCTGTATAATTAATAAATATCAGGAACTAGTTTTAGGTTATTCAGTCTAAGCATTAAAACAAGCCATGATATTTATAAAACGTATATGAAATATAATCAATAGTATATTTATTAACACATTAGTAGTAAACCTTATAATAGTAGACCATTTAATGAGGGTAAACAGTTGATGGGTTAAACAGTATATTATTCATTTACTCATACATAAAAAAATTATCATTAGTATTTGTTTAAAAGGAGACCAAGACATTCTGACATATTCATATTGTTGAATAAATTCTATTAGTTAGATATTAATTATATTAGTGGATTATCCTAATCATAATTAAAGTATGTTGAATCCTGACTGTGTTCCTCCTCTGGTTAAACGCATAAGAGAATGATATTGAACATTATATTTGTCCAAGACATTTTACACCAATTCAAAAGTGCCATTTTAATAAAATGGCATATATTATTCATTCAGTATGTTATTATCATGGGAGGATTTTATAAATGTGTGTGTATATACACGTATACATATACGTAGATATATTAATATAGTCGTCGATACAGCACTCAGGTTAAATTGGTGGTGGCTGATGTGGCTGTAGCTGGCCTTCAGTCGATAAAAGAGTCAGAAAGGTAAAGGAAGGACAGTGCCCATTACTCTCAATTCACACAAGCACACATACACACACACACACACACACACACACACACACACAATGCTGTCAGCGACTGATAAATAGCTGCCTAGCAAATGGGCTTTGGACCGGACCTTGCTCTTCTGTACACACACATCCTTCATCCCAGTGCCAATCTGACATTGGGATCAGAGTTTGATGAGGGTCATACAGCTGCAAAGCCAAAACACGATTCTGAAGATGGTCCTGAACCTGAATAGCGGCAGCGTGAATTCACATTGGACCTAATGTGTTCTGTTGGGGGAAGGTTCCAGAATAAAAATTTTCTAGTATTTTCTATTATAACATTACAGTCAAGCAAATATACAGTATATGACTATTAAAGCTATTTCTTAATGGGTTTGTTGATTTATTATGTCTTATATGATTATTAAACCTTCAGTACATTTCAGGTAAGGTTGCTTTTACCATTGTTCTATAGGCAGTTGACTGTTGACTGCCGACAGCCGGCTATCCACATAATGTGTTACCGCAAATATTGTTCTGGTTGTGCTAATTTGGATGATTTTAGGCATCACAGGCTGTCAGACAGGTGTTCATGCATATTTCATACATAGTTCACTGCCTGTAGAACTATCTACTGGGTCAATAAATCCAACATTGTCCTCCTGCTTTACCCAGATAGGCAGAGCATTTTCTGGCTGTTTCTCCAAAATTAGAAAAGAAAACAATTTATCTGTAGAAATATATATACTTTTTTTTCTTCTCCCTAATTTGGTAACCTGCCAATTACCACCCACCAGCCAACTCTCCCCTATCATACGCCAGTTACGCTATATTGGCAAAAGTTTGTGGACACTTGACCATCACATCCATATGTGCTTGTTGAACATCCCTTTCCAGACTTAGTCCGTTTTACTGATATAATAAGCTTCACCAGGGATGTCACTAGAGATTTATGAAATGGGGGGCTAAGCCTCTTTTAGGGGGGTCTGGGCATACTCCTCCCAAAAATATTTAAGGCCACCAAAACATCTTTCTAGTCATGTATATTTTAGAATAACAATGGGTGTAAAATCTATAGAAATAAGGTTATTTTTGGCCAAGGTAAACCTGTCTGTAAATTTTTGTTACAGACTCATCTAATATGACTTAAATTATATCAAAATAAAGAAATTAAAGTCAACTTTGTCTCCATCCATCCAACACTAAGAAAAGGCAAAAATGGCTGTACTATGTAGCCAAAATACTTTTTGGACTTTATTTAGAGACTGAGTGAGTGAGTGAGTGAGTGAGACGGCAATCAACACTACATTACTGCACATTGTCTTTGTTAATTACATTTACTACGTTTACACGGGCAGTTATAATCGAGCTACTGTGTAGTCGAGCTACAGACTTATTTGTCTGTCCAGGTGTACATGACATTATGCGTAATCGAATGACTGATACGGTTTGGTGCGACCCCTTGTGTTGCGTGTCACCTCTTGTAATGATCTTGGAGTATTTCCTTCTAAGAGCAGGAGGGGCTCGTGACCATGTCATTCTGCGCTCTCGCTGCCTGTCTGCGAGTCTGCCGCAAGTGTGTGAGTGAGCAGCCGAACTGTGAGCGGGATAACGGTCAGCATAATTAATAAAACCAATGTAAAATGTTTCAGCAGTAAAATGTGTCTCGTGTGGGTCGTTCGCTGACCAACAGAACGGCTCGATTAAAGTGTCTGCATGCTGGACGAAGTCGAGCTACAAGTCCGATTTCAGAAGTTCGATCTCAGTACGATTTCAGTCGGACTAAAATGTTTACATGACATTTTAAAAAGTCAAATTACTGCTTTAGCTCGATTGAAATCGAACTTTTAACCTGCATATAAACGTGCTTATTGTCTGGAGGTCCTCCGACGGGAGGTACCCACGGTAAGCCGCTGGATGTGTGTCTGTCAACCGAAAAACGCGTGGACAAATGGGTGTGTAGTGTATACAGCAGCCTCCCCCAGGTCCTAGTGCCCGCCCAGGAACAGGTTTAAGATGCGATGGAATAGAACCGTTGATGAAAAAAAGAAATCAAAAACAAAATATATTAGCTAATATATTGATTTGCCAAGGGGGGGCTAATGAATATTTTGGGGGGGCTAAAGCCCATTAATAGGCCTAGCGACGTCCCTGAGCTTCACTCTTCTGGGAAGGCTTTCCACAAGATTTTGGAGCGTGGCTGTGGGGATTTATGCTCATTCAGCCACAAGAGCATTAGTGATGTCAGGCGCTGATATTGGGAGAGGAAACCTGGGGCTCAGTCGGTGTTCCAGTTCATCCCAAATCCTTCAGTGGGGTTGAGGTCAAGGCTCTGTCCAGTACACTCGAGATCTTCCACTCCAATCTTGGCAAACCATGTTGTAATAACCTTTAAAGTTGGGCAAGGAGGAAGAATGCGGAGGCAGGCTTGATCCAACTCAGTCTCTAGTTTTATTTTCCCTTTTTCTTTCTTCTCGCACTTCAGCACTTTAATTTCTCTCATATACACACACACACACACACACACACACACACAGGTCTGTGCCGGTTTCTCTCTCACTCTCTCTCTCTCTCTCTTGCTCTCTCTCTCTCTCTCTCTCTCTCTCTCTCTCTCTCTCTCTCTCGAGGCGCGTGTCTCTCCTTCCTTTATCTCCTTCTCCTCACTGCAAGACAGAACAATCATTAGTCTCATTTCCTACAGCTGCGTAATTCTTACCACTCGCATTCTCCAGGTCTCTATTAAAAATACATCTCGATTCAGAAATAAATTTGGTAACACTTTCCTTTAAGGTTTGTTAATAAACGAATTATATGCGAGTAATACACAGTTTAAGGATGAAAGATTAATGATTAATCAAGGACAAGTTATTTAATAATTGTAAACATTGTATTAGTTGTATCAATGTTTGTGTGTCTACTCCTGACCTTAAAGAAACGTATTAACTAGCAAACACAGTTAAAGCAACGGTCATGTTAAACAAAACGGAGTAGTGAGTGCATTAATAAAAACGTGCCAGAGCTACTGTTATAGAAAATTAACCAATACCTTCAGACCAGTCAGAATTCAAGAATTCAACATTGCTGTGGTATAAAACTATGTTTACAAAAAACTACAATTATCATGATGTCTACAATAAATATTAGAATATCTCGGTCAATACAGTCACGAGGCCGACGCTGCAGTCACTGTCTCATTGTGCACCGGAGCACATCTCTCTCTCTCTCTCTCTCTCTCTCTCTCTCTCTCTCTCTCTCTCTCTCTCTCTCTCTCTCTCTCTCACACTCTCTCTCTCTCTGTCTAGCTCTCTCTCTCTCTCTCGCTCTTTCTTTATCTCATTATAAAGAAGCAGAGGAGAACAGCAGGGGAGCCGAACAAGTGACAGTCCTTTGAAAAAAGGCCATCAACACTTTTAATGATGCTCCTCACACCGCTGAACGAGGCCCGGTGTGTGTTTGAGTGTATATTAAACGATTTTCTCACTATTCTGTATTTTCAGCCGAATAGCCTGTTACAGAGCTTGGTCCAAAAAAAAAAAAAAAAAACCTTACGCTTACTGGCATTTTGAGTAATCCTGACTAATTTAAACATGTGGTCCACTCTTGATTGTAGGGTAGAAAACATGGACTGTGAAGTCTCATGAATTATTTGAGCTGCTCCGAGGATAACAGCATGCCCTTTCACAGTGAGCTGTATATTCTGGGCTGCTTTTTTTTTTCTTTTTTTTTTAAATACTCTAGACTCTATACAGTAGTGCTTCCACATAGAGGCAGAGGTTAGAGATTGAATTCTTTTCTTCACATGAATCCTTTTCAATTATAACCATGACAACCCATTACATCTGGCCAAACAAATAACGAATGTGAGTTATTTTACTCTGTCTGTGTTATAGCAGGTGCTGTATATGTTAGGTAAAACTTGACATTCAGCAAGCGTACAGGGTTTACAGGACAGCAGTGTGCTTGCATCCATCACATCACACACATAAAAAAACATATCTATTTGAAACCTGCGTGAGTAAATGTCTCGGGTATGACAGTATGACTGAGTGAGCTGTTGCGCAGTGTACATAAAAAAAGTGCATTTGTATACAATATATAGATTTATAGTGAAGCTGCAAATCACAGGTTCACACGCTCATTTTAATGCACCATCATTTCTAGAGTAACAGATAATGCACAGGGAACTGTATGGAGACCTTCCACATAATCTAATCTGATTGTAATAATATATTAATATTAATTAATATTAATATTAAGATTAATAAACATGCTGTTATTTAACAACAACAAAAAAAAAAACCTCCCCATCCCATGAGTACTCAACTACTTTCATATACCATCCCTGTTTACACAGAATATAAAAAAGAAGCAAACTAATATCCAGTTACACTACTCAAACTAATATTCATTGCGAAGTCTTGCCAACTCTTGAGTGTTTGTACGCTCTCAGCTTTGTATCTAGTGATCGCCGTTCATGTGTTGATCATTGCATCGCTTTTTGGATTTTGCTTTTTGGATCCAAACTCTTTGGACTTTGCCCGTTGTGTTCATGTTTCATGTTTGATAATGTTCTGACTATTGTAATCCTTACAAACTTGATTATCCTGCCTGATAAACCTGCAACACTGGGATTCTCAAACCTCTGCCGAATCCTGCATGTTACAAGTCAGCAATATTATGGAAGGAGTCTCCAGTGTCAACACTTTATAACCGTTAGACATCAATTTCTCCATGAGTGAACTGTTCTAGCTGCAATAACACAAGTAACAAGAGGAACTAACTTGTTTTGCAGATGTTACACAAAATTTAATACAACTCTAAATGGATAATGGATAAAAAACATTATGTGTCATTCTTTGATTAATGAAAATTATGGGGTTTGTAGCCATGGCAATCTTATAGATTGGGGATTCAGATACAAGAAAGGAAGACATGGATGATGTCTGAAAACCAGGGCATGTTTTAAAGACTGTATAGGAATCGGCAAATGGTGGGTTGTGTCAAGGGCTATGAAGTTTACGACCGCTCTGGTGTCAATGAGTGCTAAAAGGGAAAAGTGGAAGGTGGCGGACTACAGCAGGAACGAGAAATGCTTCTGTGGTAATGGCATAGAGAGTTTTCACCACAATGCACACAATGTCCAATTAGAAGAGTCTTTGTAGATGTGTAACAGCACAGTGTGATACGATGGGAAACCTCACCAAAATAAAAACACAGACCCCTTTATAGGTACTTCTGATGTTCACTGGTGGTCATTTTGGCGTTTCTTAGGTTCAAGAGTGCGACATGTCTTGTTCCCTTGTGACTTGTTGGGACAGGTGGGTCGAGATGGATCACCAAGCCAATGAAAGCATCCAACAGCAGGTCTCTACTGGCCAGTTCAGTATTAAAAATACCTTTTTAATATTTTAATATCAGAAATACTTTCCACGAGAATTATTTCAATATCATTTATTCCATTTTGTTTCAAATATTTTCTATGGCTTTAGACCGCTGAACAGGACGACAGAGTTCAGCTGCTTTTCAATCGACATACATAATGTCAAAGTACAGTTCAGCCAAAAGATCTTTTATGTAAGTCAAGGTTGTAGCTTTTGGATTTGTCTTCAGCACATCATATTCATGATTCGTGATTAATTGGCCCCCGCACATCACATCACAGTTATATAATGCGTGTAAATTATGCTAGCAGGTCAACAAAAAATGTCCGCACACTTCCTTCAAAGAAAAGTGCTTTTAAAATCCATGGCCTTGTACAAGAGGAGAACTTCATTTAAAAAAAAAAAAAATTTGTGATCAAGATTCAAGTCTTCAGATCAGTCAGCGTAACATCCCAGAGTGATCATATGAGGATGCAAGTTCTCAGGAAGTTAACGCAAAGGCAGAAATGGATTTGACAGAACTTAAATTTTCTCAGCTCTGAGTGTCCTTATATAAATTTATTATATACTCGTTTGTATATACAGTATATACATTATATACAAAGAGAACCTTATATACAGCACATTGCATATCACCATTCTGTTACAAGCACACATTATATATATATATATATATATATATATATATATATATATATATATATATATATATATATATATATATATATATATATATATATATATATATATATATATATATATATATATGTCAATGTATCATACTTTTACTAGTAAGGAACTAGTTATGGGAGAAGGCAGTATTTACTCTCATGACATGTGGATGGTTAAATATGAAGCATATGGGACAAACAAAGGTCATGCTGATTGCATGCTAGGATATAATGCAGTGCTCAGACTGCACTGAACAAATGTTTATGGTGTCTGGAGTAAACTGGTATTCGGTCATTAATTCAGGGTCAGGGCTGCTGTGGTGTAAATTACTTATTTGTTTATATTCTTGGAAATAACTGCAGAAGAAAGAGGAATTGATGAGAATTTTTTTGAGAGTTTAAAAAAAAATAAAAACATTCCTGTGGACAACTCTTTTCCCCATGTAGTCCTACGCAGTGCATGGTTGACTGTAGAATTTGCTTCATCTAATCTGAAATATTTCCAGACAAACAAAGTCTAATGGTGTACATTTCCTTACAATGGAGAAGATTCTGTGCCGGAGGAAAAAATGAGCACACCAGTGAAAAAACATGATATACAATACACAAGCCCTACTGCTTTTCATTACTAACATGCAGAAAACATGGCATACTGAAAAGCGAAACATTCACTACATTGTGTTGCATGATCTCTTTACTGAAAAGCAATCAGCGTGGGATTTAAAGGCTGATTTTAAATGCTTTTCATTGGTGGCAGAAAACGTATCACACTGAAAAGCAAAGCCTTCATCACTTGATCACTAAAAAACTATTTTGTGTATTATATATATATATATATATATATATATATATATATATATATATATATATATATATATATATATATATATATATATATATATATATATTTTTTTTTTTTACATTTTTTCACCAGTGTGATGTCTGTATCGTTTAGTGAACATATCACTCGACTAGTCTACGCAACCAAATAGTTTTACAAAACCGTGTCTCTTAGAGTATTAAACTGTAAAACTATTGGATGCATTTGAATCAAGGGCAGTGGCAGCTCAGCGAGTGACGACGTGCAGGAGTGACAACTCTCATTGTTGGCTTTCAGAGCAAGTCCCTTAATCCTCCACTGCTCAGCTTCGATTTGATAGAAGCATGTTCCCAAGGAAATAAATGCTAATCTGAATACATAATACGTTCAATAGCTTTTTGGAATTGTGTTATTCAAATGTGTTTATGTGGTAGCATGAATGTCCACATAATCAGGAGCTGTTCGACCTTGAGCACAGCCGCCGAGGGACTCGGGTCTCTTCACAAGAGCCACACGTCTATAATCCACTTTGTGAAGACACAAATCTGCAGGAGAATTACACCTGCAGCTTCCGTAAGCTGCCATAAGCAAAAGCAATACCGACGTGAGGCTGTTGATTGGGCGCTCATTTACGATTGCAAATTGAAGCTATCCATAAAGCCCTTGGGAAACTCTCACGCAAACCGTCATGAAGCCCAATCTAAGCCCAACATTCCCATGAGCACCTGCCTGCTTTCTTTACTAACATCACGCTAAATATGTCTTTGCATCCTCTAAACATACTGATGAAATATTCAGTTTCCTGTGTTCTCCGCTTCAGCACGGAGGTCATGCACGAACAGCTTATCAATCAATCCAGAGCTGAGGCTGTTTCAAGGGCAAAATGGGTTTTGTTTCATTTGCCGTCCTCAAAGGAGCACTTTGCATAGCAATGATCCCCAAACTCGATGAGAGTGTTTATTGAAGGCATTACTGGGAACCCATTGAGGTTTTGTGCACACAGTGGTATGGCACTGCCGCATTGTTTTACATTCACTGACTGATTGATCTGTCATCCTTGTAAAACTGCAACCATACCGTTACCATCCCTGAGGTATTTTAATGCTATTTGTGCTGCTTCTTTTCAAATCAAACCACTTTGTGTTCGTTTTTAATGCTGCCTCGGCATTAGTTGATGGCAATGTCATAAAAAAAAAAAAAATGTCAAATATTAATTCAAGGTTGATTAATGTATGAAAGCGACTGTCAGAAAGGAAAATATTAGCTTGTATAGGATTTAGGAGTTGCATAGACTAGTCAAATAATAGCGTGGTAGAAAAATCGTGAGACGGAAGTAAAGAAATCAGGCTAAATGTACTTTGTTACCTGAATAGTATGAAAGAGTACATTTTGTGCCGCGGGTTGCACATCACTATTCAATCCCACTCAGCTAGTTTGGAGCGGTGCACGTCAGCTGACTTTGTCCAATCCACACTCGTATTTGAATGTTATTGAGGTTGACAGGGCTTTATACCTTGCTATAAGCGATATGAGCGGTCGCTTAGGACCACCAGTGGGCCTCATGATTTTTAAAATACTGTAGCTATGCAAAAAAGCACAATATACTATCATTTGGCGAAGAGGTTTATGTATCTGATAGTTGCAGGGGCCACCTTGTGGGGTGAGCACAAAAGATGTCCAATGTAATTAATATCTGAACATCACGAAGAAGCAGTGATCATGAAGTGTTCATATCTCTCTAGGGTGGAAAAATGCAAAAAAGAAAAAAGCAGAAGAGGAGAAATGGACCTTAAACAATGGTAGGAATGAATGCTAATTAATTGGATTTATCTGCTTTCTGCCTGTTGGTGTAATTATAATGAAAAAGATGGTGTCTCACTAGCTATCAAGCTAGTAGCTAGAGTTAGCTAGTGTCTAGTATCTGGTTGTTGTTGTTGTTGTTGTTGTTTTTTGTTTAATAAACTGTTTTTTTTTTCTCATCCAAGATAATGACATGTTCATTCTTGCATGTATACTAATATGAGTGGTGTGGGTGAGGGGCCCCTGAGTCAGTTATCGCTTAGGTCCCGACATGTTCAGGTTGGAGTTGAACATGGCAGAAAAACTTCCCAAAGTTGCTGCAGAAATCATATCCTCCATCTGAGGAAGGTTTGTAATTGAGCTATGAGGATGTCTCTGCTGACAGACATGAGCTTCCACGTTGCGCACACTCAGTTTCAGAATCCATGATTTCTCCTGAGCCATGTCAGACAGCAGGTCTTCCTCACTAGTGCATTTTAAAAATTGGAAAAATCACTAAATAGTGTAATATCATACACATATTTATTATTTTTGCACATTTATTACACTCGTTTATTAATTTCCACTGATAACTGTTGAGCCTAAAGAAGCACAGAAGCTGGAAATGTTATTTGTAGCCTGGGAGTGGTTGTTAATTGAAATGCCATCTGATGCGTTCTGTGCACTAATAAAATAGGCTAAATAAATAAATAAATAAAAATTATAGTCCAATAGTCCTGCAACGATTAATATGAATATAAACTCACTGCTTAAAGTGATACAGTCTCCTTCTACAGAAGGAGACACAAATCTGAATTCAGACAGCATCGACGGTTTGAATCATTCTGTATGAAAATTAGGCATGAGGAAAATCATCCACGAGGTCAGACAGGTTCACCACATTTCTATCAGCTTTACACAACATGCCGGCAAGATCACATATCAGTATCTTTTATATGCCCACCCACATCCTCCTTTCTCACCCTACCATAACCCATTGTGACGCTCCGAGCCTCTCAGAAAATTAAGTGAAATTTTAAACTTGGTCTTCAAGAGGGCGGGGGGGGGGGGGGGGGGGTTTAGGGGGGTGCTTGGGGGGCTGGGGGATTCGGGGACCATGCTGTCATCCATATTCATGTCTTATTATGCACTGAGATGTGCAGAGCCAGAACAGATATCCACGTTTCCCAACTCACACTGATCTGATCTGATGGCAAGCTGGAGTTATAAGAAGGAAGTGCACTTGCTTTGGTTTCCATAATGTAATATCATATATGAAAATAAAAAGTGATTTGGACAAGCGTCCAAACGATTCAAAGTTATCACCATCATGCAAAGCACTCGAACATTTTTTTTCATGTTATTACATTTCGTCTAGTGCCATTTGCTGGTGTTATTGAGTCTAATATGGACTACAGAGTGTGCGTTTGTGCTTCTAATTAAACCTAATGCTTTAAATTTCCCTCCATTGCTATTGTAAGGCCCTGGGGTACTGTGTTTGCTCTGGATAATGCAACAGCCTGGATGAAACCGACTAATGAAAATGAAATGCACTCCATGGTGATATCAGAGTCGATAAAACACATTACAGTAAAAAGGTAAAGTCTTGTGTGGGTTTGAAACGTCGATTGGGGCTGTTTGTAAAAAAAATTAAAATCACAGGGTAATATTAATGTACTGTGATGTTCATGTTTATTATATAGCTCAGATTTTTTTTAATATATATATATATATATATATATATATATATATATATATATATATATATATATATATATATATATATATATACCTACTGATAACGTAAATGTATGTTCAGTAGTCTCTTGGAACAGTCTTCAGGACAGACGATTTTTCTGTAACATGACAAACTACGCTGTTTTATTTAGTTAACTTCAAGAGAGAGAAAAAAAGGAGAGGGGAACAACTGCTTATAGCTGCTATATAACGTAAGTGATAACAGGAAATAATTGTTTTGTGGATGCTCCACAACAATAAATGTAACTATAAATGGATTAAAAAAAAGTATGGCATCATTATTCACTAAATCATGATAAATTATTATTGTCTGCAAATTGCTGTAGTATAAAAGGAATAAAACACTTTGGGATGTTCTGTTACAGGAAAATAATCAACTTTGAAGTAGTAGTAGTAAATCTACTTCATCACAGCACTCTCACATGTTTTCTTCTTTACTTTAATGCATGCTTATTAATACATTACCATCATCAAAGGTTACAAGACTTATTACTGTTTAGTGATGCATACTAGAGGTCGACCGATTGATGGAACTATCGGTTATCAGAGAAAATCCACACCTATAGTTTTTCCCGGTTGGCTCCGTTGCAGGAGCGGCTGAGAAGGGTCTGCTGTCATTATAAAGTATGAGAGCGGCCCCTAGAGGTGAAATAAAAACTCTGACAAATTTTGTTGTGTTATTTGAAGTGTTTTTTGATTCATTTTGGATGTCTCTATTTTTAATTGTTATTTGGAGTGTTAGTTTTTGGTTCAGTTTGGATGTATATCTTTATTTACTTTAATATGATATACTTTAATAATAGTTAATATATATTAATATTTACATATTTATTTCATTTTGAAAAGTACAGTACATTTTCATGGTACATTCAGTACTGCTTATTTTTGTAATAAACATTTCAGCAAACGTTCAGCAATATTTTACTTTGAGTGTTACATTTTCGTTCAGTATCAATTTTAAAAATTATCGGTTGATTATTATCGGTTATCAGCAGGTACTGCCCAGCTTAGTTATCGGTATCTGTAAGATCCACTATTGCTTGACCTCTAATGCATACTACTGTATTAAGTAATGTTTATTAATGAACCCTTAATTTAAAGTTGACTTGTTCCCATGTTTGCCCTTAAGTATTGGATAAACATAATACGCATAAACTAACAGGCTAAATAAAGCTTGTCCGAAGAAGCTGACATGTTTAACCGAAGCATTAGTATCAGACTGGGAGAGATAGTAGAAAAGTAAACGCTCCTCTCAAGGATGTGATCACTCCAGCAGTCAGAGCAATGAGCCTGAATATTACAGCTCTCTGGATTTGTCACGCCGCCATGTTATTCCAGAGGCAGAACAGCACCGGTGATCTATCACTGCGCTCATTTCACCAGCCGTTCCTTTAACACACTGTATTGCACACATATTTGGGTGAAAATATTGTATTAACGACAGCGGCCGTGAGATGATGGACGATGGAGTAAAAACAGCTGAGATTCCCTGAGGTAATCAATCATCAGTTACATGCCTTAACTAATGCTTACACGTGTACAGCGTTGTGTGCTGCACGGCTACAAGTAAAGATGCATCACCTTTACAATGCAATTATAATCCCTTATAATGACCTGTCACTGAGTTTACTTTAGCATAGTGTATTTTATCACACAAAGGAAGTCATGAAAAACTCTGAGGGCTGCAAATTCTGGATTAAAGGTAGTACATCTTAAAGTAAATTAAACCCTCTCAAGAGACAGAGGATATAGGGGACATGATGCCTGAGTCACTCTTATCTCTATTGCCTGTATAATCAATAGAACGGGTCCATTAAGAAGATCTTATAGGTTGTTATCTGTGAAGCTGTAAAACGTCAAACAAGCAGGCCACAACACCATCATTAAGTAAAAGCAAAAGAGAAAAATAATAGTGACAGATTGAAAAATGCATTTGGTGCAAAATGCTGGGTTTAATTAATTATACTCAGATATCAGCACCATCTGTTGAATTGCATTCATACTCCATATGGTCTGCCAATAAATAATATTAATAGACAGTGGATAGTCATAAGACCAAATGGATTTTCTTTCATATGCTTTAACCACAGCGGCACAGCAGGTAGTGTTGTCGCCTCACTGCTTCAGGGTCCCCAGTTAGATCCTGAGCTCGGGCTACTGTCTGTGTGGAGTTTCTCATGTTCTCCCCATGTCTGCATGGCTTTCCTCCAGCTCCCATCTCTTAAAAACATGCCACTAGCTCGATCGGTGACATTACTTTGTTAATGTGTGTGCTTGGTTCCTTGAGATGTACTACTGTCCATCTTTAAATCCTATCTTACTTTGGATTTGGGTTTGGGGGTTGGATTTAAGTTTGGATTTGGGGTTTGGGTGTGGTGTTTCACTTTGGGTTGGGGCTGGGTTTGGGGTTTGAGTTTGGATTTTGAGTTTGAGGTTTCAGTTAGGGGTTTAGGTTTCAGTTTACAGCTTATGGTTTGGGGATTGGGTGTGTGGTTTTGGGTTTGTGTTTTGGGGTTATGATTTGGGTTTGTGTTTGAGGTTATGGTTTGGGGCTTGGGGATTGTGTTTGGGGTTTGAGTTTGGGGTTTAGGGTTTGGGTTTGAGTTTGTGGTTTTGGTTTGGGGTTTGAGTTTGGGATTTGGGTTTAGGTTCGAGATGTTGGTGTTTTGGTTTGTGTTTTTGTGGGTTTGTGTTTGAGGTTTTGTTTGGGCTTAAGTTATCAGTTTGGGGTTATGGTTTGGAGATTGGGTGTGTGGTTTTGGGTTTGTGGTTTGGGGGAATGGATTGAGTTTGTGTTTGAGGTTATGGTTTTAGGGCTTAGGGTTTGAGTTTGGGGTTTAAGTTTAGGGGTTTGGTTTGGGTTTCGGTTTGAGTTTGTGGCTTTGGTTTAGGTTTGGGGTTGGTTTCGATTTTGGCTTGGACTTTGAATTTGGTCTTTTAGATTGTCTTTGAGGTTTTGTGTTTGGGGATTGAGTTTGGGATTTGGGGTTTCTATTTGGGTTTGGGGTTTGGGTTTTGGTTTGAGATTGGTGTTTTGGTTTGTGTTTGGGGGTTTGGTTTGGGCTTGAGTTTTGGGTTTGGGGTTTGGCTGGAGTAGGTAAAGGCCAGACAAAGGAGGAGAAGCTGTGTTGTTCTTGCCATTTCATGCTGGACACGTTGTTGAATTCAACAATTATGATGTACAAATGAAGATCACTGACCCAGCATTCTGCAATGTTAAGATGTGCTTCTTGGTCACAACGGGTGAAACACTTGATATGGAATGTGGTTAATTAACTGACTCTTGAAACTCAGAGAGTGCGCAAGGTTAGTGTCTGCAGTTCATTATTCTGCACACAAACCACAAGCACTTCAAGAACCTTTGCCCATTTGCACAATGATACATGCTGCCAATTTGCTGTTGAGTATGTTTCTTACAGATTAATGGCTGAAACATCCAGACTGTAACAACCCATTAAACCCCCAGACTTACATTCCCCTCTCCCTTAACAACACACTTTATCTAATATTTATCTAATATTTGTCTAATATTAATGTTCTCCTTCACTGTCCTCACTGATCTCCCTTCACAGTTTCCCTCCTCACATTATCCTTCACCATGTTCTCCTTCACCTTGCTCACTGTGATCTCACTCACTTCTTTCTTCCTCACCACATTCTCTCTCACCAGGTTCTCCCTTACTGTGTTCTTCCACACCATGTTCTCTCTTCATGTTCTCACTGCATTCTGCCTTTAAAAATGCTTTATAAATAGTTTTAAGGGATCTTGTTGGTTTTGACTTCAAACACTGCAGATGGAACACTGACTTAAACACAAGGGTTACAAGGGTTAAATTATTAGAGCACACAGCAGAACAGAACAGATGGACTGTTGCGAACAAACAGAAGGACAGTGAAGGAGTTCAGAAAGTAGACAAAGCTGGCAGAACAAATGAGAGAGACATATAAGGCATCATCGAAGCCTTGAGCCAGAGAACTTCTTAAAAATATCAATGATGCTTTAAAGAAGTCCTCAAGAGAAGCTCTTCGAGAATAAGAGAAGTAAGTCTTCATTTTAAAGCCATGGATTTGTGGAAAACACCCATAGTTGTCCCATTACCCTTTGTAAAGATCATATTTTTTTCAGCCCCTTAAAATGATGAGGACATTATGTTAGCTATCAAATAAGAACACTTGTTCATGTTAATAATCGAGCTAATTATTACCAATGTCAGTAATAATACAAGAACGGACTGATGACTAGTCATTGTGTTAGAGGTGAGGGCTGAAATCGAATATATATCAATAGTTCAACAATGACGATATTTGTTTTGAGCAATGCATTACATCACTAGGTTTCATCAGTGACAGAATAAGAATAATGTGAAGCAAATTATTACACACAGACACTTAAAAATAAATAAGTAGATTAATGTTTTCTAATTTTTGTGTTTCAAAAGTGTTTCAAGGCTGTAAAGATTTACTGGCATTCCTCCAAATACCAAACAGAAAAGTTATTTTCCATCCATCCATCTGGGAACTTGGGGCACACCCTGGACAGGGTGCCAACCCATCACAGGGCACAATCACACACACTCCAAACAATTTGGAAATGCCAATTAGTCTACAACACATGATTTTGGAGTGGGGGAGGAAACCAGAGTACCCAGAGGAAACCCCCATAGCACGGGGAGAGCATGCAAGCCCCACGCACACAGGTCAGAGGCGGGATACGAACCCCCAACCCCAGAAGTGCGCGGCAAACATGCTAACCACTGAGCTACATAGCCCCCTATTATAACCCTTTCATTCAAACCCAAAAAAACACTAAACTTACAGTTCTGTCATCATATGTGTAATTTGTGTTTTGATTTGATCTTTTTGTTTCTCCTCCTTCTCAATCACTGCTTATGATGCGTTACGGATATGTCTGAAAAATATCAACACAAACAGAGATCAAATACAGGGTGTATAATTGCCTTGATGTAACTGTCACTGATAGGCTGCGTGATTCTACAGTCTGGGCTAGAAAGAAATCAGTCCCAGCCTCGCCTCTGGCTTCTTCATTCCATTCTGCATATTTTTCTTACAGCCACTGGTGGTGCTGTTGCGCTCGGTTCCACAAAAATCTACAATCCACTTTTTGTTAACAGCAAATAATCTGATATGGATGATGAAAATAAAACCTTATAATGATTTCTTTTTTCATTTGAAAGAAAGCAGGGCTTAGCACTTACAGCTCCAATTAGCCAAGGAAGTGAAAAAGGTGTGCTGAAATATTTTTTGAAAGTGTACAGATACTGTATAATGGTTTGGCATTGCACTGTAATTGTCATTTGTCAATGTGGTGTGTCCTGAAATTGCCACTAGAAGTTTTTACTTTATACACTTTAACCTCCGACCATCCAGTTGGCTTAGATTCATTAACACAAGTCTTTGCATTCTAAGTTTCCCAAACAACCTCTGGCTGAACTTTTATCCCCTTTCTGTTTGTCACAATTCATGCAGAAGGTCTGTATTCTTCCCCTCCGAGCTCACCTCTCTCTTCATGCCCAGCAGATTTAAACAAAGCCTGAAGATGGAGAAGCACTAACCCATTCTGTCAGCTCCCTGACAAACATTTCACTCTTGTCTCGAGGAGGTTTTTTCTCGCTGCCTACGGCTTTGTTAGGATTCCAGTGGTCATTGATTGGAACTGGTTCATGAACTCATTTATCAAAGGGATTACTCATACGCAGGAACATTGACACAAAAAATGTAGCATTCCTACAAAGAGCTCCGGAATCTGTGTAAATGTAGGTCTAAGAAGACTAAGACACAACAGACAGAGACAAATATGGGTAGCTATTCAATTAGGACAAAAGTAATGGCACTCTATTGAAGGAGGAAGAGTTAGTGTGGGTCTATGGTAGCCGACTTACTCCAGTGGCTGAGCTGCATTTCAGGAAGATTTAGCTCTCGCCACAATTAGGAGGCATTCTTTCACTGTTTAGTCATTATTCTGGTGTTTTCAGCTCTCTGTGAGCTTTGCCTTTTATGGAGTTTTTTTGGTGTGGGTAAATATAAATCAACTGTGCCATGATTTATGGCATATCATTGGCTTTTATCAACATACATGCATGAGTATGAAGAACATCAGCAAAGCTTTTTATTAATCTGGCAGGAATTTTCTTATGAAAACATTTACACACAACTCTAATTTTTAAACAAAAATTGATAAATGAGGCTGCATGCATGTGAACAGTATCTGAAGTACTTAAACACTTGCTCATCATTTTATCAGTTCTTATTTTTAATGCATTTCTCTCTCTACTGAATCACTGCCCGCTAAAAATTTTGAACGCATCATTCACAGGCAGCACGTGGGATGTGCAATACCTGAAGCAGAATAAATGTTTTTGCTGCTTTTGCTAAAAATAAAAATACAAAATAATAAAAGGAAGACAATAGAGCAGGTTTTGACTTGGACAGAGTTATTTTCAGCAGGTTTTGTTCCATAATAAATCCGGCACAAACAACAAAGATAAATTAAAGTAAAGTAACAAAGTAATTTTTTTTTTATAAATATCCAGAAAGATCACTTCAAATTCAGGCTCTATGTAAGATAAAAAGTCTCTCTGACAGCCTTTATTCATAACAAACCGCAAAAAAGCTCAGTGTAAACCAGCTAGACTTCAGACACAGAGACTCCAACCCTCACAGGGTTTTACACTTCATCTGACAGTCAGTGAAAGTTCTCTTAAAGTATCCATTCCTATGAATCCTACAGTGCCTTTCACTAATATTGGCACCCTTGGTAAATATGAGCAAAGAAGGCTGTGAAAAATTGTTTTTATTGTTTAACCTTTTGATCTTTTGTTCAAAAAATTCACAAAAATACTCTGCTCTCATGGATATCAAACAGTTGCAAACACAACACAGGTTTATCAAAAAGATATCTTTGTTAAATATAGGTGTGCAACAATTATTGCCACCCCTATGAATTCATATGAGAAAAATATATTTGAAGTATATTCTCATTGATATTTTAAAAATTTTTAGTACACCTGGGTGACTAGGAACAGGAAATTGTTCGGCCATGACTTCCTGTTTCACAGGGGTATAAATATGAGGTAACACATAGGCCAAATTCCCTTAGTCATTCATAAAATTGGGTAAGACCTAGGAATATAGCTGTGATGTGCGGCAAAAGGTTGTTGAGCTTCACAAAATGGAAAGTGGCTATATGAAAATAGCACAAGCATTGAAAATGCCCATTTCCACCATCAGGGCAATAATTAAGAAGTTCCAGTCAACTGGAAATGTTATGAATCAACCTGGAATTGGACATGTGTCTATACTGTCTCAACGCACTGTGAAGAGGATGGTTCGAGTGGCCAAAAAATCTCCAAGGATCACAGCTGGAGAACTGCAGAAGTTAGTTGTGTCTTGGGGTCAGAAAGTCTCCAAAACTACTATCTGAAGCCTCTACTCTCATCCAAAAACAAACTCAAGCGTCTTCAGTTTGCCAGACACTACTGGAACTTCAAATGGGATCGGGTTCTATGGTCAGATGAAACCGAAATAGAGCTTTTTAGCAATAAACACCAGAGGTGGTTTTGGCGCACACAGAGAGGTAGCCGTATGGAAAAGTACCTCATGCTCACGGTTAAATATGGTGGTGGCGCTTTTTAATCCGTGGTTGGATCTTCCAGCAGGACAATGGTCCAAAACATACATCAGAATCAACACAAAAATGGTTTACTGACCATAAAATCAAGGTCCTGCCATGGCCATCCCAGTCCCCTGACTTGAAACCCATAGAAAACCTGTGGGGTGAACTGAAGAGGAGAGTCCACCACCTTGGACCTCGAAATTTGAAGGATCTGGAGAGATTCTGTATGGAGGAATGGTCTCAGATCCCTTGCCATGTATTCTCCAACCTCATCAGGCATTATAGGAGAAGACTCAGAGCTGTTATCTTGGCAAAGGGAGGTAGCACAAAGTATTGACTAAAAGGGTACCAATAACTGTTCCACACCTATATTTAACAACACTATATTTTTTTTGATAAACCTGTGTTTTGTTTGCAACTGGTTGATATCCATGAGAGCAGAGTATTTTTGTGAATTTTTTTTTAACAAAAGATCAAAAGGTTAAACAATAAAGACAATTTTTCACAGCCTTCTTTGCTCATATTTACCAAGGGTGCCAATATTAGTGGAGGACACTGTATATAAGGAGTTATACCACAGCGCTGTTGAAGTCTTTATTCTGATTGGTCAGAAGATGTCGATTAATTTTCTATAACAGCAGCTCTGACAATAGTGCAGCTACAGATCACAAGTTTTTATTTCTATAGTGTTTCTATAGTAACAACTTATTCTTTTACTTGTATAGTGGACATGCCGCATAAACATTAGAAACGTTATAAGATAAGCATATAATTGATGATATGGTGAAGTTTTATATAAGGAGATGTTTATGGAAGGAGTCTCCAGTGTCAGCACTTCATAACAGTCAGACGTAAAGCTGTAAGTTTAAGCTACCTTAACCTTTAACCTGCGGGAAATTCTTCAAGTGAGAAAATGTTTGCAGATTTAATAAATAGACAAAATTTCAAATAACCAAAAAAAGATAAAACTTTGGTGCCCCTCTGTGGACACCCAGTTTGAGAACCACTTCCTTCAAGTGTCCAGTCATACATATACTGTAGCGAAATGGCAAACACTAGTGCATGTGGTGAAAATATATGCAGTGGTGTGATTCCCAGGAGCATCTTTAGCGGCAGGTTCATTTCACTGAGGTGCTTGAGAAGGTGCTATTGGAGATCCTTTCAGATTCGTTGGTGCCTGTTTCCAGCATCTAATCATCCCTGCACCATGTTTCTCGGAACAAATATGAGGACAGAATCTTATTATAAATAATTAACCAATGTTTTACCTAATTTTGCACATATCAGTGTAATAGTTTCCTACGATAGGAATGTTTCCTTCGCAATAAACCAAATATAACACATCTATCTATCTATCTATCTATCTATCTATTAGGGGTCTAACACAATGACACTATCTGTATCTGTATATATTTAGTGCACAAATATTTGTATCTATATTGGGATTTATACTGCCATCATGTCCTAATATCATAATTACCGTAAATAACGTCACCACAATGTCGTAATTACAACCCAGGAACTTGTATTTTTCTATTAGCCCTGACTTTCCAAGCCATTCTATGTCAATAACAATATGAATGTGACATCTACAGCAGACGGTCATATTAAATTTTTGGTTTTATTAAATTTTGCATGTTAAATGTTCAGTACTCCATTTTCTACTTTTCTTCTTTATTTCCTTTAAGATTCTTTTCCTTGATGATTAATAAAACTCACTACGTCGTAATCATCACCTCCCAACTTCGACTTAACGGCAGCATTAAAACAGAAGTGGATGTGGCCTAAACCGGGAGAGTTTATTTTATAGAAGAACTCAAGTTCTTCCACTCCAACCTTGGCAAACCATGTCCTCATGAAGATCCCTTTGTGCACAGGGGCATTGTCATGCTGGAACAGGTTTGTACCTCTTAGTTCCAGTGAAGGGAAATCTTAAAACTACAAAATACAAAGACATTCTATACAATTGTTATAGCTTGCTTCTAAGTTTGTGGCAACGGTTTGGGAAAGAACCATATATGAGTGTGATAGTCAGGTGTGCACATACCTTTTGGCCATATAGTCTATCTCTCAGTGAACAGGAGTCTTGAGATGAGCATAAGACAGCAGCACTTCTTGGAAAGTGCAAGGCTCTAGGGCAAATTGCATGTGACACTTTTACGTGCAAAAGCAAAATCACTCTTGAATCATTTGAGAAGCATATAAGAATGTATTAAAGATTGCACTCCTCTCATTTTTCATGGATGAGCTAGCTCCTTGCTGCTTTTCCCACAGAGACGAGCTCTCAGAATCAATAGCAGTGGTTATAGCGGGTTGGCATGGGGGGTGGGGGTGGGGGTGGGGAGGTGGGGGGAGCGTTAAGGGGCTGCAGCTATAAAACATCGATCAACCACGGCTTGACAGTCCAATATTTAGTTCTGATGGCAGGAACTGATACAGTTATCTGCAAGCCTGATCCTCTGTGAGCGGTGAAATGAAGTAAAATGTGAAGGGTGGCTTTTGTGCCTGAACTCAAAGGAACAGCGATGTTAGAAACTGATATGCATGCATTTATACATTTATAGCAAAACATTACTATAACAAATATTAAATACTAACAAATTAGGCCAATTTTGCCAGAACTGTATCATCTCTATCATCATATCTTTGGATAAATGTTTCTAATATAACGCTTCTAGCTGCCTACCATGGAATATGTAGCATTCTTTCAAGAAAATGCATCATAAAGCTCATAAACCTTCACTCACAATATTTCCCATTATCGCTTCACCAGTGTGGCAGCCATGTTTCTCTCATTGCAGCTCAAACACCCAGCTGTGCCGCCACGGAGACCATAATCAGAGCGTAATGGTTTTGGTGAAAGAACCGAATGGAACAAATTGCTGTCATTCCTCTGCCCTGACAGGAAAGTTGTCCTACATGCCAAAGGAATTTGCGCTTCTGTATCACGCTGACAAGATTTTATTCTCTTACAAGTAGTAGAGTCAGTACACTGAGCAGCACTGAGGATGTAAACCCAGATTTTATTGCACGTGCAGTGTTTGTCAGCTGGTGACGTGCTTCAAATGTACCGTACATCTTACTGTAAGTGCCAAACCGCAAGCTGTAGGAAACGAAAGTCTGAAATCTCCTGATTGTTTCAAAAGTTTCTCCTGGACAGCAATGAGTTCATTGGTAATCATTGGTAATAAATGATTTATAATCAAGTAATACCTAGTTTACTGACATTTTGTTGGTATATGAGGTAAGGAATAAAAGTGTGATAAAAGTAATTTCTAATTCTTTCTCTTGAATTCTTAATTCTTTCTCTTAAAGCATGATATTTAGAAAATAAGTTTCAATTGCAAATTGTCTGAAATTACGACAGTTTTTCTTACATTGAATGTGAAAAAAAGTAAATATACTATTAGAGAAGCCTAGTGTCTTTTTTATTATGTAGTCCTGTTTCAATTCATGAATGTACATACCACAGTTCTATTATCGCATGTTGTTGCCATATGGCAACAACTACATTTTACCATTTAACAGAATACTCAAAATATATAAACTTGTTTAAATGAGAAAAAATAAATGTTAACTTATCTCAGATAGTGTTTCAGTGTTTTTCTTTAAGTAGTTTTGCCTAAATATTGAAAAATGAATCTCATTTTGAGAGCGATCCGATGATGACCTTCACCATTCCATGTGATTGCAGAAAAGGAAGTGCAAACAGAATATATTAGGGAACTGGTAGGTATGCCTAGTGAGTAGGTAGGTAAAGTGCACATCCTAACTGTAAACACTGAAATATGTGCAGACACAGTATGTGCAAAAGGTAGTAAAATTAATAGTAGTTGTTTGCAATGTGTAGTTTCTGAGCGGTCATTTATAGACATAGGAGAGTAAAATGAAGCAGATGAAGCAGCAGTACAAAGCAGCAATTTTTTAAAAATACAATAAAGTAGACGTAGTACATGTAGTGTGTGGTGGCTTAGTGGTTAGCACGTTTGCCTCGCACCTCTGGGGTTGGGGATTCGAAACCCACCGCCGCCCTTTGTGCACCGAGTTTGCATGTTCTCTCTGTGCTTTGGGGGTTTCCTCCAGGTACTCCAGTTTCCTCCCCCAGTCCAAAGATTGGCAAAGAAGGCTGATTGGCATTACCAAACTGTCCGTAGTGTGTGAATGTGTGTGCGTTTGTGCCCTTTGATAGGTTGGCACTCCATTCAGGGTGTCCCCCGTCTTGTGCCCCAAGTTCCCTGGGATAGGCTCCAGGCTCCCCACGACCCTGTGTTGGATAGGATGGATGGATGGATGGATGGACGGACATGTAGTCAACGTCACAAACAACGTGCCCAAACAGATACCATTGTCTCAAAGTCATCCACATAGGATGTGTAGATAAATGCTTCTTATCAGTGAAACCTTGACGTGAGCCAACTTTGCACTGAAATCTGTTTTTTTTTATTAATTCTCTTTGCACAGGGAAATAATTCTGCTCCTGATTTCTGTGCATACACACTCACCTGGATTTCTAATCTAATCTATAATCGTACATTGTCTCCTTGTTGTATTTATGGACCTGAAATGAGCCCGAAGCCGGAATAAGAGGAGGACAGTCCATTACGTAGGTGTGGTAGATACTCAGTCTCTGCTAATGATAGCGCTGCATCAGTCATGGAAGCGTTCTAAAGCAAGGACAGGTGAAAAATAAATGGATCTCTCGGGCTCAAAATGGGGCCATCATTTTCCTACCATCAGACCGTGTTATCGAATGCTTTTCTAGAAATCTTTGCTCCTGTAAGAAAAAAAAATACTTCCAAGAAAAATAATGAAGCATAACGCTACATGAATTATGGTCTCCAATGGTGTTAAATTTAAGATGTGTGTAAATAAGCATGTGATTGAGCAGGTTTTGACAGAACTGGAAACTAATTTTCCCACAGTTTATTTTAGGGAAAAGAGGATATTTCGGCACTGCTTCCAGACATGCACAGATTTATGCAGTGTGAGAAAAAAAACTGCATTACTCCATCTGCTGGTTAATTATAACACTGAAAAGGTATCTCATTTGAACGATGACAAGACTATAAAAAAAAGTTCTTGCAGTTTGCTGCATTGGTAAATGTCACAGTACTGGCTCGGAAACTATGTAGTTCATCAGAACATATTTATTATGCTCTTATTCCTCCACACTCTACTCTTCGGTTGTCCCGTTGGGGGAACCCTGTTTTATTTAGTATATATTTTGTATTCTTCTTATACTTATTTTATTCTATCTTATTTATACTTGTTTCAATTAGATTGAGAGTTGTTAGTTGACTTGACCATTAAAGGTTGTATGTAGAACCCTAAAACAGAGTGTTTCTCTATTAGAAATGGATCAAATTAGAACCCGTTTAGGTTAGGACTGTCTTGGACTCTGGAGTTGTCTCAGACTTATTTGTACTTGCATTTGTACATTTACATTTATGGCATTTGGCAGACGCCCTTATCCAGAGCGACTTACATTAATTTCATTTATACATCTGAGCAATTGAGGGTTAAGGGCCTTGCTCAAGGGCCCAAAAGTGGCAGCTTGGCGGTGCTGGGATTTGAACTCACGACCTTCCAATCAGTAGCGCAACGTCTTAACCACTGAGCTACCACCGCCCTGACCAAATTTTTCTAAAAATGAATGTTCATGTCTTTTCTTTTGACAAGAAGCAGTTCCTTCTTCTAGACCAGGGTGTCAAATCTTGTGTGTCTCGGTGATGAGCGTAGGTTTTTATTACAATCAAGCAGGAGCCACAGCTTATTCCACCTGTTTAATCATTTGAGCTTGACTTTCAATAGACTCGGGTGTGGCTTTTGCTTGGTTGGAATGAAAACCTTCATCCACACCGGGCATTTCCGGATGAGATTGGACACCTCTGTTCTAGACAACGGCATAATCGATTGTGCAATCCATGAGCGAAGCCAACTAGTTGAAGTAAAGGTTTTGAAAAAGATTTGAAGGTTTTCAGTCCAGATCTTGACTCAGCTTCACTTTCCTTTGGACTTGATCTTGACTTGGCCTTGACTACCTTAAGACTCAGTTCATTAATTCAGTCTTGACTAGTCAAGGTCCTGGACTTAATGGTGGTCTTGACTACAGCTCTACTTTTAGAAAGCTACGATCCCTTAATTATCCAAAAAAAAAAAAAGAAGAAAACAACCCTCAACAAACCCTTAATGAACTTGTTCTTCAAGAGTATACATTACTGTGCAAAAGTCTTAGATAATAACATTGTATGTTGTTAAAGATGGATAAGGACGCTCTGGATAAGGGCGTCTGCCAAATGCCATAAAAGTAAAGAAAGTAAAAATTTAGTAATAGAGCACTTTAAAGATATAAACAATTGTGACAACTATTGTCTCAAGACGATGTGAAAGGTTCTCCAAGATGTTTAGAAAAACTCACCATCCGATTTCCTTAAAAAAACCATATGCCAGTGTAGCAGAGAGAAGTGAAGCAGTTAAAGAGTGTTCAGGACAAATATTGATTTGCTTTAATTTAGTCTTTTTTTATCGTTTGAAACATTTCATGTCATTATTTTTGAAGGCATCTTTGCGTTACAAAATTTCTTTACACATACCTGAGAAATTTACACAAAAAAATGTGGTTCTTAAGAGTTCTTTAAGGGTTTTTCATTGGCTCATTCTTAGCTTACAAAAAAGACTTCGATTTAGTCCTGATGGAAGAACACTCTGCTATAGGGGTCTACGTAGGTCTACGTCTAAGAACCAAAGAACTGCCATTACATGTACACCTATTGCAATTACCTGCAGTGACAGACTGAATGCAGCCATTCTGAAAAGGCTCTGCTGCTTATTTCTTTTTTCTTTCCACAGCAGAGCTTCCAAAAATTTTTTTTTAATGTTTCAGACAAGTGAGGTGACGGCAAGCACTTATTTTTAAATCTCCTGATCGGTCAGGTCTCCAGTTGGGAGGCAAGAGAGAAAAACAAGCACAAGCGTGTTGAATCCAAAATATTTTCTTGGCAATATTCCAATGTTGCGATGTAAAAAAAAAAGCACGACACGTGATTGATGTTCAACTTTAACTGTGGCTGCATACAGTCAAGTCGCACAAGCAGCTCAAATTCCTTTGGTTTTCTGCCTCCAAAGCTACAGCAAAGATAAAACAACCTCCTCATCAACAGAGTTACACCAATCTTTATTTCATCTGTATTAAGGCTAGGCTATTTGGTTAGCATGTCTTATAGTTACGGTGTGAGCATCACATGAGCCGCTTTTTGTCATAAACTGCTCTGGTTAGCAAGTGTACTGGAGATGTGTAAGGAGTTTTGTAAGCGACTAGAGATCTCATTTAGTCCAGCTTTTCTCATGGCGCTTCTCTAACAGAGTAGAAGATGGAGGTCTTCATTCTTCTCCACACACCTGCCAGGTATCTGTGAGACGGCGTGAGACAGACTCGGCTGTAATCTGGAACTTTCGGAGCAGATGGTGTTGGAGTGTGTTGCTCAAGGGCACTATAGCAGTGAGCAGAACAGAATAGTGAGAGTTATTTATTCACATCTTATTCTCACTGGCCTGAGGATCTCTCTGTGTGTGTGTGTGTGTGTGTGTGTGTGTGTGTGTGTGTGTGTGTGTGTGTGTGTGTGTGTGATGAGTAGCTGGGATCAAACTTCTCCATGAATCTCCATGGCGTGAACACGGAGCCTGAGGCTCAACCTGCTTTTAACGTCAAAGCTGTTATCCTGTTATCATACCTCAAGGTTCTCTGGACTTTCACCAAAACTATTTGATAAAAACCAGTGAAGTGTGATCATTCATCTATTTAGCTCATACATAATTAACTGATTCATTTATTTCATTATTTAGTCGTACTCCTACAAGGCTACTGAAATTGTTTCTCGTTTCCATACACAGCTGTTTGTCATGCAGAGGCGTCTCTGTAAACCAACATCGCCAATCTTGAGAAAATAAAGTGAGGTCAGTAGAAACTATTCCAAATTGCTGTTTTGCAGCTTGATAATTTAGGCTGTCCGAGGCTATGTCCAAAAATCTCACACTATTCACTACACAGTGCACTATTTTGCCATTTTCTAGTCATGTCTGAAAGCATAACAAAGAGTATTCAGTGCACTCAGGACCTCCCACAAGGCACGGCAGTAAGTAAGTGTCCAAATGATGTTCCCTAGAGGCTACAGAATACCCATAATAGGTTATAGGCTCCCGTCATCAAATTCCCAAAGCTGGTTCACTGACTCTGTCTGTCTGTTGATGGCTCTTTATTGGAGACTCAAAGTAAAATGAGGAACCTTGGAGTTATTTTTGATGCCAGTCTTACATTTGATTCTTTTTTTACAGAGCACTGTTAAAGCATCCGTTTTTCACCTCAGAAATATAGCAAGATTGCGCCCTATGCTTAATTTCTCTGCAGCTGGAAAGGTGATAAACACATCTGTTGTCTCTCGGAGAGATTACTGTAATGCCCTTTTAGCCGGAGTTTCTAAATCCACACTTAATAAGCTCCGAAACATATGTACAAAACTCGGCCGCCAGGATCCTGACTGGGACCAGGACATGCAATCATATTACTCCTGTTTTGGAGTCCTTGCACTGGCTCCCGGTCAGGTTCCGTATCGATTTTAAAATTATGATGCTGACATACAAAGCATTACATGGCTCGGTTCCTCATTATTTATCCGCGTTGTTCATTCCTTACACCCCAAATCACAGATTGCGCTCTTCACAGTCTAATTTGTTGACTGTTCCACAAACCCATTTAAGATCTATGGGTGACAGGGCTTTTTCTGTCTATGCTCCTACCCTCTGGAACCCTCTTCCTCGTGAACTTAGGGAAGCTCAGACCTATGACATTTTTAAAGCTCAACTCAAGACATATTTTTTTAAACTAGCATTTGCTTGTTGATGTTTACTTTTATTTTTTGTGTTATGTACTGCTTGTTTTGTGTACAGCGCTTTGAGAAGATGCTTTTAAAGGCACTCTATAAAATAAAGTTTATTATTATTATTATTATTATAATGCACTGATGTGTTTGTAGGGAATAAGGAGCAGGACACTGTTTGGAACATATTCTATACTGTGGGTGTAAACTTTTATACTAAATATTTAATAGTTATATTAAATAAACTGGATTTGCAATGTAAACAATGGAGATCTTTTAACACATTTTTGCTTGATATTTTTATATTTTATACTGTTATTATTTTCTTCATTCCAAAACAGATATTATTTCAGTGCTTGCGTAAGAGCGGAGACGACCAAATAAAAAATAGTAATAATAAATCTGTCTGTGGCTTCTAAATTTTTAGAATTGAATCATAACTACACACCTTTTTTTTACCTATTAGCTTCACTGTAGTTAAAGAATAATTCATGGTAATTACTGAATGTTTTTTAGTTGAATAAATACCACTAGATCTGTCATGTTTAAGAGCTTCGGTATGTACTGTATGCACAGACCGAGAAACAGAGCGGTGAAGTAAAGTAGTCACATGACATGATGTTCAGGTGAAGTCACACCGTTACAGATTTAACTTAAAGCAGCAAATGAAAACAGGAACAATAACAGACTATTACAGATAATGTTTCTAATCCATGAGAGAATAATTATACATAATTACATAGTAATGACATAAATGTATTCACATTATCTAAATCTCTAAGTAATAACAGTAAGGGAAATTTGGTTTCCAGATTAATGGCATGTATAATTATACTACATTGAATGGATTTCTATTAAAATTTTTTTTTTTTTAAAAAACACGAACAGTGGTATTTAACAAAGTGAGGAACCAGGGTTTTTTTTAATGAACGTAGACTGCCAGTCAAAGGTTTTTCAAATCCCTGTATTAACATTTTTGGTTAAATTTTAACAAATGGGTTGAGGTTAAATTCTCTAGACTTAGATTATAAGTAATAAATAAGAAATAATTATAAGTGAGCTGAAATGCTTATGGCTTTTTAATTAATTGGGAAAAAAAATCATGATCTAACTATAAAATGCTGATGTGGATCACTCTTATTAGGCACCCAACATATATTTGAGTAATACAATCAGTACAGGATTTTGCGGAGTTTTTTTGGTATTTGTCGCAGCCAGAAACGCTTGTGGCTTTTTTTTTTCTTTTTTTTTTCAAAATTTGTGATGCAACTTGCGGAGATTTTTGTGCTTTTTTTTTTGTAGAAAACTATTTGAATTGGCGAAAATTGTCTTTCGCAGTGATGTTTGTTGGTAAATGAGACCTTTTAGCTGTACTCAGGTTTAACGCACATGAATCGAAGAGGGCTTTCGCTGAATGCGCCTTGTGATTTTGTCACGTGACGCGTCTCGGCCCAAATCTACGGGAAATCTGCGGTAATTTTGAAAAATTGGAGTTGATCACGATCGCAAAATCGCAAAATAGTTCTAATATACCCTCCTGTGTCTTTGTCTGGTAATGGAGTCTTGCCAGTGTTATCGTACATTTGGCTAGTTTAGTCTACACCGTGTTCCGTGTTAAGTCTCGTGTTTCGTGTTTAGACCCGTGCTTGTTTCTGTTCACGATCACGGAGTTGCCTTGTTTATTTGTTTTTAATTTGGCTTTTTTTTTTCTTACATACAAAGATTTAGGGATTTGATTGCTAATTTAATTACTAATAGTGGGTAAACTATAAAAAAAAAATGAATAGCACAGCTATTGTGACCTTAAATCACTTTAAATGACCTTAAATGTTCTGCTTTCCATTGAGATGGTGAATAACTAGCATTAGCACTACCACTAACCTGGAATTGAGTTACAACTACAGGATTTTTGCTTGATATTCATAAATCCGGAAATAATAATAATAATAATAATAATAATAATAATAATAATAATAATAATAATAATAATGGAGGTTTTTTTTAAAGCATCAGGACAAATGGGAGTGTAAAATGATGATCTCTTGTTAATGAGCCAAGTGTACTTTTACCAGAAGCCATAGGCCACAGGGGCAAGACCAGGCTGCGTGAGCAACAAGTGATGGCGTGATTTAAGATGACAGACGAAGATTCCAGGAACCAGCTTTCGAAACAGAGTATGGGTGCAGAAGTAAATACCGCTCCCTCCCCTCACAGCCTGGTGATTGTGAAACCACTGGACTGGAATAGAGAGTGTTTGTGTCTCTTCGGCAGAGCACTGAAATGGTTTCATCAGATATCTTATCAAAATTCATACACATGGAGAGGAAGCGACAGCGCTGCTTTTCTGATAAAATTATTGGCGTTAACTCATTTGCAGTTCAATCCTGGGCTCAGGTTACTTTCTGTGTAGAGTTTCACATGTTCTCCCTGTGTCTGTCTGGGTTTCCTCCGGCTTCCTCCTGGGGTCCCACCTCCCAGAAACATACCAGTAGATGGACTGGGTACTTTAAAACTAATAGGTGTAAATGAATGTTAATTTGTGTGCATTTGGGTGCGGATTATGAGACATTTGGCCCCACTGCATGAAAGGGCCTCCCTTTTGAGTCATTCTAGTCCTCAACTCATTTTTAATTCTCGACAGAAGCGGGAACAACTGCTCCCCTTCGCTGTTACTGACAGGCAGAGTAAAACCCAGAGGCAGAGGTAATGTGTAGGCTGTTTCTTCAGTTTTTCAGGGAGACTTTTGCCCCTTTGGCTCTGGGTACTTAATAAGAGTGACTTTATGACTCCTTGGGCCCCTGGGCCTGTTTCTGCCAGGCCTGTTCAATAATCCACCCTTGCATCCAGGCTGTATTCCCAGCCACACGCCCAGTGTTCCCAGGATATTGCAACACTGACCAGGATAAAGATCTTACTGAAGATGAAAGAAGGGCAGTGGTGGCTCAACCGTTAAGGCTCTGGGTCACTGCTCAGAAGGTCAGAGTTTCAAGCCCCAGCATTGCCAAGCTGTCGCTGTTGGGCCCTTGTGCAAGGCCCTTAACCCTATGTGCTCCAGAGGCACCATATCATGGCTGACGCTGTGCACTGACCCCAACTTCCTAACAAGCTGGGATATGTGACATTTTTTTACAGCATTTTACTACACGTCATACTGTGTATGGCTGTGTGACAAATAACATTTTGATTTGAATGACTTGTGGTGCCATCTGGTGATCCTGTTATGAGATTGCATTGCACTGCATTACATTCAGTGTGTTTGAGAGATTTGCACATTTTTAAACCTAAATCTACAAATAAGTACAAAGCTAAAAAATAAAATAGAGTATATACAGTGCCCTCCACTAATATTGGCACGCTTGGTAAATATGAACAAAGAAGGCTGTGAAAAATTGTCTTTATTGTTTAACCTTTTGATCTTTTGTTAAAAAAAATTCACAAAAATACTCTGCTCTCATGGAGATCAAACAGTTGCAAACACAACACGGGTTTATCAGATAATATATATGTTTGTTAAATATAGATGTGCAACAATTATTGGCACCCTTTTAGTCAATACTTTGTGCTACCTCCCTTTGCCAAGACAACAGCTCTGAGTCTTCTCCTATAATGCCTGATGAGGTTGGAGAATACATGGCAAGGGATCTGAGACCATTCCTCCATACAGAATCTCTCCAGATCCTTCAAATTTCGAGGTCCATGCTGGTGGACTCTCCTCTTCAGTTCACCCCACAGGTTTTCTATGGGTTTCAAGTCAGGGGACTGGGATGGCCATGGCAGGACCTTGATTTTGTGGTCAGTAAACCATTTTTGTGTTGATTTAGATGTATGTTTTGGACCGTTGTCCTACTGGAAGATCCAACCACAGCCCATTTGAAGCTTTCTGGCAGAGGCAGTCAGGTTTTCATTTAATATCTGTTGACATTTGATAGAGTCCATGATGCCATGTATCCTAACAAAATGTCAGGTCCTCTGGCAGAAAAACAGCCCCAAAACATTAAAGAGTCTCCACCATATTTAACCGTGGACATGAGGTACTTTTCCATATGGCTACCTCTCTGTGTGCACCAAAACCACCTCTGGTGTTTATTGCCAAAAAGCTCTATTTTGGTTTCATCTGACCATAGACCCCGATCCCATTTGAAGTTCCAGTAGTGTCTGGCAAACTGAAAACGCTGGAGTTTGTTTTTGGATGAGAGTAGAGGCTTTATTCTTGAAACCCTTCCACACAACTTGTGGTGATGTAGGTGTCGTTGGATTGTAGTTTTGGAGACTTTCTGACCACAATACACAACTAACTTCTGTAATTCTCCAGCTGTGATCTTTGGAGATTTTTTGGCCACTCGAACCATCCTCTTCACAGTGCATTGAGACAATACAGACACACGTCCAATTCCAAATTATTGCCCTGATGATGGAAATGGGCATTTTCCATGCTTGTGCTATTTTCTTATAGCCACTTCTCATTTTGTGAAGCTCAACAACCTTTTGCTGCACATCACAGCTAAATTCCTTGGTCTTACCCATTGTTATGAATAACTAAGGGAATTTGGCCTATGTGTTACCTCATATTTACACCTCTGTGAAACAGGAAATCATGGTTGAACAATTTCCTGTTCCTAGTCACCCAGGTGTACTAAAATAAATGTAAACTATCAATGGGAAAAAAATATATTTTTCTCATATGAATTCATAGGGGTGCCAATAATTCTTGCACACCTGTATTTAACAAAGATTTCTTTTTTGATAAACCTGTGTTGTGTTTGCAGTTGTTTGATATCCATGATTTTTGTGAATTTTTTGAACAAAAGATCAAAAAGTTAAACAATAAAGACAATTTTTCACAGCCTTCTTTGCTCATATTTACCAAGGGTGCCAATATTAGTGGAAGGCACTGTAGATTGGAAAAACTTGGATTTAAAAAAATAATAATCTAAACTGACATAAAACAATCACATCTCGTCAATTCTTGAGCAATTGTGTGTGTGACACTTGACTATTTGATAATAACATTTTTATATTTCCAGATTATAAACAAACCACCCAGACTTAATTACAATCTGAGATCGGTTCATTATCAACGGAAGCCCCGCCCAGATGCGCCGCCACGCACAAACTTGATGATGACGTAGACACCAGCATCCACGGTAGGTCTGGCGAATAAAATTGCGCCTATCGTTGACGTCAAGCCGCAGATGGTGTATGGTGTCCTCCTTACCGGTGAAGTTAGCATTAGCATTTCATTACCTTTAACTTTAGCGTCAGCTTAGCGTAGCTCAGCTCCGGGCGCATTGTTAACGAGCGCCGTGCTAACTAGTTAACGTTTAAACAACTTCAGTTTTTCTTTTCTGTCTATTTTTTTTCTCTCCTTTGTTAACAGAATCACGACAAAGCTGAAGGTCTTTTAGGAAAGGTAATTCTTTTCTCGGTTATGTTTCAAATTTTAAACAGTTGCTAGCTATCCTTAGCTTGTTGGACGCACGCGCAGGATTGTGAAATGGCCGTTAGCTCGGTTCCTACGCCTGAACAAAGAAAGTTAGTTTAAAAAAAAATAAAAAAAACTGTGTTTAACATTGTCGCTTGTCATTAACGTTGTTTTATTTCAATGCGAATTTATGAGACGAATTCTTGACTTGTCCTCGAAGACGTTGTGAAATTTGATACCTTTTTTGATTGTTAAAGAAGAAAATGGCGGCTAGCTCCAGCCTCCTGGTCAGCTGTAAAGCTAGCTCACACTAGCCTAACACTTTATCACAAAAGTTATATGCTTATATGATTACGTTTTCGCAGAATCCATTCCTTAATTGACTATTTATTTTATTGAAAAATATGTAACGCTGGCTAGATGATCAGAACCGCCAAGATAATAAACATCCTGTTAGCTTGTTGGGGGGGAGGGAAGCTAATTAGCAAATCAGAGGCCGGCCATTTTCACTCCTTTTTGTTTATGATGTGTTTGGTAATATCTTACACCGACAGAAAGATTGTGTAACATCCAGTGCGTCATGTGGACAATCTTTCCTGGGTGTCTGTGGCATCAGATGTATTTAATTTCCGTATTATTTCCTCCAACATCTGAGCTACGGCAGGGCAGAAGTCTTTGTCTGGACCTGGGAGGCCTTGTGTTAAATGGAAGATCAGATAAACACCACATTTAACTCATGTCCTTATCATACCTGGTCAAATAATTTCAGGTTATTGTAACATAGGAAGCTATGTATATAGATCCTCCTTGACAGTCTTGAGACATAATGATTCTTCTTAAGTTTTCTGTATTGATCACCTGCTTGTGGGAAGAAGGGGGGAGGAGGGGGGGGGGAAACAACTCAACCCAACCAGCCAGTTGTTTAATGACATTCTGCCTTTTTTTTATTTGTCTTCCAGATCGTGTTTCTCCACCCCACCCTTTCAACATTATTCTTTTTGAGTGTCATTCGTTGTCAAGCCGCCAAAGTGGAGAGTGTGGTTGCAGAGGGGGGTGCTTCTCGTTTCAGGTGATGTTTTATACTTCTATACGATTTGTCCTACAAGCTTTATAGGTGGGAAGGGTTTGTGTGTCGTCGTGTGAATCCGGAATGTCTTTTTATCCTGATGATGTGGTTTGTACTTGGAAATTGCAGTGCTTCTTCGGGAGGAGGAGGAGGAGGTCGGGGTGCGCCTCAGCACCATCCCACGACTGTCGGCAACAGGTATGTATCACTTCACTAGACCCGTGGACGTGCTTTTATAGGAAAACAATCAGTGACGAGGTGGTGTGATGAAGTGGATGTCCTTGTTACCACCCCAAAGTTGACTTCCGAGTGTGCCGTTATAAGAAAATGTTTTATTCCTCTTATACCACAGCAGCTGCAGACAAGTAAAAAATTTTATCATTAAAGTCCTCGTGAAGTGCCTTGAGTGGCTCCTCCCCTTTTTTAAATAGCCAATAGCCCGGGCTAAGCCATACTTGACAGTTATCGTACGTTCAAGTCCTCCTGGGAAGTTCGTATTTACGAGTTGGGGAGTCGTAATTACGACGTCTGGTGCGTTCAACTCACTTTGGTCGGCGCAAGATGGCGGTGTACCTTCTCTTAATTAACTACAAAGAAAATACAGCAAGGTTTTTTTTTTTTTTTAATTCTGATTTTAGAAAACGAAGAACAAAGGCTGTGCACCAGGTGTGCTGTGTTTTTGGTTTTTTGTTTTTAATCAATTTATGTAGCCGCTGTAAACTTTATCTTCACATATTATATCGTAATCATACAACGCTATCGTATTTTGTGCCGGCGGTAATTGTCGTAAATAAAAAGGCCCGAAAAGAACTTGCTGCATAAACCAAACACGTAATAACAGTAATCGGCTGCCGAGACGAGTGAACGTTCCATGTCACACTCTTAATTACAACTTTGTGCTGATGTTCATGTGTGTTCAACTCGTAAATACGAGCTTTCTGACGTGCCTCGAACGCACCATTAGTACCCTGGGGGGAAAAATGCCTGTCACAAATGCATCCTTCTACAAAGTGAATTAATTCAAGCCGTTTCCTTCTTAACCAACTTGCAAGTGTTCGAACAGCCACAGACACTGAAGTGCAGAATGATGTCATCAGAATCGTTGATCCGTACTGGTGGTAGAGAGAGACTGTACATTTTGAACGTATATATCTTCTAAATGTGAATTTTGCCGTTGTTTTGGAGCACACTAACTTGTAGATAACCTTAAGGCTGACATGTTCACACTAAAAGCCACAAAGCTTCTATTTTGACTTCATGGGTACTTTAAAGAAAGTTGCCATATTTTTTTTAAACCTGTTACAATTAATGTTCTTGAGCGTCCACGAAATAAGACATCTGTAGTTCCTGTTTTTCACGAGAGTTATGACATAGCTATAAATATAAAGGCTATTGATATTAGTAAGACAGAAAAAGTGTAGCTTGTCATGTTACTGAGAAACTGTAAAATCTTCTGTCCTGAAGATCAGAAGCTAAAATTCAGCAGTGGTGTAGACGTATCAAGCAAACGTGCAGAGTTTAATGTTTTGCTGTTTGTTTTTCTTTGCTTTGCCAGCGAGTTCCTGGGGAAAACCCCAGGGCCTAGCGTTCAGAGATGGGTTCCTTCACGAAGCACTAGACGAGATGTCAGCTCCTCAAACGAAAAAGAACACCAGGATGCAATCTTCAGAAAAGTGAGAGGGTAGGTCCCTGATCTTTCCAACCCTTCTCTAAGAATTTCTTGTAGAATTAGTTAGCTCATCTTATATGCTGTAATTATTATTTTTTTTTATTATTATTTATTTTCCAGCATACTTAATAAACTGACCCCTGAGAAGTTTGACAAGCTATGCCTTGAGCTTCTGAATGTGGGCGTGGATTCAAAGCTCGTCCTCAAAGGAATCATCTTGCTGGTGAGTGCTTGCCTCTCTCGTTAGTCGTCATTAATAAGTAGTTAAAACAAATCTCTTATTTTGGCATTTCTTCCAAACAGATTGTAGACAAAGCCCTGGAAGAGCCCAAGTATAGTTCGCTATATGCTCAGCTATGTCTGCGGTTGGCGGAGGATGCTCCAAACTTTGATACCCATCCATCTGAGATCCAGTCATCACAAAAGCAGAGCACTGTAAATACTCTTTTTAAAGTCCCTTGTGAAGATTTCTGAGCGTTTGTGATTGTGACTCAACGAGTGCGCTCTTGTTCCAGACATTCAGAAGACTTCTGATCTCAAAGCTTCAAGATGAATTTGAAAACCGCACCAGAAATGTTGATAGTAAGTTGTTTATTTTTTTTTTTTAAAGGAAAATCAGAATAGATTGCCCAGCATAGGCAAAGAAATTTAAATGAGTATAATTATTACAATAGTTGAAGTTTTTCAGGAAGTATTGCGAGATATTTGGCTTTCACCTGGGTTAAGTTGGATCACACACAGCACACTAACACATGAAGGGTTTTTTTTTTTCGTATTATTATTATTATTATTGAATGTTTATTTAAAATGTAGACCTTTTATAAATACTGCATTTCTTTTTCAGTTTATGACAAAAGCGACAACCCTCTTACCTCTGAAGAGGAGGAGCAGCGTGCCATTGCCAAAATCAAGATGCTGGGCAACATCAAATTCATTGGGGAGCTTGGCAAGCTTGATCTCATTCACGAGTCTATCCTTCATAAGTGCATCAAAACAGTAAGTTTATGGACAAAGTGACGAACGAGTCGTTGATCTTGTTCCCACCGGTGACGAACTCGTGATGAAACGTTTGACCTTCTACGTTTTCAGCTTCTGGAAAAGAAGAAAAGAGTCCAACTTAAAGATATGGGGGAGGATTTGGAGTGCCTCTGTCAGATAATGAGGACTGTGGGGCCTAGACTTGATCATGAGAAAGCCAAGGTAAACAAACAAAAAAAAAATAAAAATTTAAAGCAGAGTGGTAGAATAATACAGTTCGGGCTGCTCTGTAACCTTGTAAACGTATAAATCTTTTTCTCTCGCAGTCTTTAATGGATCAGTACTTTAGCCGCATGCTATCCTTAATGAACAACAAGGACTTGCCTGCAAGGATTCGTTTCCTGCTGCAGGATACTCTGGAGTTGAGAGAGAACAACTGGGTGCCTCGGAAAGCTTTCAACGATAACGGACCTAAGACCATCAACCAGATCCGACAAGATGCAGTGAAGGTTCACACCCCTTCGCACGTCTCTGATTAATTTGTTTAAGCGCGATTAAACGAACCGGTGACTCATTTTCTGTCTTTGTTTCAGGATTTGGGCGTGTTTATTCCAGCTATGACCCCAGGAATGAGGACTGACTTCTTTCAAGAGAACGCCTTCTTGCCAACACGACTGACCAGAGAGATTCTTGGGGGGTTGGCTGATATGTTTGGACAAATGCCAGGTACACACTGATCCTTTCTTACCTACTTTAACTGCTAAAGAGCTTGTGTCTTTAAACTATACTTTGCTCATTGAAGGCCCTTTTGAAATTCAAACAACTTCAAATTTGTCAACACAGTTTGTTGAAACTGTTTCACCAGAAACTCTCCTTGTGATGCATCCATAACGCTGATAAACTGCCATGTAAGGTATACAACATTTAGGGTGTGGAGTTACAGGAAAATCAACAGCGAATTACTGTTACCAAACTAGAGTTGGTGTGGTAGTGTTTAACTCCTCTTAAAACACAGCAATTTGCCAACAGTTGCAACTTTTTATTTATTTATTTATTAAGCCACACCATGTTACACTTCTGTTCTGGAGCATTTGAGAAATAAGTTGCTTCCTGTTATTGTTTAGGTTATAGAAGCTAAAACAGCCTGTCTCTCTCTCTCTCTCTCTGTTTTGAAGTTAACCACACAGCCTAAACTCCTCTATCCTGAACAACATTCCCGTTCAGAAAACTTGGGTTTACTTCTGACTGTTACAAAGCACTGATACTGGAGACTCCTTTCATAAATGTTAATCTCCTTTTACAAAAAAACTTCACCATCTCATCAATTATTCACTTCTTTGTTAAATAAGACTTTTTAAAATGTGTTTATTATTAGGCCTGGATTATGTGGAATGTCAGCCATGCAATTCCCTGTGAGTAAGTTGTTACTATAGTCAGAATAACAGGTTAGAACGAGTGCGTGAATATGAATGGTCAGAGATAACGTATGCAAACTGTCTAGCTGGTGCTTAACTCGTGCAGACAGCGAAACAATTGCTGACATGGATTTAAATGTCGCATTGAGAATCCCGCCATATCCTCTGATGGTTTTCTTTGTCTGATCACAGGCTGTGATATTGGAATTGGACCTGGGGTTATTCAAGACCGGTATTCCCCCACCATGGGGCGCCATCGGACAAACCCGCTCTTCAATGGCCACAGTGGCCACATGGCTCCTGTTCTTCAGTCTCAGTTTGACAAGCCTTTCATGAAACCCAATCAGGTACCAACCGATCTCTAAATCTGTGCATTAACTTGTCGTGAAATTTTTATTTATTTATTTTAATTGGAGTTTGATTCGTCACTTTGTTTCCAAAGGGGCAGAATCTGCTTTTCCAGAACCAGACTCAGCAGCAACCCCAGTCCAAGGATGTGCCGCCACGTTTCAGCAAGAAAGGACAGCTCAATGCTGATGAGGTAAAAGATGTTTGAAAGAAGTCAAATAATATGCTTGTACGACAATGCTAATTTCTTGAAGCGCTACATATTCCTTTCTCTTCTCCCCCTTTAACACCCCCCCCCCCCCTTCTTGTGTGCCCATACAGATTAGCCTGAGACCAGCTCAGTCATTTCTCCTAAACAAAACCCAAGTGCCAAAGCTGCAGCCGCAGATTCCCAACATGATTCCACCCAGCGCTCAGCCTCCCCGCACATCCACTCCTCCGCTTGGACAGGTGCTGGTCTTTCCATAATCCACTCCAGAAATCTTCACAACCAAGAAGTGGTGTTCATGACCCCCCCTCCCCCCCTTTTTTTCAGCCTCCTCAGCTTGGCCTAAAGACAAATCCACCTCTCATTCAGGAGAAACCTCAGAAGACGAGCAAGAAGCCGCCTCCTGCCAAAGAGGAACTGCTCAAGATAAGTGTATGTAACTAATTATGAAGCATTAATCAATTAAGTGTATTCCTTCCCAAATTGCTGTGGTACAAATAGTATAACACCGTTATTGGAAAATAATAAGCATTATTTTTCTATCACAGAATGCCCCAAAGTGTGGTTGTCTTTTTCTTGCCCCTGATTTTAAGGCCTCCTCTTAAACACTCTCACACACCATTTTTGTCTTTCAGGAGACGATTATTAAGGAGTATCTGAACAACAAGAAAATCAGCGACGCTGTGAACGGGGTGAGGGAGATGAGGGCACCTAAACACTTCCTGCCAGAGATGTTGAGTAAGATAATAGTGTGCTCATTGGACAGCTCAGATGAAGATAAGGAGCATGTTAGCAGTCTGTTCCACGCACTGCGTACAGAGGGCCTCATCACCGGGGAGAACTTCATGCAGGTGTGATTTTTATGACTGTCTGAACACTCCTTCCTCCCTATATTGGGTCTCCCATATAAATGAGGTGCCATTTTGTGTGCATTTCCACAGGCATTCCTTAACGTTTTGGACCAGTGTCCTAAGCTTGAGGGTGACATTCCCCTGGTGAAGTCCTATCTGGCTCAGTTTGCTGCACGCGCCATCATCGCTGACCTCATGAGCATCGCAGACTTGGCTCATCCTCTGGAGAACGGTGTACACTTCCCTCTCTTCTTGCTTTGCCTGCAGCAAACTGCCAAGCTAAAAGATAAGGAGTGGCTCACCGACCTGTTCCAGCAGAGCAAGGTCAACATGCAGAAGATGCTGCCAGGTACTCATCCTTGTGTAAATTCTCCCATGTGTTCACATGAGCGTTAGCCTTTTAGCTATTATACTGTCAATGATTTATTATCCTCTGTGTGCAGAAATAGACCAAAACAAAGACCGTATGTTGGAGATTTTAGAAGGGAAGGGTCTGAGCTTCCTGTTCCCACTCATGAAACTGGAGAAGGAGCTGCTGAAGCAGATCAAAGCAGACCCAGCACCCCAAACTATCTACAAGTGGATCAAGGACAACATCTCGCCCAAACTTCACACCGATAAGGGTTTCGTCAACATTCTGATGACCAGGTAACTGCTTTTGCTTCTGCTGTTTATTTCAGCTGCTGTTAAATTCTCAAATTTAGAGTCAGCAAGTCTTCATGACCAAGGATTTTACGCTTTATGATTGGATTAGTTTATCAGGGGGACGTCGGTAATAAATATTTTTAGACATTTCCTCAGTGATCAAAAACTCTCGTATTGGTAGGTGACCACATAAGTGGTGAGTTTCCAGCAGGTTGTGTTTTCTATGAACTCTGATGTTTGTATCATGTGGCTACATGACCATGCTCCATTCACAACATGGAGTCCAAATGGTTGAAGAGGCACTAGAGATTTTGGGTTTTATTTCAGTTTCAAAGTTCCAGCAACAATCTGAAAATACCATAAAACAATCACAAAGCATATGAGAAGCATCTGTTTTTAGTTTTGCGACTCTGGAAGTGTTTAATATCTGGGGGAGGGACACTATAAGACTAAACACAGCACGAAGCAGCAGCCAAACATTCGACCGACCTGACCGCTGCATAGAAAATCACGTGTATCCGAATAGTACAAAAATGATCACGACTGCTGAGTTCAGCCTGTAATTTTCTCAGAGGAAGATAAAGAAAAGTACCAACATGGCTGATCTAGATGGAAATAAAATCAGAGGAGCACCTGTAAAATAGGAAATTACTCTACAAGAAAAAGGGGGAGGAAATATAGAGGCTGTTGAGGGAACAGCCATTATAAATAACTTGTATTGAAGACCTTCCACAACATTGAATGTAACTATAAACAGATAAACCATATGCTCTTTTAATAATTAAAAAAGCACATTGCAGTGGTATAAGAGGAATAAAACACTTCATTATATGCTGCTGTTGTTGTTCTTGTAGTAAATTGTTTTAACCTCTTCCTTGCATTTCCCCGATCAGCTTTTTGCAGTACATTTTCCACGAGATTTATTTGAACGAAGCCGACGAGCAGCTTTCCTCACCTTCAAAAGAACTGCTGGACCAGGAGAAGCAGCTGCTGTTCGCTTTCAAACCAGTGATGCACAAGTTCCTGCACGATCACGTGGAGCTGCAGGTCAGCGCGCTGTATGCGCTGCAAGTGCACTGCAATGCCAAGGCTTTCCCAAAAGGTCTGTAATTCAAAGCTAAATATTTTGCACTGATTTATGGATTTATATTTTCAGTAATGGCAACAGTCGTTGTGAATAACTGGTTGTATTTTATTTTATTTATTTATTTTTTTCTCTCCTCACAGGAATGTTGCTGCGCTACTTTGTCAACTTTTATGATATGGAAATAATTGAAGAAGAAGCCTTCCTTGCATGGAAAGAAGATATTACACAAGAATTTCCTGGCAAAGGCAAAGCGTTGTTCCAGGTACTGACTTTTGGTGCATGTTATGACACGGTTGCACATTTCTAACCAGTTGTTTAAATGTGCAGTGGCCTCATAAAACCCTCCAGATGGTAAGATTTAACAGTTTATGCAGTTCTGTCAGTAATAGCATTTTAAAATTTGGTTTAAAGTAAGATGGATAAAATTGCATTTTAAAGTTTCCATAAGACACTTGGAATTGATTTAATTTGCATTTTAATATATAATAAGTGTTTTATATTTAATTATGTATTTATTAAAAAAAAAAAAAGACCTTGAAAGTTGTTTATCTTTATACCCACCTTTTATTCATAGTCTGTGGTTCTGTGTTAAACTGGCTCCTTATCTAGCTCACGTGATCTTTGCAGTTATTGGTTTTTGGAGATGTTGGGTTCCTTCCCCCTTCCTTCCTTCCTTCTTAAAGTAGTTATGTTATGTATGATCTGTTCTTTAGGTGAACCAGTGGCTGACCTGGTTGGAGACTGCTGAGGAAGAGGAGTCTGAAGAAGAGGCTGACTGAGAAACCAGCCAAAGCCTTAAGGGTCTTATTGACATCTTGCCTCCCATCAAACCTGCCATGTCCTCACTCATACGATTGTTATTAATTTTTTTTTTTTTTTTTTTTAATTAACCCTTTACTTCATTCCCCGCATTCCGCACCACACTTCGATCTTCGCACCTTCATCATTTAAAGCACGTAATGGTTTACTACGTTTCAAACAAACACCTAAGAAATGGTATTAGCAGCGTGATTCTGCTCGTTTTTGCTTTTAAAGACCATGTATTTGCGAAAGCCTTATTTCCTGCTGCTGTAACACAACACAAGCGCAGAAACGCACTTTGTGCTCAGTGTCATGAGCTGTTGCAATACGCTCCCTCGATTGTTACAAAGATCCTACGACTGTAATCATCGCAACCGTAAAGTTTTAATAGTCGGCAGTTCTTTTCTACCTCTTTAGCGATGGGTTTAGCACGCTGGGTTGAATCAAGTCCCTCTTTCAAACGGGCGGAATTCTCCAAACCTGCATGGTGCTCGAGTCTGGGTCGAAAAAACAAAATAACACGGTTTACTCGCTCTCTCTCGCGCGCTCTCTCTCTCTCGCTCTCTCGCTCTTGCTGATCTGATTGTGACAAAGGAAAGCCATGTGGGAGATGAGTTCAACAGCCTTCTCTCTCTCTCGCTTTTTTTTTTTTTTTTTAAACCCATGTTTGTTCCCTCCATTACTTGTCAAACTTTGATACTTGAAAGTGTTTTTTTTTTTTTTTTTTTTTTTTTTTTTTTTTTTTTTTTTTTCTCTCCTTCCTCTCTTTCTCCTTCTATACAGCATGTTCAGGGATTTACCAAACATGGCCTGTTTCAGATTTCAGATGCGGCAACCATTGATCGAATTGACGACATGTAAACATACATTTTTAGACTTTAAAAAGAAAAATGAAAAACTTTTTTTTTAATTTGTGAAATAAAGGTAAAATGAAATTGGAACTGAAGTCAACTTCGAGAACCACTCACCTTATTAAAACCTAAGTCTGTTTCCATAATATCTAATACAGATATTTATTGAACTCTATCATGAATAAAAGAAAACGACTGATGCTTTATCTTTAGGTAGAACAATAAAAATGGATGCACATGTGGTATACGTCTGTACAATGAATTACTTGCTATTTAAAGTGTTACTGTAAGATGTAAGGGCGCTGAATGTTGTGTACCACTCGCTTTAACTTTCAATAAAGTTACACACCACAACCATGTGCCCATGTCTGTGGATTTCTGTATAAATAAGTCTTCTATTTATTTATGTATTATTGGTCAGGAGGTGTTGCTTGATTTACTCTGACAGTAGTGTAGCTGCAAATCATAGATTTACAGGTGCATCTCAAAATAATAGAATATTGTAGAAAAGTGTTTTTTGTTCCCCTGTAATTTAATTTTAAAAAGTGGAACTTTTCATATATTCTAGATTCATTACACAAAGTGAAATATTTCAAGCCCTTTTTGTTTTAATCTTTATGATTACAGCTCATGGAAATGAGATACTGGAAGCATCCAGTGTCTCAAAAGTATTAGAATAAAGAATTTATAATACAGCAAGGTCGACCAGAGAAGAGCTCTAATCAGCTAACGAACTCAAAACACCTTTTTACTCAAAACACCGTTGCTCTAATTTTTGCATTTACTTTCATCTTGGCATTTTGGAAGAGTGGAGAGGCACAGAATCCGAGTTGCTTGAAGTCCAGTGTGAAGTGTCCACAGTCAGTGATGATTTGGGGTGCCATGTCATCTGCTGGTGTTGGTCCACTGTGTTTTCTGGAGTCAAGAGTCGATGCAGCGTCTACCAGGAGATTTTAGAGCACTTCATGCTTCCATCTGCTGACTAGCAGGAAACTACTAGTAACTGGTTTGCTGACCATCGTATTACTTGTGCATTGTTAAAAGCGCTATACAAATAAACTGAATTTGATCGGCCAGCCGACTCACCTGACCTGAATTTTGTCAGGAGGAAGATGAGACACCAGACCCAGCGATACAGACTAGCTGAAGGCCGCTATCAAAGCAACCTGGGCTTCCATAACACCTCAGCAGTGCCACAGGCTGATCGTCTCCATGCCACGCCCCATTGATGCAGTAATTCATGCAAAAGGAGCCCCGACCAAGTATTGAGTGCATAAATTAACATACCTTTCAGAAGGTCGACATTTCTGTATTATGAATTGTTTATTCTAATATTTCGAGATGCTGGATTTTTGATTTCCATGAGCTATAAGCCGTAACCATCAAGATTAAAACCAAAAAGACTTGCAATATTTTACTTTATGTGTAATGAATCTAGAATATATGAAAATTACACTTTTTTAATTAAAATACAGAAAAAATGAACTTTTCCACGATATTCTTTATAATTTTTTGAGATGCACCTGTATATTATTAATGCGCCCATTCTAACACGTTATCGTTTCCATAGTAACGGCATACACAGGAAATCCTATGATGGATGCTCAACAAGATTTTAAAAAAATAAATAAATAATAATAATTTAATCATTGAAGTTTTCTTTAATATGTTTATTTACTATTTTTGGAAGGAGTCTCCAGTGTTAGCACTTGGTAACAGGTGACGCTATAACAAAATCTTTATACAAGTCTTCAGGGTGGAGGAGTTTACACTTTCAGGGTTCTCTGTAACAGGACAAGCTGTTTTTTTTCCCCCCCTCTTATTAATGGTGAGAGAAAAAAGAAATGCGGGTGAGGGGACGACCGTTTATAACTGCTGGAACAGGAACTAACTTGTTTCGTCGACTTCCACAACAGTAGATGTAACTGTAGATTAATAGTAATAACAGTTGTACAATAATTAAAACCAAAAAAAAAACTGAAACTGGTATCATTGGCTAGTTGCTGAGGTATAAAGGGAATAAAACACTGGAGGATATGCTGTTACTGGAAAATTATATCACCTTACTTGAAAGTTTAATTTTGATTTAATGAAACATTTTATTCTTAGTAATTGAAAAAACATGGATTCCTGATTCAAAAGGATTTATTTCAATTGTACACGTTGTTATAACGAATTCATTTCTGTTGAGTATTTGGGCTCCATCTTGGTTTATTTTGAAATATCCACTGCATGAAAAACGCAAAAGAACTCAAAACATTACATGATGCTCCCCCCCCAAAAAAAAAAAAAAATAGCCATTTTGAAAAAACCAAAGTATCATTTACTCAACCAGCAGATAAAAGGTGTCCAAAGAAGATACATGACCGTGACCTAATCTAGGACAGAGAACAAAAGGACGGGGGGGGGGGCGGAGAGAAGAATTCATGACACACGTTTATAGCGTGTTAAACTCAGTCACTGTCGTCGTCAGAGCCTCGGTTTGAGGCCTCGTTGTTGGATCCCTCGGGCTCGGATTCGTTGTCTGAGCGCTGAGGCGATCCCTCGTTTTCGGAGGCCTGCTCTGAGGCTGGCGCTGGAGAACCGGGCCGGGATTCGTCCTCAGAACCGTCCGAGCGGCTCCTCTTGCTCTCGTCGTCCGATTGCTCGGAATCAGACTGAGGCTGCGGCCTCCTCTTCTTCACCGGCCGTTCGCTGCCGGAGTCGTCCTCTTCCGAGTTGGCTGACCGGCGCCGCGGCTCGTCGGATTCGCTGTCGGATGCGATGCGTTTCTGGTGGCCTCCGTCCTCGGATCCCGAGCCGCTGTCCCGATTCCTGAGACGAAGAAAACAAGCGGGATGTAAGCAAACGGAGTCACTGATTAACCACCTGATCACAAATACACGAAGACTCTCACCGGTCCTCGGCTATTTTCAGTCCGTCCTCATCCGAAGAGGAATCCGAGGAGGAAATGATGGCCTTGGATTTGATCTTCCCTTTAAGAGACTGCGGCAGACGCTCGGGTTTCGGCTAGCGGGAGAAAAACACGTTCAGTACAGACAGATCAAGTAAAATGTACAGTATTCACAGTGGTGAAAACACACACACACACACACACACACACACACACACACACACAAAAAAAAAATAAAAGGAGGTCTGTACTTTCTCAATCCTCTTGCGCTCTCGAGGTTTGCGCTGTTTTTTGGGTCTTGAGCTGCCCTCGTCCTCGTCACTTCCGTCGTCTCCACCTTTCGGTCTGAAGAAACAAACAGAAGCTCGGCTCAGGACTGTGGAACTCTCTGCATCAAGCAACCGAGCTCTGCACTTCGAAAACATCTCTCTCTAATTTGGCATTTAACTGAAAATTAATATTTGTTCTTTTTCCATCACCTTATGCTTATTTCTGTACTGGCATTTTCGCTTCATCTATATACATCTATTTACATAAATACATTTTATTATGATTGTTCGTTTTAAAATGATAACCATCGCGCGATCACGTTCTCCTCACCTCCTCCTTTTCTTGCGCGGCTTCTTCTCTCCCTCTTCATTTTCTTCCTCTTGTTCGCTCCCGCTGCGAGGTGCCTTCTTCTTCTTCTTCCTGACGGGCAGCTCTTCATCGGAGTCGTCGTTGACAAAGTCGTCGTATTCGGCTCCTTTCTTACGCTGATAAACAAGAAGAGGAAATACTGACTTTTTTTTTTTTTTTTTTTTTTTTTTTAAATAGCTCTGCCCTCAGTCAGGGCACAACTCCTCAGCTCCGCCCCTTTTCCTTAAACAGGAGCCCGCATGCCATATGTAGTTTAAGAAAGAGGTTGCGGAAAGTTGAAGGCTTGTCGGAGTAATTGTAATTATTTAGGGTAATTCTAATTAACCTTGCATTTTGCGGTTCCTTGGTAACGTGACAAGCTAAATTTTTTTTTTTTTTTTTTGTCTGATCAATTTCAAATACAAAACGGAAGCTAGTGATGGGACCACTGCTTATAGCTGCTATAACAAGTGATAAAAGGAATGTTTTGCAGACACTCCACAACATTAACTGTACATGGCTAAAAACTATGATGTGTCATTAATCAATAAATGAGAAATTGTTAGCGGTGGCTAATTGCTGCTGTATAAGAGGAATAACACGCTTCCAGATGTGCCGGTTTAGGAAAATAATTCACTTTAGGTTGCTAACTGTAACTAACTGATTATTTTCCTCCGTCGGCATGGCACGTAGTGTTTTATTCCTTTCGTGATATTACATCATAAAAATATACAGTTATATATAAATTACAAAGAAATTGTAAAAGGGCTGAGACTGACCCGTCCGCCTCCTTTCTTCTTCTCTTTCGCAGACTCCTTCATTTCATCAGTGAAGTTGAGGAGGTTCTTGGTCTTCTCCACGTACTGCGCTCGCTGCTCCAGGAGCTTCTTCTGCTCCTCGGCCTCCTTGATCCGTTTCTCCTCCTGCTCGCGGAGAAGCTGCTGCCTCAGCAACTCTCGCTCCTGGTCCTGCTTGGCTCGCAGCTCCTTCTCCTCCTCGTCCTGTTTACGGGCGCGGGCCACGTGGTACTGCGCCTGACTCAGCAGGTCAGAGCACTGCCTGCAACGGCAACACGTGGTTTACGTCAGCTTAGCCCCGTCCGGATCTCAGCGCCTCTAATAAACGGTGGTGAATAATCACGCAACCATGATTAACCGTGTGAACCCACCTTGCTTCACTCGCAGCCAGCGCCAAGTCGAATCTCATCTTGTCCCCGGCTTTACTGAGGTAGCTGAAGTACCTGCAGGAGGACAGAGAGCGGGGCTTAGAGTCATGGAGACATCTACATGTAGTCTACTGCAGAGAAATACTGTGATATTTTTTTTACGGTATCTCTGTGAGTTAAATTACGATAAATATTACGAACTGCACCTTTAATCGCTAAAAGCATGTAAATACTTGAATAGGTCAAACACGTTAAAAATAGACACGCTATTTTCAGTTATATTGAACTGTTGGAATATTGGCAATGAAATCATTTTGACTCAACATGCAACATGTAAATCTCCTAATATTCACTCGTTGATATACACGTTTGGGCGGAGCGAGCGTACCTGTGAGCGAGCTCCAGCTCCTTCACTGCACTCAGGACGGCCTTCAGGTTGCTCTTCTCGTCCTTCAGCACCAGAGTGGCGAGCCGCTGCAGCACCAAGGCCACGTTGAACATCAACACCGTGTCGCTGGGAGCCACGTGACGGGCCTGAAGAAAAACATATTTACGTTTATAAACATAAACAACGTCTATGGATTTACATTTACTCCGCCATTTGCAGATCGCCGAATGATTCTTAACGAACGTAATCTAAAACCATCGTGGCTCCTCATTATAAAACACAATTATAAATCTTTTCATTTTCATATGCACTTAATTTGATAATGATGATAATAGCATAACACTACACTGATATTTGTGTTGTGATATTAACTACTATCGTAAATTGTACTTAAAAATCACCTTAAACTTTATAAAACCTTGAATTAATTTGAGCAGACTGGTGCAAAAACGGTGAATTTTGCTGAATTCATTTAGGAAGCAGCTGATGATCTCAGTGAAAAAAAATTACGGAGTCAGTGTTGACATTGTGTCATTAAATGTAAGAGCCAATCAGCTTCCAGGACGCAAACGCAAATAGTAATTTGCAAATATATAAGATAAAAGAAGAATTTCTATTATTATTAGCACAATATTTTCTTCCTGTTTTGCATGTCTGAGCTGCATTTAAATACACAAAAGCCGTTCTATAAATTGTATTATATATTGTATTAACAGATGACTGACCCTCAGCAGCATCTGTTTGCACTCCTGCAGCTTTCCGCACTTAAACAGCGCTCGAGCCAGGTACAGCAGCACCTCGGTGTTCTGGTACTTGTAGAATTTCTTCAGGCAGTTCTCATACTACGACATAGAAGATACGAGGGATAATGACAAATCTAAGCAGATTACAGTTTAACGTTCTCATCACTATCAGTGAAGTCATGTTTGCTCTCTCTCTCTCTCTCTCTCTCTCACACACCATTTGCACAGCGCTGATGTACTGCTTCTGCTCCACGTAGATGTGCGCCAGGTTCAGCCAGACGTCACTGATATCCGCTGTGGCTTCCCGGACCTGCGCAAACACGTCACGTGCTTCACGGTAGAAACCCTTGTGGGCCAAAACAGCTCCTGGGTAAGACACAAGAGCAGCGTGGGTGCGTCATATTTCTTGTCCTGGGCACTCGGGCTACTGATTTGTCCACTCAGGAGTACTGAAGAAAATTACGCTCATTTTAAAAAGTTAGAAATAACTAAGGACCTTGGGAGAATATTATGCTATGAGGTGAACAACAAGACTAATAACACTGACTAATTGGTGAATACATACCGATACCATTGGCAGCATACAGATTCTTAGAATCGTTCCTCAGAACTTGTTTATAAATGGCCAAAGCTCTGTCCTGGTGCCTCTTTTCCTATAACAATAACCGAGAAAAGATGAGCTGAGAAGACTCGAACGGTCCACTATGCATTCTTGTCGCATTAATCCGTAAACCCTGAACCACGTCTCGAACCTTTTCTCGATCCCTCGTAGGCTGGTGTAGCGTCTGCAGCCAGACGTTACCCAGAGCCAGCATGGAGTACGTGTCGTTCTGAGTAGACGGCTGCTTCAGGATACGCTCAAACTTCTTCTGGCCGGGACCCCACTCCTGCTTGGCCAAGTGGAGATTTCCGATCAGGGACCAAGCGTCTGGGTGGTCCTGCAATGACATACAGACACGTTATTAACCCGGAGTTCACGCAGGCCGCGACATCATTACTTCTCAATGTTAGCAGGCGATCTAGACCAATAGGAGGCGGAGCTACTGTGACGCAAAATAGGTGGTGAGAGCGATGAGCAGAATCTCACGAGCCATATTTCGAGCAAAGCTAGACAGTCTGGAACGTTTCGTTAATCAACATGACCAGGATGAGATCGTTTGATCGACATGTCAGACAACCAACCGAAGACAACCAATCTGACAATCTCTGATTAACAGTATCAGTGAATTGCTACCTGGTTGATCTGAAGAGCTTCTTTAAACCAGTCTGAGGCCTCATAGAAGTTGCCTTTGTCGCGGGCCATTGCTCCGAGACGTAAGTAACCTATTAAAGATCATAAATTATAAATTACAACAATTACATTGAGCTTATTACTATAAGAACTGCAAGATGTCTAATATACAGGGGGAAGTGGGATTCCGGTTTCTTACAGTCGACGTAGTTTGGATGTTCTCTCAGGATGTTCTTGTAGAGCTTCTCAGCCTCGTGGAACTCGCACATGGCCTCGTAGAGCCGCGCCAGGTTGTAGGAGGTGGTAACGGAAATGGCGTTGTAGTAATGCTCATCGTGCTCACCCTCTGCTTTGGCTCTCTCCAGAGAGGCCAGGAAGTATTTCTTTTATTTCATAAAAGAACCATAGAGAGGGTTTATGAGCAAAATATATAACTCTGATGTTTAAAAAAAACACCCAAAATCATTGAATATTTTTATATGCAAAGACCTTTATCATGACTAAAATGTACATGACAAAATCAAAATAACTATACTACCCTATCCACTCCAAAACCATCCAATTTCATTTCATCCAATCCAAAACAATCAAATCCTATCCAATCCTGCTGAATGCAATCTTTTCTGCCCAATGCAATCTTATCCAATCTTGCCCAATCCAATCCCATCCCATCCAATTCTGCCCAATGCAATCTTATCACATCTACCCCAATCCAATCCCATTCTATCCCATCCAATCCTGCCCAATGCAATCCTATCCCATCCCAATTCCAGGAATACACCCAGGATGGAAGGCCAATCCATGGCAGTGCACCATACATACACATTCACACCTGGGGCAATTTTGAGTCATCGATTCAAAGTCATAGTATGTTTTTGGGAGGTGGGAGGAAACTGGAGAACCCAGAGGTAACACATACAGACACAGGGAGAACATCTGAAACTCAAACGCAAAATGTAGGCAAATGTATATTCTGTGAAACTCGCACAGCAACTATTCTTCTATATAACAAATCTGAGCCGACACAAATTCCATTCAATTTATTTTAATTTCAGATTAGGAAAAAAAAAGCAGCTACTCTACACTCAAACTAGCACCCAGTTCTACCTTTGCTTCTCCAAGGTTCCCCAGTCTGAAGTGCAGAGCTCCCAGATTGTTAAGGATCTCAGGGGGGACGTCAGCTTGTACCTTCTCCTGGAGAATACGTGTAGCTGTGCCGTATGCAGACAGAGCACCCTGTGGAAGGAAAAAGTGATTAGAATTTTAAAAATTTTTTAAAAAGCGTCAGTCCTTGCACAGTCCTATAGAAGCATATCCATCATACCTGGATGTCTGTCTGCTCTAGAATCTGAGCAAGTTCAATCCAGGCTTCTACATCATCAGGATACTGCTCAGTGACTTTCTTTAGATGGCCCTAAAATGCCAAGACACAAAAGATCAAAATCTAATTGCTCATTTATTGTAAACTAACTTACAGTCCACATCACTTGTAGAAACCGAGGATTACTTTAGCGATGTCTCTTTTTTCCTGGTCGTCTGACGTCGCGTAAAGCGAACCGAGAATTTTCATGGTTTCGTAGTTGTTCGGGTACGCTTTCAAGACCTTCTCGAAGCACTGTGCGGCATTTTCTTTGTCTCGCCGATACACGTACATCTGTCCCAGGCCGAAGAACGGCAGTACGAAGGTGGACGAGGCGAACTGAGTAGCTTGGTAGTAATACTGAAAAGCCTGGTCGTAGTCCTCCTGCACGAAAAATAAAGACTTTTAATGCTTCAACACATTTAACCCTCATCTCACAGGCTTCAGAGATCAAGAACCCGGTTCTAACCTGAACGTGGAAGGAACGAGCCAGTTGATAGCAGCTCTCCGCCTGCATGGCCTCTACCTCTGTGTTGTGGAACGCATGGAGGGCCAAATGCTGGACTTTACTGTAATCCTAATTTTTTTTTAAAATAAATAAATACATTTTTAAAAGACATCTGAAATTCACGAGCTCCATTTACGTAAACCAAAAACATTACTCATGCTCAGATTCCCAATAATCTTGTTACCTTTTTGAAAAAGAAGTGGTTGGCCAGGTGGTTGAGCACCATGGGGTTGCTCGGGTCGATGGTGTAGGCTCTGGAGAGCAGCTGCACGCCGTTCTTGATGGAGTCAGCCTCTTTGTTGTTGAGCTCGAGGACGGCGAGACCGACTAGGGCTCCCACGCACTTCGGGTTGAGCTCGAGGGCGCGGCTGAAGGCTAGACGAGCTTTCTCCAGCTTGTTCAGCTTCACAAAGCAGTGACCCATCCCAAGCCTCACTTCAGCTACAAGAAAAAAAAAAAAAAAAAAAAAAAAGACATCAGCGGCAAGCATCGATGATCAATTCTACGATACAGGAAGGTGATATTCAACGAACAGTGTCACTACCAGTACTGCGTTTCATTTAAGATGAGGTGGTCGGCAAAGCACGGAATAAAACATCACGGGGTGTGCAGTGGAACGTAATCAGTGCCAGGGTGAAAACTGGGTGCTGAGAAACTGCAGAAAAAGAGGAATCTCCTCTGTCCTGTAGATTTTCCCATCATGGAAAACACTCTGACACTGTAGACTCCTTACATAAGTGTTAAATAAATGTCCCTTTACAGAGAAAACACCACCATCATATCTACTACTATACATTTTCTTTGCTAAATAACAGACCTTTTTAATCTGTTCATTATTGGGTGTTTTCGTTTCTCAGCACCGAAGAAAGCGTTGACATTCTTGTCTATCATAATCACATCTATTTAATCCCAACGCACAGGTACAGGCTTGGAGTTGAAAGAAATTCTCACCTGGACACCCGGGGTTTGTGCGCAGAGCTTTTTTATAGTAAGCCAAAGCTCCTCTGTAGTCCTTTTTGTTGAAGGAAATACAAGCTTTCCCTGTGAGGGGTGACAAGGTAATAGTCACAAATAGGAAAAAACAAAACAACTCATCACTTATTACTGCATGCATTTTTGAAGATATTATAGATCAGTGGGTTCTCAGAGCGAGGTCGGTGAAGCGATTCGTCTCGCCTGCCCATTCCCACCCACCAGCCAGCTCTCCCTCATCGCACGACAGCTACCAACCGGGGAAGGTGACGGCTAACGCTGTGTTCATGAACAAGTGGGAACTTTCGACTTCCAATGAGAAAGATCCATTTCAGCGTCACTCCAGCTTGTAATTCCAGCTCGGAAAGTCAAGAGACCTCCACTGCGCCGGGTCGTGACCCCGTGACGCCACTTAAAATGGTGGCGCTCACAGTGAAAAGTAAGAAGGAGAAGAAATAGCGGCGCGATTTAATGTTTTTAAGCAGTCTTTTGAGCTAATTTCGCTAATTCCTGGGTGATACTTTCATAATTACCGCATCCACTTTAAAAACAGATTAAACACTGACCAAACAACTGTTTAATCTCGGTTTTTGTAGACAGTGACGGAAGACCGTTTCTGAGTATTCGTGTTATTTATCATGTAGGAAGGAGGATGTTCCGAGTCCCCGGTTGTCGTGAACGCAGCTTAACGTCACGTGAACCCAGCCAACTGCGTCTTTTCGAACTTCCGCTCATGAACGCACTCGGAGGAAACTGCTATCTATCATGTGCCAGATTTTTTGAATAGTTATATTATGTTCAGAGAGGGTGCATGAAATATGTTTTCCATTTAAAAAAAAAAAAAAAAAAAAAAAAGTTTGTGAACCCCTGCTCTAGACCGTGTGAGTGAGGTGACAGAGGAGTTACCCACCCAGCAGAGCAGGGATGTTGTTAGTGGACTGGTTCAGGACGAAGTGAAACTGGGCGTCTGCCTGATCCATCTTGTCCCCTTCCAGCAGGCAAAAACAGGCTCGTCCCAACAAGTGGTTCTGTTACGTTTTTAAAAAAAAATAATAAAGAAAACAAGCAAAACGGTCGGTATCATCTGCAGGACGAACGACTGTCCGTGTCTAATTCTGCGTTCGCTCTCACCTGATCGTACATGATGATCTTATCCGCCATCGTGTACAGGAGCGTCGACTGATTGATAAGGTCCTTCTTTGCATCCTTGTTCTTCTCTTTGCGAGCCTGCTGGACGTAATACGCGGCGAGAGTGTCCAGGCACGTCATCTGGTCCTTCTCGTGGTCCCTGTAGTCGAGGTTTCCGTCGATGCGCGCCGCCTCCAGCAGCTTCACGAAGTCCTCCGTCTTCCCCTGTTTGTAGTACTCCAGCTACACAGAGAGAGGCAGGAGGGTCTATGAAACGTCTTTGTGATTTAAGGAGACGCTATTTCTACTTTTCGTACGACATATGGACACGACCTCGGTCGGTTTTGCTCTTTACCCGGATATCGTCCGCCGTGTTTACGTGCGCGTTTGTTTACATAAGAACGAACGTCGGCGACATTTTATCCGTTCGCGTTGCTTCTGTCCTCTCGTCTGCTCCACGGCTGTCAAATTTAAATTTCGAATATCCGTCGAATTTAAGATAAAAATGCGCATTCGAATGCAAAAACCGCGTGCATTCGAATTCAAGATGTTCAGCAAGCACTAGCACCGATTGCAAGTTAAATTTACATATACCGTTGAAAAAAATGACATGCGAGATATTTACGACGCACTAGCAATGTTTTGAAGAAGAAAAACCTAGAAAGAATAGTTCTAGCGTTTCAGATAATCCAGTCGTAGTCAGTGATGTGGGGGATCGAGCCGCTGAGGCTGAACGGTGAATGAACAGCGGTAAACTGAAACGCTTCACTAGCGGGTTGATCAACTCGCACAAACGCATATGAGATTAATCAGACATTTACACACCATAAACCTAATATTACAACTCCTTTCTGCACAAGTGAAGATGGACTTAAATAAGGCGCTAGGCAGAACAATAAGTCACGCTGTGAATACGCCGTTTCCGTAACGACGCGCTAAAACACGGACAATGAAGAACTTAAGCATAAAGAATTCACGGTATTGTATTCCAGTAGTGAACTCATTGTAATGTTATTATTTCAGGAGATCAGATTTTCACCGTGTTTTTGTTGATGCATGTTTAAGTTAATATACTGTATAAAAAGTATGAATATTTGGTTTAATTTAAGAAAATTTGACTCAAATTAATAAATATGACGACGAAATACTGACAAAATTTAAAGCATATTTGCATCAGAAGACAAAAACTTTTTTTTTTTTGACATTCTAACTCTAATTTCTGAATATTCTTAAGAATTAAAAGTTCATCGCTCTTTGAAAAGGTGCGCTTGCATTATTATGCTGTTATATTATCATTATATCCGTGGCATAAAATGGTCTTAAAATGACAATAATATCGTTTATCATAATTATTTCTGGGACAATACAGTGGGGGGAAAAAAGTATTTGATCCCCTGCTGATTTTGTACGTTTGCCCACTGACAAAGAAATGATCAGTCTATAATTTTAATGGTAGGTGTATTTTAACAGTGAGAGACAGAATAACAACAAAAAAAATCCAGAAAAACACATTTCAAAAAAGTTATAAATTGATTTGTATTTTAATGAGTGAAATAAGTATTTGATCCCCTATCAATCAGCAAGATTTCTGGCTCCCAGGTGTCTTTTACACAGGTAATGAGCTGAGATTAGGAGCGCTCTCTTAAAGAGAGTGCTCCTAATCTCAGTTTGTTACCTGTAAAAAGACACCTGTCCACAGAAGCAATCAATCAATCAGATTCCAAACTCTCCACCATGGCCAAGACCAAAGAGCTGTCCAAGGATGTCAGGGACAAGATTGTAGACCTACACAAGGCTGGAATGGGCTACAAGACCATCGCCAAGCAGCTTGGTGAGAAGGTGACAACAGTTGGTGCGATTATTCGCAAATGGAAGAAACTGTCAGTCTCCCTCGGTCTGGGGCTCCATGCAAGATCTCACCTCGTGGAGTTTCAATGATCATGAGAACGGTGAGGAATCAGCCCAGAACTACACGGGAGGATCTTGTTAATGATCTCAAGGCAGCTGGGACCATAGTCACCAAGAAAACAATTGGTAACACACTACGCCGTGAAGGACTGAAATCCTGCAGCGCCCGCAAGGTCCCCCTGCTCAAGAAAGCACATGTACAGGCCCGTCTGAAGTTTGTCTGAGTGATTCAGAGGAGAACTGGGTGAAAGTGTTGTGGTCAGGTGTGGTCAGATCTCTTTGGCATCAACTCAACTCGCCGTGTTTGGAGGAGGAGGAATGCTGCCTATGACCCCAAGTCATAACACCATCCCCACCGCCAAACATGGAGGTGGGAACATCATGCTTTGGGGGTGTTTTTCTGCTAAGGGGACAGGACAACTGCACCGCATCAAAGGGACGATGGACGGGGCCATGTACTGTCAAATCTTGGGTGAGAACCTCCTTCCCTCAGCCAGGGCATTGAAAATGACCTTAATGATTTGGAGAGGATCTGCAAAGAGGAGTGGGACAAAATCCCTCCTGAGATGTGTGCAAACCTGGTGGCCAACTACAAGAAACGTCTGACCTCTGTGATTGCCAACAAGGGTTTTGCCACCAAGTACTAAGTCGAAGGGGTCAAATACTTATTTCCCTCATTAAAATGCAAATCAATTTATAACTTTTTTGAAATGTGTTTTTCTGGATTTTTTTGTTGTTATTCTGTCTCTCACTGTTAAAATACACCTACCATTAAAATTATAGACTGATCATTTCTTTGTCAGTGGGCAAACGTACAAAATCAGCAGGGGATCAAATACTTTTTTCCCCCCACTGTATATCGTCCGACAAAAGGAGTTATCATGACAGGCCTAGACATTTCTTCTCACACACACTCTCACACACACACAACAAGAAATGAAATGAAATACATACAGCAAGCGCGATCCATATGTGCAGCTGTGTGTGCTCCTGCTTCAGGATACTGATCACTTCATCTCCTTCGGGAAGCTGATCGAAGTCCAGCTCAATCACCTGAAGGACAAAAACGTTGACTGAAAGTTGAATCGACCGTCAGTCATGTAGTGATGTTTCAGGTAGACAGCAGGAGCACGATTTATAGGAAAGCACCGACACTAAAGTGGATTTATTTCTATTAAAAATACAATTGGATGCAAGCGTCTCTGTACGTGTAAAACGAATTCCAAGAACCCCATCAGCAGAGATTTATTTTATAATCTGACCACTCAAATATTAGGCTCATTATTCAAATGTGTATGATAACAATGATGCTTTTTGGAGCGTTTTATTCCTAAACTGTCAACCATCAGAACACATTAAGTCCAAGCTGACATTATTTACGCTGTAGACTTGTTTTTGCCTTATTGAGGTTTAAATTAAATCCAATTCAAGCGACTAGACAAACAACTGAATAGTTATAAGAGCTCAATAATAAATACAATTACTAATAATAGTGTGATTACCACTATTGTAATAAATAAATAAATATATATATATATATATATATATATATATATATATATATGTGTGTGTGTGTGTGTGTGTGTGTGTGTGTGTGTATATATATATATATATATATATATATATATATATATATATATATATATATATATATATACACACACACATATACATATATATACACACATATGTGTGTATAATATTGCAGAGACTCATAAAATGTTATCACAATGTTAATATGTTGCTTAATTAATATTATTATATCAGTTCCCTCCTAACTGATACCTTTATAACTGCGGCACAGGTTTATTTTTAAAAAATTTTGGCAATGACAATACTTAATTTACCCAAATATCAGGTACGTTAAACAATTATTATTCCTGAACCTTAATCATTATTATTATGCAGGTTACGTGAAAATAAAACAGAGCAGGTTTTAAATATTGTAAGTCACATTTACGTCTTTTTTTTTCTTTTCTTTTATTTAAGAAAACTGTTTTAAGTGTCAAGATGATATCATTCAGTTATTTAAGAAATTAATAATAATCACATTAGAGACTGGAATCATTTTAGATCCTTCATATTTAAGTGAACACTAAATAAAGGATGTAATTGCACAAAATAATATTTAAATAACAATTAAAGAGACTTTAACTGTAGCATTATGAAATGATAATGACCTATTGAATAACTTTAAATAACCAAACATCACTTTAACCTGCTATTAAAGTGTAATAACCTGCCAGATTAATCAGTTATACCATAATAACTCTTGCGTTATAATGAAAATAGAAATATACTGGCATGACACCGGACAGGTTTAACGTACGCTAGCAGTTAGCATGTTAGCTTGGGTGGTCTGCTAATCAACAAAGCTCATTTTGCTACAAATAAAGTTGTGGAAAAATGTTAAATTTAATGTGTATAAAAGTCTTCGCACCTCGTCTGTGTCCCGCAGGGGGATTTCAATGGATCCCCGAGACATGGTGACGGTTTAAATCCTCAATTTTCCGTCAGATAAGCAGTTCGGCTAACTCGCTAATATTCTCGTCGCTACTGATTGAAGATGGTGTTCATGTGAACAACAAAGTCTTTTACTTCCGGTGTCAGGACTTCCGCGCGCTAAACGCAGCAAAGTAAAGGTCCTGAGAACAAACACACACACACACACACACACGAGCTGAATCACAAATCACAAAACAGTCCTTTAATACTCCCTTTGTAGTGAATATTTAGGCACTTGTTTTGCCTTTCATTTTAAATAATATTTTGCAAACGTGTGTAATTCTGTGTTTACTGTTTAAAAGAAGGACAGTCATATGGTTTTTGTGTTGTTTTTTCCCCCCGGGATATGATGACAGGTGCAAGTTTTCCCTGTGTCCATGTTGGTTTTCTCTGGTTTCCTCACAAAAACATGAGTAGGTGGATTGGTGACTAAATTGCCCCTAGGTGTGGCGGTGCATGATAGATCCTTTTGATGCGCTGGGACGCATCATCAGCGATGTTCCTGTGGTCATTTAGTATCAGACTCCCTCACCCAGGTGACTCAGCTGGGGTTGATCAAGTCCCATCTAGCTACGGATCTGCGCTCTTTATCCAAAGCCGCCTAGTGACTTATCATATGGCCCGCTTATCCTCTGCCCCAGTGTTTCCAAACGTCATCAGAGCTTTGCCCATTCACACACTATGGACAATTTGGAAATGATCAGTCAATCAGCCTACAGCGCATGTCTTTGGACTGGGGGAGGTGAGGTTGGTGGTGGATCTGGAGCCTATCCTGGCTTGGGAATAATTGGTTGCACAGCAGGAATGCAACCTAGATGAGATGCCAGATTATCGCAGGGCATCACGCATACACATTTTCACACCTAAGGGCAATTTATCATAGCCAATCCACCTAGTGACAAGTTATTGGACAGTAGGAGGAAACCACAGAACATGGTGGAAACCAACACGGACATTACCCCGCAGCTCATGAGTGCAGATGTCGACTGTCTTTGAGCATGTGTGTCTGCGTGTAATAGTTTGCCGCACATCATTCTTACGCTATCGATTACACCTTGTGCTATAATGCATTGCTCAACCTTAATAGGTTCATTCTAAAACTACTGATCAGATTGATACGCTAGATATTAGCTTCACATCTATACCACGAACAGCCATCGCTCATCTCACGCATCTCCTCATCATCAATATCCTTTGGCGTTGATTTCTGCCTTTGAGCCCTGAGTGGGAGCCTGATTACTGTCCAGCATCGTCCAAGCGGAATCATTTGATATGGAAAACCACAGTTGTGTTCATTACAATGGTCCATTACGACATTGTGTACTGTTATGAGTCTGCAGGCGGGGGAATAAGTGGATTGGAAGGGGGGTGGGTGAAGGTGAAGGAGGTGGTGGTGGTGGTGGTGGTGTTGGAGGGGGGTGGTTATGTCAGCTGGACTTGATGTGTGTGTGCCTGAGATGAGGACAAGGAAAGCGTCTCTCCAGATCAGCTTTCTATTTTAGTAGCACAGACAGGATGCTGCTCACAATCGGCCTTCTCGATCAGTCAGGATGGGATACGTATATATCTGAAACATTCTTCTTTGGTGACTGGACAGAGAGCACTGAAGATGCTAAAATGGAAGGTTTCAAGGGGATAGTGGTGGTCAACTAAAAGGTATGTGTGTATAGACTTTATTTCCCCTTGGCATCAAAGTGTTATATATTCCTGCAGGGCACTTCCAGGATGTCAGGGTCATGCCTGTATACAGACTTCCACGGAGCTCCATGGCTTTTTGGAGTTTATAGAGGTGTTTTGGATTAAAACAGAAGTGTAGAAGAAGACTTCAGGGCCACGGTGATGCAAAGTTTATCCTCCTTCCTCATTGAACACACCTGATTCAACTCATCAGTCAATTAATTACCAAGACCTTCCTGACATAAATTTGGGGTTTAGTTAAGAGAGAAAACACAAACTTGTCCAGAACCTATAGCGTGTGGTTCTCCTTATTCATGTACAGCTCTACAGCTTCAGATCCTCTCTAGAGATCTGAAGAGGATAACTCTCCTGAAATAAAGCATACCAAAGTTGTGGCTTTGCCTTGGGTGTTCTTAAAGCCTCATTTCCATCTCAATGAGGCTTGAGAGTATGAAAGAGACCACAGTGGCATATAATCGATCCCTTTTTGTTCGAATTAAAATGCAATCCCATTTCCATCTCATGGCAACTTGTCAAAGTGGATTTATTTATTATGGTGCTATAGCATTTGTTTATGATTTCTTCAGTGGTCATGGCTTCAGGGAACGTGAACGCAGGCTGGAGTGTATCTGAGATTTCGGCTTATCGGAAAACCGAACATGGTGAGTCCAGCTCTCCTTCTCAGCAGAATAATGTGCAGGATGGTGAACATTACGGATGCAGCACTTCGAGTTTGTCCGTCGACTCTGGAACTTCCTCGGCTGAACTTTCCCAGCTCCACTCTGACAATGAAAGTAGGTTTGTTTGTTTTTTAATTGACACCATTCACATTTTTAAATTCATTCAGACTACAGGACTAAAGCGCTGCTGCATCTCTCTCTTTAGGTAGAGTGGAGACTCTGTTTTTTTTTTGTTGTTGTTGTTGTTGAATTTTTTTCACTGCTCTCTGTTTTAGACTTCAGACTCGGCGACAGGTATTTATGCAATCACCATGACACGAATGGCTTTTCAGAAGAAGAGCTTCTCAACATTACGTTTGAGGCGTGCGATGCTGCAGGACAAGGTAGACTCTCTTATGTCTGTCTTGAAATTGATGAGATGTTTTTAGAGACGGACCACTGATAAATTCTCTCTCGCCAACAGGAGAAGTTCTGGCCTCCACTGTGGTGCAGTTTCTACAGGCCATGACGGGCCACAGCGGTGGACAGGACAAGCTGATCGTCCTGAAACACATGCTGGACCCAGAGGACCGAGATCCACCTGTCGACAGAGACGCGTTTCACACCACCATGAGGAAGTGGATCACTCAGTGCAGCCAGGACGGGTGAGAGTTATGTCTACACGTGGAAAATACGTGTGTTTCTACATAATGTCTCCATTTGATGACTTTTTTTTTTTTTCTTCCAAATCACATCACAAATTATTAGAAGAATTAATTTGTAGAATAACAAACTGTTAAAATTCAGACCGTTCTGTGATTTCTCTGATGCTGGAACTTGTGGTGTTTGAGAAAAGCGTTCCCATTGACTTGTAGATTATTTGACGACAGCTACCAGGCGTCAGGATCAGACTCTTGCAAAGCAGCTGGGAATGGTGAGTCTTGTGATCGGATACAGTCAAAATTATTCTGAATCATTGGCACCCTTCAACAGAATGAGCAACATTCTGTGCTCCTAATCTCAGTTTGTTACCTGTATAAAAGACACCTGTCCACAGAAGCAATCAATCAATCAGATTCCAAACTCTCCACCATGGCCAAGACCAAAGAGCTGTCCAAGGATGTCAGGGACAAGATTGTAGACCTACACAAGGCTGGAATAGGCTACAAGACCATCGCCAAGCAGCTTGGTGAGAAGGTGACAACAGTTGGTGCGATTATTCGCAAAAGGAAGAAACTGTCAGTCTCCCTCGGTCTGGGGCTCCATGCAAGATCTCAGCTCGGGGAGTTTCAATGATCATGAGAACGGTGAGGAATCAGCCCAGAACTACACGGGAGGATCTTGTTAATGATCTCAAGGCAGCTGGGACCATAGTCACCAAGAAAACAATTGGTAACACACTACACCGTGAAGGACTGAAATCCTGCAGCGCCCGCAAGGTCCCCCTGCTCAAGAAAGCACATGTACAGGCCCGTCTGAAGTTTGCCTGAATGATTCAGAGGAGAACTGGGTGAAAGTGTTGTGGTCAGGTGTGGTCAGATCTCTTTGGCATCAACTCAACTCGTCGTGTTTGGAGGAGGAGGAATGCTCCCTATGACCCCAAGTCATAACACCATCCCCACCGTCAAACATGGAAGTGGGAACATTATGCTTTGGGGGTGTCTTTCTGCTAAGGGGACAGGACAACTGCACCACATCAAAGGGACGATGGTCGGGGCCATGTACCATCAAATCTTGGGTGAGAACCTCCTTCCCTCAGCCAGGGCATTGAAAATGACCTTAATGACTTGGAGAGGATCTGCAAAGAGGAGTGGGACAAAATCCCTCCTGAGATGTGTGCAAACCTGGTGGCCAACTACAAGAAACGTCTGACCTCTGTGATTGTCAACAAGGCTTTTGCCACCAAGTACGAAGTCGAAGGGGTCAAATACTTATTTCCCTCATTAAAATGCAAATCAATTCATAACTTTTTTGAAATGCGTTTTTCTGGATTTTTTTTGTTGTTATTCTGTCTCTCACTGTTAAAATACACCTACCATTAAAATTATAGACTGATCATTTCTTTGTTTGTGGGCAAACGTACAAAATCAACAGGGGATCAAATACTTTTTTCCCCTACTGTATAGATATATATAATTTTTTTTTTTTTTATATATGGCCACCGTGCTGCAGCTCAGTTTCAGGGTGTTGGCAATCTTCTTATAGCCTAGGCCATCTTTATGTAGAGCAACAATTCTTTTTTTCAGATCCTCAGAGAGTTCTTTGCCATGAGGTGCCATGTTGAACTTCCAGTGACCAGTATGAGAGAGTGTGAGAGCGATAACACCAAACTTAACCCACTTGCTCCCCATTCACACCTGAGACCTTGTAACAGTAACGAGTCACATGACACCGGGGAGGGAAAATGGCTAATTGGGCCCAATTTGGACATTTTCACTTAGGGGTGTACTCACTTTTGTTGCCAGCGGTTTAGACATTAATGGCTGTGTGTTGAGTTATTTTGAGGGGACAGCAGATTTACACTGTTATACAAGCTGTACACTCACTACTTTACATTGTAGCAAAGTATCATTTTGTCAGTGTTGTCCCGTGAAAAGATATAATAAAATATTTACAAAAATGTGAGGGGTGTACTCACTTTTGTGAGATACTGTAAGTACTCTGTGAAAGTTTTAAACACATTCAAAGAAATGCTGTTGAGCAAGGATGCCTTCAAAATAATGAAATTAAATGTTTCTACATTTAAAAAAAATACCGTAAAGAGCAGTAAACAGTAGTAAATGAAACAAAATATATATTTGGTGTGACAAAAAAATAAAAATATTAGTCTCCAATACAATTAGTGCAGTTTTATAAGGAAATGAGCTGGTAAGTTTTATTGAGCATCTTGCAGAACCAGCCACAGTTCTTCTGGACACTTTGACTTTCACACTCGCTTCTTATTTTTGCAGCAAAACCCAGCAGCCTTCATTATGTGGTGTTATTGTCATGCGTTATAGGCTGATTGGCATCTCTAAATTGTCCAAAGTGTGTGAATGGGTGTGCATGTGCGCAATTGTGCCCTGCGATGGATTGGCACCCTGTCCAGGGTGTCCCCTGCCTTGTGCCCCGAGTCCCCTGGGATGGGCTCTAAGCTCCCCACGACCCTGTGTAGGATAAGCGGTACAGAAAATGGATGGATGGATCACTATGGTGAAAGATGAAAAGCTTTCAACACAAGAGACAGATGGTCATGACATGCATAAACAGTTAAAAATCCAATTGAGTTTCAAAAGCCTTAAAAAATAATCAGAAGTAGGATGCATGAGCATATTCACCCCAGACTCTCTACAAAAAAAAATAGGAAATGTGGTAAAAGAGACGAACCCCAAAGATCACGGTTCGGTTTCAGAATTGCAGCTTAGTCGAATGCTACCGTCTCCGTGACTCCATCCTGAGAGCAACCCGAAAAAATAAAACGAACATCACCAAGCCTCATTGGAGCTACACTTGTGCTGTGATCAGATGAGAACAAAATCACAAATGGACAAATATATTTTGAACAAAAAAAGGTGACTGTATACAAAAAAAAAAGGCCCCAGTGCCCCTAATAGATGGAGGCAAATCATTATTCATGATGCTTTCGGGTTGTTTTGTAGCTGCTGGTTCAGGGATGGTGCTACATACCAAAATATTTTAGTCTATAACCTGGTTGCCTCGTTTTTTGCAATGGCCGTCTTAGTTTCTGGATTAGAACCCTAGTGAAAACCTGTGGTCTGAATTAAAAAAGACATGCACATACACCAAAAATAAAAAAGGAGATTGACATGTTCTGCAGAAAGATTCTCTGTAAGTGTCTCCAACCTTATTCGACATCACAGGAAGCGTTTGTGTTTCTTTCTCTCTCTGGAGGCTTTACAAAGTATTTGTCGTGAGGGTTCCAATAATTTTGAAACTATTAAACCAAACTGCAAACAATAAACCGTGTATGTTAAACAACCTCTTAACATGTCTCTCATGGCATGTGATGTAACGTTTTTGCTCATTTTCACGAAGGGTGCCAATAATTCTGCAAATGACTGTAACCTTATTATAAAATGCACTGGGTTTTATATTGTGTGTTAATGCTGTTGTATTCGTAGGAGCTGAATTTTCTCCTTCATCGGCCGAAACTACATTCACAGACCAGAGCGAATATCATTGGTTAGTAAAAAACATTTTTATATCTTGCATGTAAAGAATAAAACACTGTGTCATGCTGTTATAGGAAAATAATCAACGACGGGGTTGTGTGATGAAGGGACGTTACTGAAGTCTACCCTGAAGTAGACTATTTTCCAGTAACAGCGCATCGTGGAGTTTTTATTCCTCTTATACAACACAACACTTTGGCAACCATTAAAATTTTTCATTTAGTAATGAACGACACGTCATACTTTTTATCCATTTATGGTTACTTTCAATGTTGTTGAACATCCGGAGAACAAGTTCGTTCCTGTTATCATTTCTGTCATAGCAGCTATAAATTAGACTTTCCCGTGGAAGAAAACATCCGGGAACAAGAAGGAGATTACTGTAACCAAGCTCTGACACTGGAGACTCCTTTCATAAATGTTAAATAAACATCTCCTTACAGAAAACGTCAACATATCCACAGCACTTTTTATTCATTTACGTAGAGCGGCCACCCCACAAGACCCTGTGAATGAGCTGTTACTATAGAAACGATAACGTATTAGAACAAGCACATTAGAAATAAACCTGTATTTTGCAGCTGCACTACTTCTGACCAATCAGAATCAAGAATTCAATAGCGCTGCGGTGTGAAACTCGTATGGCGTGTGTTAATCATGATTAGGATTCTACCTAATATTCTGGCTGATGCGGGATTTTATTTCGTGTCTCCAGTGACACGAGTGATTTGTTGGGCCTGGTGGCGGAGCTGAAGCATGCTCAGAGCAGACTGAGAGGACAGAACAGCAGCCTGCTGAGGAACGTATCTCAATGCGAGGAAACCAACCTTCAGCTGATGATGGACGTTTCAGAGCTTCGCAGAAAACTAGCGAGGTGCCGGATCGTTTTCCGTGTTTTTCTCACCCTTGTAAAAGTAACAAACATCTCAGTGTGTTTTGTGTCGTGTGTTTAACCTCCCCAGTGCCCAGCTGTGTGCAGGAAGAGCTCGGTCTCTGGCTGAGGAGCTGGATGAAGCCCGGCGAGCGCTGAGAGAAAGCCAAGAAAAAAACAGCCGAGCTCAGGCTAACGGCCATTCACTGGTCTGTTACACTCCCAAGTCCAGCAAACCATTAAAATGTGTAGAACAATGACTAGTTTAGTGCTTTATTTTAATGCATAATGACCAGATGGATCTATAACTCCTATAGATATATAGATCCATGTGTTTTGCATTTTAAAAAAAATGCATATTCATGTAGAGTATACAGTGGTACTTTGTGAACCCTTTAGAATTTTCTATATATCTGCATAAATATGACCTAAAACATCAGATTTTCAGTCCTAAAAGCAGACAGAGATCCCAATTAAACAAATGAAAGCAAAGGTTCACATACTTTTGCAACTTACAGATATATAATATTGGATCACTTTCCTCAATAAATAAATGACCAAGTATAATATATTGGTCGCATTTGTTTAATCGGGGTCTCTTTGTCTACTTTTAGGACTTGTGCGAAAATCTGATGATGTTTTATGTCATATATATGCAGAAATATAGAAAATTCTAAAGGGTTCACAAACTTTCAAGCACCACAGTATACTCTACATGAATATGCATTTAAAAAAAATAAAAAAATCGCTAACTAGTTGGCTGGCTAGTTAACTGCTAGTGAACTAGTGCAAATTTGTCACTGGTCAACATGAGTACCGGTGTCTCTTTCAGTACCAGTGTCTCTCTGTGCATAATCGTTTTTAAGCATCCAAACCTCTCCAAATATAATTTTACCACAGCAACGACGATCTGTCCATCCATCATTAACGTTAGTTTAGTCAGCAAGATATCTTTGCACATGGTTTTTGCAGCTAAACGATTCCAGGAATATTTTCACCCTCAAATTATTGTGTGATGGAATGTAATCATCGTGTTGGTTAGATTTATTCAACAATCTGAAATCAGTCAACAATAAAAAGAAACCATTTCACCAGTGTTCGGGAAGCCATTTTGAAATTGTAACTTGCCACGCTACAAGCTACAGCCAAGCTACCCTTTTGATAAAGTAGCTAACTACACTGAAAGCTGCTAAGAAAAACTAGCTAACTACTACATCGAAGCTACGCGGCTACTTGGTGTAAAACGGTAGCTAGTTATTGGAGAAGCTACATTATTTTGAAAATAGCCCAGCTACGTACTTCCACAGTAAAACAAATGTACTTAAGCTAGTCACATTGCTACTTATAGCTAGCTTCCTGACGCTGCAGTTGTTTTGTGATTATGTGGGAAATGGAATTATTTTGTAAGTTATGGAGTAGAAATGTTACTTTTAAGGAACGATGGGAAAGATTTTAAAACCACAGAATCAGGCAAAATCATAAAATATACTTCAATACAATCTTGTCTGGTTTTTTTTGTTGTTTTGTTTTGTTTGTTTGGGGTTTTTTTTATACACTGTTCAGTGAGCACCCTGCTGAAAAAAACTATAGAAACCCTCATAAAATTTGTAATGGTTATAATGGGAATTGTATTGGATTTAATGGAAACTGTAATGATCTCTACTGGTAATTTATTGCCTTCTATTGGTGGCATGTTATATCTAGTGGATACCATTAAGGACCAGTTTTAATGGTTAGCTGATGGTTTGTAATAGTATTTGTAGCGGAAACCGTTAGGATTTCTGTGACGGTTTCTATTGTTTTTTTCAGCAGGGCTGAGAGTTTTTAAATGTGTTTGAATATGTGAAGTTTGAGATGTAGGTTTGTGTTTTGGCTTCTTGTTGGGCTGCACTGTAATGTCTTTCCTCTCTCAGATGAAGGAGATTGAACACCTGAAGGCTCATATCAAAGTCATCGAAGAGATGGTACGCTGTCTTATTTATTTAATCAGTAAATAATTTAAAGATAGAATTGTGTGGAACTTTTCGGTGTGTTGTGTTTTTTTGTTTTGTTTGGTTTTTTTTCTTCAGAATGAAAAACTGCTGCTGGAGAGAAACGGTGCAGAAGATCGGCTAAACAAACTCAAAAGGGCGAACACGGACATCAGGGTGAGAACTTGTACAGAAACGGGCTGTTTACTGTTTGTACCACTGAGCTCTTCGGTTCTCGAATCTGATTGGTCAGAAGGTGTTGATTTAATTTTGTAGAACAGCAGCTCTGACAGTAGGGCAGCTGCAAATCACCGGTTTATATTAATGCGCCCGTTCTAATACGTTATCGTTTCTATAATAAGTTAATTTCTTCTGTATTGTGGACGTGAGTTAAAGCTGTAAAGTTTTCCGACAAAGGAAATGTTTGGGCTTTTTTGGTTTCTCTGTAACAACCTGCGTTGTCTTAACTTCAAGAAAAAGCAAGTGTGCAATGTTGCAAGTGATACCAGGAACTAACTTGTTTTGTGGACATTCCACAACATTTAATGTAACTATAAATGGATAAAAAGTATGACATGTTCTTTAATGAACAAAAAAAAATTATTTATTGCCAAATTGTTGTGTGTGTGTGTGTGTGTGTGTGTGTGTGTGTGTGTGTGTGTATAGAAAAATAATCACCTTCAGGGTGGCAACAGTGACTCCACTTCATCACCCCCACCCTGTTGTTGATTATTGTCCTATAACAGCAGATCTGCGAGTGTTTTAATTCTGTACTTGATGTTTCTCTGTCATTATTTAATGGCACTTTTTACTGTTTGTAGGAGGAACTGGAAGAACTGCGGGTATTACTGGCAGTGAAAGAAAGGGAAATCACTAAGGTGAGCAGATACACAAGGTCTTTTATTGTGCTGTGTGCAAAAGCATTGTTTATGGTTATTAAGTTACATTAATAGGTCACAGTACGAGTTCCTCTATATACCCTGTATTTCATGGAGCATCACATAACAGTACACAAGACTACATAAAGTGCAAATACACAACAGTGTGACGCGAGTTCAGGAAAAGAAATACACGGAACGATGGACTGTAATCTATTATGTAGTGTAGCAGCAATTTGGCTCTCATGACTCCCAGACACGGATGGCTGTAACGATGTTGGGATTCGAACTTGCGATGTCTTGTGGTGATGAACACTTTTCTGTTGCGTCCCTCTTGTAATGTTTTCATACATTATATATTTCCTGCTTCATTATTCCATATTGCACTGGATGTAGCTGCCAATATCGTTTGCTTTTCTGTTTCACCCCTGCCTTAATCATTAAACCAACTACTCTTACACACGCACACACACACACACACACACACACACACACACACACACACACACACACACACTTGTCACTTGTACACTCAGAATTAGAGAACGACCGATAATCGGTTTTACCGATATATTTTTTTCCCGATATTTAAGCATTTTTCCATAATCGGATATCAGTTTTGTAATATCGGCTCCACTGATAAATGGCGCCATCTTGTGGGCGTTTTGAGAATTGCACGCAGGACCGACAATGCAGCACTGTATCTGAGGGGTGATGAGTCAACAACGGTGTGCACAGGTAAACTATACTTGCTTTGCCTTAATCAATAAACTTTATTTAACATAACAGCCATTAATGCACAAATGAGATGTTACATAAATGCTTGATATGTAGTTTAAGCAGCTTGGCGCTAAGAAATGGAGACGAACAGGGTCACGTAATTTGTTTACCTCATCGAAGCTTTTATTTAAAAAAAAAAAAAAAAAAAACCTTAACAGTAAATTTTTATTTTTCATTTTTTGCACTCTTTCAGACCCCTCTATTATTGGTGTATAAATAAGTGGTTTTTTACGCAAGGAGGAAGTGAAAATGACAAGATTGTTATAAATAAAATGGTTTGTTCAGTTCAGTGGTGTTTATCATTGTGTCAAAAACAAAAGTAAAACAATAAATAAATATCGGTTCTGCATCTTTTCTCGGGCACATAAACATGCAAATAATCTGTATCGGTTATAAAAAAATTTTTTTTTTTAATTTAAAAAATCAATATCGGTCGATCTCTACTCACAACACATAATGAGTTTCCTAAACTGGTCGGGCAGGAATGTTAAATTTTAATAATGTGCTAACATATTCAACACGGGCAGCGTGTCGGTGATGAAGGTATGTTCCCAGTGCACTCGCTACTCTAAAATCATTCCCATGTCATCTTTCTGAACGAACCAGATTTTTCACAAACACTATATTTCTGTATAAATGCCCCCACGAACAATTTACGAATAAATTTGTTTGCAATCAGCTTGATAAACGAGGCCCGACAAAACCTGAGCCGTTATTCGGTTACATGTAGTAGTGTTTTACATCCTGTTCATTAACCACTTGTGTGTTTTGGTTACATTTTTCAGAAAAACGTCACACTGCAGAAGCTGAAGGAGACTTTTCTGGACTACGACAGAATCATCGACGTACTGAGTTCACATTATTCAATTCAAAATGTATTCGAAAAATTATTCGGTCAAGTAGACACTTTTTGTTTTTTTTGTCTTTCAGGGTCTGCAGTGCGATCTGGTGAGATTACAGGAGCACTCGCAGCAAGCACTTTTGAGGTAAATCCCAGCAATTACTCCCTACTTTAATGGGTGATTCCACAACTGCGGTGCCATTTGTGTCCCACTGATATCACATTTATTAAAAATAAATAAATAAAAATGTACGTATGTGTGTAAAGTAAAGGTTAAAGACGTTTTAAATACGGGTAACGTTTCCTTCACGACGACCTACGTGCATGTTGCAGATTAACAACTTGAAACCTTCAGAAAACTTTTCGAAAACAGCGTTTTTGCCCCCGTCCCGGCTCACCATCACTCGACTTTACCGTGAAATTAAAGCTAGTCATTAAAATACTTTGTAAAATCTCCATTTTATTTCCTTCACCCAACCCTGAACACGTTCACCCCTATGAAACATTTGGAATATTCCATAAATAAGTCACATGTTCAACCGGAAGTCACATGATCAGAATTTCCTGAAGATCCTGGGAAGAAGAAAATTAAATTATCTCATTCTTTTTTTTTTTTTCTTCTTCTGTATTTTCTATGATATTGACTTTGAAAGTATAACTGTTACACAAATTATAGATTGAAAGTAAACTATTAATCTTTTTTTTAAAAAAAGTCTAAATTAAAATATAGAAAATTTAAATAAATAGTTAGAATGTACTTAAGGTCCCAGTTAGCCAAGTTTTATGTATTTGCTAATTCCCTGTTATTCATTTAAGAGCAAAATGCAGCCTGTCGGCAAGGAAACTGTTCAGAATGTAATTATGGAGTCACCCATTTGACTGAAAATCACAGGATTCTACATGATTATACTTAATGCCCCCCTTAAGCACAGTTAATGCTCGGTTTACCCATTCTGCTGCTTTACGACAGGTTTGATAAATGTTCGTCAAGTCTGAAAAGTGCCGCAGTCCCAAACCATTACTCCCTACACCGTGAGCTCCAGGAGGCTGAGCCGGTAAACCCGGATCCACACATCCAGCCTTTACTGTTCATGCTGTACATTTTAGTCATGACGAGTGCCAGCTCCTGGTCTGAAGTGATGTTTATTCTTTTTGGTATTAGAGGACACGTGTCGAGGAAGACAACGGCTCAGTGTCTGAGCTTCAGCCTCCTTCATCTCCAAAGAGAGATCTGTACAATTTCATCCACAAGATCAAGTCTGCAGAGCTGCGGGTGAGAAATTATGGCTTAATAAATAAATAAATAAATGCTGTATGTGGCTCAAGAAATAAATCATAAACGTATTGGCTAGTCCACTGGGTAAGTGAAAGCTCCAGTGTGCCGTCCAGTGCCATGTTTTTGTTTCTTGGAAACACAACTGACTAGGCCAGGGTTTCCCAACATGGGGTTGCTGGACCTCTAGGGGCTTGTCGTGGTATTGCAGTTTTTTAAGTTAAAACTGTAATAAGAAAAATGTGAACAGGTAATATATTTCACAAGTACTTACATTTTCAATTAACATTAGCATACTTACAGTGGCAAGGGCAAATAATTTAAGTTGTAGGGGTTCAGCTGACAAAAATGCTGAGAAAACCTGGACTAGGCTATAAAAAAAAAAAAAAAAAAAAAAGGGTAGCTAGCTTAACGTATGGTGATCGAGCTAGCTAACTACGAAGTGTACTAAAACGGATACAAACATGGTAAATGTGTGTTGTGCAGCAGGAGCGTTATGACGACACCTTTATGATTTACTCTGCGATTTATTTTTGCTCGGTTTTGTCAGTGTTTTCACAAACCTATCTGCTCCCGATTCCGTCATCCGTACATGCTAATTAATCCGACTACTAAAAGCTAATGCGTGGTGCAGCAGGTGGTGGGGTTCAGAACAGGTAGAGTGTGTTATAGGATCAGTATCGAGGTGCATTTTATAGAGCACGTTTTTGTTTAAACGTAAACTTTGCTTGTTTCTCTAGTTGTTGAACGATAGAAGAAGAAGAAAACGCTGCTATAACCACTAGCCTACCGAGAAAACTATGAATAAAAAAAAAAAACAATAGCCCTGACTACATAATCTTGTGCTCAAGATCACATCAGATGTGAACTTAAAACACCACATTATGTTTTTTTTTTGTTGTTGTTGTTTTATTTATTGTTTTCCAGGACGCATATACAGCTGAATCATTACAGAAAGTGTTCCTACAGGACCAGCAAGAGCAGGCAAGCTCCAAAAAACAGCTATTGACGATGTAAGCAGCGTTTACTACGTTATTTCGGCCTTTTATTTGAATTATATAGCACGAGATGCACTTTTAACCCAAGCTATCTACAGTTTTATTTTGAAAGATACAATATATTATAGCAAATGTTAGCTATATACACTACAATAATGAAAATGGACACACGGAAAACTTTACACATGCTCAGGGATCGTTCTGATGGCAGGTTTGTGAATTATTATATGAAAAGGAGGTCATGTGACTTCTTGGAAATGTGAAAAGATGCTTGAATGCAAATTTAACTAATAGGTTAAACTGATTTGAATATATGTAAAATGTAAAGAAACACAAGAGAGAAACTAGGCAAAGAAGCTAGTTTCATGTTGGAAAAAATGTTTTTAGGATCAGTTCACTTTTAGAGTCCAAACGTGTGTGTGTGTGTGTGTGTGTGTGTGTGTGTGTGTGTGTGTGTGTGTGCGCTCTTCAGTCTGAGAGAGCTGGAGAAGCCACGGTCTCCGTGGGACCATCAGCCAGAGCACAGGCACATCGAAACACACCGGCAGACACAGGAAGTGCGCAAAGCTCCGCCCATCACCTGGTGGAGAGCTCTGAGGGTGGAGGACGAGAGGAACTGGAACACCCGAGACTTCCAGGACACCACCAGGGACATGCAGGAGAGGATCAGTGCTCTGGAGATCCAGCTGAAAGACGCACAGGTGGAGGTGACTGAGAGGAAATGCACGGTGTTAGTTTAGTCCTGAATTTGGTGTATTCACAGCTCTTCTGTGTTTAAAATATGATTATTTACTACTAAAGTCCAAGTGACTAAATATTTCAATACCATTAAAACCATCTAGATTTAAAATAAATTCAGCAATTTATTAAACAAAAAAAAACCAAAAAAAAAACACCTTTACTCTCATTAAGAACCACCAAGATTCATGAATATGCAAATTAGAAATGCCCCCTGTCCTCCTGCCATCCCTAACAGCCTAATGTCACCAACATTAGCTAACTTGGCTAGCTAGTTAGCTAACTGCTAGTAAGGTAGCACAAGACACTATTTATTTCCCTCATCATGTATATATTTAAAAAAATAAATAAAACTATGCCTTTTTTTTTTTAATGCTTTTTTTTTTGTAGCCCCGCCCACAAATTGGTTTTATACAGAAGTACTGGGAAGGTCTGTTTTCCCAAATAGGAAGATGTGCTTTTTAGGGCTGTTCTATGAATATGATCCAAAATTTTATTAGAATTTATCATTTAAACATCACGTTTCTTTCAGTTGAGAGTAACTTTAAGGGGGGCTACGATATATAAATTAGTATGGCGGTGTGGATATGATATTGAAATGAATTAAATAGGACCAAAATGATGTGATGGACTCCTAGTGAAATTCCTAGTTTTTTTTTTTTTTTTTTTAACAAAAAAAAAATTGTATTTATGTTTAAAAGAAGAATTTTTTTTACCAGTCATTCATTCTGAACTATTCTTAGTCACTTCCTCTTAAGTTTATAAAACCACCTGGAGGGAAAATTCCCCAAAACCCATTCTGACGATGGTCGCATTAGGTCCAAAAGAGCAGAGTTGGGAGAAGCCCAGAGTTGGGAGAAACCCGTGTCCGGGCGGAGAGGGCAGACGTGGCCGTGCAGACGGAGCAGGTTGAAGATGAGCGGAAACGTGTCGCTGCAGAGAAAGTTCTGGAGACTCTCAGAAAGGTGGAGGTGGTGGTGACGACGAAGGCGCTGCAGGCTGCTGAGATGCTCACTGATGGCGAGAGGAGGATGAAGGAGAGAATGGAGGCCATCAGCCGCAAGGTGGAGGAAGCTCTGAGCAGAACCGCAGACACGGAGAAGGAGCTGAGGGGACTGGAGGCTCGGGTTTCCTCCTGCACAAAGGTATGTCCTCTGGTGCAATGTTCTTTCTCTAAGATTAGGATGTGGAACAGGAATCTTGTGATCTTTTATTTATATTGAAATCACTCTTTACACTCTACATGCTGTTTACATCATTACTTAAGTAAAATCAGGTATGTGGAAATTTACTACAATCTATAGTTTGAGCTTTGACTGGGCAAACCTAGCTAACATAAAATGCATAAAACCAAATCATAGTCAAGGAAACCTAATTAGCGACTGCAAATGATGTCAAAAGTGGGGGGGGGGAACAGGTGATGGGCTAGTTTGCTTTCCACAAGGTTTCTGGGTGATTTATTTATTTAAATAGAGGTACAGAATATTGTAACTGTGTCTATGAAAAGGAAGTTATGAGGTGTTCAACGGTCCAAAAGCATAAGGCAAAATCATTTAAAAAGAACCTGATCTGAAGGTTGTTCGGGACGTCTCAGAGAAGTCTACCAAAGATGTCAGGAAAATCATGGCCAAGCAATCTTGGAGAGTTACAGTATAACAGGACAACTGACAGGATCTTAACACTGTTCATAGGTTTGAGGCACCTATAAAGGTTCAGAATACAAGTTATTACAGAATATTTATATCACAAAGAAATGAACATACAAACTATTCATGGCAGTAACTCGGGTCTCGGTAGTTTCCAAGGTTTTGCATTTATTTTATTTTTTTTTTACCTCAGATCTTCGTATCTTCAGTTGTCAAGTTCAATATGGAAACGGTTATGTCCTGTACATTCCAAGATGGTTCTCAAACTGACCTCAGATCAGCTGAGGAGACATTTTACGTTTGCCCATAGACTCATGCTAGCAGACTTCTTTTTGAGAGGTCTGCAATGGGCAGATTATGTATACGCGAACATCTGACAAAGCCATGATTATAAATGTGTGATGTGACAGAACATATAAATGTGAATCTTTATGGAGGCAAATGGTGGTTTGTAGAAGGCAAGCCTCAATTTGTTGTTGGTTGTGTTTTGTTTTTATTTACACTACTTGTAATGTTGCTAGCCAAATCGGTTTGCTAGTTACGGTAACGTTAGCTGATTGGATTAAGCTAGCACTTAACATTAGTTAAATTTTAAGTCGTTGTATTACTCAATAACACACCACTAGCATGATGAAGCGCATTAACGGTTGTATTGTTCGCATGTTGTCATGTAACGTAGTTCAGAAATCGAATTAGTAAGTGATGTAATGTATAATCAACATACTGACACATTAGCTATGACATGGTTTTGTAATATGGACCTCACTACCATTTTACGCCTTTTTAAGTTTAAAGGATACCTTAAACATTATTCTGTTTATTTTGTTGTTCATGTTGTCGTTCTGCATCTGACTCTAGTTGTAAATAAATAAATGGAAGCTTTAGATTCCCAAATCATAATGGTTTGTTAATATGCTTCTCAAATGTATTTAAGTCTTCAGATATTTCGGCATGGTCAGATGTGAGGTCAGCGGACGCCGGACATCGTCCAGCGGTCAGCAGTAACATCTTCATCTCAGACCCTGTGAACCCGACCACGAAACACGGTAACCACTACTCTGATTAATTGCAAAATCGGAGGCTTGCCCCAAGCCAAACCCCACCCCAACACCAAAAAAAAGTTAGCTTTTCTTTTACATCTCTGGGTAGTGAAATTGTTTCTTCCTCTTCCTGCTTGATCCTCAGGGGCCCCGATGGCTTCCATCCAAACTCCTTTAAACTCCAGCTTTTCGCTCCATCCTGTCTGCAGTAAACACGCACAGGGTAGAAACTTCTGTTTCTTCTCAGACACGCACAGTGTGTGTAATATGAGCTCGCTTGTATGAAACACGGGTCACTTTAAACTTTTTTTTTTTTTATCTTAAGAAAATGTAAATGGAGATGGAAAGAAAACGACCTTCATTTTGCGTGTCCTTACCGTTATCATCATGTGACCGTTCTTTTCCCTGTTGCACTCGGGTATGTTGAACAGTATTGCATTTGCATGGCAAATGAACAGGTAAATGATGAAGTTCACTGGAGGCTTTTTCAGAGGCATGAACATCAGCAAATTCTTGCCGGAGCTCACTTTAGTTATGATGTTGGATTAATTATTACAGATTATTACAGATGTTTTTGTTTTTTTTTACCATTTACCACTTCAAAATAGTTTTTTCGATGCCAATGATTGTTAGTGTAGCGGTTTTATTGTGTTCCCTTTCCATTCTCTGGATCTTTTTATGGGCTGCTTTTATTAAAGTTGATTGTAAGATATTTGCATTTCTGTGTTCACTTATAAAAGGGTTTGTGTAATAAGTTCCCTTAGCAGGGGTTTCTCTTTTTTAAGTTTACTTTTTTTTAATTTTTTTAACATGGTTTACTTACAGGGCAAACGTTTAGCCCTATTCGGACAGGATTATGTTCTCTAGGTGATTTCTGTAATAGTTGGTTCTGTGATAAACAAGTTGTCATGTCTGGACGCTACACATGGTCATGTGGTGTTTTCAATGCATTTGCGGTTTGAATATAGAAAACATTTATTACTGGATGCGTTACAATGTTTATTTACTTGTTTGGCAGCATCAGCAACGTTGGACTATTCAAGACAGCTGCTTATTTCTTTATTTCTAGAAAACTAAGCATTACACGGTATTGTAGCTTTTGTGAACGTAATGTGCTCCTTTTAATCAGCCTATGAGATCACGCTCTTCTAATCGCTCAATTTGTGAAGTGTTTAATATGAATACACAAACCAGATTACTAAAAAAACGGCAAGTGGCAATAGTCAAAACCTTTTCACCCAGCACAAGAGGCAGCATCTGCTTACAAACTTCTCAGAACGTCTATCCAGATTTGATTAAAATGATCAGACTGCTACAGGGTTGGTCATAATAGTAGTAGGTAATTTAGTCAAAGGAGGAGAGAGTAAAAGACTGCTGGCTGATCCAGATGGAAATGAAATTAGGAATAAAATAAGAATCTAGAAATTATGGAATAAACCTGATACCATCTGAATAGGGCGGCTGACGTGTATATATATATATATTTTTTTTTTTTCCAAATTCTGCCTCGTAGTGATGCACCATCATAAGCTACAGCTAGAAAGACATATGCAGTACTTAATTTTTGCCACATCATGCTGGAACAGCATGTGTTCAGGAATTATTTACTTGGATCCACCACCTATGCAGCTTTTTTCCTTTTTAATAAAACTCGAATTAAATAAAGTAGTAATTTAAAAAAAAAAAAAATTCATTGTGTCACCTCTGTTCTAAAAGCACAATCATATTTCCCTGATGATTAATTGGTAACCGTTTCATATCGTACTCGCGTTATCGGTCTCATGTGCTCATGCGTCATGGATATGGTGAAACAAGGAAGGCAGCTGATTTTATTGTCCTTTATAAAAGTAGTAAACAAAAGTGTATATAATCTGCATTTGTGCTGTCTGAAGTGCAAAATGTACTTTTGTAAGATTTGGAGTTCTGTGCAAAATGTTTGCTGTGAGGTTGAGTGCATACTGTGAAGTGGAAATCACTGAAATTAGCCCTAGGTCTATATGACTGTATTCAACGCTACAGTATGACTTCTTTTCTATACTGTATATTGTATGTATATGTTGCTGGATCACCTCTCTTGGTGTTCCGGTAGCGCATGTTGGCGCGTTTGCCTCGCACCTCCGGGGTTGGGGGTTCGAACCCCGCCTTCCCTCGTGTGCGAGGAGTCTGCATGTTCTCCCCGTGCTTCGGGGATTTTTTTTCCGGGTACTCTGGTTTCCTCCTCCAGTCCATAGACCTGTGTTGAATGGAATTTCCGAATTGTCCGGTAGTGTGTGAATGTGTGTGATTGTGCCCTGCGATGGGCTGCCCCCCTCCCCCATCCAGGGTGTCCCCCATCTCGTGCCCCGAGTTCCCTGGGATAGGCTCAAGGCTCCCTTGTGACCCCGTGTAGGATAAACGGTACAGAAAATGAATGGCTGGATAACAAGGTTCTATTGAACACCTTCACATTTCTATGAAGGAACCCTACAACAGGGGTTCTCGCTTTCAAGCCTGAACTCTACGTAGACAGCAGGAGTGAAGTCTGTGAGTATCGGCTAAAGAGCTGTGGAGTCTTGTGTGTGTGTGTGTGTCGCTCATCCTCGTCTTTGATCTCGCCGACTGGTGACAGATCTGGACTCTCTCACCTAACTGGCTGAGCCAAGCATGATTTATGAAGCAGAATCATTTCTCCAATCCTGAGCTGTTTGTTGTTGTTTTTTTTTATTTTTTATCGAAATATCAATGTCACTATGAACATATTAAGAGAAACAGATCAGCCATCACTTCCCTCCTCAGCCCTAAAGGTATTAAAACACACACACACACACACACACACACACACACACACACACACAGGTCTGTTGTGTGGGCTGCACGACCAAGCGGCTCATGTAAATGGTTGCCAGGTTATTGTTGCCCCTAGATATGGAGATAGAGCAAGAAGAGGGAGTTGAAAAGAAGTATGGAGAACTCGACCACCAATCATTTGTCTGAACCAGCTTCAGTACGTCAGCGTAGAGAAGGCTGGCTATTTTAATGCTTTAACCAGTGAGATGCAAATAAACCCATGTTCCTCTTTGTAACCACTTCCCTTTAAACAGGTGGCTGCTTTCCGCACGCAGGAGCCGAGGATAACAGCCGAGAGGTAAGAGCTCTGCTCCACAGCACATTTTTACACTCTTACTTCCTCCACTAATGAACAGAATGGATTGGACTTTTTGCTATAGGGGTCAGATGAAGCTTTGAACCTTTTAAGGATAACGTAGCTCTTGGTGGAATAAAATTATTCCTGGGTGATGGATGTTATGAGCCAATCCTACTGATTATCATTGATCAAGGGAAGTTGCTGGAATTCCCCCAAACAATCCCCCCCCCTCCCCGACCCCCACTTGAACTTTCCCACATCTTTGTAGTGATATGACCTAGAACAGAAATGGACTTATTTGGGATAACGTTATGAATATACACAAATCAGCCCTTAATAATGCTTTTTTTTTTTTTTTTTTTTAAAGGGAGAGATTTTTACCATTTGATTTAAACAATATGTCGAATATTTGTAAGTATTTGGTTTATTGGTAGCCCTCAGTCTTTATGATGATATTTCAGGAACAGGTGTGTTTTTTATATCAAGATCGCATGACCCTTAAATTGCAAACCGTGGACTCGATTCAACTAACTGTCACTTCTGATTACACCAGAACTAATTTTGGGGTTTTGCAGCAATGGGGATGAATATTTATGCAGAAATGCAGAAAGGTAGAAATGTCAGTTTTTGCATAAATTACTATAACGTTTGAGAACATCTATAACGTGTACTTTTAAACTGTTGTACTAAAAATATCAAAACTTAACAAAAAAGTCTTAATTTCACCGTCTTTGTCCACTCAAACCACCACGATATCTGAAACGGCAATTTTGAAAGGCTCTAAGCTCCGCCTACTTCACAATAATGCCGTGTCGTATATCCCTGTCAATTTGTGTGTCATTATGATGCACGTCAGTTTTCTTTATAAGCCTTATAAACCATAGTAACTAAAGTGGAAACACATTAAAAACCCCACATCCTATATAAAACCACTTTTCAATTTCTAGATGACCAGCATTCATGAACATTTTAATTGTTCATTCACAAGTTCTTTTCCTAAATTTCCCAAAATGTTCATTATTGGATTTGTAAGGGTGGATACAGAGGTGGAAAATACTTTAGGTGCACCTCAATCAGCTCCCTAGGTTTTATTTATATATATATATATATATATATATATATATATATATATATATATATATATATATATATATATATATATATATATATATAACATTAAATATAGTTAAAAATTGTTAACGTACCGTAATTAATCATTTGAGAGCCACAACAAGCTTTTTCCGAGCTGAGAGGCTTCAGAAAACATGACGTCATTTCCAGTAAGGGGACATAGTGAGCATCGATGCTACCTGGTTTTTGTGGTGCATTGTGGGATTTTTTTAGGGAGCAAACTTTCCAGTGCAGTAGAAGGATTGAGACGGCCCTTGAAATGGCCAACTCCCTGATCAATGCCCTGATTAGGGAGCTGATGGAGATGCACCCTTTGTTTTTGTACTTAAGTACTATATATATGTGTGTGTGTGTGTGTATATGTGTGTGTCTGATTCATACAGGATGAGGTCTCATTTGCCTCCTGAAATGAAATAGCATCCTTTAAAATTCACCATCAGATTTAAAGAACTATGTCGAGTTAACATTAAGTTCGGTAAATTAGCTAGTTAAGGTTTGTAATTTAGCTAGATAAGTTAGCTAGGTAGTTAAGGTTTGTAAACTAGCATGTTGAGATAGACTAGCTGTAGATAGATAGATAGATCGATAGATAGATAGATAGATAGCTTATGTGCTAATTCCTTGCTAATTTGCCTTAGCATTCATTCCATCAGCTAACCAGCAAGCCAAATTCTAGGCTTGTCTAAGATTACAGAATATTTTCCTTATGATTTCATTATTAACAAACTAGCTAGTCAGCAGGCATTACTCTTGAATACATGATTGTGTAAATGTAGACACTTTTTGACTTTCACTCAAGTAGATTTTTGGCTCCAGGTGTCTACTTTTAATTAAGATCCTGGCACCTGTACTTTTAAGTATGTACAGTTTCTCTGTAATTTTCCAACCCCTGATTTTATACTGGAAATTTTATTTATTTATTTTTTTTTAAAAACAACAAAAAAACATTTTATAGCAGCCTGTGGTGTTTTCTTAATTCTATCATCATCCAAAGAGTAGTTTTATGGTTTGCAAACTTACACATTTAATTAGACAAAGCCTCATTTGCGTAAATAAATGCAAATCGGTCTATTGTTTAAATTAAAAAAAATTGCCCTATTCACCTGCAGTGTCTCATCTTAAAGAGGGAGCAGGGTATAAACGGGCACGCTATGGTACACAGGACACTCATTCTTCAGCTGCAGTTTTGCTGGATTGTCGAGCGAGAGAGCGCACGGCAGTAGCTGCACAGAGAGGCACAAAAAGCCTTCTCCTTAAATGGTCAAAGCTCCCAGGAGTCAAAGGGAGGCTGGTGTGGGGAGGAAAAAAAAAAAAGTCAGGGAAAGGAAAAGAGAGAAAGACTGAAGAGTTGGAGAAAAGGGGAAGGGGGGGGGGGGGAACAAGCGCTGGATTAAGAAAGTAGAGAAGAGGAAAGAAAGTTGAAGGAGCGTCCGTGATCTGTACAGGACCTTCAGGTACGGTTTGACTGCAGATTTTATTTTACGTGCTTGCACAAATACTTGGACAGCTAAACTTTCTTAGAAGCATGCACTTGATTGATGACTTTAATTTCTAACTTATGCCTGAAAGTCATTTGTAAACCTTTTGTAAGAGTGCTGTACTGAACAGCATTTTGAACATAGTGTTGATTTTTTTTTTTCTTTTCTTGCCAAAACTTGAGCTGCATGCCAATCCATACCACATTACATATAAACACAGTTTTATGGTGGGTTGAGATGGTGGCTGTGTTTGCTCAGCGTGTCTCCTGCTGGTTATTAATTTATGATGAAGCTTTGTGCGATGCTCACCTGACAACATTTTAGCATCTCGGCTGAGATGGTCACCGCTTCCTCATTGTGCCTTTTGTACAACCAAATTTTAAACAAATCTGCTGAGCTGGAGCTGCTTATATAACCAGCGGAGACGGAGAGGAGGCCAGGCGCTCACTTTCTCATGAAGCCTCGGCAAGAGCTTCTCCGAGGACCCCACGGGACCCGGCACCCGCATGACCCTCCTCGTCCTCGTCCTCTCTAGATTTATTTTCTTCTGAGAGCGGAACTTTTTCTGAGCAGGGATGGGCGAAGGCGTGCTAAAAATAGCTCTGGTCAATGAGAAGCTCATCCATGTTAACCAGAGAGAGAGAGAGAGAGAGAGAGAGAGAGAGAGAGAGAGAGCAGCAGAGGCACAGATGTGATTTGATTACACTGCGGGTCAACATTCTGCTGTCTGCAAACTTTACACTCCTGAATTGCTGTTTAGCATCTTTTACAGCATGTTTCTGGTGCAGCCCTAAAGCATGTACTTAGGAATAAAATAAGATCGCTTAATCCTGGAAGACATAATTGTATAAAATGAGCTGGATGGACCAACAAATCTGCCAAACCCGAAAAGTATTAACAAGTAGTCTCAGGATAGGGGTTGTAAAAACGCAGTAAACGCGTATAGAACATTTTACATAGAGTACTTTCACTATTGTGAATTTTTATTTATTTATTTATTCAACATTTTCATGCATCCGTAGTAAATATAGTTAACCGATAGCTAACATATTGGACAGGCTTAGAGTTAAAAGTCGAACATACATTTATAGATTTTATTTCACGTTAATGATCTCGAAACATTCTCAGTGTACCTAGACAGAAAGTGCATTTTTCAAGCAGGAAAATCAAGTCACAATGAGAGGGGCGGGGCTTCCAGGGTGTCTGTTAATATCAGAAAGTTACGCAACTGTCGCAACACCTACACAACTTTTCAATCAATCCAGATTTCTAGCTTGATTGTCTCATCTGCTGTTTTTATGGGGCTATTTGGGCCTAATTGTCAGCAATCAGTTAAAATACGGAGTTCTTGCCTAAAGTCGGCATGTCTGGGCTAAAATCTTCTGTCTGAGATGATCAGACAGACTCAAAATGATACAGAAGGGTCACATGGTTGGCTGTATAACCTGCCTGCCTGTATTACATTAGAACATGGAGTAAAAAGCTACTTAAGAAAAAGAACAGGAATGTTTTTTTGGACTCGAGTGTTTTGAAGATCCCAGTGGAACCCAAAAGCGTCTGTGTTTCAGGGCACATCTCCGGACACAGATGATGCAACTCGAACTCTGAATGATTCGTCTGAACCAGTGGTGAAGTGTGAAAGCGCTGTTCTCTCAGACTCTTCTTCTTCTTCTTCTTCAGGTACTGCACATCTCCTCCTCATCATCATATTCTCAAATTAAATGTAGCTGCTGCTAGTGTCCACTTGTTTCAGTGTAATGTCTGCTTTGTTTTACTGACTCATGCTAAACAGAATAAAACCATAAAGTCTGCAGGGCACTGGGCTCATCTTAATGTTTGATCCGGTCTGTTTAGATCATCTTCCTGTGGGACTGGTTAACAAGCAAAACCCACCAGTGCAGAACTGCAGTGAGAGAGGATCTGCTTCTCCTGCTCACGGTCCTGTACCGGAAACTTCCCTGAATGTTGCCTGCGAAGAGCTAACGTGCCATAACACGCAGAAGAATGGAGCCGGGTCAGTGTTTACATTCTCCCAGTTCTCGCAGGATGAGTCGTGTGTGTGTGTGTGTGTGTGTGTGTGTGTGTGTGTGTGTGTGTGTGTGTGTGTGTGTGTGTGTGTGTGTGTTTATGTAAAATCCCTTCGCAAAGAGGTGAGACTGTGCAGAAACGCCAGAGTTTACACTGTCACCCACCAAAGCGCCGATTAATTACTAGGGGCTCTCTACGAGTTCCTGCTAAAATCCCGAGTGCTTTTAGTTTGGACTGAAAGGCCCATGTGTCACATTGACCAAGGACCTGTTTTTGTTGCTTAGGTAATACAACAGGATACGTTCTCTGCTGTTATTATGCACAATGATGAATTGTTTCTAGTAAAGTCTGTTCAGTATTTCTAAAAGGCCAATACTGTCCTCCTGGTTCTACTTCAGGTCAGAGGAAACAGGTGACGACGACTCTCTAAAGTCCGAAGAAAGGAAGAACAGTGGAGTTTCACTAGAAGAAGCTGATTGTGATCAAACCTTCAAGCTAGAGGAGAACACATATCCCAACCATAAGCAGGACAGAAGTTCTGGAAGTTCAGAATTAGGACCGAGCACCAAGTGCGAAGTCTTTGAGTGTGTGGAGAAAGGGCGCCCTCCAGAACCGGAGCAGTTTGATCAACGTTTCCAAACACCCAACTTCTATTCAAGTGGAGGTGCATCGAAGAGCAGTGGACATTGGAAAGAAGAATCAGGAACCAGTGAAAGAAGCCAAGAGGAGTCAAACAGGAACGTAAAGGATTCAACAACAAAGTGGACCTGCGGCACACCAGAATCAGGGAACAGATCTGTTCAAATCTGTCCGGTACAAGCTGCAGAACCGGCTGGAACACTAAAGGTAAGGATTTCTATGTTGTATTCTTAAGTCAGCTGACTTTATACCCCACAAGAGCACCTTGGATATTAATGTTTGCCCCAAAACTGTCTATGTTTATCTTAACTGTCTTCCAAAAAGTTGCTCAGGTCTTTCCCATTTCTCTCTGTTAATTTTCATGTTTGTAATGAAACTACAGGGAACATTGTAGTTGTTTTTCCACTACAAGAACTGGCCCAAACATGCCCCAAGAGATGACCATGTCAGCTTCTAGTTCATTTTCCATCAATTTGAGAAGCCAAAACAATTAGGTTGACGCCATCATCCAGTCCAACAAAAAAGAAGAACTTAACATAATTCCTTTTAAGATTGTCCGATTGGTTGTTTAATTAATTAGCACAGATTAGCTACGGCCAAATTACTTAATAAAAAAAAAAAAAAAGTCTAAATGATGGAGTTTTAAATTTCATAACGGAGATGTTAAACTGATTGTTGGCAAAAAATATTAAATGAATTGACCTCAGAACAGCATGGTCAGTGTACATTTGAACATTAGAACTTTTAAGGGTTCTAGACTACTGATCAAAAGGTTGTGAGCTCAAACACCGGTACCACAAAGCTAAGCCTCTTAAACCTCATAAATGTGTCAGGCAAATTAATAAATGTAAAATGATCTATGTTGAGTATGTACTAACAGAGGGGAGTGAAATGTAGAGTATTTATCTAACAGTATTTCCCTGTTGGATGGGGATACAAGTAGAACCCTTAATTACAATGTAGCAACCCTTAATTAGCCAATAAATCCATAAAGAACCCTTAATTAGCTAAGAAACCCTTAAAGAACCCTTAATTAGCCAAGATATCCCTGAAGAATCTTTTTGTTTAAAAGTGTAGTTTGTGTGATGTGTATAACCAATTGGCAATGAATATTGCTTCTAGCTACCCAGGTACTACTGGTTTCTGTTGGTGCCAGCTTGGTACCAAAAAAATAGGATTTAAAATGAATATGATCAGTGAGATTAACCAAAAAGAGCTGTACTGATTGTGAGCAAGTTTGAAAAAACACACGATTTCTTGGATACTTTTCATCTTCCCGCTGATTGTCAAAAATGTCCAATAATGAAAAATGTACATGTACATATGTACATGTAAATGTGTGTGTGTGTGTGTGTATATATATATATATATATATATATATATATATATATATATATATATGTGTGTGTGTGTGTGTGTGTGTGTGTGTGTGTGTGTGTGTGTGTGTGTGTGTGTGTGTATATATATATATGTATATGTGTGTGTATGTATGTATGTATATGTATGTATATAAAAATTACACACAAGTGGGTATAGAAAAGAATCACCCCCCCCCCTTAAAAATAATCACATTTTGTCGCTTTTCAGCCTGAAATGAAGACTGACACAGTTTTTGTTTTATCCAGCTGTATTTACTCAGTGCAACATCTAAGTGAAAGAAATAACACCAACATGTCAGAATTTTTTTTTAAAAATTAAAAACCAGAATCACTGACTTGGAAAAAGGATCACCCCCCCTCCTAAAAATGACTTGTAAACTCAATCAGGTGTAGCTAATCACCTTCTCCATGGCACACAAAGCCATTTGACTTTCAACTGTGATCAGCTGTGGTCATTTTGGTTAGCTCAGCATGAAAAGAGCTTTCCTGGAGCATTTTCCAGTCCTTGGTAGTGCAACTGAAGCAAACAATCACCTATGGGTGGCAAGGCACGGTCAAAAGATCTCCGGGATAAAGTTGTGGACAGGCACAAGTCAGGAGATGGATACAAAAAAAAATAAATAAATCAAAGGCTTTATCAATGCCTAGAAGCACAGTGAAGTCTATTATTAAGAAGTGGAAGGTATTTGGTACAACACAGACCCTCCCTGGATCAGGACGTCGCTCCAAACTGGATGAAAGAGCCAGGAGGAAACTGGTCAGAGAGGCAACTCTGAAGCAGTTGCAGGAATTTATGACGGAGTGGTCACTGTGTGCATGTGACAACAATATCACAAATTCTCCACAAATGTGGCTTGTATGGGAGGGTTGCAAGAAAAAAGCCATTTATATATATATATAATATAAATATGCCATTTTTAATCAGCAGATTATTAAAACTCTACAGTAATATTGGAATACAGTAATATATTATAAACTATAATACCATTTTATATCACCTACATTGTGTTGAACAGGGTTGTTCAAGTAAACCAAATGGTACGTTCTCATTCTGATTGAACTGCCAATTTAAATGTCCGCTGCAGGAGGTAGAACACCACAATGCCATGATTGTAGTTAAATGTAAATAAATTCCAGTAATGTGATCATATCGCTGTCCGTCGCAAACGCGATAACCCGGGAAAAGAACTCTTGTGCTGCATTAATTAGCATTGTGAATAACGGATATTTTTAGAAAACCATTTGCATCAGTGTAAGTTTCATCTGTGGATTGTGTGTTCAGTACGTGACCTCCAGTTGTACGTTGATAAAGTATAGCAGATATGGGATTGCTTTCCAGCTGATCTGTGATCATTATAATCTTTGTTTGAAAGGTGATGGTGTTGAATGGTGTGATGCCCCACAGGCTTGGATGTTCCTGTTTCTGATTCCGATAATCACTGATTCTTCTTCCTTTTAAGGGCTACCAGCTCAGATGTATTAGCAGATGTGATTAAGAAAAACGAAGGCATCTGACTAGCTAATAAAGAACAGAGAAGGTCAGGAAGGTGTAGATCAGTGCTACTCTGCAGGAAATAACAAGAAGTAGACATGACGGTACCAAAACTAAAAAAAAATTAAGGAAGCTGAGTGTGTTTCAGGCTTTATCTTTTTATAAAAATCCTGTCTAATTGTTATTTTGATTCTAGGTGGATATTTAAGAAGATTTATGTCAGCATTTTAATCTTAATATAGGAAGTTGATTTAAGTGTTTATCTTTCCGTAAAACGGCCTCTCTCCTTCTCTCTCGGTTTCCCTCCCTATCTTTCCGTCTCTACGAATACAGAAACAGTGTCTCCCTTTTTTTTTTTCTTTTTTTTTTTTTGTTTGGATTAACAGGAACCCAAAGATAGCTTTTGTAGCACTCTGATGAAAAGAAAATAGATGTAATGGATTCAGGAATTCATTCCTTTGGGAGTTTAAAGTAGTCTCCCAATTTGGCTTTCATTCTTCTACCTCCATCTTCAAGAAAGCTTTGTAAGAGTTGTTTTATGTGGAACGCCGTAACTGAGATAAATGATTAAAACACGTTTATGGCTTTATAAACACGGGATTGAACGCTGGAACTCCTGCGCTGAGAATGCTTGTTCAGGCATTTTGGGATCTTGTTTAATCGGGTCGATGGTATCTGTGAATTTTGTGTGGTATACTTGTATTTTTATTCTCGTAACTTCATGTACTGTACTGTTGGTAAGGACATATCTGAGATCAGCATCAGTTTTGCATGAGAAACCACTTCCTCTTAGGCTCCTCTGGTAGATGCAGAGCGATGGATCTTGGGGATAAGGGAAAAATGCGAAGGCTGCCAGTACTGGACGCATAAACACCTCATGCCTTCTCCGTGCAGAATCCTGATGAAGCGTTTGGTTTGTACAGTACTGTGCAGATGTTTTAGGCACATGCAAAGAAATGCTGTAGAACAAAGATGCCTTCAAAATAATGAAATTAAATGTTTCTACATTAAAAAAAAAAATACTGTAAAGAGCAGCAAACAGTAGTAAATGAAACAAAGTCAGTATTTGGTGTGACAAAAAAAAAATAAAAACAAAAATAAAAATAGTAGTCTCCGGTATAATTAGTGCAGTTTTATAAGGAAATGAGCTGGTAAGTTTTATTGAGCATCTTGCAGAACCAGACACAGTTCTTCTGGAGACTTTGACTTTCGCACTTGCTAAAATGTTGTTTTTGTACTGACTTGATAACGTAGAAGTCATAAAATAAAAAAAAATCTATAACAAAGTTTGTACTAAAAATAAATAGTGTGCCTAAAACTTTTGCACAGTACTGTATATCTGTGTGATGTGGTGTGCTGTCGTCTTGCAGAAAGAAATCTCTGCTGAATGTGGAACGGCAGGATCTCCGGCTAAACCCTCTTCTCCAAGGCCTTTTCATCTCGCAGTATCAGAGTCGCACACACCTTTCTTCTTCCCTCACACTCGCTCTCGACCTCCGACCACCCCCACTATGCCCACTCTGCCTGAAGAGGAAGAAGATTCTCCCGAGGAGATCGACAGCGCCTCCAGCTCCCCATCCTCTGTAAGTCCATCTCAAGATCTTGTAGAGTTTTTACATTATTATTTGCCTCTTACAGTGTATAAGCTAATGTAGAGCTGAAATCTCCTGCTGCTTGGTGGATGGAAAAAATGAGTCATGTTTAATCTGCAAGCTTCATTTAGCTCTTTTTTTTTTTTTTTTTAAATAAGTGAGAGTTGCTATGGCTTGTTACCTTTTCATTTTTGAAATATTTTCCTTTTCTCTCATTAGCTGCTGATTTATAATAATATGACATAAATTCGATCTGTTCTATCAAACTGGATACGAAGGAATTTAGTTGTAAATCATTCACGGGAGCATTTACAAGTGAAAACGTTCGTATCCCACATTTGCTCTTGAGTTTGCACATGTATACGGAGACTCTCTAACGTGAACCTCGACTGAGTGATTGGCTTCAAGTCGTATAATTCTTGATTTTAAACGCTGTCAAGTTTAAATCACTTATTTATATCAATTGCACGCACATTTCATTTTGTGCAATTCAGTGACTTCATATCAGTGACATGAATGAAAGAAAGCGATCCAAATCGAATCCAAACATGAGGACAAAGAAGTCGAATCGTTCAGTTAGGATCAAAGTAATGGCGCCCTGTAAAAGACTGAAGCGTTTCGTAGGAGTACGTGTCTATGGTAGCCGACTCGCTGCAATGGCTGAGCTGCATTACTGGAAGATTTAGCACGTCATGCTCAGGAGGCGCTTTTTCACTGTTTAGTCATCATTTTGTTCTTTTCAGCTCTGCGCACTTTGCCTTTTATGGAGTTTCATGGGAGTGGCTGAATGTAAATCAGCTGTACCGTGAGCATGCTTGGTAATTTATGCTTGAGTGGCATTTATCAGTATATGCACATGATTATGAAGCAAAGCTAAACGTTTGTACGTCTGGTAGGAAATGTTTAGTGCAGTTTGGCCCAAAAAACGATTACACACAGCTTTACTAAAAGACAAATGAGGCTAAAGCGCTGGAGGAAAAAAATTGCCTGAAATGTAGTATTACTTTACTTATTGCTAAAGACTGAAAGAGCATGCAGCCAAAATTTCATAAAGAATAGATTTTTCTTTTATTTATTTATTTATTTTTTAAATACTGACATGTTAAACATGGGTAAACCTGCAGAAAGCTGTTTACACATGGATGTGTTAATGTTCAGCTTTAAAACCCTCCCACAAATGATGGCTATGCTGTCAAGAAGCTGTGTTATGTAATAACATGAACTTGATCTGCATCACTTTTGTGTTTCTGGCCCATTCTTCTACCCCAGAGAGTACTTTCAGTCAGTTCCTTCACCCAAATCTTCACACCGAATTCTTTACCTGTTCATTCTGGACCTTGAGGCTGAGTTTTATGAGCCCCATAATATCTTGCTTCCTATTAGACTACGTGTGTCCGTCATACCGTCTCCGTGTCCCAGCAAGAAGACAGGATCGACTGTTCTGTTCCTCTTCAGAAAACACACATTGCTGCGTTCGTTTCATTAAAGCCACTGGGTTATTCTTGAAAGAATAGAAACATCCCACACAGATGTTCATAAAGTTCAGGACCTAGATAAGATTCCACTCTGGGACTATATTAAACTCTCAAAATCTAATCTCTGACTAGATTAGAAACAAATAAAAGTGGCTCTCCTCTCTGTGACGGCAGAATTATGCTCGCTGTTTGGAGGTCGTGTTTCAGACCTACTGTCTTGTGATGGAGATCTCTATAGTATTAATTATCAGAGGATTTAAAAATACAACAGACATTGTATAGCGAATGTTGAACGTTCTTGTGAAGGAATGTTGCTTTGAACTCATTGAAGCAGAAAGGAAATAAGTGTGGATGGTCACAAACCTTCTGGTCGAAGCAGATGTGAGCTGGTTTTCCCATGAGACAAATCTGTGCTTGTGTGTTTTTGTCTCATGAGAATTTAAGTTTTCATCTTTCTGTGGAAGTTCTGGAGAAGGTTAAAAAAATAAATAAAAAAACCTTGCTCCCGAGTGGCAAAACAGGAAAGCTTTTGTATTGTTGTTTGGGATCGCCAAGGACATCTGTGGCCAAAGAAGCAAAATCGGGTATGCTGTCTGGATGGGAGGGATAGCATACTCTCTCTCTCTCTCTCTCTCTCTCTCTCCTGTCAATCAGAGCGACACTAGCCAATCGTGGCCATTTGTGAGCTCATGTATGTGGAAGAGGGCAGATAGCGCTTTCCTCTGAGGGTGTTACGCTGCTCTGTGACTCAGCATGAGCGGCAGGGTTTTTGTTTTTTTGTTTTTTGTTTGTTTTTTTGGAAATGCTGAGGTTTGCTTCAAGTGTCTCCGAGGAAGCACGTGCTTGCCTCATCCTCCCCGGTTGGTAGCAGTCATGTGAAAAGGGAGAGTTGGCTAGTGGGTGGGAATTGGCAGATGACCAGCTTGGGGAGAAAATGGGAGGAAGGGGGGGGGGATTCTCCATCTCTGATACTACTTCTGCACCATGCCTTCCCTGCCACTTTCTGAAACTGCTACTATACAGAATGTTTCTTCTTAGCTTTCAGCCATATTTAAAATACGTATGTAAAATACGTTCACTTTTGACATACATTGTTTTAAGGCTGTGCACAACAAGTTGCTGGCCATGCAAACCATATTAGAAAAACAGGCAGAAGTGTTCATTTTCCTTCAGTTTGTGTCCCTGCATGAAGAAATGAGTAAGGAATCGAACGCATGCTTTTATAGGAAAATAATCAACGACATGGTGATATGATGAGCAGATTAACGGTTGCTTATTTTCCTATAACGCTACATCCTGAAGTGGTCTGTTCCTCTTATACCACACCAATTTGCCAACAATTAAATTTGTTCATTTATTAATAAACACGTCATGCTTTTTATCCATTTCAGCTTACATTTAATGTTGTGGAATGTTCACAAAACATGTTAGTTCCTGTTAAAACGTATAGCTTGTGTTAAAACAGCTATAAACCGTCATTCCCGCACTAGCCCTTGTTTTCTCTCTTACTCTCTCTCTTAAAGTTAATAAGACAAAAAATGGCAGCTTATCATGTTACCAAGAAGCCAGAAAGCTCAAAGTCCTCTGTCCTGAAGACTTTCCCGTGACATGAATCTGACTGTTACAAAGCGCTGACACTGGAGACTCCTTCCATAAATGTTAAATGTCAACAATTTGCCAAGTAACATGTTTTTATCTCCTTAGCCTTAGATTGTCTGCCATACAAGTCCCTCTGAATGAGCTGTTACTATAGAAACTGTAATACATTAGACGGAGCACATTAATATAAACTGGTCATTTGAATTACAGCTGGAAGTACTGGCCGAGCCGTGCTTCTGATTCAAGAATTCAACGTTTCGTTGATTAGTGTGTATTAGATTCCGTGTGATTTTTGCACTTTTCAGGTTATGCCAGTTGAATCCAAGCTAGTGAACGTAACCCTATCGGCTCCTGCTATCGTCCTGCCGAGACAAGTCAACAAGCAGGACCCAAGGCCTCTGGAGAAAGCTAGGTTTGTTTGATTTATGACTTAAGCTGGATTCCGTTGAAGACATTTTATTCCACCAACTTGCAGCTATAATATATATATTTATGCTTTTTCGTCTCAGACCGCACAGCCCGAGACCCCGGCTCTCGAGGAACGCCAGCTCCTCTGGGCCAATAACTACAGTAGGTACGTTACTCAAGCTTAATCCCAGAGTTTGACACATGTTGAAAATGTGGTTTTATTTCATGTAACTTACGAACAGTCTGATTACAGAAACTGGAACTCCCAGTCAGAATGCATTTTCGGGTTGAGTTACAACTCCAGCATGTACAGATTTGGAACAGGCCCTCGTAATTGTCTATATTTGGTCATTATAGAAGTAGGAAACACGAGAGTCTGGTTGTGAGGCTATTTTGGGAAAACAAATGCAAGGGACTGAAATGATGGTGATGCTCTGATAAGTTCCTTTTGGTGTAATGCTCTAGGAAAAGGTGATGCAGATAATGTGTGTACCTGCGTTCCTCTGTGTGTGTGTGAGACAGATAATGATGGTCACGTGATAGACCTGGTGAAAGATGAGCTCCCAGAGATGCAGCTGTCTGAGGAGGACCGGCAGAAGAACCTGAAGCTGCTGGAGGAGGCAAAGAAAGTGAGCGATCGCTTCCTGACCCGTAGGGGACGTCGGTCTACGTGTAGCCTCACAGAGTCTCCTACAGGTAACGGTAATGACCACACACAACCAGCTTTACAGACGTCAGCTCTCAACTCTGCCATAAGATTACAGTGTGGCTGGGTGATATGTAAGGGATAAAACAGTCGGGGCATGCTGATATAGGAAAATAATCAAAGATAAGATGGTGCGATGAAACAAAATGCAGAACTGTTGCCACTCCAAAGTCGATTAGTTTCCAATAACAACACATCCTGAAGTGTTTTATTCGTCTTATAACACAGCAATTTACCTACAACCTACATATTGTACTTTAATTCTTTTACACTTGCACTTAATGTTGTGGAACCGCCACAAGTTAATTCCTGTTCTCAGTTATGTTATAGCAGCTATAAACAGTCGTTCCCTCACCAGCCTCTCTCTTTATCTCTCTTGAACATAATAAAACCAAAAAAAAAAAAAAAAAAAAAAAGGCAAGCTGGCATGTTGGTGAGAAACTGCAAAATGTAACCTCCTGTCCTGAAGACTTTCCAGTGGCAGAAAACTTACTGACTGTTCCAAAGCACTGACACTACAGACTTCCTTCCATAAATAATAAATAAACATTTACTCACAGTGAACTTTGAAATATGAGTAATTGTTGTGGATATGTCAATCTGTTTATATGCAACGTCCACCATACAGCTCCTCCTGAACGAGCTGTTGCTATAGCAACGATACGATAACTTACTATATGGCGTTTATTATTATTAACCTGTGATTTATCTTGAAGCTGCATTACTGTTATACAAAATCAACACCTGACCAATCATATATTGAATTCTCTAATCTACTATGGATATTACTATTAATTAAGACACAATTAACTTTTCTGAGGGCAGCAGAGTCACAAGTAGGTGATTGGACGTTATTGTGTCGAATTTTACCAGAGATTTCTACTTTTCTTTCCATTATTTAAATTTGTAGACTTTTCATAAAAATCGAATTGAACCCACTGTTCAATTAGGTTTTTATTACACAGTAAATCTCAAAAGCATCAGTCATGCACGCAAATTCAAGTCTACTCAGCATTCATCGGGTTCCCTTTCAGCTCTCTCGCCCAACCTGACTCCAAGCTCCTCTCCTGTACCCTCCAGAAGCACCTCCACCTCTGCACCGCCACAAATGGGTACAGATGCTATACACTACCACTAGCTAGTTGAAATGGGTTTTATATATTTAATACATTGTGCCAGTTATTTTATTTATTTATTTTCACCATTGTGCATGGTGTTTTTTTTTTTTTTGTTTGTTTTTTTTGTACCTTCATTTACAGAAGTCCTACCAAATCCTCCTTCAAGCCCAAGTCAGGTTGGTTGTCTAGAATTCACAAAGTCATTACAACACAGCTGTATACCACTCCATATAAAGACGTCCTTTGTTGATTTGCTGTAATATTAATGATCGTTTGTGTGGGCAGAGGTTGGAGGTGCCTGCAGTGCGTGACCATGGAGAAGCAAATAAACCCGAGCAAGAGGTCAGTCTAGCTTCTCGTCACACGTCACTATTATTTCTTTATTATTAAAACAAGTTAACATGCAACATAGACTCTGTTGCAGTTTATCCAATCATTTACATTCATGTAAATTACTTGGCTGACGGCGGCTCATCGGACCAGACAATAGCTACACGGCTGGCTCAAAGCTCTAGTCTGATTAGTGAACTGACAGCATGGCTTGTTTAAAAGAAAAGCAGGATATTTAAAGACAGATAAACAGCAAAGTTTGATTTTATTCTCAAACTTTCATCTGTTCATGTTGCCTCGTATGACTAGTGCCACTAATGAAACAAAATACACAACCACTTCATATTTAAATTGAACTGTTGTCACCATTCAGTCATGTTAGTTGCTCAACTGGATCTGTAAGCAAGGAATTTTATGTAACTGGATGTAAATTTACAAATATTAGTTAGTTAGCTACTGTACGGCTCAACATAGAAACCTTGAGGGTTCTCGCAGAGAGACGGATTTGATGTTCAAGACGGCACCCTTTGTGATTTTGTATCGGTTCAGTGGTTCTATTGTATGTGTTTGTTCCAAGGCCCGGGTCAAATCTAAAATTCTGATAAAGTATTAAAATTATTTGTGAGCCATATAAATAATATGTAAGCAAGTGTTAGTGTTCCAATGGAGCAGAATGCGTTTTGTCTGTTACTGTTGAACCAAATTCATCCATGTTCCTCTCCCGTGTAGACTTTTGAGAATTTCGTAGAATGGAAACCACCTGAGAAGCGTAAGGTTTCCTCTGGCACGCTGACCCCCCGCCACACCACCACCACCACCTATGCGGCAGCCAAGGAGCTCACTACGTCCCAAAAGGATAGCACAGAGCTGTGTGCCTCCATGGACGGGGGAAAAAAACCAACTCCAGTTCCAGTGGTCCAGAAACCAGATAGCCAGACTCCGGCGACTGGAGTGGCCAAGCCGGTACCGCGGCCGGCCATGCAGCAAGCTCCGTGCACAGCTGAGATCAAGACCATCGGGGCCTTCCCGCCTCTCATGAGGGCCGTCTCCTGGGATACAGTGGGCTCTCTGAACATGAGGAACGGAGGACCCAAAGGAGAAGACCTCTCTTACTCTGACAACTTGAAGCCTCCCGTGAACACCCCGAAATTGTCCAAGCTGCGGGAGGTAATTCCAAAGTTTCATGCTGCCTTTGGGAGATGTTATTAGTTAAGTTAAGATTTTAGATCTTCGGTAAGAGATTAAAAAAAGGACAACGCTGTGTTTCTTTGATGGTCTGATATGGACGGATAATGGCAGACAGAAAACAGCTCACGGGAATTGTTTGTCATTGTTCAGGAACATAAGCTGTTCAGGAACCAGAGCATCTCGGGGGCAAAGCTGCCAGACCTGAGCGAGACGGCCGAACAGGACCGAGGTGTGACCCAAGAGTTAGCATTTACTGTACCATGGCGTAAATAATCAATCCTGCCATCACCCAGATCTGTTCTTCCTATATAAATGTACAAAACATGCAGTTGCATGCACATACCAGAAGATGGCAATGCATGTCATTATGAACACGCGTACACGTGTTGGAGAAAGTTTCCAATACTAGCAAAGGTATGTATTTGTTAGAATAACGCATGGCTTGTTGTCGCTATCAGATCCCTCGTCTTCTATAACCGAGTCCACAGCAGATGAGGATTCGAAAGAGAAAGCAGATGCCATGCCCAATATATCAGACATCATGCTGCGCAAGCTCAAACTACACAGAGGCTTACCAGGCTGGTGAGCGTTACACACGCATTATGAAATATACAGGATCTTCATATATTATATAATGATATGATATTTGCCATCTGTATCAGTAGAATCACAGTCTAAAACCTCCATGTCTTTTGTTTCAGTGCTCCTCCACTCACGGAGAAAGAAGTCGAGGTGGGTGTCTCATCATCGCATTTCAAACTGTGGATCTTATTTCACTTTCTTTTCTTTTTTTTCTTTTAATTCGTGTGTCTCATCAGGGGTTACATTTGAGATTCAGGAGGTGGGGAAGCTCTAATCTTTCCTGGGTCGGCAATGTTGGACAACAGTACTGTTTAATTTATATTAAACTCAACATTATCTCAAATTCTATTTGTGTGAAATATAGGGAAGCCCTGAACTGTAAGTTCTGTGTCATTATTTTGACTTAATATCCCGTTATTTCGAGTTATCTCAATTTCAACGTGTGTCAAACTAATTTCCACTAAATGTCTAGCTTACTGGTTTAACTAGGAAACCGCATACAAAATAATGAGCATTATACTATTCTAATATTCAATAAATTTAATAATGTTCAATAACTTGGTCTTAATGAATTGGGGTGTTCAATATTAAATTGAAATAATGAGACGAGGTAATAATGAGAACTTGAAATAAGGAGATATTGAGTCTAAATAAAATAAAATAATGAGCTAGTAAGGAGAAATAAGGACATAACGTGAACTTTTGTATCGACAGTTGTACCTGGCTATACGAGCTACCTTAGTAACAGAATGCTTGGTATTGCATCGAGTATCGTCCATCCATTTTCTGTACCGCTTATTCTACACAAGGTCGCAGGGAGCCTGGAGCCTATCCCAGGGGGCTCGGGGCACGAGGCACCCTGGATGGGGTGCCAGCTCATCGCAGGGCACAATTGCACACACATTCATACACTACGGACAATTTTGAAACACTGATCAGCCTACAGCGCGTGTTTTTGGAACGGGGGAGGAAACCGCCAAAACACAGGGAGAACATGCAAACGCAGGGTGGAGGCAGGAATCAAACCCCCAACCCCGGAGGTGCGAGCCAAACGTGCTAACCACTAAGCCACTGTGCCCCCCTTGTGTAACATTATAGCAGGAAAAGAACACAACTGCAAAAATCTAGACCAGGGGTTCATAAACCTTTTGTAAATGTATATGTAAAAGTCATATTCTAGCTATTTATTACAGCCATAGAGCCTTCTATTCCTGAAATGCCCACCTATAGTTCAAGTTGATTATATTAATGAGCCCATTCAATTCAAGTAACTAATATGCTAATAACCATAAGATCTCAATATTATAATATAATAATTTTGATAATGATGGATTGATTTCCACTGCTGTAACAAAATAAAAAAAAAATTTAAAAATCTCAGATCCCCTGGCTATGCTTCCCCAGACCCCACTTTGGGAATCACTGATCTAGGAATCATTAATTAATTAATTAATTAATTAATTAATGTAGTAAGTAAGTTAAGATATTACAAAACAGCAGGAAGGATTGGAAATGTATTGTAAATGAATGTCAAAATCAGGATGAGGGGAAATCATAACTGTAAACATGCAACACCAGGAAAAAGTCAGGGACTCTTATTGTCTACGACTGTCCTAATGTCACATGATCATGAGTAGTGTGTAGCTGTCTAGGGGTTATCCATCAGTTCAATAAAATTTACCAAGGTTGTACTAGAAAGAATTTTAATTTCCATCATATCCTAGTTCTGAAGCTCTACTTATTGTTCACGTAAACAAAAGGTCCTGGAGCTTTGCTGTGTGTCGGAGTCGGAATGGAGGAAATCTCGACCCACCAGAGAGGGTTGATTAAATAAACCCTGTTAGAGGTGGAATTATAAGGATGATTGGAAGGATAACTTTTTTTTATTACACAGCGATGAGTCATAACATTGTAACGGACTTTCCAGTGTTTCCAGCTACAGGTCAGTGGTACACAGTGTCCCTGAAAGTGTTTTGAAAGTACTAAAGTATGGAAAAAAAAAAATCCATGGAGCTCTCAAGCCCAGCTTAGGATGAACCAATTTGCAAGGCCTTAGTGGTTTCCTGTCCTCTACATGGAAGCACAAACATTCCTCGATGCCTGGATGTGAGCTGCTCCCAGGATGACGCTAGCAAGCTGGCCAAGGTCATGGCCTAGTATTCTGCTCTCAGTGGCTTTTCCACCCCTGACATTCACACTCAGCTATTTTCTGCCCCTTGCTTTGATCATAACCGTAAAACAGAGAGGCTTTCAGGACATTTCTGCATCTCTACCTCCATCTCTGCTTTGATTTCATGCCTAATGAGCTGAATACTAAAGAGCATAACAGATGGGCATTATTGTTCTCCTGGAAGGTTTATAAGGCACTCTGGGTTTATCAGATGCCAATATTTTCTTTTTGTTGGCTTCCTTATAAGGCATTCCATCCTCTGTGTGTGATTGACCTTGTTTATGACTGTCACCTTGTATATTGGTTTCCAGTTGAACCTCTAGGTTTCCTGGCTTTTGTGCATGTTCTCTCTTCTTTATCCGGCTGACGAATGACGTAAGATGTATCCTCTCCCTGCAGAATGCCTTTGTGCAGCTGTCTCTAGCATTCCGCAATGACAACTACACGCTGGACACCAGACTGAAGCAGGCCGAGAGGGAGCGCAACCTTACAGAGGAGAACACTGAGAAGGAACTGGAAGAGTTTAAAAACTCACTGAAGGTGAGTCTAGTAGGAAAACTGACCCCTTATGACCCCCGTCATAAGATTAAACTATAGTAGATACAAAATTGAGGCTTCAGGTACACCACATGACGTATGGCAACTTAAGGATGAAAAACGTACTCCAAGACTTTAAAGAATATGATTTGGGATTTAACCAGGTAGGTCTAGAGAGTGGAACCTTACTGAGAACACTTGGAGGAAATTGGAAGTATTTAAAAACTCACCGAAGGTCAGCCTAGTGAGAAAGAGACTCCATATTCCTCATGGAGATTGAACAATAGCAGACCCAGAAGTGAGCCTTGAGGCATACCATTTGATGATGCTTGACACCTTGAGATGTTACTCCCTGGTGCTGCGTAATATTCACAGCCCAATAGATTCATGTTTTGATAGCCTAGGACTGAACCAAGGAAGATGATTCATTACTGCAATAGATCGACTGCTTCAAAAGCTGCAACAGGCACACAGACTTTGTCAGGATGGGTTTGAAGAAACGACAGGATTTGGGATTTATCTGGGTAGGCCCAGGGAGTGCAACCTTCAAGAAGAGCTTGAAGAGTTTATAAGCTTACTGAAGTTCAGACTGGTTGGAAAAAGACACCATATTCCTCATAGATATTGAAAAATGGTAGACCTAGAATTGAGCCTTGAGGCACAATGTACCACGCCTTGAGGTGTGAGTCCCTGGTGCTGCATAAAATTTGCAGCACATTAGATTAAATCTAAGCCAGTGTAGGACTGAACCAATGAGACCAACCCAGTACTGGAATGGGTCAAGTAAAATTTTGTGGTCCACTCTTTCAAAAGCTGCAACATGCACAATGACATTGTCTGGATTTACTCATGTACAGTGCTGTGAAAAAGTATTTTCCCCATCATGATTTCTTCTGTTTTTGTGTATATATCATACTAAATTGTTTCAGAAATGAAAAAATCTAAGATAAAACAAAGGTAACGTAAGTAAACACAAAATACAGTTTATAAAAAATAATGTTATTTATTGAAGCAAAAAAGGTTATCCAATACCAACTGGGCCTGTGTGAAAATGTATTAGTCCCCATAATTACTAATTCCGCAAATCTATGAAACTGCATTCATAATGGGTTCAGCTGGACTAGACACAACCAGGCCTGATTACTGCAAACCCTGTTCAATCAAATCAACACTTAAATAGAATGTTTTCAACAGCATGAAGTTGGTTAAAAGGTGTTCCCAAGTAACACACTATGCCAAAGTTGAAAGAAATTCCAGAAATGATAAGGAGGAGGAAGGTGATTGAAATACATCAGTCTGGGAAGGGTTACAAAGCTATTTCAAAGGCACTGGGACTCCAAAGGACCACGGTGAGAGCCATTATCTCCCAATGGAAAAACTCGGCACAGTAGTGAACCTTCCCAGAAGTGGCCGACCTTCCAAAATTCCTCCAAGAGCACAGCAACTACTCATCCAGGAAGTCACAAAAGAGCCAACAGAAGAACATTTAAGGCTCGTCTGAATTTTGCCAAAACACACCGTGATGATCCTCAAACCTTTTGGGAGAATGTTCTGTGGACTGAGGAGTTGAAAGTGGAACTGTTTGGAAGACAGGGGTCCCGTTAAATCATAACGGCGTAAAGCAAACGCCAAATTCCACAAAAAGAACATCATACCTACGGTCTAGCATGGTGGAGGAAGTGTGATGGCGTGGGGATGCTTTACTGCTTCAGGGCCTGGGCAACTTGCAATAATTGAGGGAAACATGAATTCTGCTCTGTAAATTTAAACTCAAGCGCAACTGGATTATGCAGCAAGACAATGATCCAAAGCATAGGAGGAAGTCCACCTCTGAATGGCTCAAAAAAAGCTAAATTAAAGTTTTGGAGTGACCTAGTCAAAGACTTGAACCAATTGAGATGCTGTGGCAGGACCTGCCTAACCGGCAGTTCGACCACATGGGAGGGTTTTCGAGCATGAACTAAAGCAGTTCTGCAAAGAAGAGTGGGCCAGAATTCCTGTGAAAGACTGATCTCCGGTTATCTGAAGTGTTTGGTTGCAGTTATTGCTGCTAAAGGTGGCACAACCAGATTTTAAGTTTAAGGGTGCAATTAGTTTTTCACATGGGTGGTGGGTGTTCGATAACTTTCTTTGCTTCAATGGAAAAAAAACCCTATTATGTGTTTACTCAGGTTGCCTTTGTTTTTATGTTGTATTTCATTTGAAGATCTAAAACTATTTAGTATGTGAGACACAAAAGCAGAAGAAATCAGGATGGAGGAAATACTTTTTCAGAGCACTGTAGGCTGTGGACAATATCAGAACTGTCATTCCCCATGTGCCCCATTGTTTGCAATGTAAATAATTTGGTTTGGGGTGGATGAATACGCTTCCATCCCTTGGGTGTGATAAGAACTTCATTGTTGGAGCTGTGAGAAAATAACACTTCCGAGATGGTACAGTTAGCAAGCATATCAGTGTTGCAGCATAAGCAGCCATGTTGAATTCCCCAAAGGCCAGAGAGCAAAGTTCACATGTCTCTTCTGTTTCAGGGCACAGTGTCTCTATGGCAGAATGCAGAGCAGAGGGAGTTCTACCAGCGCCTCATCGAGACCGTAACTGTACTGCACCGCCTTGCCAACCGTCTGTCCAGCCGGGCAGAGATGGTGGGCGCAGTGCGACAGGTAAGACTTGTCCATGCTCTGCTGCAAGACTCCTAATGCTCACATCCTTATTCTGTTTGAGTGGCTTAAGGGGAACAGGAATGTGCCTTTTCCCAGCAGATAAGATATGTTTGTGAAAGATTGAGCTCAATGTTATGCTTGCCCTTAAGTTTAATGTGTGAGCCAAAGTAAACTTTGTGAATGGAGAAGCACTGAGAATGTTGCATGTTGCCCATGGCAACACTGTTACTGTTAGACTCTGCATACCTTAGGGGCTGCTATGAGTGTCCTTCATTCCATTAGCTAACTTTATACCAACTTCTATTAGTTTAGCTCTGAATGCCTTAATGATGCATGATCCTACATCTTTATGATCACAACACAATTTTCCCTGGAGGAAAAAAAAAAAAAAAAAAAACCAGTTAGAAATGGCAGCATTGTCAGCATGGTGTGTGAATTCTGGCTCTGACAGTTCCTCAACCTCAGCTACATCACTCCAGTTCATAATTGGTCGCAATTTTTAAAATCCCACTGATGCAGTTTTATTTTCATTTGAACCTGACTGATATTTTATAACGAATTTAGTTGGTTTGGGTTTCCAAAATACAAGCCATCTAGTAGCTTTATTTAAATCAGCACAGCCCTGACTAGGCAGATACTAAGGATGAAAAAATGAATACTCTACATTCATGTTAATAAGCTTGGTCTTCACTTCATTTTGTTTTGCACACCTCTAGTCTCAACCAGATGCCCCTGACCCTTTCTGGCACGCTTAAAAAAATTAAAAATAATTTAAAAAAATTTTTAAAAAATTTAAAAAAACAGTGCATCTCCGATTCATATCTGGTTTTGGAGCACATTGCCTGTTTATTCAGAATAGCGTACAGTGGACATAAGTATACGCATGACTGTTAAAATGGCAGGTTTTTGTGATGTAAAAAAAAATTTAACAAAGAAAAAAATAAACAAAAAAACTTCCAATACCCAGCTTGGATAAGTGTGCACACTCTTTTATAATTGGGAATGTGGCAGTGTTCAGAATCAACCAATCACATTCAAACTCATGTTAAATACTCAATTAAAGTGACTGATTACCCCAAATAAAGTACAGCTGTTCCTATAGGATTTTCCTGATATCTTCTTGGTAACATCCAACTAGAAAAGCCATGGGCCGCAAAGAGTTTACAAAGCAGGTACAGGATCTCATTGTTGAAAAATATCAATCAGGAGGGGGTTACAAAAAAATTGTGTATTCCATGGAACACTGTAAAGACAATCAACAAGTGGAGAAAATATGGCATGACAGTGACCCTACTAAGAATAGGTGATAAGATCAGGAGAAAACTGATCAGGGAGGCTGCCAAGAGGCCTACAGCAACATTAAAAGAATTGCAGCAATTTCTGGCAAGTGCTGGTTGCGCCCTACATGTGAGAATATCCTGAATTCTTCATATGTCTGGACTATGGGGTAGGGTGGAAAGACGGAAGCCTTTTTTAACCAAAACATAAATTAAAAAATACATCCAATCTCCCAAAACCATGTGGAATAGTGTTAGATGTGAGTTTATTACAGACATTGGTCTGATGAGACCTTTTTGGCCATAATACCAAAAGATATGTTTGGCACAAAAAAAAACCAAAAAAAAAACCACAGCACATCACCAAAACAACACCATCCCCATGGGGAAGCATGATGGTGGCAGCATCATACTTTGGGGCTGTTTTTCTTCAGCTGGAACTGGGGCTTTAATCAGGGTGGAGGGAAAAATTAATTGCTCCAAATACCAGTCAATTTTGGCACAAAACCTTAAAGGTTCTGCTAAAACACTTAAGATGAAAGGAATTTGACCTTTCAGCATGACAACAACCCGAAGCAAACCTCCAGATCAACAAAGGATTGGCTTCACCAAAACAAGTTCAAGGTTGTGGAATGGCCCAGCCAGAAACCAGACCTAAATCCAATCAAAAATCTGTGTGGTGACCTGAAGAGGGTTGTGCACAGGAGATGCCCGGCCAGTTTGATAGCGCAATAGTTTGCCATTTTTCCTTGCAAAAACATTCTAACTAAGTCAAGATGTGCCAAGCTGATTGACTCTTACCCAAAAAATTGAATGCTGTGATAAAATCTAAAGGTGCTTCAACTAAGTATTAGTTTCTAGGTGTGCACTCATGCAACCAGGTTATTGTACATTTTTTAAAATTGTTTTTTCCCCCCCTAATATGATTCTTTTTTTTTTTTCACTACGGTTAAAATTTCACAATAAAGGTAGAAAAGGTTCTGACATGATTTTATATTGGTTTCATTTTTCGTACATCACAAAAGCTTGACATTTTAACAGGGCTGTGTAAACTTTTTATATGCACTGTATTTGGTTACATTCCTAGTCAATACAATAGAATATAGCAGCACATTTAAATATATTTTGATCCCACACAAAGAATATTAAGCCTCAACTTTAAAATTTTGTACTAGTTTGCAGTGCGTTAGTCAAAACATCCAGCCCTACTGGATCTTTATATTATGCTGATTATTGAAATAGTGGTCCAGGCATCAGTGAGTATAAAGATATTTGGTGTTAATGACTTGGTGTTTGAACCTGGCAGGAGAAGCGGATGAACAAGGCCACTGAGGTGATGTTGCAGTATGTCGAGAACCTAAAGAGAACCTATGAGAAGGACCATGCAGAGCTGATGGAGTTTAAGAAACTAGCCAACCAGAACTCGAACCGTTGTTATGGAAGCTCAGTGGAAGCTGGAGGTAATCCGTGGAGTTATGGTCACTCCAATGCTGAATGAATTGTACACAATGAATGCTAATTGTTTTTGATTTCATGCTTTACTGGACTAGATGATGGAGTTCTACGTCCATTGAGACCCACGTTTGGGTCAGTGGGAAAGGTAATGAATCATCAGTTCATATGAATCAATGAAAGATTCAAATATTTTTAGATGTGAAAAATTAACAAAATCATGTATCAGAATGGTTTGGTTAGATGGCAGGAATATGAATTCTGCGTACTTTATGCTCCAAGCCTTTACCCAGAAGGAGAGTCAGCGTAGCTGTGGTCCCCAAATTGAATCACCTGAACATTCCCGGGCAGGCTCCAACCACAGGGGGCCCCGCGCCGGGTCCTGGAGCTAGCCTTTGCACTGCTGCTGGTCCCAGCCCCGGCACTGGCCCTGGTGCACTTCCTGTACTGGTGAGCTCCATTTTGGTCAACTCTTCCTGTCTGACAGCAGTGTAGCCCTCCATTCTGTGTCTGCTGGGTGACTGATGCTTTATCAGTGTTGCTGATAAAGTACATACATTTCTCTTACATCAACACGTGCAAGAAGTGCTGGTCATTTGTCAAGATACAAGAACTTTAGAAAGAAAGAGGCTTAGAAATTTCATTTGTGTTCCTTGTTTATGTATTTAGTGCGAGGCAAACAGTTTGAAGAGCGACTCCACTTCGGATACAGCGCAGCAAACAGCGGGGGAAAAGTGAGTAACTAAATACAAACACTTAACAGAAATATGCCCAAGAAATGTCAAGCTCTGGAAATGTAATCTTCAAGTCCCAAGGTCATTTATGGTTCTTTCAAAACAAGATTCTTTATCATGGCCTCTTGTGGTGCTGCAGGATATTTTGTTTGTTTGTTTCACCCTGAGGAAGCCCCTATCAAGGAGTGGGTCAGTTAATCATTGAGACTAAAATATTTACCAGCCTTGGATAGTGTTGGACGTGCTGCGACAGCCCCAAATGCAGCAAGTTTAACATGCTATTCTGAGATTTAAACTAAACATTCGAGCTGGAGTGTTTGACAAAGTCCAGGCGTCTGGCTCGCTGCTCACTTTTGTTAATAAGGTGAGACTAAAAGGCCCGTCGTGCCATGTCTCTCAGATGAAGCCTGATATTTGGGCATGAGAGAACAGGTTTAATACTCTGAGAACTAAATGTTCAAACAGTGATGTTTTTTTTAAAGCACGAGTTTTACACAACGTCCGGCTGCTTCATTAATACGTGCATTATAGCACATTCTGCGTAATGGTACAAGTTTATAGCTCCAGTGCTAACTCCTCTTTCCTATTTGAAAACAATGCAGTGGAAAAGTACTGCTGGAGCAGGAAGGCGAGGCAGCTACCCCGGCCAAAGCTTCCTGTATTCCAGAAGAGGTCAGAGCTGAGATCAAGGCCAAGATTGAGGAGGAAGCCTACAATAAAGGGTAATGCCTTGATGTCTTCGATTCCACACAGACCCATTAGCATCTCCGAGCGATATGCGTTGATCACAGGCTGTTGTTTTGATGTCGATCAAGTAAAATTGACTGGCTAGGGTAAAACTACTGTATGCAAATGGGTCAAGTTAGCTTTATTGTCACAGAGTAATATCCTACTACACCTAATATAAAGTGCATATTATATAATGTATGGAGACACCAGCATGAGATAGTGGACATATGTGAGGAAGAGGTATTGCACATGGATACAAACCTAACTGCAAATAAAAATCAAATCATTAAAAAAAGAAAGCTTACAGATAAAGAAATGCATCTATTTTGGTTTTTCAGAACTCACTGGTTTTATTTGTCTGACAAATATGTACCAAGTACAAGAATGATCAGGCCAAAGTATTTTACAATAATCTTGCCAGAGTCTCCTAATCTATTAAAATAGCCAATCAAACCATGCCTTTTGTATTTGTTCAACTCCATACCATCTTGCTTGATGGACAGATCATTGGTTTGCATATTTCAGCTTTTTCCTGTGATCTGGAATGTAGCTCCTGGCTGGCTCGCCAATCCTAAGGTCCAAACCAATTACCATGTGTTGGAAAATTGAAGTTGAGCATTGTTACTGTAAAGCCAGTGAACTTCCACTGGTGCATGATTAGATGACTGATAATGCTAAGAGACAGTCAGCTGTAACTCTCGCTTCATATATTGTGAGCTGTAAGAAATTGTTATAGACATTGGCCATATGTAGCATTCTCCAAAAATGGATACAGGCATCACTGGTAACCAATTTGATGCAGATTCATGCACCAACCCACAACCAGAACAGCCTGTCTAGTTGGCGTGTTGTACTCTCCTCAGTTTTCGTTCATGAAGGAGGACTTGAGCTGGAGTGCATAGATGTCACAAACTCTCTTGTTTGTGTCATAAGTAAACAGTTGCATTGGTTGGACCTTCAGAATCAGGATGAATAAACCTGAAAATGTTCTTGATTTGGGTTGAGTTGGGTTCTAGATCTTTAGCTGGGTCTTGTCTTTCGCAACTCCTGGCTGGCTCACCAATTATGTTTAGATTTTTAGAAATCTTCTATAAATTAGGTCACTATGTCTCTTACATAATGCTCACAATGTGAAATAGCTGGGCACCAAAACAACTCACCCATTGTTAGCATCTCAGGCACATAAACATTCATGATGGATCCAGATTTATATTTACATTCCAACAAATATGGCCATGTGAATCTTGAATAGTATGTATGTACATCTGCAGGTATCAGGAAGGGCTGAAAAGACTTAAAGAGCTCCAGGAACTGAAGGAGGAGGAAGAGAGGACAGAAGAAAAAGAGACTGAACCAGAAGAGTTAAATAGAGAAGAGCTGGAAGAAGAAAAAAAGCTAAGCAGGTAATAATAAATCGTGAAACTTTTAGCCACTTGTAGTGAATTTATTTTCCCTAAATGTTCATGCTTCAAGTAAGGAATAAAATATTCAGAGGTGTGCTGTTGAGGATGATGTGATCTGGTCCAACACAAAGTGGATTATTTACCTATACAGGATGTAACAGTGTTTTTCTCCTCTTATACCACAGTGATTGGCTAATGTTTACGATTTTTAATGGATTAATGAACGACATGATGCTTTTTTTTTTTTTTTTTTTAACCATTTATAGATACAGTAAATGTTATGGATTGTCCATGAGACAAAAATGATGGCATGTCCACTTACATTATAGCAGCTATAATTGGTCATCTACCTCCCCCCCCCCCCATTCTCTTGAAGTTGAAAAGCTAAAAGACGCAGCTTGTCATGCTATAGAGAAACCGCAAAAGTCCTGAAGAGTTTCCTGTGGCAGAAATACTGTTACACAGCTCTGACACTGGAGACTCCTTCTGTAAATGTTAAACATCTAACAGAAAACATAACTATACAGTTTTTATCTATTTATTATTAGTAGATTACTTAGATTATGTATCGTCCATCATACAAATCCCTCAGAATGAGCTGTTACTATAGAAACGATAATGTATCAGAATGAGCACATTAATATAAACACCTTCTGACCAATCAGGATTGAGACTTTAAAAGTACTGTGGTAGAAAGTGAACTAGGTTTGAATTGCTGGCAAATAGCTTGTAAAAATCTCATAATTGCAATAGTGATCCTGGAGAATCATTTTCTTCCAGTTTTCATACATCCAACATCTGCTTCAGCTTAGTGTGTGTGTTGTTATTAGTCGATTAGCTGGACCTGGACATAACAAACCCAGTTTTAGAAAACCTGGTAGATGAATATTTTAACCATCTATATTAAATTCATGTTTATTTCTTCCTTGGCAGGTTTGAAAGAGTTCTGGAAGTCCTTGAACGAATATGTCCAAAGATCTTCAGGAGGAACCGGACGCTATGGATCATTCTTACTTTGTTCTTAGTAGTGTTCCTTTTAGTCAACCTCATAAACTTCTTCAGCAGCCTCTACGCTGATCACGCAGACGCAACGGCAGAAAAGTCCAACGTTCCGGGCAAGAAGAAGTTTTTAGGACTGCATGTTGGATCGAAGAGTCCGAGTCCAGAGTAACACCAAAACTGCACGTTCAGAGACAGTCTGAGGAGTTGATTAACTCGAGCCTTTGGAACCTTACTTGTGTCATGAGGAACCAAATACCTTAATTTAAAGTTTTTTTGTTTTGTTTTTTTTGTTGTTTTTTTTTAAAAAGAAAATGGAAATGGGCAAAATTGCAACAAATGTTGTTGAGTCAGAAGTCCTTGTAAGATGATATATATATAGTTTGATATGTAACAATACGAGGCAAATGTCACATTTAATGAGCTTGAGATTACATTACCACTCGAACTTTACTATTTTATTCTCAGGTTTGTGAGACGAAGCGTTGTTGAGAAATTAAGGACACTATTTAAGAGCTTTAATCTTTGGTATGGGTTTTGAAGTTCATTGCTGATGTCTTCACTGTCTGTTTCATCTGCCATTCCGAGGTAGCTTTTGCGTGCAATTTTTGTGCAACACGATATATATATATTTTTTTTTCACCCCGGAAATCACAAAACCCTGTTTCAAATTTGACGTGTCCTTGGAGTACGTTAGTGTGAAGAATTACACTTCATTAAGTGAAGAAAAACACTTACTTTTTTTCCTAGCACCAGAGATTTGTCATCGTTTTAGATCGTTCATTTTCACGTGTGTTAATGGTTTGTGCCACTCCACTCCTTTTAATAAAGGGGCCTTTAAAAAAAGGTCCAGCAGTTTCACACAGGGTAGTGAAATGCAGTACATGCCACAATCCTTTTTTTTTTCTTTCCCTTTTTTATTTATTTATTTAAATTCAAATGAATTACAGCTCCGTTAACCCTCACACTGTTAGAAGTAGTGTGTTAACCTCTTCCTTCATATTATAGTTAAACCGAGCAGTGGGATTACGTACCTGTGTGATGGTATGTTATATCATGATGAGGAAATCTCAAATGGTTATAATGTCAGCGCTGCTACAATTCTGTTCTAAGAAAATAATCAACCATGGGGGTGGTGTGATGATACAGATTTACATCCCAAAGTTGATTATTTTCCAATAAAAGCCCGTCCAGAAGTGTTTTCTTCCTCTTATACCACAGCAATTTCCCCACAGCGTTTTATTTATTAACAAACGACACGTCATACTTTTTATCCATTTATAGCTACGTGTTAATGTTGTGGAACAAGTGAAACTAGTCTTATTGCTTACGTTACAGCGATTGCTGTATAAGCAGTCATTTCCTCACCAGCCACAGTGAAAGCACAAAACACAACGTCCTTTCTCCTATAGGCTTTCCAGCTTCGTAAAACGTACAAGTTACAGCTTTACCGCATACTTTTTATTCGTTTATAGTTGCATTTAATGCTGTAGAAACATTTCCCTAACCAGTCTCTCTCTCTCTCTCTCTCGCTCACAAATATAATATGACAGAAAAAAAGAAGTTGATTATTTTCCTATAACAGCACATCCTGAAGTGTTTGCCACACCAATTTGCCAACAATTAAAAAAATGTAAATTTATTAATAAACACCGCGTCATGCTTCTTAAACATTGATGGTTACATCTGATGTGGGCAGCGGTAGCTCAGTGGTTAAGGTGTTGGACTACTGATCAGAAGGTCATGAGTTCAAATCCCAGCACCGCCAAACTGCCACTGTTGGGCCCTTGAGTAAGGCCCTTAACCCTCAGCTGCTCAGATGTATAAATGAAATAAATGTAAGTCGCTCTGGATAAGGGTGTCTGCCAAAAGCTGTAAATGTAAACGTGGGATGTTCATGAAATGTTAGTTCCTGTTTAAGTGTACAGCTTATGTTATAGCGGCTATAAGGCAGTCACTCACTAGCCTCTTAAAGTTAGAAAGAAAAAAAAAAACCACAGCTTGTCATGTTACAAAGAAACCGCAAAGGGTAAAAACTCTTCTGCCCTGAAGACTTTCCTATGGCGGAGAATTTACTGTTACAAAGCACCGACACTGGAGACTCCTTGCATAAACGTTAAACGTCCCCTTAAAGAAAACACCATATCAACAATTACACACTTTTCTTTGTTACAATAACTACACACTTTTAATCCGTTTATTATTAGTCTCGGATTACGTCACTCATCCATCCACCGTACACGTCCCTGTGAATGAGCTGTTACTATAGAAACGATAATGTATTCGAACAAGCGCATTAATTTATTAATTAAACTTGTGATTTGCAGATACACTATTGTCAGGGTTGCTGTTGTAGAAAATTAATCAACACCTTCTGAGAAATCAGAACTGAGAATTCAACAGAGCTGTGGTATATCAGGTGCAGCAAGTACAATGAATTATAGCAAATATGCTGAATTTCCATAAATAATATTGTATATTGACCCATATTTACTAGAACAGATGTAATATACAGTATAACTGATACAGGAACTGAAAATCAACACGGATAAGTTTTTCTAGTGTGCAGTATTTTGTCCTGTTGCCATGACGGTGTGATATTACGCAAACCTCAGCAGGGAATAAAAGTGCACAATTTATTCCGATAGAAAAGCTGCTGACTCGCTGATGATGGGTCATTCTTCCTGCGTTCCTGCGTCATTTCCCCCATCAGTGAAATGACAGTGTGTGTGTGTGTGGATGTTTTGCTGGAAGCAGGCTGCATGTCAGTGAATGATCACAGGAAGTGTAAAGAACATTTGCTTGTTAAAGAATTTTTTTTTTTTTTTTACCTAATCTCTGTCCACCGTATCTGTGAAGTGATTCAAAAAGGCAAGGACTTTTGACACTGAGAAAAGGATGTTTTCTCCAAAGCCACTTACATAATGGAAGTCTAAGGGCAGCTGCTGAACTGTGGAAATATTCAAAACCTTAACCTTAGGCTCACACTAGAAAATGACGAGTTGCTCTTAGTTTCTCTTGTGGCCGTGTAGTGACTGATGTGGTTTGAGGAGAAATGGTAATAGCCAAAATGTAAATGCTTTGGAAGCTCATTAGTTAAACACCGTGAAAACAATCAGGTTGTCTGTTTTTCCATGTGATGTGCTCCGCTTTGTACTGACGTCGAACGCACACCGGACACACCGATGATCTCTGCTACTTCCTTCCAAGCTTTATTTCCATCTATACACTTGCAATGAAAGGTCGTGTATGATGGGGATGGGAACTAGCTGCAGGTAGGAACTAAAGTCCGAGGAATCATTATAAGCCGGTCATTTGAATCGTCACTTTATAGCTTCATATATAATTTGCATAGACTTGAGAAAATCTCACATGAAGTTCACACCAGCAAACGACAGTTGCAGTTTATTTTCTGTACGTGCATACACCGATCAGCCATAACATTAAAACTGCTGACAGGTGAAGTGAATAACATTGATTATCTCAATACAACCGCACCTGTCAAGGGGTGGGATATATTACACAGCAAGTGAACAGTCAGTTCTTGAAGTGTTGGAAGCTAGAAAAATGGGCAAAGGTAAGGATCTGAGCGACTTTGACCAGGACCAAATTGTGATGGCTAGACGACTGGGTCAGAGCACCTCCAAAACAACAGGTCTTGTGGGGTGTTCCCGGTATGCAGTGGTTAGTACCTACCAAAAGTGGTCCCAGGAAGGACAACCAGTGAATCACCGACAGGGTCATGGGCGCCCAAGGCTCAATGATGTGCGTGGGGAGCGAAGGCTAGCCCATCTGGTCCGATCCCACAGAAGAGCTACTGTAGCACAAATTGCTGAAAAAGTTAATGCTGGCTATGATAGAAAGGTGTCAGAATGCGCATCAGTGCATCACAGCTTGCTGCGTACGGAGCTGCATAGCCACAGACCAGTCAGAGTGCCCATGCTGACCCCTGTCCACCTCTGAAAGTGCCTACAATGGGCACACGTGAGCATCAGAACTGGACCATGGAACAATAGAAGAAGGTGGCCTGGTCTGATGAATCACGTTTTCTTTTACATCACGTGGACGGCCGGGTGCGTGTGCGTCGCTTACCTGGGGAAGAGATGGCACCAGGATGCACTATGGGAAGAAGGCAAGCCGGTGGGGGAAGTGTGATGCTCTGGGCAATGTTCTGCTGGGAAACCTTGGGTCCTGGCATTCATGTGGATGTTACTTTGACACGTACCACCTACCTAAACATTGCTGCAGACCAAGTACACCCCTTCAAAGAGTTCAAGGCCTCCAAATTCCCCAGATCTCAATCCGACTGAGCATCTGTGGGATGTTCTGGAGAAACAAGTCCGATCCATGGAGGCCCCAAGTCGCAACTTACAGGACTTAAAGGATTTGCTGTTAACATGTTGGTGCCAGATACCACAGCACACCTTCAGAGGTCTTGTGGAGTCCATACTGTTTTGGCAGCACAAGGGGGACCTACACATTATTAGGCAGGTGGTTTTAATGTTATGGCTGACCAGTGTATATTTTTGTATGTATGACATTTTCTTAATTCTATGCAAATTAGGTATGACCAGGTAAAGCTACAAATTGACTCAAATGATTCCTCGGACCAATCGTATAGCTTGTGTGATCTGACTTTCTTCAGTTTCCCATTCCCAGTTAGTTCCTACCTGCAATTAGTTCCCATTTACTTTTTAACGCAACAAAAATGGAAGAACAACTTAGAACCATGGTTTCATCTTATCCTGGGTTATGAGGCCTTTCATTAAATGAAATGGTCTGCACTTATATAGTGTCTTTTTTAACCTTCACGGTTCTACAAAGTGCTTTACACTGTGTCCCATTCACGCACACACTCTCGCACCAAAGGAAGCAGAGTTACCATGCAAAGCACTTGCCTGTCATCGGGAGCAACTTGGGGTTCAGTGTCTTGCCCAAGAACACTTTGGCACGTGGAGTCATGTGGGCCAGGAATCGAACCGCCAATCCTACAATTAGTGGACAACCTGTTCTTCCACCTGAGCCACAGCCGCCCAGCTGTACACATTTAATGTGTACAGAAACATTACAAAGAAAAATAAAGCTTGAAAGGAAGTAGCAGAGATCGTTGGTGCTTCTAGTGAACACAGCTGGTTCAATTAACATGCTTTGGTCTACGGTACATGCTTGGCTTTGTAGGCAGATTAGCAAACAACTGATTTTCACTTTGATTAGTGCGTTACTTAATTAGTGTTTCACTCTTTGTCATTAAAAAAAAACGAAAAAAAAAAAAAAAACACCCACAAGAGATAAATGACAAGTGACACGAGTGACTCGTCACTTGCTTGTAGGGTTCCTGCTTGATTTAAGGATGAGACAGATGAGAGAAAGCCTTAGCAAAGCGTATCCAAGTTTTCAGTGCTGGAACAATTCAATACAAAAGGAGTTCCGGTTACTTTACAGATTCCAAAAAGTTTTGTGGTATCCATACGCCATCAGAGTCACTCCACTGGTCACCACAGCAAAAGTAGTTCCTTTTGGGACCAGTTATACATTTATTGATGGAGTTCAACAACTGCCCTCAGACTTCCTTTATATAAGTTTGCAGTAAGCAAATGTCCTGTTCTTGTCTAGGTAAAGGGAAGTGTGTACTGTAATTAAGCATACACTACCGATACCATGGATAGAGATTACACAAAAAAAAAGAAAAGAAAGAAAGGCAGGAATATTGCACTAATCACTCTTATAATTGGGTACCAAAGCTAAACAAACAGTCCTGAGAGACAAACAATTGCATATCAAGTATTTAACAGTGGTCTTATGGGAAAGCTTCAAAGACTTGTTTATTCTAGACATTCCCAAAGATCCACAACTGTCTCTTAGGTAATCATAAACACTCTGCAAGCCTTATGGGGTGCCAATATTTTAAATCATACCATTACACACGCTTTGTTAAGTGTGAAGTTTAGAAAAGCTGATAAAGTTTAAGCGTATAGTCAGTCAGCAGATCAGTTATCAGTGAGCCATCGCTGCTTGGCCAGGTTCCCTCCAGACCTCATCAGAGATGCAAGCCCATTTCCTCTTCCCCCAGCACTGTGGCCTCGCCGTGACACTGTACGGGTTTATTTGTGAAATAAACGCCCCTTTTACCTCCCGCCCCGCTACCCCAGGGGAGATCCGTGCTCTATATCTCCTGGACACACACTCGTCAGTCCACAGGCCATCCCAGAGCACTGAGAGAGGAGAGACTCATCAACCATGGCGGGGAAAATCAGGATGCTGTTGCTACTCTTGGCTCATTTGGTCACGTCAGCTCTGCTTATTGATGTCACACAGATCATAGGTATGCTCACCTCACGTGTGTGCTGACTTAGAACTAAATGGTGTTTTTCTTTTCTTTTTTCTTTTGTACAGAATTTCAAATTTAATGTGATTAATTACAGCAAAGCTGTCAATAAACAGCTCACAGTGTTGTCGAATTTTTACACATATATTTTCGTCTTCTACAAACCTTGAAATATACATCAACGCTTGTAGGAAAAAGTTCTTTGGCTGGATAAGAGGATCTAGCCTAGAACGTGAGGTTCTCCTTGGAACCCTTTCTGAAGTGGAAATTCTTTCTTTCTTTCTTTCTTTCTTTCTTTCTTTCTTTTTTAAGCTGTTAATCGTTCTCCCAGAGGTTTACTCTTTTTTAAAAAAAGAAAAAAAAAAAAGGTTTAACCTAGAACCCTACCAACATCTTTAGTTTTTCTCTCTCAAGGAACTTGTTAGAGTTCTATGTTAAACTAAGAACCCTTAGCTTTCTAAAGGGCCTTGGGAACCTTCTCTGAAACTGAAATTCATTATGTTGTTAAAAAAGATTTTTTTTTTTTTTTTAAGTTTAATGTAGAACCCTAACATCACCTTTGATCCTCTGTCTCTCTCTCAAGGAACTTTTGAAGGTTCTATATATAGAGGGTTTCCCTTTTGGAGAGTGTTTAATGCAGAACCCCTTTAGAGAGCTAAGAACCCTTAAATACCATCAGCTTTCAAAATGGGTTCTCCTCTGAAACTCTTTGTTGTAGGTTTTATAGCCTGTGTGGGTTCAGTCAAGCGTACACTCTTAGAAAAAGAACAAATGTTTAACCTAGAACCATCATTTTGTTTAGAGAGAAACAAAATGATGGTTCTAGGTTAAACAATTGTTCTTTTTCTCTCTCTCTGAACTTTCAATGGTCTACCTTTTTGGAGAGTGTTTCAAGTAGAACCTATTTGGAAAGCTAAGAACCCTTAAATATCCAAGAAGTTCTTCGGTATGTATGCTTTTTGGGAAGGAAAAAAAAAAGGGGGGGGGGGTTGGGTTCCAGGTTAATTTTTGAAAGAACCACTGCCCAAAAGATTGTCAACAAGTGTACAAACAGAAGAACCCTTTAGGACATTGGTTCTTAATCTAAGGAACCCAGGTTTGAGAAACGCTGCCCTTCAGTTTGTACACTCATTGAAAATAAAGTCTTGGGACAGTTAACGGTTCTTAGCTTTCTGTGGGGATCCTGCTTGAAACATTAATGACGCTAAAATATGTTTAAAGTCGTATATTTATTTGTGTTTTTATTCATTGATTCGTTTATTCCCTCAAACAGTTTACCCCAAACATGGCAGCGTGGCCAGCGTTTTCCACGCATCGCTGTCCAGTGTCTACGCCTTCAACGCATCTGTAGCGAGAGACGTGTGTGAGCAGCTGGGTGTGGCCATGGCAGACAAGGCGCAGCTGGAAAAAGCTCTCGCGCGTGGCTTTGAGACGTGCAGGTATGACCTGTGATGATTCAGTACGGTGTGCATGAATGATTTGTTGTAACGTGTCTCTCATGCACGTCTCTTTTGTCCTGCAGGTTCGGCTGGATCGACGAACAAGTCGCTGTTATTCCCAGAATTCATAAAAAAGACTCCTGTGGTCAAGGCAGAGTTGGGATTATTCCCTGGCGCAAACCTCTCAGCTCTCTCTTTGATGTCTTCTGTTTCAATGTAACAGGTAGCATATATTCTCAATGCGTGCATATTCTCAGTGGTTCTCAGTGGGGATTGCAAAAGTATTCACCCCCCATTGCTGTGAAACCCCGAAATTCATTTTGGGGCAGCCACTTGGCATCTTGCTTGCTTCTCTGATATATTATATATATATATATATATATATATATATATATATATATATATATATATATATATATATATATATATATATATATATATATATATATATATATATATATATATATAAAATAAATGCACACAATAATGAATGACATAAGGTTTGAAATCATGCCAAAGGTTAATCAACTTAATACAAATAGGAAAATTGCTGATCATATGAATATATGTTGCAAAATATTTTGGCACTACAAATTAACATAGTAACTGGTTTTGGGTTCTAGGTGGAAAGTTTATGAATAAATAGCAGAAAAATCTCCAATAAATTAACTAGACACATTAGATAATATCATAATAGGTAAATATCATAAAACTACAAAATTTGTATTGCAATCATACAGGAGTCCATTTTTTCCCTTTAAGAAAGAAGGGTATTATGGCTGGTGCACTTTTTAACATGACCGCAAAGAAAATTCTGTTTTGTCAAGTGGCTCTTGGGTTGTTTTTTTTTTCTATCTCCTATCTCTCTTGGCATCACATTAAAACAGGGCGTAGTGCCTTCGCAGGAAATGGGGAAACTTTTAAACGTCAATTCAGCCAAAACTGATTTCCTCCCGGAATGTCCGAGGAAATCAGTGGGCTGCACTGGCATCTACCCAAACATCACCAAACATGTTTCCTGTGTAATGATGGAATGATTTCATTGCAGATTATGAAGCTCGCATGAACACGGAGCACGAGAATCCGAGCACCACCGTCATTCCTACAGCTCGCACATCCGGAGCTCATCCGAAACTGGCAAAAACGACTCATTCGGCATCTCGGGATGATCAGCAGTCCACTTCCTCCAGTCTTCCCGACTCTCGAGAAGTGAACAACTACTCGCCTGAGAGCGACACGCCTGAATCTCAGGCCTTTAGCAACACAAGCCCTACCACTGCAGGTGCTTTTTTTTTTTTTTTTTGATCTGCTTTCATTCATTTGCTCTTACAAACATATGTAAGTGTAAGCATAAAAAAATCTCTTCTCTTTCTGATGTCCTAGTTGGCCTGATCGCTTTGCTCACGACCGTCTTCGCTTTCCTGCTCCTCGCCGTGGCTGCTGTCTGTTACTTCAAAAAGTAAGTGAAGGTCTAATTACTCCTTAAAGAAAATCAATTTCAGTCTCTCCAGGAATTTGCATTACAGAAATGAACCCCAAAACCAAGCAAACTCTGCCATACTCAGAGGAGCTTGCCATTTTTTCAAAATGACCGCAGATTTTCCTCAGATCTGGGCCAAGACTCATCATGTGACGTCATCACAACGCGCATTCAGCCAAAGCCCTCTTCGATTCACGTGCATTGAACATGAGCACAGCTAAAGAGTCTCACTGGTAGTGGGTAGCTCAGTGGTGAAGATGTTGGGCTATTGATCGGAAAGTCATGAGTTCAAACCCCAGTGCCGTCAAGCTGCCGCTGTTGGGCCCTTGAGCCCTTAATCCTCAACTGCACAGATGTATAAATGAAGTAACTGTAAGTCACTCTGGATAAGGGTGTCTGGCAAATACCGTAAATGTAAATTTACAATCAAACATCACTGTGAAAGACCATTCTAAACAATTTCAGCAACTTTGCCGCAACAATCACAAAAAACTCTGCACAATCCTGTACGGAGTGATCAGTAAGACTGTTCGTTATGAACATGCATTGATGCTGAAGCGTTATAAATGGTTGAGTTTGTACACAGTTCTATACTATACTATATTATACTGTGCTATAAAATGTGATAAGGTTTTCCTTTAAATCTGAAACTAATCCAGTTCTGACTCATCACTGTAGGAACAGCGTGGGCCGGTGGAACAAAAGTCAGGAAAAGAAAGAGAGCATAGAGACTCAAATTTGTGGGAAAACTGGAAAGGAGTCTGAGGCTGAGACGAAAAACCAACACAAGACGACGTCTAACACAGACGATGTCAGCGTGACGATCAAGCCGGAGAACGAGAATGGGGCGATATCTTAACCAGACCAGACAGACCATCACTCTGAGCTCGACATCTGCTGGAATGGCATCGTGCAACTGTATTTATTTATTTGTTTAACTGAACAAATATTTTTCATATTCTCTTCTGCTTTGATGATTTGTATGTGGTGGTTTTCCTTTTGTATTTTCCTTTCATAAGGATATTTAATATTTGTACAGTAGACCCATGTTTACGAATATGATCGAGACAGAAATGTGGTTTTATTTCTTTTTAAATAAATACAACATTTTTGGGCTACCAGTGGAGATGCAGTCAACCCCAGAATTATTGGCACACTTACTCAATACTTAACGTTACAAAGCCACGTAAAATGTCCCGCACAGAGAAGCGTCCTCTACAAGTATCTGTCCACCGTTAAACATTTGGTCTACTTAAGAAAACATGTTTGAAATAATAGCATTAAAATAAATTCATTCCGATACATTTGAGTGCTCTATAATCAGTCAGTGCACGCGTTGTTCTTTTAGATTCATCTTCATAAAGGGAGCCGATAATTTTGGAGTTGACCGCATGCATCGGAGAGTGATTCACCTTAAAAGTTTCAGATGTCTCTTTTCAGACTTTTTTTTTTTTTTCCCGTCCTCCTAGGGGAAAAAAAATTATTTATCACTGTAACAATATAAAGATACATTTGCTTTTTTTTTTTTCCTTCCTCTTCATACTATTCAGGTATTAATAAAGAATAACGTGCTATATACAGTACTGTGCAAAAGTTTTATGCACACGCAAAGAAATGCTGAAGAGCAAAGATGCCTTCAAAATAATGAAATGTTTCTACATTTAAAAAATAATAATAATAATAATAATAAAAATGCCATAAAGAGCGGTAAACAGTAGTCAATATTCAAAAGTCAATATTTGGTGTGACAAAAAACTAAAACTAAAAATAGTAGTCTCCGGTACAATGTGTGCAGTTTTATAAGGAAATGAGCTGGTAAGTTTTATTGAGCATCTTGCAGAACCAGCCACAGTTCTTCTGGACACTTTGACTTTCGCACTCGCTTCTTATTTTCGCAGCAAAACCCAGCAGCCTTCATTGTTTTGTTTTGTTTTTTGACTGAAAAGTGTCTCTTACGTAATCTGCTGCTTTCTTTAATGACAAACATTTTTCTGTAACATTTAATTTTGTGCTAGAAAATTAATGTTCGGGAATCTAAAATGTTTTTTTGTACTGACTTGATAATGTAGAAGTCATAAAATAAAAAATTTGTACTAAAAAAAATTAATTAATTAATTAAAAATAAAAAAAAACCCCACAGGGTGCCTAAAACTTTTGCACAGAACTATACCTTTATATATTTATATACATTATGTGCAATATTGTACGAGTTCTGAAATAAATGGAAGAAAAGGCCACTAGATGCAGCAGAAAAGCTTTCAGGGTGTTTGATGAACATACAGCACATTAGCTACAAAGCTACATGGTTTTCAAGTTCCTATACATTCGATAAATGAGCTCTAGTGCTTATACCTTCACTCGGCTTCGCTGGGATCGAGATCGGGTTCTAAATCTCATAACGTTCTTCTATAGGTGAGAATCTAATATATAAAATGCACATATGCCACATTCAAAACCATTAATAGCTAATCTATAGTTTTCCACGTTTCAAGTCACTTCTGTTGATAAAGTATGATCGGCGCCACCAGGGGGCGCTGCTGTAATGGCTTTCTACTGCTCATCTCCTCGATCCCTGACGTACTGCTCAGTGCAAAACCGCAGGCCACAGTGAACACGCATGCAGACCTGGACTCACGTGGAAGACATACAATGTGGATTACAGTGAGGCAGGTTGTTCTGTTTGTTGTTGTGGGTTTTTTTTTCTTTTTTCCCCCCACTAACCTAAGCAGCAGCAATTAAGTAATACCTGATATGCACAGTCTTGTGTACAAGGCAGCATGCAAGTGTGTATGTATGGCTACAGTCTTATGGCAGCGCGTGTGTTGCTGTGACTACATCTGCGAGCCCAGGGCCTCGGATTTCACCGCGTCCGCCAGGAAGCTGAGCTCGTTACACAGCGTCTCGTGTCTGTAGGCCATGCGGATCTGCGCCACGTTGGTGCGCTGGATGTCGTTCCCTTCGGGTCCGTCCTGTAAGTAGTTGGCGCCGAGGAAGTACTTTTTCTCCTGTTGAATGATAACAGTAATAATAATTTAAAATGCCTTCATATTCACTATACAGTGTCCTCCACTAATATTTGTCCCCTTAGTAAATATGAGCAGAGAAGGCTGTGAAAAATTGTCGTTATTGTTTAACCTTTTGATCTTTTGTTAAAAAAAAAAAAAAAAAAATTCACAAAAATACTCTGCTCTCATGGATATCAACCAATTGCAAACACAACACAGGTTTATCAAAATAATATATCTTTGTTAAATACGTGTGCAACAATTATTGGCACCCCTATGAATTCATATGAGAAAAATATATTTGAAGTATATTCCCATTGATATTTTACATCTTTTTATAGTACACCTGGGTGACTAGGAACAGGAAATTGTTCAACCATGATTTCCTGTTTCACTGGGGTATAAATATGAGGTAACATATGAATGACTAAGGGAATTTGGCCTAACAATGGGTAAGACCAAGGAATATAGCTGTGATGTGCAGCAAAAGGTTGTTGAGCTTCACAAAATGAGAAGTGGCTATAAGAAAATAACACAAGCACTGAAAATGCCCATTTCCACCATCAGGGCAATAATTAAGCAGTTCCAGTCAACTGGAAATGTTATGAATCAACTAGAATTGGACGTGTGTCTATATTGTCTCAACGCACTGTGAAGAGGATGGTTCGAGTGGCCAAAAAAAATCTCCAAGGATCACAGCTGGAGAATTGCAGCAGTTAGTTGCGTCTTGGGGTCAGAAAGTCTCCAAAACCACTATCTGAAGTCACCTACATCACCACAAGTTGTTTGGAAGGGTTTCAAGAATAAAGCCTCTACTCTCATCCAAAAACAAACTCAAGTGTCATCAGTTTGCCAGACACTACTGGAACTTCAAATGGGATCGGGTTATATGGTCAGATGAGACCGAAATAGAGCTTTTTGGCAATAAACACCAGAGGTGGTTTTGGTGCACACAGAGAGGTAGCCATATGGAAAAGTACCTCATGTCCATGGTTAAATATGGTGGTGGCTCTGTAATGTTTTGGGGCTGTTTTTCTGCCAGAGGACCTGGACATTTTGTTAGGATACATGGCATCATGGACTCTATCAAATATCAACAGATATTAAATGAAAACCTGACTGCCTCTGCCAGAAAGCTTCAAATGGGCCGTGGTTGGATCTTCCAGCAGGACAATGATCCAAAACATACATCAAAATCAACACAAAAATGGTTTACTGATGACAAAATCAAGGTCCTGCCCTGGCCATCCCAGTCCCCTGACTTGAAACCCATAGAAAACCTGTGGGGTGAACTGAAGAGGAGAGTTCACAAGCGTGGACCTCGAAATTTGAAGGATCTGGAGAGATTCTGTATGGAGGAATGGTCTCAGGTCCCTTGCCATGTATTCTCCAACCTCATCAGGCATTATAGGAGAAGACTCAGAGCTGTTATCTTGGCAAAGGGAGGTAGCACAAAGTATTGACTAAAAGGGTGCCAATAACTGTTGCACACCTATATTTAACAAAGTTTTTTTTTTTATTTTTTTTTTTTATAAACCTGTGTTGTGTTTGTAATTGTAATTTTGATCTCCATGAGAACAGAGTATTTTTGTGATTTTTTTTAACAAAAAGATCAAAAAGGTTAAACAATAAAGATTTTGTTTATTCAATACAATTTTTCACAGACTTCTTTGCTCATATTTACCAAGGGTGCCAATATTAGTGGAGGGCACTGTATATGCTCACTACATAGGGTATACCAATGGCACTGTATACTCCATTTCTTTTACTTTTACATTTCTTTCCATATTCTTTTACTCCAATTACTAAAATAGTTTAAATCAATTAAAAGAAGTGTTGCTGATATTTAGTTATTGTAGTAATAATATAAGCTTATACTGTAATAAATAATATACAGGATGTCCAAAAAAGTCACGAACTCTCTTAAAGTTAATAAGACAAAAAAAATAAATAAATGCTCGCCATGTTACTGAGAAACCAAAGTGTAAACTCTTCTGGCAGAGAATTTACTGTTACAAAGCACTAACACTGGAGACTCCTTCCATAAATGTTAAATAAACGTCTCCATACAGAAAAGTTCATCTTAAAGATTTTTTCTCTTATAATAACAGTTTTAAATGTGTTTATTTTTAAACTTAGATTATGTGGCACGTCCGCCCATACAAGTCCCTTTGTAGGCTGTTACTATAGAAACGATAACATTTTGAGAACAAGTGCGTTAATAATAAACCTGTGATTTGCTATAGAAAATTAATCAGCATCTTCTGACCAATCGGAATCGAGAATTCAACAGGTATAAAAAAAAAATAATAATAAAGGCCTACAAGATAGAACAAGAGCGACATGGCTTACGATCGCTGTGCTTCCTTTTATTAGAGATCATTTCTGTTTTATAACTGTGAGGACGTTACCTGATGAGATAAGCCGCTCTGCAGCACGCTGTTTCTGGCGATTTCGCATAGATCACATGTGCTCAGCTTCCACAGCTGGGCTGCGATAGCGTACTCCTCCATTAGGGCTTCCTAAAACACATTACAGCAACTTGAGCGAAGTTTTGCAATCATATTTCTCCGAATAGTGCTGTAGAGAATTTTCAGAACAAATCGGTGGGAGAGTTTAAACTTATTTGAACTTTTAACAAAGTTAAAGATTTAACAACGTTTTGTAAACTGGACTACGTAATTAGACATGTCTATACCAACTGGCATAAATTCAAACAGGTTAATGTCAATAGGGATGCAAACTTTTGAGTTCTGTCCAAGTCTCTGTTGCTAATATTCAAGTTGTATGTTGTAACAGATTTTAAGTTGAAAAATCACTCTTAAATAAACCATTTCTATTTTGTAGATAAATCAGAAAATGTCATTAAAAGATACATTTTTCACTCAAAAACCAAAGGGGGTGCAAACTTTTGCACTCGGTGGTCTTTCACTCCTCTGTATATGTATGTATACGTGAAATTGAACTTTAATTGTTCTGACGCAGTGTGTCGTTTTCAGGTTCTGACCTTGGTGTAGTGGAACTGCATGGGGTCGTCAGTGGACAGAGACACACACAGACCCTTGTGCAGGAACTCTCGCAGAGGGTTCTTCGAGTACTCCAAGAACAGACTGTTGTTACTGAGAGGGGACATGGCGATGGGTACCTGGGCCAGGTAATACAGGTACTGAAGGACGGGGCTCTGAGAATGAACACACACATACACATATATATATAAAACACACGTTATGTACAACATAACAGCTTTCTTTCACAACAAGTCAGTTAATAAAATCAGGGTGGGTCTAATTATTTAATATTTAATATTAAACCAGTTTACCTGCACAATATACTAAATCAACCCATTAATTAAAATGAATGAACATAAACTAGTAATAATAAAAGGACAGGAAATAGTTTCGCTTTAATTCACCACCTGACAAATAGACTGCAACTACAACAGCAAAATATAGGAATTTAAACAAATATTTACATTATTATTATTTATTAAGTTTTTGTGGTTGTGTGAAAATTTATATAGTTTTTTGTATGTACTAGTAGTTTAGTTAAATTCTTATATATAGTACGGTGCAAAGAAATGCTTTAAAGGAAAGATGCCTTTAAAAAAATTTTTACATTTCTACAAAAAAAACAAAAAAAACAAACAACTGTAAAGAGCAGTAAACAGTAATAAACTCAGTTCCATCAATATTTGGTATGATAACCTTTTGCGTTAAAAAAAAAAACAAACAAACAAAACAGTAGTCTCAGGTACACTTTGTGCAGTTTTATAAAGAAATTCGTGGGTAAGTTTTATTAACCATCTTGGAGAATCTTCTACAGTTCTTCTGGAATCTCTGACTGTCGCACTCGCTTCTTCTAATAATGAGCAATTTATAATATGTTATATTTATATAGCGCTTTTCTAGACACTCAAAGCGCTTTACATAGTATTGGGGGGAAATCTCCTCAAACCACCACCAGTGTGTGTGTAGCATCCACCTGGATGATGCAACAGCAGCCATAGTGCACCAGGACGCCCACCAGCTATTGGTGGAGAGGACAGGGGAGTGATGTAGCCAATTCAGGGATGGAGATTATTAGGGGGCCATGATAGACAAGTACACCAGGGTTATACCCCTACTCTTTACGAGAAGTGACCTGGGATTTTTAATGACCACAGAGAGTCAGGACCTCGGTTTAACGTCTCATCCGAAAGACGGTGCTCTTTTTACAGTATAGCTCCCAGTCACTATACTGGGGCATTAGGACCCACACAGACCACAGGGAGAGCACCACCTACTGGCCTCCCTAATACCACTTCCAGCAGCAACCTTAGTTTTCCCCAGGAGGTCTCCCATCCAGGTACTGGCCAGGCTCAATCCTGCTTAGCTTCAGTGGGAAACCAGGCGAGAACTGCAGGGTGATCTGGCTCTGGCAATGAAGGCTGCAGCAAAACCCAGCAGGCGTCATTATGTTTTTTGTCTGAAAAGTGGTACATAATATGTTGCTTTCTTTACTGACATACAGTCGTTCACTGTTGTTTGGAAATATAACAATGTTTTTGTACTGACTTAATAATGCAAAAATCATCAAATAAGCATCTATGACAAAAAGAAATAAGGTGCCTAAGACTTTTGCTCAGTACTGTATACAGTATATTAGAAGCCCAGCAAAGATTGCAAACACAGGCTGTAGTGTAAACACCCATGAGATTTTAAAAGAGTAATGAAATAAAATAATATGAAAATGAAATGAAATGACCAGGACAGCCGTCACCAAGTAATGAACAGAAGGATTCATACAGCTGTCCACTGGAGTGTGATAAGCTAATGGAAAGTGGTGGTTGAAAAGAAGCAGAGGAGAGCGAGAAGGAGAGTGAGAGATAGACTAGAAAGCACTTTACCTTCTTGAGGTTGAGGCCGTGAGAGATGTTATCCGCAGTAAGAAAAGCCGAGACCAGATGAGTGATGGAGCCGGCCTCACCGCAGTGTGGACGGAACTGGAAGGTACTCAGACCTCTCTCCCTACACACACACACACACACACACACACACACACACGCGCACACACACGCACACACACACACACGCAAAAACACACTAATGGGGTGCAAATGTTTGTATCCCATGTGATTACTGGGGAATAAAAATTAATACTGTAGCTCTACAGTAGGTTACAGTTTAACATTTTACAGGGTGCACAAACTTTTGCACACAGCTGGGTATAGTATGTAATGTATGTATGCTGTATATAAGGAATAAACCCTTCCTGTCATAGGAAAATAATTAATGACAGGGTGGTGTGGTGTGATGAAGCAGTTACTGTTAATCCTGAAGTTGATCAATTACCCATAACATGCCACGAAGTGTTTTATACTTATGTCGATTTTTAAATATATTTATTATTAAGTTTGTTATTTTGATTATATGGAGCATTTACCATACAAGTCGCATGAATTAGCTGTTACTATGGAAGCAATAACATATTGTAACAAGCGCATTAATAACTGTATATATAACTGTAACCCTATAGCACATATAGGTCACTGATACGATGGTATTTATAGAAGACACTGATACACCACAACCACACACACACACACACACACACACACACACACGCCAACCCATTGACCTTGCACGTCCTCCAGAGATTATTTGGAGTACCTCTAATCCCTGCGGTAAAACGGCTCCTCTTTATAGGAACGATTAAGACCCCGTAACACTCACATCAAGTGGCATGAGTATTGTGATCATCTCCCTATTTTGATAAATGACGTCATACCCTCCGAAGGAAAGTTCTGGTCCGGGCATTCAACTATCCAAGAGCACGACTTACTTGCGCAGATTGTTGAGCACCATGATGTTGGCGTACATGTGGAAGAGGTAGTAGCTGTAAGGCGGGTTCTCATCGCTGGTCCATTGCTCAGGTTTGGGGCTCTTGTAAGAGAACATGTGATCACTGTGCTTGGACTCATCGTCCACGCTGTCGAAGCCGGTCACCTAGAGGAGGAGAAAACAAGCATGATGAGGTGAAAAGGGGAAAAAAGGTGTGCGTTCGGGTTAGAAATAGGAGTACTGCGCAAGGCTGAGGGTTAAAGCAATTTACTAGTAACAAAATCCGATGTGAATAAATCCTTATCATTAATGTAATTTAAGCAACGTTGTGTTTTAATATTTTCTAAAAAGTTACTGATTTGGTCAGATGACTAGAAGAGAAGAGATTCTAAGCACATGTTAGATTCCACCACTATAAATAAGCAAATGAAACAAAAACACATGGCATGATATTGTCATTCATTCATTTATTTATTTATTTATGCCTGCGAAGCTACTTAAAAATCAGTCACTCTAATATACGACTGTATAGACACAAAGACAAATGTATAATTCGATACGGTGATGTTTTCTCTGTAAGGAGATCTTTATTTAACATTTATAGAAGGAGTCTCCAGTGTCAGCGCTTCATAAAACACAAGAGGTAAAGCTGATCCTTTAAGTACACTTGTTCCATGGATGTTGTACAACATTAATGTAAATACAGTAAATAGATAAAAAGTATGACTTGGAGTTCTTTAGTTCTTAATAAGAAAACATAATTGCTGTGGTAAAAGGGGAATAAAACACTTTGGGACAATCGGTTATAGAAAAATAATAAACTTCGGGGGGGGGGGGGGGGGGGGGGGGTAAGAGTCACTCCGCTTCATCACACCGCCCAGTTGTTGATTGTTTTCCTGTAAGAGCATGCATGAGTGTTTCATTATTTACTTATTCTAATGCTATAGGGTGTAATTTCAAGTACATACATACATACATTGTGCGTGTGTGTGCGTGTGTGTTAATTAATTTAAACCCACTCACATATTTGAGGAACACATGCAGCTCTTTGTGCTTCTGAGGATTCACCGTCGCCTCAAACAAAGGGAGGAAGATGTTCTCCAGCATCTTGGCAAAGTTGGGAATCAGCTTCCGTGACATAAAAATATCACTGTAAGGAAGGGATTTGCACAGGAATATTTTAAGTGATACTAATACACAGTGTCCTCCACTAATATTGGCCCCCTTGGTAAATATGAGAAGAGAAGGCTGTGGAAAATTGTCTTTATCGTTTAACCTTTTCATCTTTTGTTAAAAGAATTCACAAGAATACTCTGCTCTCATGGATATCAAACAATTACAAACAAAACACAGGTTTATCCACAAAAATAATCTTTGTTAAATATAGATGTGCAACAATTATTGGCACCCCTATGAATTCATATGGGAAAACTATATTTGAAGTATATTTCCATTGATATTTGACTTTTTTTAGCACACCTGGGTGACTAGGAACAGGAAATTGTTCAACCATGACTTCATGTTTCACAGGAAGATGTTCACAGATATTTTTTTTTTGGATAAACCTGTGTTGTGCTTGCAATTGTTTGATATCCATGAGAGCAGAGTATTTTTGTGAATTTTTTAAGCAAAAGATTAAAAGGTTAAACAAGAAAGACAATTTTTCACAGCTTTCTTTGCTCATAGTAGTGAAGGGCAGTGTAATATATATATATATATATATATATATATATATATATATATATATATATATATATATATATATATATATATATATATATATATATATATATATATATCTCTTTGTTCACTCATGATTTACACGTGTTTGCTCCTTGGGTCATGATGTTCTGTCCTTGCTCATGCTTTTCTCCTCTCTTAGCCTTGGGCATTGTCTATATGGTCCTCTTGCACACACACGTGATTATAAAAGCCGGTTGCGTCCAAGAATGCCCAGGTTGTCTTCGTGAACGCAATAAACCATCTCTCGGTTAGAACCTGGTTCTTGGTCTCCTTATTCTTCAGTCATCTCACTTCTGATGAAACTGCAGTATTTTGATGGTCATCCAGAAAGATTTACAACAAGGCCATAAAATTTTGGTTAATTGGCCCAACACCAGAGTTTATCTATATGATCTATATCTTTCTATGACATTGCAAGGTTTTTTTTTTTAATCCTCCTAAATACAGCTTTCTTTCGATCAGATGCACTTTCAGTCAGAAGTGGTTTGTGTTTATGTCCCGTGTCATGTTTGTTACATTGGTATTGTTGGTAAAGACGAGTAAAAAATTATATTATTATAGGAAAATGTCTGTGATTAATTCATGATAATTAATTGAACATTGCACTGAAAATGAAAGAAATCTAAATCTGTGGACAGACTCTGTGCCGAGGAGTTGTCTCAGATTCCTTGCTCTGTATTCTCTAATCTAATCAAGCAATATGGAAGAAGACTCAAAGTATCATATGCAGGGGTGCCATTAATTGTGACATATACAGTATATTTTTTGAAATACAGTGTTTTTAATCCATTTGTCTTACTGCATCCAACATTTATTTTCCATGTTTTCAATATTCTTTCTAGTTGTTTATAATAACCCCATTTCCATAAAAGTTGGGATTTTTTTCTAAAATGCAATAAAAACAAAAATCTGTGATTTGTCGAGTCTCTTGAAACTTTAATTAACTGACAAAAGTACAAAGAAAAGATATTCAATGTTTTCACTGACCAACTTAATTGTATTTTGTAAATATCAACAAAATTAGAATTTGATGCCTTCAACACACTCAAAAGAAGTTGGGACAGAGGCATGGTTACCGCTGTGTTACATCACCCTTCCTTTCAATTACACTTTTTAATGGTTTGGGAACTGAGGATACTAATTGTTGCAGTTTTGCAAGTGGAATTTTTGCCCATTCTTGCTTGATACAAGACTTCAGCTGCTCAACAGTCCTTGGTCACCATTGTCTGATTCTCCTCTTCATGATGCGCCATAGGAGACAGATCTGGACTGCTGGCAGGCCAGTCAAGCACACGCACTCTGTGTCTATGAAGCCACGCTGTTGTAGCATGTGCAGAATGAGGCCTGGCATTGTCCTGCTGAAATAACCATGGACTTCCTGGGAAAAGACGTTGCCTTGACTGCAGCATACGTCTCTCTAAAATCCCAATATACACCTCCACGTCAATGGTACCTTCACACATATGCAAGTCACCCATGCCGTGGGCACCGATGCAACCCCATACCATCACAGGTGCTGGGTTTTGCACCTTTCGCTTATAACAGTCTGGTTGGTCTTTTTCATCTTTGGCACGGAGAACTCGGCGGCATTTCTGCATAGAGTTCATATATGGCTTCCTCCTTGTGTAATAGAGTTTCAGGTTGCATTTCTGGATGCAGCGGTGGACTGTGTTAAGTGACAACGGTTTTCCAAAGTACTCCCGAGCCCATGTGGTTATATTTATCACAGTAGCATGATTATTTCACAGGCAATGACGCCTGAGGGCTCAAAGGTCACACACACTCGACAGATGTTCCGGCCTTGCCCTTTACGCAATGAGATTTCTCCGGACTCCTTGAATCTTTTCACAGTATTATGCACTGTAGATGGTGAAAGACCTAAATTCTTTGCAATCTTGCGTTGAGCAATGTTCTTTTTGAACTGACTGATAATTCTCCCACGAAGTTTGGCACGAAGTGGTGAGCCACGACCCATCCTTGCTTGCAAAGACTGAGCTTTTGGTGGATGCTCCTTTTATGCCCAATCCTGATACCCTCCCCCAATCCTCCAAAATGGTTTTACTTGAATATTCTGTAAACTTTTCAGTCTTATTTTGCCTCTGTCCCAACTTTTTTTTTTTTTTTTGAGTGTGTTGAAGGCATGAAATTCTAAATTTGTTGATATTTACAAAATACAATTAAGTTGGTCAGTGAAAACATTGAATATCTTTTCTTTGTACTTTTGTCAGTTAATTAAAGTTTCAGAAGACTTGACAAATCACAGATTTTTGTTTTTATTGCATTTTAGAAAAAAATCCCAACTTTTATGGAAATGGGGTTGGTATAAAAACGAGGTGCACTAGATAATTCTACAGTTAGTATTACTACTAGTACTAGCACTTACTATATTCTGGGCACCTGAATGATCCAGCGCATGTTGGGGGAGTACACTTTATGTTGAATAAACCAATGGGAAAGGCTCTCCCACTCCTCCGTGGAGCGTCCGTAGATAGAGAGGCGGGGCTCGGCATGCTGGTATTTACTCTCCTCCAGATCGTGAGCGACTTCCTGTCAATACAAGGAACATGAAATTAGAAGAGACTGATGCATCAAAAATTAAATCAGATTTTTTAAAAAGGAGAGAGAGAGAGACACACAATGTACCTTTATCAAACGTGCAAAGTACTCTCCCTTGATGTAGTTGTCAGTTTTCAGGTAGATTTCTCGTAACTCGCTCGCTCCCACAGGATTATATTTGGTGTTAAACTTGTCAAAGCGATGAAACGTCTGCCTGCCCTGTGCGAGATTGATGTCGGCTCGGGTTAGTGTCAAAGGGCAAGAGGATAAACCGTTTTTCATACCACGGTTAGATGGTTCACAGTACTATGAGGCAAACTAAGCAGTTGGCTTAAACATCCATTCCTTTGAAATATTGAAATGATAAAATTCCCACCTCGTAATTTTACATATTAGCCATTTTATAAGATAAGATTGCAGCATGTCCAGAAGTGTTTTCTTCCTCTTATACCACAGCAATTTCCTAACACTAGCAGGACAGTCTTCCCCACACCAAACTATTTTTTCTCTCTCTTGAAGTTAATACAACACACACACAAAAAAAAGTTTAATATCCATCCATCCATCTTCCATACCGCTGATCCTACACAGGGTCGTGGGGAGCCTGGAGCCTATCCCAGGGAACTCTGGGGGGACACCGTGGATGGGGTGCCAATCCATCATAGGGCACAATCGCACACATTCACACACTACGGACAATCTGGAAATGCCAATCATCCTACAGTGCAGGTCTTTGGACCGGGGGAGGAAACCGGGTTATCCAGAGGAAACCCCCAAAGCACATGCAAACTCCACACACACAGGGCGGAGGCAGGATTTGAACCCCCAAACGCAGAGGTCCGAGGCAAGTATGCTAACCACTAAGCCACCGTACCCCCCCAGTTTACTATGTTTCTGAGAAACTGGTAAATTCTCTGTCCATGAAGGAAAATTTAACACTAATTTAGCACTAACACTGGAGACTCCTTCCAAAAATGCTTTTTAAAGAGTCTCCTTACAGAAAACCTCACGGTATCAATAATTATACGTTTTAACCTGCTTATGTGGAGCGTCTATGTTTACACTGGTTACTGCGAGGATGTCAGGATCAGATCAGTATCAGCTGAGAGAGCTCTGATATCTGTATTGTATTAAAAATTGGAAAAAGTGGGATCAGTGAATTCCATACAGACCATAATACAGGATTTTGTCTACATCACCCAACCCTATACCATATCAGCACAATATGCCAAGAGGCACCTGGAAGCGCTTACAGCATGGACGTCCAGCGAGTCCACAGTGAGGTCGTAAGGGTCCATGTTGAGGTTGTTGAAGACCTGTTTGAGGGTCAGTCTTTTTCCGGCCTTCTCCAGCACCACACGGTCTGCGTCTGTCTTATAGGTGCTCTGGATGAAGTTAAGCAGATGTTTCTGATTCATACAGGCTGCAGCGTGGATGTGAGTGTCTACCTGTGAACAGCCAATCACAAACAGGACACATTTATAAATACTGAGTGGGGAAACTAGTACAACGCAATGACGCATGGCTGAAAAACTATGTAACAAATAATATAAATAGAAGTCGCACCTTCCTGACGTTATAGAAATCTCGATGTGGGACCCCTTTGAGTTCTTTAAGCTCAGCCATTTCATTGAGCATCTCATGCAGGTAGAACTTCGAGCTCAGGAAGTTCAGTCGTCTGTGGCAGTAAGTCTTTCTGGAATTAGGGAGATGATGTGTTTGTTTACATGCTGATGAGTTGATCTGGTTTCCTTTAAAGGTGGAAGTCAGTGTTTTTTAGCAGAATAAGCTAAAGCTAGTGGTTTTAAAATCGAAATTTAAAAACAGACACAACCTATGTCTTCAGTGCTCCTGTCAAAGCCACAACCCCAAAACACAACAAGAGGTGGATTTTTTTTTTTTTTTTTTAAATTGACAGGCAGTGTGAGTGACATTCATCATTATTCTAATTGGTTGGACGTTGGTGGTCCATACAATGTATTGTTTTTCTTTTGGGGTACCACAAAGTCCAAAGTTTCTCAAAGCTGCCCAAATGGAAGGAGAATTTCACCAAATATTACACACTGCGTTCCGACTTCTGAATCACTGATCACACCTTTAATGCTAACACACACACACTCACGTGGGTCCGTCTACGATCATGGCCAGTACGTGGCTCATGTCGATGGCAAACGTCTCGAGGTCAGGGTACGGCAGACAGTGGGGTCTGTTCTCCCTGAGAGCCGCCGCATTCTCATATACATATATAATCCCATCCCTCGTTTTCAGCTCATAGCTCAGGTTCTCCGGTATGTTCTCCATGCTGTAGGGGTCCTCTCCTTCCTGAGGGCATGGGTAGATGTCTGCACAGTGGATAGGCAAGCGCAGCATTGAAAAAAAAAAAAAAGTAAAAATCAGACATGTTATTAAACACGTTTCATGTCAATAGTCCACAAGCACACACGGATACCTGGCATGACATCATCTTCCTCTCTCCACTTCAGGTTCTCAGCACTGCGCAAGAACCTGGCGGTGGTCTGGGGGAAACGGTGGTACGCCAGCTTCGAGTACTTCTCTCGGATGAATAACGCCTTCAGAAGACTTTTAGCTGCTTGCTCGTAGTCCTCGACGGTGATCTGAAGCATATATAGTCATCATTATTATCTGGAAAGAGCACTAATCCTTTCAAAGCCACAGCCCCCAAAACAATACTGCTAGTGAAAGAGGTGGAATTTTTTCAATTGACTGGTAGCTAAATTGCCAGGCAGGTAGAGACACCTTCTTGTCCTGATTGGGCGGATTTTGTGGTCCACCTCATGTAAATTTACACACACACTGGTCAGCCTTAAAAAATTTTTTATTATTTTTTTTAAATCACTTACCACACATTTAATGACAATCCATCACTTAAACTGAGTGAGTGAGTGAGTGAGTGAGTGAGTGAGTGAGTGAACTCACCCCAGCACAGTAATCCCCACTGATGGTGACTCTCTGGTACTCGGGGAAGTTGTCCGGGATGGAGGGACAGGTGAAGAGTGGGGACATGAGCGGAGTGGGTGTAGCTCTTGCCCAATCCACACAAACAGGGATTTGCATGGACTGAGATCGAATCATCTTCAAACTCTTCTTCCTGCATGTCCAAAGAGAAATATATCTTATGTGTCTTGTGTTAGCAATGACTAGCACCCTCTGTTGACTGAAAGGCAAACTGCAATTGTAATAGAAACTGACAAACCTTCCCTTTTCCCAAAACCGACTACACTGCATCTTTGTGAGTTTAACAAAAAAGGGGGTGGGACTGAGCAGCATTGCTTTGGCTAGGGGTGTGGGACTAATTTCTGGGCTGGAAAAATGTGAACAGAACCCTGAAATAAAGAAACCAGACGAATCCACTGCATCTAAATTTTGCGGGTTTTTTCTAAGGTGTCTTTAAAATATTACTGTTACCGGTTTCGAAAATTGCAGACTGCACCTTTAATCGTGTAGTTTATTGTTTATAATTGAATTCATTTACAAATCTACAGTACATCCCTATGTGTTTTCTGAAGACCAAGGGATCGTGGTAAGGGATAAGGGAAGGGATAATGGCAATAAAATTCTCCCACGCTGCTCTGTGCCCATGCTGACCTCTTGGCCATCTCCTCCGAGTGTTGTTCGGCCAGCTCCCGGAGGAGCTCCCTTTCCCTGGCCTGCTGTAGGCCGATGGGACAGTCTTCAGGCACCGTGTACATGGAGATGGCGTCTTTATTCTCCTCGTCCTTCAGTGCAGAGGCATACACCTTCTCGGCCAGCAGGCGCACCTCCTCGTCCACGTCGCTCAGCGTGACCTTGGGGAACTGCCGGGGCATTTCTGCAGGAACACAGCACAAGCTATTCGCATGCCAAGGCTCGAACTGGTATCTTAAATGCAGAACATTGAGCTGAGTCTATACACTCGTTACAAAGAAGTGACAATGCAGCTCTACTCATCGTCGTCACCTAGGACACTTTCCTTTGGATATGCTCTTTTGTTTGTGATCAAAAGTGCCGAATGAAGGCCTCTTGATCACTGCCATGCTCGTAATCACCCTGTCATTCGAACAGGCGCTCCATGTATAAATATTTGATGGCCCCCATCAACATGATGGCTGGAAATAGCCCTGGACTGCCTGGTGCGTTTCGACACTACACTTTTCAGAAAACTGGTTAGTGGGTCACAGGAACACTGGTCTATAATTATGCGTGTGCATAATTCCATGATGATAAACACACAACAATAAGTGTGAGAGGAAGTACCTTAAAAAAAGGGAGGGGTAAATAGTAACTAGCATTCAAGGTGTTTTATTGGACAAACAATGGCCTAAACTTGTGTTAAAAAGCATGCAAAGATGAGTCAAATGAAAACCTTAAAATGTGACATATATATATATATATATATATATATATATATATATATATAAAAATTTTATTATTTTTTTTTAATCTAAATGAATCCGGCGCTGGAACACTTGCAGTGAATAAATAAAAAATAAAAAAAGGGAAATTATGTAGAAAAAGGCAATAAACCTATTTGCAATAAACAATGCAAAAGACCTTTTCATTGTTTTCATTTGACTCAAGCTCCTAATACTACTACTACTACTACTACTAATAATAATAATAATAATAATAATATTAATAGCAACATCAATCATAAATTCTTTTCATTTTTAAAAAATAAATAAATCCTACTTAATTACATTGTCTCGTTTGAATCGTTTAAAAACTGAAAAACTACATAAAACATTTAGAGGTCAAACGATAGTGGATTTTACCGATACAGAGAATATAACAGTACTGACTGTACCATGAAAATGTACTGTACTTTTTTTGAATGAAATAAATATTAATATATATTCACTATTAATAAATATTCAAGTAAATAAAAGATACATCTAAACTGAATCAGAAAATAACAGGTCCAAATAACAAAAAAAAAAAAAATAGAGACATCCAAAATGAACCAAAAAACACTTCAAATAACACAAAAAAATTTGTCGGTGATAGTTTTTATTTCGCCTCTAGAGGCCGCTCTCGTACTGTACAATGACAGCGGACGCAACCGGGAAAAACTGTGTTTGAATTTTTGCCCATAACCGATAGTTCCAGCGATCGGTCATCGGTGACGATTAATCGCCAAAACCGATCAATCGGTCGACCTCTAAAACCATTTTTATTAAATGTGACATTTCCCAGCTGAGAGCACTGTGGTGAAGTTTTGAAGTGTTTCAACTTTTTTTTTTTTTTTTTTTTTTTTTTACACAGCAGAGAGAACGACGTGAGAGAGAACACCATGAGACAAATAACAGCACGTCATATCGCATGTATTTGGTCCATTTTTAAAAAATATTGAATCTTTAGTGGTCTCAGAAGCAAACACTGGAGAATGTTCTGCAAATCTGTGGCCAGCTTCCCAAAAGCCTTGTAAAGTTAATAGAGAGAGAGAGAGAGAGAGAGAGAGAGAGAGAGAGAGAGAGAAAGAGAGAGAGAGAGAGTGCAATGTGATACTTGTAACCATGTAACAATGATTTTTGTGCCAAGATGCCCAAATGTGATTTGTGCCTGTGCTGTGTAGATATGTGCACAGCAAAGCCGTTCAGCTACTCAATACCGTGTGCGAATTAAAATAGGGTGGGGTATGGGACAAAAACACTCTAAATCCCCCCTCCCTTCCATTCCAGTTCCAGTGGTATCGGGTAACACTGTTCTAGTCATGGCTTGGCTACCGTTAGAAAGGCAGTCTCGGCTGTGTGAGAACCGTGCCAGCTTCTGGTGTCCTTTCTCATGCAGAAATGTCAAGGTTTGCATTCCTGCCAGACCTGTTAAGGAGCACACATTCCTGATGTCCCTGGGTTGTGCTGCTCTGCACTGTGTTCCTCACTTGCTCAACGGCTGCACACACACACACACACACACACACACACACACACACACACACACACACACACACACACACACACACACACACACACACACACACACACACACACACACACGCCACTGTACACACTCCAGCTCTTGTGTATAATTCATCGTGCTCTTTTTCTGGCAGCTACATATTAGACAAAAATTTTTTTTTTTTTTTTTTATATGGACGCTCCATTACGGAAAGCCGGTGGCTGTACGAGCGTGTACGAGGTTCTTACTTCCTGCAGTGTCATACAGCATATCCTGTCCTACAGCGTTTCTCTCAGCTCCTCACTGCCGAGGAAGCATAACAACCCTCTGATGCACAATAAGAGACTCCACTTCGCCCATTAATCTTCCTCCTATGCTATAGCATCGATCGCGATGTACCCCCGAGTGGAAGTGCACACATCCTTACCATCAGCTTCTGTCACAGCCATCTCAGCTCCTGCTCCAGCTCTGAATGTATGTATGTATATGTATGAACACGTTTGTGAGTGTGTGTGTGTGTGTGTGTGTGTGTGTGTGTGTGTGTGTGTGTGTGTGCGCGCGCGTTGTGTCTCAGGTCCGGTCGCACTCTGAGCCACCGCTATGTAGCGGCAGGGCTTTTGTTTTCTTCAGCGTCTCCATCTCCCGCTATTTTAAGAGGCCAACCGCATCATTTTTCACAACAGCCTCTAATCCTGAGCGCCTGTCAACACACAGCAAGACCTCCAGCTCACGCTGTAAGCCTCGTGTGTACACACATCAACGTTTCCCCATGTATAATCTGTCCCTGTTTTCCTCAGGAGCACCAGAGAGCTTCCTGAGTCCTGTCCTGTCCTGTCCGTCATGTCCTCTACACCCTCAATCGGTACTGGTACGAACCTCCAGGATTCTCTCTCGATTCCTTACGTCAATTTCTTTATTATTATTTTGTCGTCTACGTTACGATTTGATCCGATATGAGCACTCGTGCTTTTAAAAAGATTGTATCATTTTTTTCATCCACCAGTCAATACTTTCAATACTGTGTCTAATCACAGTATAACGATGCAAACAAATGTTTAAACGCATTGCGACTACCACTAGGGGGCGAGTTACCGACTGTCGTATCTGTACAGTCCGGCGCCGTTTAATTCTCGAATCTGATTGGTCAGGTGGTGTTGATTCGTTTTCTATAAGAGCAGATCTGACAGTAGTGCGGCTGTAAAAATTACAGGTTTATAATTAATTTTTTTTATTAATACGCCCGTTCTAATACATCATCGTTTCTATAGTCACAACTTACACAATTAAAGTATTATGGTATGGTGGACGAATTTTAAAAAAACGTATGTAGTCAGTGATACGGTGACGTTTTCTGTAAAGAGGCGTTTATTTAACAGTTATGGAAGGAGTCTCCAGTGTCAGCACTTTGTAATAATCAGTTGTAAAGCTGTAACAATTTTCTGTATTTCTGCATTAATTTTACCTGAAATGTGATCAGATCTTTGTCCAAATCCTAAAACTAGATAAAGAGATCAAACGATGCAAAAATATTATAGTTTTTATGTATGTTTATTGAGCAAAATTATCCAACGTTAAATATATTTGTCGGGAAAAGAAAAAAATTTTACATTCTGGAATGGCCAAATGGAGGCACGGTGGCTTAGCACACTTGCGTCGCACCTCCAGGGTTGGGGGTTTGAACCCCACCTCCGCCCCGTGTGCGCGGAGTTTACATATTCTCCCCGTGCTTCGGGGGTTTCCTCCGGGTACTCCGGTTTCCTCCGGGTACTCCGGTTTCCTCTCCCAGACCGAAGACATGCGTTGCAGGCTGATTGGCATTTCCAAATTGTCCACAGTATGCGAATGGGTGTGTGAGTGCGTGTGCGATGGGTTGACACCTGGTCCAGGGTGTCCCCCTGGGATAGGCTCCAGGCTCCCCGCGACCCTGTGTAGGATAAGCGGTATGGAAAATGGATGGATGGAACGGCCAAGTCACAGTCTAGACCGTAACCCGATACAAATGTTGTGGAAGGACCTAAAAAGAGCAGTTCAAGCAAGGAAGCCCAGCAACATCACTGGGCTGAAGCAGTTTTTTTAAGGATGAATGGGCCAAAATTCCTCCAGCCCGTTGTGCAGGATTGATCACCAGTTACCGAAAACGTTCAGTTCAAGTTATTGCTGCTCATGAGGGTCACAGTAGTTACTGAAAACAAAGGCTCGCATACTTTTTTTTTTTTTTTTTTTTTCCCCTGACAAGGATATTTAATGCTGGATAATTTTGCTTAATAAATAAATGTAAAAACTATAATGCTTTTGCATCATTTGTTTAACTGGTTTCCGGTTTCTCTAGGTTTACGACTCGGATGAAGATCTGATCACATTTATGCAGAAATACAGAAAATTGTAAAGGGTTCACAAACTTTCTAGCGGCACTGTATAACATTACACACGCAAATATATGAAACACTAAATCTTATAAGTAATTAAGACTGTAATGAATTTGTTTTATTTGGAATGTTTGGTCCTGTTGACATTTTTTTTTTTTTTTTTTCCAATGAACTTAAAGCTGATGTAAAATTCCAGTTGTGATGTTTGGTGCATCAATGCAAAAGAGGATTCAAGACAGAATTGTGATGTGTGTAAGGATCGATTAGGTGTCATACTGTATCCCAGTGCCTCAGCGACTCACGGTCGCCGTAAACTCACGGCTTTAACCCCGGCTCTTGGAACACAAGCATCGCAGCTCAAAATAAATCTTCCTGCCAGTATTTGACTGGGCTTTGTAACGGATCCCTGTATTAGTCCTTCTCCAACAACTGCAACTTAGCTGATGACACACGAGACTCGTGGCATTGCCATTCCTACACACACACACACACACACACACACACACACACACACACACACACACACACACACACACACACACACACACACGTGTTTTAGCCAACTTGAAACTGTTTACAGCATGAAGTAGAGAATAATCCTCTCTAGTGTGAAAGCTTGGGCTGCACACAGTGTACGAGACGACGGGGGTGAGGATTACGTGAGCTGCCTGTTGTTTGTCCTCTTTGCTTCTAGTTACTGGCGATCGTCTCAGCCGCCTTTATCTGCCTCACCAAACAAGGCTCCGGAATAAACGTGCTGTTCCCGCAACGAGGTCAAGGGGGGGGGGGGATGGACAAGCAGGGTCCTTGTGGGTTCTTGGGTGGGTCGTTATCGCGATAACTTTTTGCAAGAGGCACTTTTAGAGTACAAAGTGTTGGTATGGCACTGACCACACTGCGTGTTCATTATAAAAAAATAAAAATATATATATATATTTTTTTTTAATGTATAAATGTCATATGAATTTAAATGTAAAATTTCCAGGATAAATTTACAGTTAAAATTTATATATTTCTGTAAAGCTGCTTTGTGGAAATGTCCATTGTTAAAAGCGCTATACAAATAAAATTTAACTGAAATGGATCTAATAAGAATCGTCCTGTATATACACACACACACACACACACACACACACACACACTATATGGTCAGCTGCATTTATTTCACATCAGCAGACAGTGCGCTACGGTTATTGAAAGTAGTTAGTGATTATGTTAATAACGTTAATGTACTCTGCTTGCGCTTAAATAATGCAGTTTAATTTTTTCCTCTATTGCTAGTTAAAGGTGCATTACTTAAGGTTAAGTTTCAAGATTGTAGGCGCGTCCCAAATCGCATACTTATGCACTACTCTATGCCATTTTGTAGTATAAATAGTGCGAGTGGTGTTGGAATTTTCAGTATGAACACAACAAGAAGCACACTTCAAGTAGATGATGCACTTATTCAACCGAAAAAAATGAAGGGCGGAATGTTGGACACTTCATGCACTCGACGGTCGCAGCTTTGCTTACGTAGCGTGAGAAGATAGAGGATTTACTCAAATTTGCTCATAATAAAAAAATTTTATGTGTGAAAACTTCCGTAAATATAAAATGCACACTAAAACAAGGCGCAATTACTATGTTTTGCCTCTGTGGGGAACTATGCACCTTAAATGTTTACATTACCAGCAGCCATAGCAACAATCACAACTTATAATATATGGATTTCGGATCGTGCAAGCAAAATCGAAGCTCCGCCCCCAGGAGCCCGTAGAGTAACGTGTCTAGAACGTATATAATCATAAACGGTGTATAACTGAACTCCTTCGTGGTCTTTTTAAATATTCGCTGCGGTTTTTGCTAAAGAGTATGTGAATGTCGCAACTTCCACCTCAGCAAAACTTGATAATATGACCCATAATGTATAATGTAATATAATGTTTAATTATACTATAATTTAATCTTTTTGCCGCATCGCTCACAAGTCCAGAACAGAAGCGCAGTCACGAGTCACTCTCTAAATCGTCAAGCCGGCCGAGCTGTAATAAAATGAATTCAGGTTCAGGCTGTGTCTGCGTTCTCTTCCTCTTTGATCAGGAGGAGGTGTGGATCATATGGCTGGCTAAGGGATTTGAGCTTTATGGAAGATTAATGCGATGCGGCCCAGATCTTAATGGTCTCAGCTCGAGGTTGTGGTGGTGACGTGAGGGAGAGGAGCTCAGGCTCTGTGTGGA